>NC_051169.1:109867319-110467319 GCF_013339725.1 Rhipicephalus microplus
TAACGTCTGGTGTACGCTACACCAAGACAAATGCGGTGGATCATACTTGTGAGTTGCCGTTTAAATTTAGGAGGCATGCGGAACCTCGTTTCCGGGTCCCATTTGTGAAGTCGCTGGTGTCGCCGTTCCCGTTTGGTCCAGTGCTGAAGTGTGTAGCTGCGCATCACGCAGCGAAGCAGGGAGTTCGTGTCAGCTCGTGAAAACGCAATGCGTACTTCAGGGGCACTGCTTAAGGCATTTTTAGCTTCAGCGTCTGCCTCTTCGTTTCCCATCACGCCGCAATGAGCGGGAATCTACTGGAAAGTTATAAGATGACCATTTGTTGAAGCAACCTGAATAAGTTCTGTGATTTCTATTGCCAAGCTGTAATACGGACCTTGCTTCATGATGCAATTAATGGTTTGCAAAGTGGGTTTGGCATCACAGAAAATTGTCCAGGCTCGCGGTCGCTCTCCGGAAATAAATCTTATTGCCTCCCGGATAGCGACAAGCTCTGCGGCAGTTGATGTGGTTTTATGGTCCACTTTGAATCGTCGAGCGATAGACATGTCTGGGATGACAAAGGCAGCGGCGGAGGTGTTTAGCGTGGTGGATCCGTCGGACGACACGTGCAGAGAATCACTGTACGTTGTATCAATGTGATATATGGTCAGTTGTCTGAAGGCCAACAGAAGAAATGAGCGACTTCTTCGTAATTCCAGGTATCGCAAAAGAAACAGGTGGTTTAGGCAGGACCCATGGAGGCACTGCAGCGGCATTTGGCGGAGAAAACCTGGATGGTATAATATTTTCATGCTGCGATATTACTCTTGAGAAACTGCAATCTGGGTGAGTGGCGGGTAGTACTGACAGTGGGTGCTGTCTGTGTCTGCTCAGTAATCGGAGGTGAACTCTAAGTGGCTAGCAGAGCATGTATACACTGATGGGACAAGCCCGAGCCTCTGTGATTATCCCATTTGTTGAAGTACAGCACGGTAGACCCAAGCATCTTCGTAAGCATTGAGCTTGAACACTCTCTAGCGTCTTCACACAACTAGGTCTCATATTGGAGACCACCGGAATGCTGTACCGAATGTATCCCACAAATAGAGTACGACAATAACCAGTACTCTGGAGAGTCGCACTCGCCGATCTTATTAAAATGCATTAGCAGCCGAGCTAGACTAATTGCTTTCGTATACGTCGTTTCCGGCATACGTAGAAACACTTACACTTGTGCTTACAATGACCGGAGAAACCACACTTTCAGAACATGCATGCCATACACGCACATCGAAACGCGAAGTGGCTAGCAGACGACGTACGGAGCAATCTACGCTTGGCCACTTCAGCAAGTTGCCGCCAGGCGGCGACTGTGCTTGATCTCGTGGCCAATTGTGACACCAGACAGCCACAAATGCATCTACATAGTGGATGTTGAGGTGATGATGCATATAAATCACGGCCATGCACAAGACATGAAGTATGCTTTCTCACATATTATCGAGATTTTAACCATTACGAAGTGGGACAACTGTGGGATAAAAAAAACGAAGTAAAATACTCATTTTACCCCATATAATGGGCGAGTTACACAGAAGGACAAATGCGAGAGCAGTTGTGCTGAGATGAATCAAGAAGTGCCAAGCTATCAATAGAACCGCTACAGTTCAACAACTGTCATCGAAGGACCATTCTAAGAACAGAGGGGCGGAAGGAAACAATGGGATTTTATGAATAAACAATGTATTACAAGACAAACACAAAGTATGCTGACTCACCTCTTCCGTCTGTTACCACGTCGCATGCTCCCATGGTTAGCTCGAAAGGTCCTAGAGCGACCATCGCATCATTACGCAGAGGCTTGAAATTTGCCACCACGAAAACCATCTGCGTGTTGTAAATGGTTGATATAGTGAATACAGCGAAATTGTGTTTCTTGTCAATGCGAGAAAAAAATTAGGAAGTGTTTCGACTGCGACACACCTCACTATCTCACACTCTCACTTTCACTCATCTCACGATCTCAGTCATCTCACAGTCATAAAACAAAACAGGTCACGTGGTCAAAATATTTAAAATAAGAAAGACATATAAAAAAACGATTGTCTTGCCTGAATTTTACGAAGCTGTCACCTTGGAACTTGCAGATCGCCTATCATGAAATATCCATTTGCTGTAGGTATGGTTTTATCTAAATTTGTTTTAGGAAGAATTCACAAGTGAGTGAGCATATAATATTACACGTTATGAATTTTATTCCTAAGAACAGCAGTTAAGATTGGGAGGATGGATGAAATTCTGATGGTTGAGATGACCACGACGACACGTTGAATGACTGGACAGGCCCGGTTGCTTACTTCTTGGGAAACTTCTGTTTATTTACACAATGACACTAATTTACAAACAAAGGCTGGGGCAGCCACTAAACCGACCGCGCAGTAGGCACTGGGCTGTATTAACATCCGCGTTACTTGCCAAGCCCTTCGTATACATCACACATCGACACCATCGTCTCGATGCAGTATCAACCTTGGACCAGAGTTGGCGCTAAGCACGACCTCTGTCCTTACCGCCGGATTTCAAGCTGAACGGTTGTGCCACCCGCGATCTCCGACGCCAGCATAGCTCTCGCCAACTGATTCGCTCTCCGCGACCTCCTGACGGCGTGCAGCTTTCACCGTGTGGTGCCCCGTCCTCGGACTTCGTCGACCGGCCCCCTACTTTCCCATCTTCGTTTTCTGTCGCTTGTCTGTCTTATTTTTTGTCGCTTGCCTGTCTTATTGTGACAGCACGGCGCCACATTATCTTGTTGGGAGCGGTGTCGCGACAGGCACCACTTATTTCTCAGTCTGGCTCATCTTGAGAACGCTGCCACCGTGCGGGTGAACAAAAACTCACGGGGTTTGGCGACAAAGGTGGGTTCAGAGGAGAACGGCTTAGTCCGCGTCTGGGCAGCGTCTTTTCATTAACTTCCTTTTTTGTTAGGTGTCGTGTACAGACTGGCCATCATTCGCGTGCACCAAACATATCTACAGCTGAATTACACATGGAGAGAAAAGAAAACAGAAAGAGAGTCACTGACACCTACTATAAAGATGATTTAACACATGGTGATGTCTTGCACATTCAGAAAAATGTTGTGCACAGCATATTTACCATGCAAGGCGTGCAAATACTCAAATATGAGGAACTTTTCATTATGCGGCTTGTATGGTTTGGCACTCACTTGATTTCAAAATAAGAATTAGGCACTCAAATTTTTAAAACACGAGTACTTTAAACCCCATTTCGAACATGTTTAGTGACACTGAAATGTTATTCGGTTAGCATGGCGAAAAATTTCTAAGACTTAACAAGACAAACTTCACTTTTTGGTCTTTTTTTTTAGTTAACGGGCCCGCACTATCGGCTAAGCTTCCCCAGCGGCCCCGCTTAGCACTGCTGCCACCGCCATTCCTGTGTGATCCAAAAACTTATATTTCTATTCTACAGTAGGCGGCCTTGGCCAGCACCTCTCAGTTGATCTAAATACTCACGATGCAAAAGCGTTTACACCCTGCCAAGCACTCCAATTTTCCGTTCTTCTTGCTTTTCGCATGTTGCCGCAGCCGGATGCTTATTGCCGCCAGAATGTGTCCCCGTTATCTTCGTGTTCGCACTCATTTCATCATCACGAATCGGTAGTCATAACTGTGCGTCAATCAGAAAGCCACAAAACTGAAGGTCTTTTAATCTTTTAAAATGAAAGAAAGCTGTATCAGCAAGTGAAAGAGGGCCGCCACTTTGTCACAATCATCGAAATATCATGGACGACTTTTCTATTTTTATTAATTTCTTACTGTGAAGTATATGGTCTGTTTAATTCATAACCAGCAGAGAAACACTTGATGTATCGGTATCAGAGTTTACATGACTAAGCATCCTGAACTCCGGACTTCTTTGTTACCGGAAGTAAGTATATCGCATACCCATAGCTCAGTATTGCCGGCGCCATAATGCAGCAACAGGGAACCAATAATTCACCACGGCTGGGCATTATCGCGATAAGCGTATCACGATAATATCTTAGAGATACATTTGAGTAGCTGTGTAAGATACACTTGACAAATGTATTTGGATATTTGTAGTTAAATACTTTTATCATATATCTACCATATCGTGGCACTGTGCAAGATGTGCAGGAAATAGACATTACTTTTTCCAGAAACGAGCTGAGGTGTTCTCAGCTTGTGAAAAGAAGAACTCGTTTTGCTAAGGCTCGTCACTCTTGGGCGGTACATGGAGGTTGATGAATGGTTGCTCAAACCCACACAATTACCCAAGTCAGTGCGGGAGGGTGTCAGTACCTATGTGACGCGGGAACAGATATCATCGTGCTACAGCACCTTCCTGCTTTGAAGGTGGTATTTTACGTTTCTCAATTGGAGCTCTTTCATTGAGGCTGAAATGACGCGGTCTGTACAGCAGCCTACTTAGCATGCTGCAGTTCATTTGGCGCAGCACTATTATCAGGTCACTTATTTCACTAAGTAATGCGTACACTCTTTCTTCATTCACCGGTTCTCGTAAGTGACGTGATATTTGCTTCGGCAGGAACGTTTGATTGGTTTGCAACAGTACTCACGAGATCCACGCCACGCTGTACCAATGAAGTATTTGGCATCAACATCCTCTATACATCAATAATACTCAAGTATCTGTATTCTTGTATTTGTGTACCTGTATTTCGGAATACTTTCTACATCTTTTTGAAAGTACCTCTGGAATATCACGTTAGGTCAAAAACAAATGTATCTTGGTATCTGTATGTTAAGTTTACTGCACATGTATTTCAATTATTGTATTCCTGAATATCGTCAGGATATCTCTGCCCCGCCCCATATTCAACCGATAAGGAACCTCTGCGATAATGAATATCGCACGCAAACTCTTAGTGCCAGCTGAAAAACATATTTCAGATGGACTCCTCTTGCTTCATAACAAAACACAATGTGCGCGGACTATTCGGAATCCCATCTTGGAACTTCGCAGATCCGCGGCTTGTCAAATGTTATGACCTAGAGCATGGTTTCCGGAATTTAGAAACCCGCGTTCAAGAACATCCTGCGGCTACTCCTTCAACGTGCGACTAAGGCCTCCGGCATAGCCAAGAGGGTAGGGGGATAGGGTGCATTGTATTTTTTTACATTTTCTCGTTTTGGCGGGCATATATTCACACACACGCACATATACATGCACGCCCAACTCTTCCTATTGTATGTATGAAAAAAAACTGTGGTTACAGCTTTTTTTGGTAAGATAATTTAGGCACAATCAGGTCTTGCGTCATCATGCTAAATGTGATGGTACATCTAAAAATCCAAAATGACATGAAAGGCACAAAAACTTTATATTCAAAAATGACGGACTCGTGGTCACGGTGATTTTTAGCTTTCCCGGCAGTTTTTCTTGCGATTGACCACATTTAGGAGCCACTTCTCTGAGAGTGTATGTGTATGCAGTTTTCTCGAAAATTCCTTTAATTATTCAAAAAACTATGATGAAACTTTTGTGCTTAATGCATGTCACTCTTGTTGCATTTGAAATGCATAGTAAGACTATTCATTTCAAAAGTGGGGCTGTTTCAGCGGCTGGCAACTGCTTAAAATATGGCGCAACTGGGCGAAACGAAGCTAAGCTACTATAATCATGTTTAGTATAGTCTAAAGAGAGTGGGAAAAGAAGTGAGCTTGAGAATGACTGATGCTGTGCTAACACGAGGTGAAGTGGGAGAATGAAGCGTAAGCACTAGCTCTGTCAAATATAGTACAGTGTACTCACACTTATGAGAGAAAAGGACAGTAAGCGTGAGGAAGGGTTATGTGAGTATGATGAGGAGAATAAGCAGGAGGGGAGAAGGTAAGCCTTAGCATAGCCAGTATAGCACCACAAGGCGGTGAGAAGGAGAAGTGAGGACGAGTAGGAGCAAAGGGAGAAGGGGGGGGGGGTAACGCACAGCCTAACATTGTACAATAACAGTAGGGGAGAATGTTAGCCACAGTAAAGCTATGTACAGTATAGTACAGCAAGGCGGTGGGAAGTGAAATCGAGAACTAGAAAGATGAAATGGAGGATGGCGAGAGTGCGAAGCAGAGCTTCACACTGTACACTCAAAGGAGGAGAGAAGGTAAGCCCTAGCATAGTGAGAGAGAATATGTTAGAAGGCAGAGAGGTCGGAAGCCATAGCACAACCATGTACAGTGTAGTACAGGAAGGCGGTGGGAAGAGAACGTGAAAAGAAGGAAAGGGACACAAGGAAAGGGTATACCAGAGTATACCAATGTACACTTACAGGAGGAGAGAAGAAAAGCCATAGCATAGACATGTACAGTATAATACAGCAAGCAGTCAGAAGAGAAATTGAGGATAAGGATGGGGAAAGGAAGGAGCGTACAGGGTAAAGCAGAACCTAACACTGTAAACTAACAAGAGGGGAGATGATAAGCCTTAGCATAGCCATATACAGTATAGTACAGCAAAGGTGTGGGAAGATAAATCGAAAACGAAGAGAAGGAAAACGAAGAAGAGAGAGGGTAGACATATTGAAACACTGTAAATAAACAGTGGGGGAGAACTTAAAGCCTAGCGTCGCATTATATAGTATAGTACAGAGAGGCAGTGGGAAAAGAGTCGAGAGCTGACCCGTGGCGTCATGGGGTAGTAATGTGATTTTTGTTTTCATAACGCAGAGCCACTGGTATGTGGCACTATAGGGTTGTTAAGCGAAACATAGGAAACACCCGTTTTTGCTTCATAGTGTTGCATTGTCAGTGCAGCATAATAAACATAGCAGTCTTGAGAATCACATATCTATGCATATTTAACAAAGAAAGACACTACACCTATGCGCCTCAGTTATGCTTGATATTTGCTTTCTGATTGACAGTGTTCACTAGCATGAATGCATCTACGGGATGAAGGTGGGTGGGCGTTAGCAAGGGGTTGAACTTTCACCGGGCGGCTACATCGTTGGACAGACAGACAGACAGACAGACAGACAGACAGACAGACAGACAGACAGACAGACAGACAGACAGACAGACAGACAGACAGACAGACAGACAGGTGGATGGACAAACATACATACAGAGAGGCCAAAATTTCTTTAACTAGCCCAAGGAAAACTATCCTTTTTAAAATGTACGCTCCACCTAGTGAACGGTGGCATGCTGGCCTATCACCTACGAAAGACAGACATGCTAACTGATTTCCGCTTGATCAGCAACTACTTTTTTGTCTAATGTAACCACTACTAAAAGTAATAGTTAAAGTACCATCATTCGTACCTCAAATGTATTGTTTAGCTGAACAACAATAAAAAATCTATGACAAAATTTACTTAAGCGTTCAAGTTTCAGGACTAAAATTGGCGATACCAAGATGTGCAGGCCTGGGAAAGCCAACTATAAGAAAAGATTTAGTGACGCTTCATCCTTATAAGTTGTTTGTTGTTTTAAGTTGGACATCTAAATGGCAACAAGAAACTATCGTTTCAACTGGACCAGCCATCAGTTTAAAACCGTACCCGTTAGGAAAGTGATTCACGTCACATCAATGAGTAAGCGCTATCGTATAGCTTATTTATGCATCTTATCTGGATTGTTGATAAAATTCACCCAATATATATATATATATATATATATATATATATATATATATATATATATATATATATATATATATATATATATATATATATACATGTTTTTTGCTGTGCTGTTTTTAAGATAGCCTGATGAAGGGTCTCCTCATGCAAATGAACGATGCAGTTGTACAGCCATGATATACCTTGTTATGAACGCTATCCAAGCTCAGTGTCCTTCGGACGTTGTACCATCGGTCGGCTGTGGTGCGATGACGTTGCAGGAAAAGCACCATGGTTTTTTTCAACCCGCCCGCCATGGGAGACTTATTTAGGGTCAGTTGCAGCCAAATGTCACGACCACCGAACATGTGATACCAAAAGGAGAAGCAGGCTGGTTCTGACTGGGGTCCAACCATTGGTGATTGAAGCGCCGCTGCCCCTTGTAACTTCGCCAGACGTGACCCTGTTATGTAGGCTATGCTTCCTGAGTAAGAAATACAACAGGAATTGAAAATTAGAGTTGAAAAACGATGGCAGAAGACGCATTAAGCCGTATTTGATAAAAGCACGAAGTGCCTCTTGGGCTCTCTTATATTAAGGCTGCTGCATCTAGATACCAAATTGTAATCTCACTTTTCATTAGTATAGAAGATTCATAAAGTTGGTTTGTCCTTGCTAAGCTGGGACAGTGCAACAAGCATAGGCATTTTCAGGGCAGCATAATAAACATTGCAGTTTTGAGAATTACCCTCGACTGGAACTTCGACCTCCATCCGGACTTTGTCGACGTGAAGCTTCGCTTTTTTGTCACCTTCTGGTGGGGGTTGCCTTCACAAAAGCCTATACAACCCTCATTGGATGGACCGACAATGTGGAATGCGACGTCTGCGGCATTGAAGAAGACATCGACAATCTGATATGCCGTTACCCTCGATTTGCCAGTGAAAGACAGAACCTTCCGGACACATTGCGACAATTAGATGATCGCACACTCTCTATGCAGATACTACTGGAACGCCGTCCTCGCCTTTCGTGGGCTCAAAAAGCAGTCAAAGCCGTCTTGTGCTTTCTGAATACTACAGGCCTATGTAAACACCTTTAACTTTTGTGTAGTGCCACCGCTGCATACGCGTCAGCCCATTGACTGAATATCTTTTTTTCTCTCTTTCTCTTCTTTTTCTTCTCTCTCTCTCTCATCTTTATGCCCCCTTCCCATTCCTCCAGCGTAGGGTAGCAAACGGGGCATGTGCCTTGTTAACCTCCCTGCCTTCTCTCTTGTTGTTCTGGTCCTCCTATTCTGTCCTTCAGGGCTCCCCATAAGGAGGAAGGAACGAATGTTTATCGTAAACACGTTCTTCTCACTGAGTGAAAAAATGGGGCAGCTTAAGTGGCCCACTCTTCTTTAGGCAACTACAGGTTGGGGTCCTCCCAAAAGGAAGTAACGCTCATTCTAACTTGAATGCCCGTATTTTTTTTCTTACGTGTGTTTTTTTAGCTATGTTCGTTTACTCATTTTGTTCATTTACTATTGCTTTCGAAAATCGAGCAATACAGAAGATCCTCAAAAGGACCCTCATCGGTAAATAAACTGCTTTAAATGTTCAAAGGGAGTGCCTTCGTCTGTGCCAAATGCTAGCCAACTATAAGATAACAACAAGCAGTATACAACAGCACGCAACAAAAATCAGTGTTTAGCCAAAGCTACCCAACATTAACTACTACTAAGTGCGCCCGGTGCACTCTCACTTCTCCCTCTAGGTCGCGTTTCTGGGAAGTTTTTAATTTTTTTATTCAAGATTCATATTTTAGCCCTTATGCCGTCTTGAATATCTTTACATATTTTAGTTCTGATGACCATGCATTACACGGAGGGATGCAGTACCACCGAGAGCGAAAGAGGAGATACAAACCGAACGCCAACGTTCAACTATAACTTGAAATTGTGACGATGTATAGAAGTGAAACAGTGTCTGTGTCTC
Source organism: Rhipicephalus microplus (assembly GCF_013339725.1). NCBI lineage: Eukaryota > Metazoa > Arthropoda > Arachnida > Ixodida > Ixodidae > Rhipicephalus > Rhipicephalus microplus. Next base: position 109,876,905 of record NC_051169.1, read on the forward strand.
CTCTCACAGTCTTTGTCATGTGGCACAGCTCCGTTTAAGGTATCCCAGTCAACTAAACCTGTCCTTGAAATTTTTATATAGAAACGTAACTGACTGGAAGTTTTTTTTCTTTCTTTTTAACTTTTAGCTCGCATACTAGTCTTTTCAGTCGAACTCAATATCTCCTTCGAAGACTCTAGCTTAACTTTGCATTACACACCTCGCGTTAAAACAGGTTTACATCTGCCATCGCGTGACGCCTGCGATCATCTCATCGGTTTGAATAACGCAAAGAGCGCACAATATTCCGGAAAATTGAACTTGTGCAGCGCTTTGATCCCGAAGATAAGTTGAGGTGAATATCACCATTTACCATACTGTGTTTCGTTGGGCACGTCGGCTTCTTCTGGAGTCTATTTGTGCGCAAGCGGACAACTTCTTGCCATCCTTCTGGTTGTAATAAGCCAGCATTGATCTTACGCTGTCGTTACTGGTAAGATGTCGAATTCTCTCGGACTCTTATAGTTTCTCCCAATAACAACCTGGTTCTTTTGGCTTCTGTACAGCTCTCTGTGGAAATCCTCCGCCATATCGGCTATCCTATTCTTTTTAGTTTTGACATTGCTCTCCTTGTTTCACAACGCATACATTCAATTTTCGCCTATGCAGAAGTCTGCCTTCGCAGCTCTTAGGCTTCTGCCACTTTTTACAGCCTGCTCAATTCCTTACATGTTATACCTCCTGATGTCGGCTACTTTACGCCTATTTATTAACTTCGGAAGCTCTAGTATATATTTTTTGTCGGTTGAATTTGAGGCCTTCGTCATATGTCGTCTCTTATTAAGATTTTTCATCTCCTGAAATAGTTTGCCAATTTTCCGTCTAGTGACTGAACCTCCAACTTCAATTGCACACGCTTTGATGGCACTAGTAATATTACCGTTCATTGTTTCAACGCTAACGTCGGTTATCTCATTTAGTGGCTCGAATCAATTCTGAAGCAAAACTCTGAATTCCTGTATTTCTCCTCTCACCGCCAGTTTATTTTTTAGCTTCTTGCGTATGAGTTTTTGTCTTTGCTTTTTTTAAATCTAGGTGTATACAAGCTCTTACCGTTTTATGGTCACTTAATCTAATCTTGCCAACTAATTCTACATCCCTAAAAAATGAAAGCCCTAGAAGGAATGCAAAGAGACAAAGCCGCTGGTGAGGATAAAGTAACAACGAACCTCCCGAAAGATGGAGGATAAATTGTGTTAAAAAAATTAGCCACGTTATATAAAAAAGTGTCTCTTGACGGCAAAGGTACCGGAATCTTGGAAGAACGCCAACATCATCTCAATCCATAAGAAAGGAGATGTCAAGGACTTGAAAAATTACAGGCCATTCAGCTTACTATATACCCGTTCTCTACTATATATTTACATATATAATAGCCAATAGAATTAAGATGATATTAGAGCTCAATCAGCCGAAGGATCAAGCAGGAGTTTGTACCAGTTACTCCACAATACACCATATTCCTACTATGAATCAGATAATAGAGAAATGTGCTGAATGCAACCAACACCTATACATAGCTCTTATAGATTATAAGAAGGCGTTTGACTCAGTCGAGGCATCAGCGCTCATGCAGGCACTACGGAATCAGGGCATCGAAGCACCCTACATAAACATACTGGAAGCACTCTACAGAGGATCCACAGCCACCATACTTCTCCATAAAGAAAGTGAAAAAATTTCAATAATGAGGGGTGTAAAGCAGGGAGACACGGTCTCTCCAATGCTATTCACCGCGTGTTTACAGGAGGTGTTTAGGAGCCTAGACTTGTAAGAGTTAGGGATAAGAGTTAATGGAAAGTACCTTAGTAACCTGCGGTTCGCTGATGATTTGGTTTGATGAGTAACTCATGGGACGAATTACAGATCAGGATTACTGAACTGGACACGGAAAGCAGAAAAGTAAGTCTGAAAATTAATATGCACAAACCTAAAGTAATATGCAAGAATCTCGGCAGAAAACATCACTTTGTCATACGTGGAGAGGCACTTGAGGTTGTTAAGGAGTATGTCTACTTATGACAGGTAATAACCGTGGAGCCGAACCACGAGACAAAAGTAACTAGAAGAATAAGAATGGGGTGGAGGATATTTGCCAAGCACTCTCTTTTCATGACAGGTAGATTGCCATTATTGCTCAAGAGGAAGCTATACAACTGCTGCATCTTGTTGGTTCTTAGCTACGGAGCAGAAACCTGGAGACTTACAAAGGGGGTTCAGCTAAGAAATTTAGGTGGGCCGATGAGATAAAAAAGTTTTCATGTATAACGTGGCAACAGAAAGCACAAGACCGGGTTGATTGGCAGATCTTGGGAGAGGCTTTTGCCCTGCAGTGGGCGTAGTCAAGATAATGATGATAATGATCATCATCATCGTCGTCATCATATCATTTTACGCTTGAATTATGAATTAATTTACTGTTAAAAACAAGCAAGGCCTTTGAGAAAGGGGCGCACCACCTGTCGCCGCTAGGTAGCGCGTACACAAAACACTTTCCATATCAAATTTGTCAGCACAGTCCAACATACGCACGTTAAAACGTGGACGATGATGTGCATACGTTGTTACCATTCCCGTGATATCAGGATCAAAAACACATGCTGATAAGAGATTTACTGTCACTCGAGTGTTAGCCCCTGACTCTTCGAAAAATCCTAGGAATATGTTAAGTATACCTGGTTGCCCTTTGTGAAGTTTTTTTTTTTCACTACAGTGCTTTTTACATATAATTTTATCCGTGAATATGATCAGCTGATGCTATACAAAGGTTAACATAAAACTCTCGCTACAGACAGTCAGCATATTCCTTGTAGGAAAAGGTAGTGTACTCAGAAATTATTCGAAACAACTGGCCAGACTAATTTTACACACATGAATTGACCTGACTGCGTAGCGCTTTGGGTCACTACTGTTCAAATTCATTCTGCGTCTTTATGACAGAGAATTTTATATTTTAGTGCTGCCAAGTGATGTGACGTAGTGTGCTGTTCTTTTAAAACATGAACGTATGGTTTTCGTGTAATTTCTTTTTATTGGAACTAACTTGTTACGAGACGGTACAGTATACTATGTGTTTTTCGTCGTAATATGTTAAGGCACGATGTGACTGAATCATGTGACTGCTCTTTATGAATCTATTTTGCACTACTCTGCTTTACAAATATCCTTTCATTAGTGAAAATGAATGGCCCAATGCTATACAAAGGTGCCGACACTTTCTATATAGTATATTACAATAAAAGTCACCTTTCTCGTTGTACCAATACACAATTCACTTTTTGAGCCATTTAAAATATTTATGCCTAATCTTGGGACGTACGTCAAAAACTAATAAAAACAGACTACAAAAACAGACTACAGTAGAATTCGTATTCCTTTAAATGAATTTCTCAAATAGCATCCAGCCTGGCTTTGCCGTGATACATTCATAACAATGCCACTATTACTTTCGTTTATGGTGACGCTCTCTCCCTCACTTTTTTTATACGTAACAGCCCGACAGGATCCTTTCAACTGAAAAACAACTTATGAAGACGCTGACGACGATACTAATTCTAGATGAAGTGCACTTATAATTGCGTCAAAATGGGCGCGCTGTGAAGACATCAAATCAAGTATTCATAACTGCACACCTTTCGTTGTATCTGCTGGATATGAGCGAGGGCCCAGGCTAGAGGACCGGTTGATCCCAAACACCCATCTTGACGTTGAAGCGCCCATTGAAGACCATTTGCAGAAGTTCCAGTCATAGAAGTCACAGCTTATCAGCTCCGCTGCAGTAGATTACGTGAATGTTTTTAGGTAAGCGTCATGGCGTAATTACTTTTCACTGATGCACACCGACACAGAGTGACTTCATGAGCGCCAGAGCAGGCAGCGTCTCACTTTGAGTGCATAGCTCTCCAGCCATGAGGCGAAATTTCAGTGAGATACCATGTCACGTTCGGTTTGATGTTATTGTTGGAGAAGCGAGAGTTTACCGCAATTCGTTGCTTTTAGCTCCTATTCAAGTAGTTCATCGTATGGGCGTTGCGAAAACTTGTTACTAGAGTCATTAAGTGATATGTGTTCGGCTTTACCTTACAATTTAAGTACGAGCGTTTGCTGCGATGTATTAGGCTAATAGAAAACCAGAAACCTTGCTTTGTATAACTATTTACTGCTATGCTATGGAAGTGCGCACTCTATATTTGGGTGAACTGTAGTTTTTCTAAAAGTAAAACTTGTAAGTGAAACCGTATGAGCTATGCAGCGATGATGACTGAAGAGGGCAGTAAAGTGCAGCATGCTCACTGCTAAGTTTGGTATTTCGGTAAATCATTGTTGCATGATTTCCCCATGTGAAACATTACCAACCTAGCTCTATATAGGTGTTGAAATATAGAGCTCTTATGAATCACATAGACAAAATAGGGCTCTTGTTTTTCCTTGTCCTTAGCTGAAGACTTCGTTCTTATTGTTGGTTGGGCCGATTGTTAGAAATATTATGGCTTATAACCATTGTTATAAAGATATGATTAACAATGAGTTACAAAGTGGCGTAGCAATTCCGTCCCATTTTCAAAGACGAAGCACTCACATGCAGAGAGAGCCTCGCTGTTTTTTGGGAAGGTGTCACAACGATCACGGTGCACAATGGCGATGTCATCAAGTGCGACGAATGCTGGCGTTGAGGCAGGACCAACCGTCGCCCGGAATACCACCTTGTAAATCATAAGAAAAAATCACGTTACCTGCTGTTTTTTTTTTGCTTTATGCTGTAAATGCAGTCTCTTAAGGGGACACAATTCAAAGACAGCTCTGACAACGTATATTTTCAGAAGTGCAATTATTCTAAACATTTGGAATCTAACGAATCTGATACATCAAAAGCGTTCATATTTGTTGTTCATGTAAATACTCTAGATAATGTGAAATATAACTGTGCGCGTTTTCCTATCGTACAGTAAATGAATCGGCAGTACGCAATTTTTCTAACAGGCGTTGAGATTATCCTAAGAAATGTAGAGCCTTAAGCGGACCTAGAGCGTCGTCAGTTTTACTGTCAGAATTTGCCTATGTTTCCCATACAGCTGATAAATCAAGTCTTCTCTCAAATCTCCCAAACAATCACTGATCTGCGGCTTCGCAACCATCTTCGAGCTAGCTTTGAATATTTTCTTGTAGCCTGCTACCTAATGTGCAACACGTCACCTTCAAAACTAAGTAAAATATTTTGTGGCCGTATATGGAATTATTTCAGCATCTGAACGAAAAGTGTCGATAATTTAAAAGTTCTTATAACGCGTAGATAGTTTGCGGCTCTATTATAATAAATAGTATATGTTAATAGTCATAAACATCAAGAATTTTATTATGGCAATAACTTTTAATGTTTCTTTCATCAGCATTATTCAGCTGGGATGTTCATTGATTAATAAAGGGCCAAAACGGTTCGCACTTGAAGAGAAACCAAATCTTTCGAATTAAGACAAAGAGTGGAGATAAACACATTGAAATAGTAAGATACGAAGTAAACAGCGTAGCGAATATATCAATCTAGAATGCGGAGGAGTGCTGGATGCATAAGGTACCTTAGAATTAAAACTTTAGACCATTATCGAGCAATCTCAATCTCAAACCTGCCTGACATACACACTGTTTATATATATATATATATATATATATATATTTACTCATAGGTCTACTGTGGAAGCCCACCAGGAGGCGGAAGGGTTAAGAAAAAAAAACACATGACAACCAACCGATTCCTGGTGCCGGATTTCAACTCCGAACCAGAATGCATTTTTTACTAACTGAGAGGCTTTTCTTTCTTGTGGCTTCGTGCTTAAATTGCCTGGTTGTCTTCTTTCCCTTTGTTAACGAAAAAAAGAAATTTCAAACTCTTGCCGAAGAGTGTCCGGTGAACTGATATCTACTGTGCGAAGAATGTTGTTGAACATTTTTACAGAAAACTTCTTGGCATTTTCTACGAGGTACGGCTCGACGCACAGAATAGACATTGTGAACCTTATCGCACCTGTGTGAAATATTTTACTCTCACCCTATTCCCGTGGGGCACAGCGATACGTCCCAACTGCCATTCTGAGGACTCCCCACTCTTCTGTTTCCACAAAGGAAGACGATCGTGTTCCATCTCAGTTGGGTTTCGAGTTATCACCTGCAAGAAAGAGCATTTAAAGGCAAGAAAAAATAACGTCAGCCCTATATGTAGCCCTGTTGACTCAATATTGAATGCAAATGTCACAAGAATTTCATGCGCCTCTCAGTAGTATCGCCTTACGTCTTTTTTCTACTTTTACAATGCCGTTACGTTCTAATGGTCAGCAGGATACAGACACTGATAAGAAGTAGATAATAATGTGATTTTTTTAACGGGAAAAGCAACTATCGTTTCTTATCTGTATTCAATAACACCACCATACCATTTGAGATGGCTTGTGTCAGTTATTGCTACTCTAGACTCAGCAAAATCCCTACCGATCATTGACAATTGTTCACATAAAAATAAAGCACCACTGAGATAATAACAGTTACGCAGTTGTAAAGTTCCCGCATCATCGCACTTTACCAGGCCTGGTTGGAATGTACAGTGCAGAGCGAATTCCATAGTTCTCAATAACATGACCTCCGTAGTGTTGCTAGCAAGGCATTACATAAACTTCATAAAATACATAACTATATCGAATTACACATAGTAATGTAGTGTATATAGTAAACGAAGCATCACCAAGTGCTATATGTCGTATAAAGCAAAACCTTCGTGACCAAATCACGTGAAACACAACATGTCTCATACCTGTTTTTTCTTAACTATTGGCCATCTATATTACTTAGGTACCTGTAAGAAGACAGCTTTACAAATAGCCTCACTAGCATGCATACACCCCATTGTCACAGAACGAGCGCTAAACAAGAGCGCGCCGCCAAATACTTGCGACAACGGGCGGCAGAAACGCCGCGAGGTAAAAAGAAAAAAAAAGAAAGCAAACATCCAGGGCTCCCGGGCGCGCGCTCTCCCCGCAGAAGCATGGCTTCGCAGACGATCCTCCTCACCCCACATCAACGGCCCAGCAAGACCGCGATTTTTCTCGAACGAAGGAGGCGGGGTCAGACCGAGTGAATCATCCTCGGGAGAGGGCAGTCGAACCGTCTCGTGCCTCTCCCCAGCCTTCGCTGCGTATCGCGCCGACGAAATGACGAGAAACATCTGGAAAGTCGCGCGCAAGGTATTTGACCGAGCAGCCGAGACGAGAAATCAGGAGGTGACGGAAGTTAACGCCAGAGCGCGTAGGAATTCCGCCGTGTAGTCGGCGAAGGTTCTGCCCGTAGTGACAGAACAGGAGGAGACGGAAGTGAGCGCCAGAGTGCGTAGAGAGTCCGCCGTATAGTCGGCGAAGTTTGTGGTCCGTAGGGACGGCTCGAGCTACAGGCAAGAGTGTGTGTTTACCGCTATCGAGCGAAGACCCGTGGCAACCGCTGCGAGTGTGAAGCCGACGTGTTCCGGCGAAGAAGTTGAAGTTTGAAGAGTGGCCAATTGAAGACGGGAGGTTTCCTGGAAGAGAACTTCGAGAGCTGCGGAACGACAACAACGCTGGACTTTGAGTGAGTGATTCTCGGAAGAGTATCATTCAGACTTTTGTTCCAAGGACTTTGGACTGAATAGGTTTTATATCTCTTTAGTCTTTAAGTGTCTTGGTTGTTCAATGCATGCGACTGCATTGTAGTGCGTATTGTTGTCTGTGTCCGTTGTTTCAAGTGTGGTTGATTGTACTGTGTAGTACATTGTCTGTTTGGTGACGTATTGTATGTAACTATTGTGGAGTGTGCATACGTGTGTATTGTTTTTGATCTGCCGTTAATGAGAATATAATTTTGTTTGTTTATCAACTCTCGGCTCTGTCTTGTTCTTTGGGCCACAGCCGGCGTCCGCTGGCGCACCAATAAGGACCACTTCTAAATTGTCCACGCTTTCGTGGTGCTGTTCGGGGGGCCGATACTTCGGCTCTTGGAATTAGCCCGGCGATCGCCTCCCTAATAAACGGGACAGGTGTGACACCCATATATACAACCTGCTGCACTTCAAAATAGTACAATGTATTGCTGGCACTTATTTTCGAAAGTGCAGGATATTACTAAAAATATGAATAAAATAACTATTGTACCTTGAGTTCCGACTTGTCTCCAGAGATGATGTACCAAAACTCTGCGCACTGCGTTACCTTGCTGCTATAGGAAAGAATCTCACTAATGAGATCACCTTCATCTCCAAGTTTCTGCGCGTAGTTGCTGAAGAAAACGTATGAACCTGCAAGGATATAAATAAAATATTTGCATTAAACGGAGGGTCACATGAGCAGCATTGAAAGAATGTATGTATTAGAGTAACCATCCAATGGTTACTCTGATACATACAATCAGGTCAATACACTCGGATCAAAAAAGCTTTGTCAGGTTCATTTTGTATTTACAGTTTTAGAGGACGCACACAGTGAAATAGACTGCCTAAAAGAGAATTCATTGTGTAACGTTTGAAGTACTGGGCTTGTACAAACATTTTTCCATCCTAACATGCCACGGGGCCTCCTCAGGCTGCCTCAGCACCAAGTGCCAGTCATGAAATGCTACTTACAATATTTCTGTGACATGAAAGACAATTTTCGTCAACATCTCACGAAGAGTTTTCACCGAGCTGCACTTTCGCGATCGCTTGGCGCCGCTCAGTACTATTCCTTCTTGGAGCTAACCTTCGAAACTTGAATGGTTCGAAAAGGCGGGCAAATGTGCAGATTTTGTTTATTCTAATTTCAAACAATACTTGCAGATGTGGATTGAAAAGGAAGTCCCATTCTTCTTTTTCACTTCCTCCTCACCACTACATTGATGCGCTCTGGGCCCATTCAAGCGGTCGGTGTCGCCAATATATTTCGTACAAAGTCGAAATATATAACACCGCCCCACAAGTTACGCGTGCTCCGAATGAAAAAAAAGGAGGGCTGCTAACGATCGCTGCTTAAGCTCAGAAAGAGGGTGTCGGTCGTCACATTCGTGCAAAGCACTTGGAGGGAGCTCCGTGGATGCAGCTGCTACTGCGAACTTTGACCTGCCGAGCTTGGTCACCGGTGGTCCCACTCACTGTATCACTATAGAAGATCAGGTATAGCTCCATCGTATGAATTGTGTCCTTATCAATCAGCTTGTAATGACGTGACAGATTGGAAAAAGGTGGTTTCAGTCGCTACAACAACCACATTATTTTACGCCAGCGTTTTGCTTAGTTAGCCTAGGTAAAATGTTCAAGAAATGAGCAGCAGGCTGTATTACCGCGATAGCAAATATATGGACACTCTCCACTGGATTTCACTGCCAGCGTCAATGTCGAAGTCATGCGCCGTATATGTATACGCATCTATATATACGAAAACGCAAGAAAAAAAGTTCAGAAAAAAAAAAAACTCCAGCGCGCGGACTCTAAGATGAGAGCTCCGCTTCGTCAATGCGAGGCGTTAACCTCCGAGGGGTACCTCCTTAAAAGTTCAAACGGCAATGTATTTATATTTACCGCTGACCACTGTTGGCGGGCATATCTGGGGGGGGGGGGGGGTATCGGGCTTTCAGCATTATCAGCAAGATGGCGCATTGACCGCGCGGCAGCTCTGATCGTCCATGCGTAGTTTGGCCCTCGGAGAGGAGGGGAGTGGACGACTTCTCGCGCTCCCTTATCTCTTTGTGAGAAGGACTATACGTTTTGACTGGCGTTGGGTTTACACTGAGTTAAGCCACGCACAAAGGTCGATGCAATTGTTGCACAGCCTTCGTTTGCGAAAAGGTTGCGCTTTTCAGACCCAGCAAAGTAATAACTATGACGCTTATTCACGTTCATCTGTACCTGTGAGTAGGTTTCGTGCGTCATGAGTGCATGAGAAATGCGGGGCATGTTTCGATCTCCTTGCCAATCTGCGCGTGACCTTCCAATTCGTTGCTATCGCGTTTATTTCTTCGCCTTTGCGGCAAAGCTGTGATTTTTTTACATAGCATTGCACTTTGTTTTCGAAATGGTCGCTTCAGTGTGGAGATAAACTGTGATGTTTTTTTATGCAAGTAATGCCTTCAAGATATGTGGAAGATGTGGATCAACGCACCGTGCACTCGCTGTCGTTGGTTTCTGTTTTTCACCATATTTTTGGACTTAGCATGAACATGAAGCATCGATATTTACGGCTTTCGCATAAAATGATAAGTTAACCCTGCAGGTGAGCTTTATATTGTATCGAATAGGTGCGTATTTTTATTTATTTATTTACAGGTTACTGCTAGCCTGGGTGCCAGGCTTTGAGCAGGTGTGGGCGATACAAAAGAAGAAAACAGGATAACATACAAGCATAACAATACACTTCTAAGGGTACACTTTGAACCAGAAAAAAAAAAAAGATCATGCCGAATTCAACAGGGCATGAAGAAAGGATGAGACATCAGAACATTGCACAACATTAGCAGGTAACAGATTCCACTCATGACACGTACGGGGAAAAAAGGAGTTTTTGAATACGCTGCGCGGCATCAATATTTATCAATACATTTTTCCTTCAATATTCCTGTATTCTGCGCTCTACTGAGCGATGCGGTAGATATCAGTGCACCTAAAAAACAGGCCAACTTTGAGGGTTTAGGGACACAAAAAGCTCTGCGGGTCGCTTATTGTAAACAAAGGTCATGAAAACAACAAAAAAAGAGACATTTTTTCCCTATAATTGGTAAAAGGACATATTCGGGAGATTTAAGGCTCTGACCTAAATATCGCACACAAGTGTCTTTTGTGTCGGCGACGACGGCCACAGACGATGAGAATTTAGGAGTTAATGATGATCTTGAGCAGGTCGCGAAATAATCAAAGACACGAGTTTGGGACAGGGACACTAAAGGCGCATTTAGCTCTTGAATTTTGCCGCTACTTCTTGTTATATGCAGTCTTAAAAATTCCCCACATTCCCGTTTCAGTAACTACGAACTATGTTGCTGAGATTAAAGTGTCGTTTTTATTCGCTAAAAGGGGTCCCAGCATCATAATACTAATTGTTACTCCTAAATTAAAGCTCATCGATAATATTAGCTGTAGCATTACAGGGTTTCTTTGTTCTACTTGTCATGCATGTTTTCAAGTTGACATTTATTAAGTAGTTGCAGGAGTGCAGCAGTGTGTGAAAATAAACTTGGAGTTTGTATAGGTGCTCATTCAAAATACTTTTTAAAGACGCTTATTAAAGTGTCAGAGAAAGCAGCACAGATGTCTACATGACCTCCTCACTGGTATACCGGATTTTCAGTGCTTTATTGCTGCGCTATAAGCGGTCTATTATGCATATAAAAATATAGAAATAATGACTTGAATATAGACCTAACAATAATAACTATATGCGTGTGCACTATACGTCGGCAAACTCACTGATCAGCGGACTTACTGAGGCTCACTCCTGACCATACCTACGCATAAATATGAGCCTGATTGAAGTTTAGTATAAATAATGCAAGTGTGAATGCGCTCAGCTGATTATTATAATGGGTGAGCATTTATCCCTTCGCAGATATTCATTTACGAGTACATATGACTGAGTTTCATGCTAGTGTTGCTAAAACTGGTAAATGTGCTCGCGAACGCTGACGTTTCTCGGGGTGTGTTTGAGGATGCCATAAAACTCACTTTCAACTGTCTGAAAGTAATTAGATACAAATATCTATGGTCACACGTCCACTTATTGTATATCAAGGGATCATTTATGGCTACATCCGCATCTCCTCATTGCAAGGTCGTCAGTAGGTGGATGAGCGAGAGACAGTAGGACACAGGTGTCATTCGTATAAACATAATAAAAATGAAGTCACATATTTCACTTCTCGCGTATGCTTATCGACAGTCACTTCATACCTCTCACTCAGTCAGCGGCGGTCACTCTCGTACTTATTTACACCCTCTTAGTCATCTTACTCGCTGGATCGTTTCTCATGTCGAGTTCCTTTAAGTTGTTCTTCTCAACTGCATAGATTGGCAGATTCACTGCTACATCGACATAATCATACTCTCACCGGCTTGTGAATTGTAGCCTAGGTGAACTCTGCTTAGTAAAATTTATTATTTTATCGTTACGATTTCAGAACTGAAGCGAGTAACCTACTTCATCAGACAGTCTGCCAGGCATGAACAAAGTATGCGCGGGCAGAATCTGTTTGTTTGTTTAAATCGCGTTAAGAAATTTCTCGGAACATGCACGATTCATGTGTAGAAGGCTGGGCCATGTCCACACAAACCTTGAAGAAAGCCACAGAATCAGCCAACTCGTTTTTGTGGAACTAGATTGCAGCAGGTGTGTTGCTGGCACCTAGCCTAAACAGGCTGCCCGAGAGAAAAAAAAGAGCGCGAGGCTATCGCGCGTTCACTTTGACGCTTCGTTCTTGGAAGAAGCAAAGAACTTCCCCGAGGGCTACATGAAAAATAACGGCGTATCAATTGAATGAATGATGATGAGTAGGGCGAAGCTTCGAAGGGTTTTATCGGCAAACCGGGAATCATCCACTGTCCGCGTCTGTCTGTCCATGCGTCTGTCTGTCTGTCCATTCATCCATCCGTGCACCCATTCATCTGTCTGTCCGTTCGTCTGTATGTCCATCTGTCCGTACGTGTCTCCTATGTATGTATGTAGTATGTATGTATGTATGTATGTATGTATGTATGTAGTATGTATGTATGTATGTATGTATGTATGTATGTATGTATGTATGTATGTATGTATGTATGTATGTATGTATGTATGTAGTATGTATGTATGTATGTATGTATGTATGTATGTATGTATGTATGTATGACGTATGTTCGTCTCTCCATCCATCTGTCAGTACGTCTGTCCATCCGTCCATCTTGTGAACACTCCAAGTACCGTCATCTCGAATCATTTCATATATTTATCTTATACAAGAAGCGCCATTCAGCGGACATTCCAAGGAATAAAATGAGCGGTGGCTACTACATAAAGGATACGCGCACGACCAAAGCCTTAAAGAACTTCGTCACTAAAAGGGTGCCTGCAAGTTAAGGAGAAAAACGTGTACATTAGCTGAGTAAGCGTTGTGAATGAGCACTGCATCGAATTTTAGGGTCGCGTGTTTCCGACGCAAAGGCTAATTACTATAAATAACTTTTTGTAGCATCCTGGCTTATCCAAGAAGCCGCCGGTAACTTCAACTGGCCGCAAGGTGTGCTGCCGAATCGAGAGTCTCCCTCAACAGAATCTTGCACACTTGGACAATAGCGTGACACAACGGCAGAAAGAAAAGCCTTAAAAAAGTGCAAGTGGAACGCATAATGTCATCCTTTTTTTTTCGGGCAGCGCAATAATAAATCTTTTTCACTCATTACCTTGGTTGGCGTCCTTCTGTATCAAACTAAACCCCATTCACGCTGCCAAGGAACACTACAGGCTAACCAAGGTTACAGATAGTTAGTTACACGGCGCACATAACCACACTTGTCTGTATCGCGCTAACTGAGAAACTGCGTCTGGAAGCATCTGCGCGACGCATCCACAAAGGTCTTCATAAACTGAAGGCGACGACGATGCGATGCCTCAGGAATAAACCCTGTTTTTTCTTGTGGTCCTGGCCAGTGTCCGCTGCATTAGTTCACAGCTAGTCTCCTAGCCATGGTTATCGCAAACAGGTGACTCCGGGAGAGATCCACTTAAAAAAAGAATATTTTAGATTTTATTGACTATTTTATATTATATGCACTTACCCCCAACAGCGTGAAAATCAACTTGGTTTTTTAGTGCCTATATGAGTAGGTGAATATATTCAATACGAATGTAGCAATTTCATCACTCGTCGTTCTCAAACCAAAAAGTATATAAATAATACCCTTACAAAGAAGACATCTTTTGTATAAAATGTATGCGCAACGAAAAGTAAACTAACATTCTCTGAAACCTTTAGAGTGAAGTAAAAGTATTTTTGGAAAAATATATAAATATGCAACATTTTAATATAGGTGCTTTCCAACAGTTGCAACAAAGTTGACAAGATTAATCAAATTTGTTTTGAAAAAAACATTTGTTTCTTTCTCTCTGCAATGGTACCTACATTTCCCAGTTATTGAACTCTTGATCGAGCGAGGTTCATCAGTTTCGATTTGGACGTTTTACCAGGGAGGTGTAGTTCAAGCCCGGAAAAGACCGATCACTCTTCAATTATCTAGTTATGGTTGCTCTCATTGTTGATACCGTAGTTGATTGAACCCGCTGTTGCTTATATTGCATATATATATTGTATATATATTGCAGGTATCTTAAAGCCACTTTAACATTAATTGATAAAGTAAAGTACAATAAAATTTCTAGAAAAAAAGGGGGACCTTTAAGCTTAGCCTTTAAGAGTTGAACGCGATAGCAAAATTCGGCCCCTAGTGCGCCCTTCAATCGATAAGCGCATAGATATTAATATGTTTTGTTACACACACACGCGCACACACAAACACGCACACAAATACGCGCGTGTGTTGTGTCGATCAGACGTGGACGCACTGGTTTATGGACTGTCAATTGCTCCACAGAATTCATGGTATTACCAGATGGTCTAAAGTTAGCCGTCGTCAGTGGACAACACGAGGCCCTACTGATGACCGAGCTTGGAGATGCACCGGAAGAGCATCGAAGTCACAGTTTGGAAACGGCTCTTCAGTCAACGGTTAATAAGTCACTGACCACAAGTGAACGCCGAACATTAGTGAATGTACTTTCGAAGCACGTTTCTGCATTCGACTTTGCGCAGAAAGATAAAGCGCCCTTAATCCCTGCTTCTTGGACATGTCACATCATCAACACTGGTTTGGCCAATCCGATTAGACAAAAGCCATACCGTGTTTCGCTATCCGAGCGGCGAGACTGTCTACATTCAGCCTCTTACTTTTCCTCTGTAGACTTAAGATCGGGCTACTGTCGAATTCCCATGCATCCTGAAGATAAAGAAAAGACAGCCTTTGTAACCCCTGACGGCCTTTTTGAATTCAACGTGATGCCACTTAGACTGTGCAACGCACAGGCGACGTTCGAGCGATTTATGGACACTGTTCTTCGTGGCTTGATGTGGAGCATTTGCATGTGCTACCTCGACGACGTCGTCATCTTTGGCTGCACCTTCAGCGAACACAATTCACGTCTGGATAGTGTAATGACTTGAATAAGAAACGCTGGCCTTGTTCTTAACTAAAAAAAATGCCACTTCGGAGACCGACAAATCCTTGTTCTCGGACACCTAGTATATCAGGATGGCATCTATCCAGATCCCCAGAAGACAGCAGCCGTTGAAACGTTCAGTGCGCCGCGCTCTGTTAAGGAGCTCCGCAGTTTTCTTGGGCTTTGCTCCTATTTTCCCTGCTTTATACCTGAATTTGCGATGTCGCGTATCCGCTGACATGTTTGCTACGGAAGAATACTCCCTTCAAGTAAACTCCGGAGTGCGACTCGTCTTTTCGTCAACTGAAGTTCCTCCTGACGTCGCGGCCTGTTCTACAACACTTCAATCGATCAGCTCCAACAGAACTGCACACGATGCCAGCGGCATAGGAATTGGTGCCGTCCTAGTTCAACGTTATGGTAACCGCGAGCACGTGATCGCATACGCAAGTCGTTCCTTGAGTAGGCCCGAGCAGAATTACTCTGTCACAGAACAAGAATGCCTCGCGGTAGTATTTGCGATTCAGCGGTTTTGGTCTTACCTATATGGACGCACTTTTACAGTCGTCACCAACCACAACTCATTGTGTTGGCTCGTGAACCTTCGGGACCCTTGCGGCTGCCAAGCACGCTGGGCACTTCGGTTCCAAGAGTATACCTTTATAGTCTCGTACAAAAGTGATCCATGACACGTCCACGCAGATTGCTTTTCGTGCATGCCACTGAGCTCTACAGAGTGTGACGCCCATGACCTTGACCTCCTCGTAGCTTCTGTGTTACCAAGGTTTCACGACCTCAGTGCTTTCAAAGATGAACAGCGAAAGAACACCCGGCTATCATCGCTCTGCACAGCTCGTGCGGCATGCCATTTCTGTGTACGCGACAGACTCCTGTATAAGAACTTTTCCAGCGCGGGCGCACGTTTTCTCTTGGTAATGCCGGAAAGCCTTCAGACAGCGATTGTCAGTGCTATGCACGACAATCCTACGTCCGGACATTTAGGTTCTGCGTGGACACTTTACCGTGCTAAGGAACACTTTTATTGGCCGGGAATGTGACAGTCGGTCGAGGTGTATGTGGCCAGCTGCCCGCAGTGTCAACGCGACAAACGCCCATCTACTGCTCCGGCTGGTTTTCTACAGCGCTTGCCACCTCAAAGCACACCTTTCCAACAAGTGGGAATTGACCTCGTGGGCCCTTTTTTCAAAGTCGGCTAATGACAATCGCTGGATAATTGTATGCGTCGATTACCCCACGCGTTACGGCGAGACGGCGGCCATACCAACCACAACTGCCAGCGACGTTTTTGTGTTCCTGCTGCAGCACGTTATCCTCCGACATGGCCCACCTCACGTGATCATCAGTGAACGTGGACGACAATTTACGGCAGATATAGTAGAAGAGCTGCTTTGATTGAGTCAGTCCCGCCTTCGTCACTCGTCGCCATACCATCCGCAAACAAATGGGCTCTCGGAGCGCACCAACCGCACAGTTGTAAACATGATCTCTATGTATGTGGCATACAACCACAAGAACTGGGATGGCGTGCTACCATTTATAACGTACGCATTCAACACCGCTAAGCATGAGACAACAGGCTATACCCCCTTTTTCTTGATGTACGCACGACCGCCACGGCACACACTCGACACAGTTTTGCCATTCTTGGCGCACGAGAACTTCTCAGTCGCTGAAATCCTCTGCCTTTCAGAAGAGGCGCGTCGTATTGCTCGTCTACGCACTTTAGCATCACGGGAAAAATCGAAGGCACGCTACGACGTCTGCCACCGGCCTGTAATCTACCATCCAGGCGACTTTGTGCGGCTCTGGACTCCGGTACGAAGACGCGGGTTATGCCAAAAGTTCTTGGCCACATACGACGGACCGTTTGTTGTTCTCGACAAAATCACTGAAGTCACGTACACAATAGCTCACCTCACGAGAAGTGGTAGAAGAGCCGCTAAAACCCAAGCAGTTCATGTCACCCTACTGAAGTTGTACACACCAAAGGTGAATCAATTACCTCGCCCGGCGGGCTTCGTCTGCGAGGGGAGGAATGTCGCGCATGTCTGGGAAGAAAACGAAGATAGGTGAACATGCTGGCTGCCCCAAGCTGGAGAAAGATGGAAGACGACGACACTGCAATTGTCAACCTGTTGACCGCTCCAGCGCATCTCTTCGCGACCAAAACAAATGGCCCCTTCAGCCGTATACGTCCTGGTTCTCCTTGTGCGTAACAATATGTTTTGCGCTGGATGAACATGTCCATTTTTAGAGCTGTTTGAAAGTTCCTGTGTGTTTTAGCGGCGATGGTTGCACTATATCCTAGCCTTTTTCGACGTAGTTTGATGGCCTCCCAAATGCCCCTAAAGATCACCGAATGGGCTCGTTTTCTTCGTGGCACCTGTCGAACAATATGCGTTAAGGAGACTCCTTCCACTACATGGCATTTATGTAGTGTTTTTTCTCAAAACAACTTCAAGTAACATCGTCGCGTTGTGATAGGACACATGCTTGCCACACGAACGGCCCGGGTTCAATTCTCAATGGGACCAAAAACATTATACTGTATTTTATTTGCTTCTTTCTCGAATTTTCGCTCACAACCAACGGTGCCAACGCCAACGACGAAATTTAAGCGACACGAGTTCTATAATGCGATCGCGTTAATAATTCTTACTAATTGAGAACATTCAGTACAATCCTTTTCGTGGGCTGGACGTTTCATGTGAAGCATAAATTTGAGATTTAACAAATAGTTATTGAGGGTTCCCGCAACAAAAACACATTGATTAAAACCTAATAAACCGGAGTAACAGCAGAGGTAACGTTAATTACTTGTTCTTAGTTATGGCATTGGTAGCATGTTACCTTTTTTGGAGGTAACGTGGGAAGGTAATGCGCTACCTTTTGGTTAGAATAACGAGAAACGCATTTAGATAGTTATCTCGGTAACCTGTACAGCACTGCATCATTCCAGCCAACTGCATGTTGAGCTTAATGATGCTTTCCTTTACGTTTTGCTGTGGAACTTGCCTGATATTTCTTACACCAGAATAATCACTATCAGTGCTTTTTTATATATTATTGTTGCGATGGGCCTTTCGCATAATGAATTCGAATTCTTCTATTTGAAGTACCCACGTGATTATCGTACTTGAAACGGTAATTGTATCAAATCTTTTAAAGTGTGCCGTCAACCATCGTAAGATGCAGGCTGCGACGGATAAAACACGTGTAAAAAGAGCGAGAAAATGCAGGACTGGAGTGATTGTTCTTATTGTTTTGAACTCGTGTAAGCCGTAAGCATTGTTTATACCCTTCATCTTTTCACATGCAAATACCGATCATCATCGCTTTAGTCTGAGCAGCGGGGCTCTAGATAGAGTGCGAAAAAAAGAGGCTTGCGGCTTGCACGTCATCTCACAAGTGGTGGATTGTGCTGTACGGTCCCTCAGTCATCTGCCTCTACCTGTTTCCTCACTCTTTCAACTTCAATACACCCCTGGAGCTCCATTCCGGTCGTCTATTGCACCATAACAACTCAGCCATATCTCAAGACAAACTTTCTACCACTGGCAATCCGTGACGCTGGTCATGACAGGTATCCCTTCCTGCTTAGTCACCGCACCTCAGAAAGATCCACTGGTGTTCGGTGGCTTTCGTGAAGATGACGTTGAAGACTGGTTGCAGGAGTATGAACACGTGGGTCGACACTGCGAAGCTCTCCCGCGTCGCCTTCTATACCTGACCGTTGTGGCCAAGACTTTGTTTTTCAACCACGAGCTAGAATTCCTTGACTGGAAAACATTCGAGCGTAAGCTCCGACAGATTTTCGTCAACCCTTCCATCCACTGAAACATCGCAAAAAAGAAGTTACTGGAGCGTGTTTAACAGAACGGTGAATCAAACATTACTTACAAAGAATATGTCCTGGCCCTATGTCACCGGGTGAACAGCTACATGACGGAGACTGACACGGTGCGCCACCTGCTCAAAGGCATTAGTTCTGAAGCTGTGAACACCCTTGCAAGGCAGAACCCCTCAGCAGTATCGGAAATGTTCACCACATGTCAGCCCCATGATAAGCTCTACGTTCTACAGTTGCATTTTGGCACATCCCATCTGGGCGCTACTAGTGGCAGCAACTTTCACGCGCTAATTCATTTGCTTGTACGAGAGGAACGTCAAGGACAAGCTGTGGCTTGCCCACTTGATCTCCCAACGATGTGTCTGGCAACCGTCTTCGCAACATCACCAGAGAGAAACTTCATGCCATCAGGTGTGCGGAAGTTTGCAAGCCTGACCCTCCACCAGTGCCAACATTCGCTCAGGTGGCGGTCTTTACTTCTGCTCAACAGACACCATCCCGCACGTCTGCGATACACGGGTTTCACTACATCTTCCGTTTCCACTTATGTCGCTAATACATTTCAACGCCTGGGGACAACCACGGCCAGTAGGCTGATATTGCGAAGTGTGTGGTCATATATCCAACTTTGCCAACGCCATCAACAGATCGAACGTCGACGTTATGAATTCTATGAAAGAGAAGAGCTTCTTAGTACGGTTCCTCAACACGATCACCTCTACCATCGTTATGACTTCCGCTAACCATCTCCGCAAAGCCCTGACGAAGCACGTGCTTACCGTTTATCGCGTCAGCGTTCTCTGTGAATGATGCGCCACTCTTCTTCTCCCCTTCGGCCTACTGCGTAAACAACGGGCCATAGCCCGGAAAGCCAAATAGTAACGCTTCAGGAGGAAAAGCTGCATCTTCTGGGCTTAGTCTAATTCCTCCGCAGCGGCCCTCAAGGAAGAAAAATAGGAGGGAAAGAACGGCAGAAAGGTTAACCAGCTTATAGGCAGCCGGTTTGCTACCCTGCGCATGGGAGGGGGATGGGGGAGATGAAAGATAGAGAGGAGAGAGGGAAGAGAGATAAACACAGCTCATTAGGCAGCACACGCGCCCACACTGGCGGCCCTCAAACGTGTACACTCTTCATATGTGTTGAAGGTATAGGGCTGTTCCATGCGCTAGCCACCCAGCCGCAACGCACGTGCCGGCACACCTATCGCACCCAAGCAGAGAGTGAAAGAGCATCACTAATAGGCTCATTTGTCCCCCGATTGCGTGCAGCAGGGGTCCCGGCACGTGCGTTGCGGCTGGGCGGGTAGCGCGTGGAACGGCCCAGAGGGACTGAAGCATTAGTGGACTGGGGTGCAGCGCTAGCACTTTCTGTCATTAGTTCTCAATTATGTTCTCGTTTATGAAAGGTGAAATTACTGTATACCAGATCTTTCTATGGTGTGCCAATGCAATTCTCTTTCTGTATGTTAGTGTGTGCTGTACGCGAATTTTCATCGATGACATTCTATATCACATTCAGTTCCTCGTACTGTCTTCATGCACATACGCTGATTAGGATGGTACTCTCTGTGTTTAGCGTCGGCCGTGATCTCATTGTTATCAGCCCATCGTTCACATGACGGACACAGAATTTTCATCTGCACACGACGCTAGCCAACTGCATTTTGTCACGGCGACCGAGTGTTCCATTCCCCCTGGTCACGAGAATATCCTTACGTTGACCTCCGATATCATCATTCATGGTGATGCGTTTGTCGCTTCGTGCTATCGCTGGATATCCGGTGGAACTGTGATTGCGCCAACCTTGGTCACGTTTCATGATAGCAGAACATTTCTGACTGCATGGAACTCTACATTTTCGCCACTTAATCTGCCTAAAAGTACTGCTTTGGCCTGCTTTGACCACACAACATTTGGCTCGATGCCTCGGCACGCATATGCACCACTGTCGCCTGCTGCTAGCGGCGACCATAGGACGGCCATGGCTTTAAGTGCCACCATCAATCCTGATCTCCCGGCGGCGGAAAAAAAATCTCCTGGCACTACTTGGAAAACAATGCGATTCTTTTGACATCCACTCCAAGCATCTGGAGCGCACTGCCCTCGCAGGGCACCGCATGGATATCGAGGGAAATACGATCGTGCGCCGTCGGCTATACCGCGTATCTACCACCGAGCACGAAAATATCAAGGACAACGTCGCGGACATGCTGAGACGAGGCATCATTCGGCCATCGTCCAGTTCTTGGTCATCACCCGTTGCACTGGTTCAAAAAAAGCAAGACTCCGTACAATTTGTCGTTGATTATTCAGTGCTCAGTAAGATCACGTGCAAGGATATATATCCGATGTCCCAAATCCATGATGCCGTTGACACCCTCCAGGGCGCAAAATATTTATCAAGTCTTGATGTACAATCAGGCTATTGGCAAATATTTATGCAAGAAGTGTACAAGAACAAGACGACATTTGCAACCCTTGATGGTCTTTATGAGTACAATGTATTGCCAATCGGTTTATGCAACGCTCCAGCAAGATTTGAGCGCATGATAGAGTTCATCGTAGCCTAAAATGGAAAGCCTGATAATGTTATTTTGATGACATTGTTATTTTTCTTCTACCTTTTATCAGCATCATTAGTAAGTGGACGAGAGTTTTACGTGCATTTCAAACACAAAGCTGCAACTCAATGCGAAAAAAAATCGCCCGAAAGAACATCGTAGTGTTGGTTCATCTTGTTAGTAAAGATGGCGTTAAACCGGATCATGACAAGGTGACTGCTGTGACGCGCGTCCCACGCCTCAAAGATAAAAAAAATTATGCAGTTTTCATGGCATCCCTTTCTATTTTCGTCGTTTTATCTGCGATTTTGCCTTCATTCTGTCGTCTCTGCACAGGCTACTGACGTCGGGTACAACCTTCACATGGGCAAGCGATTGAGACATCACTTTAGGTTCTCTGAAGGCGGCAATGACATCTGACTCCATCCTTTGTCACTTCGACGAGCATGCCCTTACTTGTCTGCACACTGACGCCAGTGCCCATGCCTTCGGCATCGCTCTTTCACAGTGACATGCAAGTGGTCGTGAAAGAGTTGTCGCCTAAGCCAACCGCGCACTGACGAATGCGGAACAAAGCTACTCGATCACAAAACAGGAAAGCCTGGCCTTAATTTGGGCCGCACACAAGTTTCGCCCATACCTTTCTAATCGCCATTTCAGCGTAATTATGGATGACCACACATTATGTTGGTTGTCATCACTGAAATATTTGTCTAGACACCTTCGGCGCTGGGTGCTCCGACTTCAATAATACACCTTCAATGTTGTTCAGAAATCTGAAAGAAGCATCAAGATGCCGATGCTTTCTGTTTGTCCTATCCAACTACTATCTACTCCGAGCAAGAGCAAGCCTCTTCAATGCTCGTTCCATGACGATGAGGTTACATGTCCATCGAGATTACCGGAAATAGAGGTTGCTGACCCAGTGTTGCCCAATCGCTACACTCAGCTGACCACCTGTCAAAAGCAAGATCCATACTGCTGTCGCATGTTTCAATGACTGTGAGGAAAGTCCACACCATGTAATTCAATGTTGCGCTGACAACTCGGGCAATTGAAGAAAGAAAACGACGGACTCCACCAAAATGTTTACAATAATGATGGACACCGGTGGGTTCCTGTCCTTCTACGTTCGCTTTGTATGCAGGTCCTTGAAACTTTTTACGACGACTCATCTGTTGGCCCCTTGAGATTCGACAAAACATACAGCCGCATTAGGAGCCGCTTCTTTTGGCCTGGGCTCTACCCTTTTGTCGCAAAATAGGTTTCTTCTTGCGCCCTGTGTGAACGGCGCTAGCGGTCAATATCACCTCTTGCTGACTTGTTGCAACCATTGCCGTGCTCAGAGGAACGTTATGCCATTGTTGTAGTTGAACTCGTGAGACCTTTTCCCGTAAAATTGGCAAGATATCAATGGATCATGACGGCAGTTGACCATCCCACGCGCTACGCATAGACCACTTCTCTGCGCTCTAATTCTGCATATCAAGTGGCCGCCTTTTTTCTCGAAGCCGTCGTCTTGAGTCATGGTGTTCTCCTCTTTGTTTCAAGCGGTAGCGGCATGACTTTTCTGTCTTCAGTAATTTACGAACGGTTGAAATGTTGTGGCACATTTCACCAGAAAGTATCAGTGCTTGACCTTCAAACTGTTGGCATTACAAAGCGATTTCATCGCACATCACTTGAGATGATAGCCATGAATATTGGGCCAGCTCACGACAACTGGAACAAAATCTTACCATTTGTCACGTTTGCGTGTAATCCCACCGTCTAACGTATATTACTGGGTACTCACCATTCTACCTTGTTTATAGCCGTTTGGTGAAGTTCAGAATTGACGCTTCATTCTCACGCACTAGTACTGATGATTCTCCTACTACAGCCGAAGAATTCGTCTCGATACTTCAAAAATGTCGACAACTTTCTCAGCTCGTTACAGAAGCAAGCCAACGCAATAGCTAGCAGTGGTACGATATCTCTCATCAGGACGTCTCTTTCCACCCTGGTGACAAAGTGCTCCTATGAACTCGTGTTTCTGGATTGTCTTAGGCGTTCCAGTCACGATTCCTTGGACCTTACACAGCCATTGAGCAAACACCCCGAGAAATCTAACGCGTCCCTGCCATTTACCTTCCACCTAACTGTCAGTTCTGTGGTGCAGGGTTAGCACACGTTTTCCGCCTGAAACCCTTCATTCGAAGTCTTTCCGCAGTCTGAGTCACAGCAAAGCTGGCCGCTTTGGCGCGCGGGGGAATTAGGGCAAGCACGTTCATACACTTCATCTTTTCATATGTAAATACCCATCATCATCGCTTGTGTCTAAGCAGTGGGGCTCTAGCTAGACGAATAAAGAAGAGGCTGCCGGCTTGCACGTTGCGTCATATTATAAGCACTTATATATATATATATATATATATATATATATATATATATATATATATATATATATATATATATATATATATATATATATATATATATATATATATATATATATACAGTGCATTTGTGTGAGTTCCATCTAGTTGGCCCATGTAGGAGAGACAAAGAGACATAAGGTGAGCCCACAGTTTGATGCACTCTCCTTCTGAATGACGTCACGTGCTGTTTATTTCGGCTGGCAAACTCACCTGTTGCGTTCCCGTACGTGTGATCGACGCGTGGTCTTGCCATAGTAGTCTTCGTGTTTCCACCACCCAACAGCCATGAAAAACGAGTGGAAGTGAATCGCAGGCTTTTCCAGGAACACCAGCCATCCTCGAAGTCACAGAAGGTATCATTTTGAGCTGCGATTTGGAAATATGAACACCATTTTTTCTTTGTTCATGCTGTCAAACACGTCTATACTGTAAACCTCCGCCTTACAAGTAAAAACATAATCATGTAAGATCTTCCAAAAGCGTGACTCTGGTTCACTTTTGAATATTTTTACATGGTTTAGTTCTCTATTGTTGATATTTGTTAACCGCGAATCCTATAGGTTTCGCAGATCTCTACGACTGCACAAAAACGGGTTATTGTATATTCTATGCCAGACTTTCTGGACGCTGCACTCAATCATTTCATATCCGGACCTGAAGTATTCTGAGCCGTCGCTTCAGTGCTACCTTTTTTTCCTCTCGTATTACTGTGTGGAAAAATATTTATTCTATATAGCTGTGATTTCAATGTGGCCGTAGTGGGCAACACATAGCTTTTTCAAAAATATATTAAAATTTCTGAAAAATTCAGTACTGCATGACGTGCCGTATAGGTATGTGTTCGTTCCTAGAAAAGGAATGCATCCTCCTTATTCACTCGATTTTATTTTTCTGGACATCTACACACTCTTCGAACCCAACAAACTACATCGCATGGCGGGATGATTGACAGCACTCGTTTAGTAAATGTATGGAGGTCGATGACACACTAGCTTTGAAGAAAGGGCGCAATTACACAAAACAATAATAATAATATTAAATGTGAGGAATTAGTCATGCCCAGACACGCGCAGATTGGTGATGCGGTGCAAGTAAATATTCATGCTTGGACCCAATGGAATGATATTCCTTTGAGAAGCCTTTATGGTAGCAGTTTTTGTTTTGAACAAGAAAAAAAAATTTAAATTTAGTAACCGTCACCAACCAAGAAGCAAGGCCTCTATGTCCACCTCACTACGGCGCGCATCTTTGGGGACACTGGGGTTCTTTAACGTGCACCTAAGTCTGAGCACACGGGCCTACATTTCCGCCTCCATCGGAAATGCAGCAGCCGCAGCCGGGATTTGATCCCGTGACCTGCAGGTCAGCAGCCGAGTACCTTAGCCACTAGACCACTGTGGCGGGGCTCGGGGCCGACTGCCGCTTTTGTTTCATACGCTACGCTATTCGGGACAGAGCTGAATATCGCATCAGGAATCGCTTCAGTGATGCAGCACGTACCAAGTGCGGAGCATCTTTTGGTCGTATTCCTCTGGGAGCCCGTAAAATAAGCGTGGTGAATGGTGAATATACGGATTCCATGTCATACTTTGCAACGAGAACCCGTACAATGGAAAGCAAAAATTGTAAGTATATGGGATGGTGGAGGTTAGCACATGGCACTCTACTTTTCGTTATTTCATTGTAGCGAAGGTGGAGTTCTCAACCAACTTCTTAAACTGGTGCGGGAGATTCACAAGATATTCGTTCATAAAAATAACAAAACATGCTGGTTTGTCAAGGGATCGAAGCTAAATAATATAAATGTATGCTGTGTGAATTTGTTGTGCTTTTATGCAATAGACGAAGTTGAAGTGTTTAGTCCTATATTTAAACTGCTAAATTAGAGCAGTTCACAGTCATGCTATCCCTAATCAATTATCTACATTGTTATGTAACAGACCGAAAAACCGACTGTACCAATCATTCCAATGATATTCAAATAATATCAGCTCACCACGTTGGCCTTGACAGTCCCGAAGCTCTATGCCATCAATGGCGCAATATGATTTGAAGTAACTGCGTCCTCTTAGGGCACATTGGATTATCACCTGCATATAAGAAGTTTCTTTTAAAAGAGATAATCCACACATACTTTCAAGATTTTCAAACTATATTTTTTACATTTCATGGAATAAATTCTTTGTAGAGTTCAACCTCACTTACTGACCTCAAGTTTCTGCAAAAAATTTGTTACTATGAGACGCAAATGTTCAGGGATGTTAAATTAAAAAAACCAGCCGCTCATTTAGCTATAGGCGTGAGGACAGGCACAATTCCGCGACATATCAGCTTCGCTATGGCAAACAACTGATGCATTACAGTACGAAAAGATTGGTTTGAGCTGAAGGTTCGTACATGCGCATGCACTAACATTTCTGCGAAATTATAATTACTCTTTGACGCTTAATATTCCGCATATTAAACCACATCACTTTTGAAAATTGAACGTTGATGTCTAATAAGTGGTATTCTTATAAACAGACCATGCTGTACAAGGCGTCCAGCACAACGCTTCAAACTTTTTACAAAAAGCGTTTGCAAAACTGCGCCTATAAGAAGTCTTATTAGGAATATCAACGCAGTATAGTTCATTCTGTCTTTTGCCTTTCATACATCCTATTTACAATAAGTAGACGCAGCTCTCTGAGACACTTCTCTTTTTTAGTACACTAACCCTGAAGTCATTTTGTTGTTTGAAGGATATTTGCTTCGTAGACCAAGATCCTCTTGACAACTCGTTCGTGGGCCACGTCCAATGAGCGTCCGGCGTACCTAGCCGAAGGGGGGGGGGGGGACAAGACCAATCAGGCTTGCTTCAAAGGCATAAAACATGAACCAGTTACTATAATCAATCGTAGTTGTCGAGTTCCAAGAAGGGTTTTCGCTGGTGTATTCCGATTCATTCATTTGAGTACTTTCTCATGTAGTCTGTTTCTTTTTATTGCGTAAAAGAAGTTACTGTAACGCACTGCATCCTGAAACACGTGTTTTCGTCTGTGTGTGCATGTGAGCGTTTTTTTCTGTGTGTTCTGGTATACGTCTGTGTGCTAAACAAATTTATAGCAACAAATTTAATTGTTATGTGAATTAAGGCTGGCAGCTCACCCTTAAGTACTCGTCTCGCGTAAATATACATAAGGCAGGCTTAAGCGAATATGGCCGCCCCAAGGGCAGAAGATTTTGTTGCTGTCTTTATTGTTGTAGGCTTTGCAGCCATTTCTTGATGTCAGCCGAGGTTAGCGCGTCAGTGCTTGCGGCCACGTCGTTATGAGCAGAGTTCGAAGTTGCTGCTGGAATGACGACAGCGCATCCCCCCCTCTTCCCC
Organism: Rhipicephalus microplus; assembly: GCF_013339725.1. Taxonomy (NCBI): domain Eukaryota; kingdom Metazoa; phylum Arthropoda; class Arachnida; order Ixodida; family Ixodidae; genus Rhipicephalus; species Rhipicephalus microplus. The sequence goes on from NC_051169.1 coordinate 109,904,381, forward strand.
AGTGCCACCGCTTCAAGTTTATTCGCGGGGCATTACGTCTCTTTTCGACAAGCCATCTTGGCCAGGTCTAGCTCCTGGGGAGACAATATGTCACGTGCCTTTAGTAGAACTTGATGACCGGTTCTTATCTTAGCTTCAGCCGCTCTCATCACCATTGCCTGCACTTTTACTAGCACGCAGAACATATGTTGCCTGGGTCGGTCCTACTGACTTAGGCGCATCACGGGGACAGCGATGGTGACGGCTAAAACCCCCTGAGATTGCACATGCCCTTGCGATAACAATAATTGCTACATGTGGATAATTTGGCACAATCGCGATTTCAACAGCCTGAACAACATTGAAAAATTTCACCGAAAAACTACAGTTTGTGAATACCTTCAACTGTACGTAGTTCTTTGAGATAAAGGTAGCGTGCATTGACGGAACATGTAGCCGTCCAAAATACCGCGGGTAAGGCAATTTGTGAACGAGCACCAGAAACAAATAAAACTAATGCAAATATGGTTTATTTAAAACATAAACCCTGTACACCCATGCAAAAGCCCGAAGCATTATACACTAATATACGAAATAAGCTCGTAGTGGCTTGTACGTAAAACACGTAAACACAACCCACGTCAAGTCAAGTTTATTTCCAACAACATCAATTCGGAGGTTTTTAGGCGAAAAGATGTCAGAGACATCTTGAGAGAGCCCAAGAACCCTTCAAGAGCAGCAGGCACGTTACAAAAATATCACGTAATTCACTGTACATGCAAAGAAAAATTAAAGCTTAGTTCTTTTTCCTTTTAGTGAACAAAATAAACACACAATTCCACATGGGTCACAAATCTTGTACGCACATGCGCAAAAACAATTTTTATACAAAGGAAGAACACGTGAAAAAACATAATAACATAAGATATCTAGTGCTATTTGAGCAGTTTCTATATCTGTAGCAACATACTTCGCACATTTTTCTTGAATTTACGTTCAGGCAGTTCGAAGTCAATACCAGTTAAAAATTTGTTCAATACTGTTGGTATATGGTGGTGTAGAAGGCATACTCCGTAACGTGAAGCGAGAAAAAGGAACTGGTCTTACTTGATTTCGGAGAGTGTATCGGCATGAGCTGTCAACTGAATGCCGATGAAGTTTGTTTTTCTGAGTATAAAGTATTAGTTTATATGCGTGAAGGTGACGTGCTCTAATAAGATCATGATTTATAAAGAGCTGATGAATACGTAGTTCGCTAGGAAGCCCGTAAAAATTTTTGAATATTCTAAGAACTTTCTTTCTGTAACATCTCTAGTTTGGTGAGGTTCTGAGCAGACGTTTTTGCCCATACTAGGGCGCAGTAAGATAACCGAGAATAGAAATGGGCGTAGTATATAGCCTTTTTGAGTCATAATGGTACAAGGTCTGATAGCTTATACATGCAACCTACAGTTTGGCCTAATTCAGAGACTAGTTTTGACACATGCGTATTCCACGACATGTTTTCCTTAAACCATACTCCTAGAAATTTTTGCGTTTTAACACATTCCAGCATGCTGCCCTGAAAGTAGAACTTCAGATCAGTGCATGGCTTAATAGGAGGCCTAAATATAACATATTTTGTTTTACTTGCGTTTAAGTCAAGCTTGTTTTCATGGAGCCTGTCACGGACGGCCATTTTTGGCGACACCACGTCACGGCAATTAACGGGCGCCGTACTGCCCCACTGACCTTGAGAGCGGCGGGCGCATGAAAGGGAGCCGAGAGGGACAGAATGGGATGCTCTTCTTAGAACGTCGCCGCCGACGGTTAATCCTTTTGTAACTGTGGCGGCGTCTGCAAGGTCGTAGAAGGCCGCGGTATACCCCGAACAAGGATTAGGCTACAAGACGCACCAGCTGAAAGCCAAACGTTTGACCGTTCCCACGGGGAAAAGCGTGAGAAACGCTCTGGTGGCCAAGCCATATGACAACAACCCGACAGGTTGTCACTCTCGCTAGTTGACGGCCCTCTCCCAATTAAAAAAGGGGTGGGGTCTCAAATATTTTTGGGGCGGAGTTTCTCATCAATTAAACGCGCATGATTGGACGCCGGGTAGAGGTCTCTTGTCCCCAAAGAAGAGAGTGAGGAGACACGACGGGGATTTAAGCGCAGGATTTTGCCCTGCTAGGCAGACTAGTCGCTGACCAAGATGGTGTAGAAACAGATCAACAAGCATCTCTTCTAGAAGTTTTTAGTGTGGCTCTGTATCGGCTGGCCACCTAAACTTAGCCGTTCGTCTAGTTGTGACGCGATATTAACGTCTGCAACGTAGACATCGGGACTTCGCCTCGAGTTAGCTCAACCTGCTCGAAGTCACCTGCAAGCACTAGCCTCCCGGAGCCACCAGCGTGGCAACACCGCCGACATCGCAGTCATGCCAGAACTCTCTTCAACTTCTCGCATCCGATCGCCGGGGACACAACGCTGCCGGTCATCACACGTATGCCTTCACCTGTTTATTTCTTCGAACCTCCCCTCCGTCGTTCTATTCTTGTTAGTTTGTGTAGTTTGTAATGGTTCTATCTCGTAAGCTGATTTATTGTTTTTGTTATATATTTCTTTAGTTGTATCAAGTTGATGTATTTTGTTAGTTGTATTGAAGTGTTGTATTAAATCCCGTGTGCTGCAATATCACCACAGTAAAGTTGCTTTGTTTTCTCACGTCTCTGATCTCTTCACTGTCTCTGCTTGCGTACGGAACGAACCAACCTGCTGTCATTCCCGTCGCCGACTTCGCGCTGGCGACGCTAGAGTGGCAGCTTGTAACAGAGCCACAGTTCCAGGTGTCTTAAATAATTAGATACAGTAACTTGAAGATCCTTAAGATAAAGGTCGGCGCTACTTTTTTTCTGTACGTGTGTGTCATATTTTCTTCCAATATGAACTGAACTAATGCAATGTCAGGCCCTGGATGACCAAATCAGCCAACCTACAACACTTATGGACAATAATATACCTGGCACACGCCTACACCTTAGCACAGCGCGTGTTCTGTCACCCTGGCGACACCATGGTTGTAATCCTACACGTTAAAGAGGCCCTCTAAGACTTTTCACGATTTCATAGTTTTAAATATTTTTCTGGCTGGCTGCGTACACTGATGGCTTAAGAGATAAGTCCCACAAGAACCGCAGCGGTAGGGCCACGCAGTGCAAAATATTCAGCGTAGAGATATCAAAATACAAGGAAATGAATGCTTACCCTCAAGATGCTGACCCTGGACACTGCTACGTAAATCAACTTCAGCGTATGACACCTAGCTTCAATTGACGTTAACTCGACATGACGGCTGTATTGGGTAAACAGCACAGCAACCACTATTGACGTTTCACGAAGATTAGCGGCTATTTGAAAGGAATTCCGAAACCTGGCGTAGCTCGGTGGTAGAATGTTTGACTGCCACGCAGAACGCTTAGGTTAGATTCCTGCTGGAACCCTCAAATTATTATTTGCGTTCATAGGGAAGTCATCGCTGCATAAGTCAGGTTTTTCTTAACACTGAAATTTATTCTATGCCTTCGTTGGGTCGATGCTACCGATGGCTTAGCACAATCTTAGCACGGCAATATTATACGGTGTGTCTTTTTATACTAGAAAGGGCATACATAAGTAATGGCAAAAAATGCAGCGTTTATTACGCTGCGCTGACAATGCCACACTATGCAGTAAAATGAGAGTTTCTTACGCTTTGTTAAGATGACAGGTTGCTACTACCTACTTTGCTATCTACAAAACACGGCCTCCAAGTTTCATTTTCTGAGATTACTGACAGATGGCTCTCATGTCTAACGCAGTCCCTCCCAAATGCCATTCACTGTTTTCCTCGCGAAAAACATCAAATGGATGCTTTATTCTATTCACTGTCTCCAGACAAGAGACTATTGTCTTTCGACATTTGCAGTCTAACATGTAGATGAGGGGCCAATTTTTTTTTTTTGTAATTGAGGTCCTCAAGAAGCCAATTGCACGCTCTAGCTCTTACTTGCGATTTAAAAAAGTTTGTTGTGCATAGTTGAAGGTACTCAGGGGCTCATTACGACTTTTAAATACGTGCACTAAACACTGTAACGGTTATAAAATATCCCTCCTCATCATTCTTTTACAAGTTTCGAATGTTTACTTGCACATTTGAGCAACATTTCTCGACGCGAAATTTACTTATTTATTTATTTAGTTATCATTACTTAAACACTTAAAGATAAAGCTGGATAGAATAAGGAGAAAGGCGGGGAAGTTAGCCAGGGTTGAGCCCCGTGGGCTACCCTGAACTTGGGAAGGACAGTGTGGGGCAAGGAAAGTTATAGAGGAGAAGAAAAACGTCACTGACAGGGCCAACATGCAACAGTTTCACGTTTCACATCACAAGCGATGAAACAAGCCAGTGTCTATTAGGAAACGCTAAAGTGCTTTCGTTGCCTTTCGGATGGGCAGCGCCATGGTAATTGGGACCTCCAAAAAGGGTTTTAGCAGGGGGGTATGCCTTTGATAAGTTTACAAATTGGCAAGCACAATAAAAACAAAACAGAAAGTATGTACAAGGTTTCAAAAGAAAAAAATACAGAAAAAACAACAGTTTGCAATAAATGAGCACAAGGGGATCCAATAAAATTAAATAAGCACTGTATTCAAGATGAATTTCTTAACATGAAAACCAGCGCTAGCTTTGGCCGCGTTTTGTCCCCTTATTCGAGCAAGTTTCTCTCTTCACACTGAATTTACCCTTCTTTTCTGATTTCATTCGAGAAAGGTACTCGAACTTACCCTGTACAAACACATGAAGGAGATATGAATTCTCGTCCAAGGAGTTCGGAGGTAATCGATAGCGAAAGTCGAGGCACTGGGTTTTGTGGCGACCAGTAAGCTTTGGTGACGTCAGCATAGCACTTGTCTCGTTACCTTTCAACTCCAAATACAGCAGGCCACCTGAGAAGAAGTTGGATGCCCACCATTATTCAGCGTAGGGCATCTCGATGTCATCGCCGCCACTTCCAGAGTAAAGACACCTTCTGACGCACTTCGCTGGCGTTTCTTCGCAAAAAGACAAGTTGAATCTGAAAGGTAAGGTGCAAGGCAGAAGAAGGCACCGACACAGCTCTGCAGAAGCGTTCGTGCGGAAGTTACCACACCAGTTTTTCTTGTGTGTGTGTGAAACTTTGTATTGGTTGACATGCGAAACGCCACCGGAAGTTTTACTTCCCACATAACAGCAAGCCCAGAAGAATGTTATTAGAACAGTTTATTTGTGTGCCGCTGTGTAATGGTTCACGTGTAAAACGCCAGCGGATGTTTCATATTCCATATAACAGCGAACACAAAATGAACAAATGAATGAATGAATGAATGAACTTTATTAAAGTCCGGCAGTTTTACCGGGCGAGGTGGGGGAAGAGTGGATTAACTTCTGTCCCTTCCCACTCTCCGTTGATTATGATGGCACGGTGCCTCAGGTGACCGCTCGAAGTTCTTGGACCCGGGCGGCATCTCCAGCTTGCCGGGCGGCCCAAAGCTGGTCGGCCAGCTCGTCGCTGGTGAGAGCCGCCTCCCAGCGGCAGCACAGCGGACGCCACCGATCGGCAACAGTGACCGCAGCCGCGGCGGAGGCCGACCTCTACCCTCGCGCGGTGTGGCAGCAGCAATTGGCCTCGGAGTTCGTCCCTGCCTAACATGCGTCGCGAAGGGAGCGGCGGCAGTGACTTTTAACTTTTCCAGCTCACTTCCTAAGCATGTGCCGCAGTGTGGCCCTTTCCCCGCACGCTTTACTCGCATCCGTCAGGTAAAGGTGAGGATAATACAGGCTAGGGTACGTATTTGTCAGTAATAACCTCAGAGTTACGGCCTGTTTTTGTCCAATTTGCTGTGTAATGGTGACTATTTGCGTCTGTTCAGTCTGTGACGTCGTGTAATGTTGTTGAACGTGGTCAGGCGATCAGCCCACGACCATTCTTGTTGTTGTTGTGTAGATAGTGCATCTCCCCGCTCTTGGGGTGAAGGCGGCCACCGAATCGGCCGCGGCTTGGTGAGTGAGATCTCCAGCCGCAGTGTGTGCCACCTGGTTACCTGCGAGCGGGACACTGGTGTAAGCCGGAGTCCACAGAAGGCAGACATTCGCATTTTCAGTTTTGAGGTACGAGGACGACGACGTCGAGGCCATCGCTTGTCGATGCTCGCCGCCGTCCTTGTCTCCATTACTTGATTGTAGTATCCAGGCCGCCAGACACGAGATGCGACCGCCCGCGAAGCCACGGATGGCAGCTTGCGAGTCTCTGATCACGACCGCAGCCTCCAGTGCTTCGGCCAGTGCAAGAGCGATCATCGCCTCTTCGGCCGCCTCTGTATGTTCCGTACGCACCGTGGCGTTTACGAGGCGTTTGCCAGTGCTATTCACAACGGCGATAACGTGAGTATGCCTTTGCTCTGGGTATCGCGCGGCTTCCACGTACACCGCTGTGTCGCTGTCGCCATACATTATTTGGAAGTCACTCGCTCTTTTGTTGCGGCGCCCGACGTGGTGTGTCATTTGCATGTTCTCGGGGAGCGGTGGGACGATAAGACGGCCGCGAACCATTATAGGAACCATCGTCTTCTCCCCGCAATCCGTGTGGTAGATTATGTCTAGAGATTCGAGGATGCACCTTCCCGCACTGGTTGATACAGGCCCGTGAGCTCAAATTTGGGTGTCCGTTAAAGAACCCCGGGTGGTCTAAATTTCCGGAGCCCTCCACTAAGGCGTCTCTCATAATCATATGGTGGTTTTTAGCGTTAAACCCCACCTATCAATTAATCGATGCCCGTCTTGGACTTGGACAATCGCTCATATTGTGAAGTGTTGTGTGCCTCGATCAGTTTGTCCAGGGTGTTGTTCAGGCCCAGCTCAAAGCTCAAAAAACATATCGGTGCTCGTGTTGACAGGTATGCCAACCGCCCTCTTGAACGCCTTGCGAATTATGCAATTGACCTTGTTCCGTTCGGACGTCAGCCATTTTAGACAAGGGGCGACGAACGTTATACAACAGATCACGTACGCCTGTACGAGACGGATCACACAGCTTTCCCGAATACCGCTGCGTCTGTTCGTTAGGCGGCGTAAGAGTTTAATCGTGTCATCTACCGAACGTTTAAGTCTTCGAACCGTCGAACACAGTAAAAAAGTTATTAGGCCAGTTCATTTGTGTGCCGCTGCGTAATGGGTCACATGTGAAACTCCAGCGGATGTTTCACATCCCATTCAACAATGAGCACCAAAACAAAGTTACTAGACAAGTTGATTTGTGTGTCGCTGTGTAATGGCTCACATTTGAAACGCCAGCGGATGTTTCACATCAGAATGGACAGCGAGCACCGAAAAAAAAATGATTAGAAATGTTCATATATGTGTCGTTGTGTAGTGGTTCACATGCGAAACGTCACCAGACATGTTTCACATCCCACATAACCGTAGGCACAGAAAAAAGTACTTAGACCATTTCATTTGTGTTGCGGAAACGCTAGCGGATATTTCATAATTAATCAAAACGTGAGCACAGGAAAAAAGTTATTAGACCAGTTTTTTTTGTGCCACTCAGTAATGGCCCACATGCGAAACGCCAGTGGATGTATTACATACCACTTAACAGCGAGCACTGAACAAAGTTATCAAAGTAGTTATTTTGTGTGCCACTATGTTAATGGTTGACATGCGAAATGCTAACGCATGTTTCACATCCCATTTAAGAGCGACCACAGAAAAATTTTATTAGACAAGCTTTTTTGTGTGCTACTATGCAATTCTTCACAAACAAAACGCGGAGAGACATTTTCCTTTCTCTAAACAACAACAACAAAAAAGAAAAGTAAAAAAGAGGCTCAAGTGAAACGACACCATGGGATGCGACTGACAGCACCAAAATATGTCATGTAAGTTGATGACAAGTCGTAGCATCTGACCTTGCATTTTTTATAACTGACCATCAACATACCGCTCAATAAGTTTACACACTCACTAAATACATGAGTCACTATAGCTGCACAGCGTAATCATTTGGTGAACTTGCTATCGCAGTGAAGTTAAGGATTTTGTTAGAACAGGCACAGTGAACAGAAACTCGGCTCAGCTTGACTACGCCTATTCAAGCAAAATAAGTGTAGATCAGCCGAGTTAAGACAACGTATTGATAGTTCAGGCTAATTAGGCTTTGTCAAGCAAATCAATATATCTATGCAAACCAGTGGCAATCAATATTGTTCGATACTTAGTTATACTAATTATTGCACTGGCATAAGCAGAGTTAAGCTTAGCAAAACCTATTTAAGCCAATAAAGTTCAGCTTGATAAGTATTCGATGAGCCAGTCAACATTAGTACGTATTAGTCGATGCTGATGGACACTAATTAAGAGGAATGTTCTGTATTAGTGTGAACTTTGTGTGCTAATGCTAACCCGGTATCAATATGACCTAAGCTTGAGGTCGGACCCTATTGGATTAACTTGATATGTGGGGTTTAACGTCCCAAAACCACTATATGATTATGAGAGACGCCGTAGTGGAGGGCTCCGGAAATTTAGACCACCTGGGGTTCTTTAACGTGCACCCAAATCTGAGCACACGGGCCTACAACATTTCCGCCTCCATCAAAAATGCAATATTGGATTATCTTAACGCAGTTTAAATCGAATCAAGGTAATCCATAATAAACTTGTCCTGATCAAGCTAACCCTGAGCAAATCAATTTTGAGTTGAAAATGCCTAGCAAGTTCCACCACTGAGCACGGCTACCTTAAAATAATTCTTAAGAGCCCCGACGACGGATGCAATCCCCAACAAGTAGTGCTGAGCAATTTAATTTCGAATAAGTTGTCTAGCCAGTTGGAATAATGTGCATGACCTGTTCAAGATCCCCTTCATTTCGCGGAATGAATCTGATTCGTATTGACTCGACCAAAGCGTCGCCCAAAAATACGCATGAAGTTAGTGCCCTACCCAATTCAGCCAACGCTACGTAAACCCACACATGCCATCACAATTCTAACCGTGGGCTGAGCAGTTTTGCTACACATCAAGCTAAGAAAAAGCATTCAGGAGAATATTGCTGGAGTCATTTATGCTCTAGGATATTTGACATGACGTTTGTGTTATTATCAGAATACTATTTATATTCGTTATGCACTCTTCTCAGGCCGTGCGATTGATATCTATCAAGGTATTAAACGGCCGCTGGAGTATGATGTCGACGTCATGTGTGTCACAGTGTACATGACATGCACGATGAGATTTTCATAATATGAACAGTCACTTAAATTTGTCATTCACTAGAACGCGTTATTCAATGGTCGCTGGTTCGCTCCCTGCCAGCGGCTAGTTATTTCTCATCTTTTTTTTCTTCAGGTTTACACTACTATTATTACGAATAACATCGGCTATACTTTCAGTCCTATTTATATCGGTTAGTTCTCTATAATATTCTGTCTACCAAAGAAAAAAAAACAAGACAAAAAATTTCCACTTTCTTCTTTAACTTACCAAATTGTGTGGCGGTGGTGTAATCAGGACCCCTAAACGAAATCCGCTCTCGACTCTCAAGCTGCCATTTGCCGTAGCGCTCATTTCCCAGGTCGTAGCCGCAGGTTTCACCCCAGTCGAAGTCGCAAGAACCATCCCTTACCTCTGAAAGTTGTTTTTGAAATATAGTGGGAAGAAATTAGACATTATTTACATAAGAAATTGGTAAATTAGTGGTGCCAGCTAATGACACTGACGATGTTTTCCGTGCATTTCATGAATACTACCTAGTTCAAACAATAGGTACACCTATTAAAAGGCCAATAGCGTTAAAGAGCTCGTTTCGCAGAAGTTCCGGTGTCACCGTCAACATCGGCGTCGTTGGTTGAGATCAAAAAATTATCAACTTGTGTGTGACAGAAAAATCGACAAAGTGGCAAAATAAATAAATAATAAAATTCTGGTTGTTAAGGTAGCAATAACGTATTCTGCCACGAAGTCACGCGTCTGCTTGCAAATAAAGTGAAACCAATTTCTTCTGCTTGGAAATGCAGTGAATGTAGCTTGCATGCTTTACAAACATATGCGTACTGTATAACTGTATAACAATGCAACATGTAATATCGCAATAATAATTAATTGTACAAGCTACTTACATTGCGGTCGGGTGTCAGAACATGCGATTATCATGAACTCGTAATAGAAAGCGGGCCACCCTCTACTAAAGACACTCACGTTACAAGACCTTTGCCTTTGAGGAGATGTATTGAGCACATAGGAAGTTCTAAAAGATTTCACTCGCACAGTTGCCCGTGGTTTGAAGCATGCTACCAATTACACAGATTGCAATCGTATGCAAAAGCTCAACTCACACGACCATTTCAAACTAAGTACGCACTAGGAACAGGATACCGCTAGAAAATTCACCTCTTAAAGAGACGCGCACCAGGATCTAAAAAAAACAAAACAAAATGCCAGGCTTCTGCGGAAGGCACAGCGCAGCCACAGCAAAAGCTAGAAGAGCAGCCTTTTGGAGCCTTTTTAAAACACTCATTGGGTAACTGCTTCAATAACGCCGATAATTGTTTGCGTGACGTGTATAGCGAACACGTTGCAATCGGATTCATCATCATCATCATCAGCCTGACTAAGTCCACTGCAGGACAAAGGCATCTCCCATGTTCCGCCAGTTAGCCCGGTCCTGTGCTTGCTCCTTGCATTTTACACCCGCAAACTTCTTAATCTCATCTGCCCACCTTACCTTCTGTCTCCCACTCACCCGCTTGCCTTCTCTCGGAATTCAGTTAGTTACCCTTAACGACCAGCGGTTATCCTGCCTACGCGCTACGTGCCCGGCCCATGTCCATTTCTTCTTCTTGATTTCAGCTATGATATCCTTGACCCGCGTTTGTTCCCTAATCCATTCTGCTCTCTTCTTGTCTCTTAAGGTTACACCTACCATTTTCCTTTCCATTCCTCGCTGCGTCGTCCTCAATTTAGGCTGAACGCTCTTTGTAAGTCTCCAGGTTTTTGCTCCGTAGCTAAGTACCGGGAAAATACAGCTGTTTTATACCTTTCTTTTGAGGGATAGTAGCAATCTACCTGTCATAATTTGAGAGTACTTGCCAAATGTGCTCCACCCCCTTCTTATTCTTCTAGTTCCCGTGACATGTATTCTTCTAGTCTAGGCAGCCAGTCTTGTTTCAATCAAGAATTATTCTTAGACGGTGCTCCCATTGAAATTTTGAGGAAATACAAAGTGTTAGGCGTTACGTTATCAGAACACATGAATTGGACCGATCACGTTGAACTAATATCAAGATCGTTGTCATCTGCCGCTGGTGTGCTGTCTCGCTGTCGGCATTTTTTTCCTGAGAAGGTGAAGTTGCAAACATATTACGCCTTGTTTGAATCGCATCTTTACTATTGTGCGCTTGTATGGGCCACCACCTCGAAAGCTAATATTCGTACACTTCTTCAACTTCAAAGACGCGCGCTTCGACAAATAGCCAATGTACCCTATTTTCATCCTAGCGCTCAACGTTTTCAAAAACGTTGAGCGCTAGGATGAAATTGTACGTGCAACAAATCTTTACGAATACCGACTTTTATATTCATTTTGTTTCGGCTCCGACAATATCAAATCCTTCCTAAAACATACGTCACGACTCGAATACAAAAAAGTGACTCGTGCACTCGTAGCCAAGACAGGTGGTTAGTACCATTCAGACGCACAAATTATCTTACGCAGTCACTACGACATAGCCTACCTTCGTTGTTAAATAAAGTGCAAGGAGAAACATTTAATCCGAATACTTTGACTCGCAAACAAATTAGAGAATACTTTTGTAAATCGGAATGAACATATAAAAGACATCGTAATTACATTTTCGAATTTTCTGTTATATTATTTACTTCGTGCTCAGTGTTTCAATATACAAAGTATCAACATATTGTGCTTCATAGTCATATTTATAGCAGTGCTTTTCTTAGTGTTGTAAATACTATTGTTTATATGTATCACAATATACTGTCACATCTCTTCTCACATATGTATTACATTTCTATGTTATTTTTAAGTACCATGTGTTCATGGGAAATCACTAGTGTTATTCAACAGGTTGCAAGTTCCTAGTTTCAATTAAAATGGTGTATTATATTTGGATATATGCTAAACATCTGTATTTATGCTGGTTTTAGTGTTACTGCAGCCATGTGAGGGCCTTCAGGCACATTTAAGTTGTACTATGCAGCTTTTCGCCTGAAGGACCCCCAACAATTTCATTGAAAAATAAAAGCATTTCTGATTTCTGAGTTACTTCAGTCTCGTGGTTCGGCTCCGCGGCTATTACGTGCCCTAAGTAGACATAGTCTTTTACAACTTGAAATGCACTATTACCTACTTCGAAGCGCTCCTCTTTTCCGAGGTTGTTGTACATTACTTTCGTTTTCTTCAGAATCATTTTAAGACCTATTCCTTTCTGCTCTCCTTGTCTAACTACGTAATCATGAATTGCAATTCGTCCCCTGAGTTACTCAGCAATGCAATGTCATCGGCGAAGCGCAGGTTACTAAGGTTCTCTTCATTAACTCTTATCCCTAACTGTTCCCATTCTAGTCTTCTGAAAACCTCCTGGAAGCACGCGGTAAATAGCATTGGGGAGATTGTGTCCCCCTGCCATACACCCTTCTTGATTGGTATTCTGTTGCTTTCTTTATGAAGCACTATGGTAGCAGTTGATCCCCTGTAGATTTCTTCCACGATGTTTATATATACTTCATCGACGCCCTGAGTACGCAGTGTCTGCATGACGGTTGATATTTCTACTGAATCAAACGCATTCTCGTAATCTATGAAGGCTATGTATAGTGGTTGGTTATATTCTGAGCATTTATCTATTACCTGATTGGTCGTATGAATGTGGTCGATTGTTGACTAGCCTGCTCGAAATCCTGCTTGTTCCTTTGGTTGATTGAATTCTAGCTAATGTTTTTTTTTACTCTGTTAGCAATTACTTTTGTAAATAGCTTGTATACTACGGAGAGCAAGCTAATCGGCCTGCAATTCTTCAAGTCCTTGTCATCTCCTTTCTTATGTATTAAGATGGTGTTAGCGTTGTTCCAAGACTCTGGTACTCTTCCCGTCAGGAGACACCTCGTAAACAGGGTGGCTAGTTTTTCTAACAGAATCTGTCCTCCATCTTTCAGCAGATCTGATGTTACCTGATCATCACCAGCAGCTTTGCCTCTTTGCATGCTCTCCAAAGCTTTTCTGACTTCTTCTATCATTACTGGTGGGGTGTCATCTGGGTTACTGCTAGTTCTTATAGTAATAAAGTCATGGTTGTCCCGGCTACTGTACAGATCTCTGTAAAACTCCTCCGCTATTTTAACTATCCTATCCATATTGGTAGTTATTTTGCCTTCTTTGTCCCCCAGTGCATACATCCGATTTTTGCCTATCCCAAGTTTCCTCTTCAATGCTTTGACGCTTCCTCCGTTTTTCAGAGCGTGTTCAATTCTCTCAATGTTATACCTTCTTACGTCGAATACCTTACGCCTAATAATCAACTTCGAAAGCTCTATCAGTTCTATTTTGTCTGTTTTACTTGAGACGTTCATGATTGAACGCTTCTTAATGAGACTCTTCGTTTCCTGGGAAAGCTTGCCAGTGTCATGTTTAGCTACCCTGCCTCCAACTTCCACTGCACACTCCGTAATGATACTCGTCAGATTATCATTCATTGTATCTATGCTAAGGTTGGTTTCCTCACTAAGAGCCGAGTACCTGTTCTGAAGCGAGACTCTGAATTCCTGTACTTTCCCTCTCAGTGCTAGCTCATTGATTGGCTTCTTGCGTATCAGTTTCTGTCGTTCCTTTCTCAAGTCTAGGTGAATTCGAGACCGTACCATTCTATGGTCACTGCATCGTACCTTGCCAACCACTTCCACATTCTGCACGATTCCTGGGCATGCACTCATTATAAAGTCTATTTTGTTCTTATTTTTGCCATTAGGGCTCCTCCATGTCCACTTGCGGTTTCCTCGTTTTCGGTAGAAGGTATTCAAAATCCGTAAATTATTGCGTTCTGCGAATTCTAGTAGTAGCTCTCCTCTGGCGTTTCTAGTACCGATGTCATAATCTCCTACTGCCTGGTCTCTAGCCTGCTTCTTCCCTACCATTGCATTAAAGTCTCCCATCAGTATTGTATACTGTGTTTTTACCTTACTCATTGCCGATTCCACGTCTTCATAGAAGCTTTCAACTTAAGCGTCATTATGGCTGGATGTAGGCGCGTAAGCCTGTACCACCGTCATCTTGTATCTCTTATTCAGTTTATTTACGATACCTACCACCCTTTCATTAATGCTATAGTATTCCTCTATCTTGCCAGCTATATTTCTGTGAATCAGGAACCCCACTCCCAGTTCTCTTCTGTCAGCCAAGCCCCGATAGCAAAGGACGTGCCCATTCTGTAGCACTGCATAGGCCTCATCTGTCTTTCTAACCTCACTGAGCCCTATTATATTCCATTCAACACCCTCTAGCTCCTCGAATAGTACAGCTACTCTTCCCTCACTAGATAAGGTTCTAGCATTAAACGTTTCCATGTTCAGGTTCCAATGGTGGCCTGTCCGGATCAAGAGATTCATACGATTCAGCGATTGGATTACATACGCGAAAAATCAGGTGTGATTTGCTTGCTGCACTGCTTCGACATGCAGCCACCGTCCGTTCTTCCTTGTATCACATGAATACAATTTGCGATCGACCCATCACACTCTATTTTGTGTGTTTTCAACTTCGCAAGCGGCGATGACAGTGCGTTGCCGAGAAGTGCGCAATCGGGATAGGCTCCAGCGTTTAGTACTGACATTGTTCACGTGCTTCTAAGAACTAGGGGGTGAGCAGGTTGTATCTCGAGGACGAAAGAAAGAAGAAAAACATCCCCTCTTCTTTGAAGGCTGGGTGGCGAGTCGTCCTTTAAAGACAAAGCCTAAAGACCACAATTTATTTCACTTCAGCGATTGTTTAAAAATGACACGGTTTGTCCTGTTTTCACTTGTTTCACCGCTGCATGGTCACTGGGACGACAAGACGGAAGCTTCTTGAATTCCAAGTATTGTTCGAGAGAAGCAACGCAGGTAAGGAATAGCATTTGGGGGCAAGCTGTCTTTGCCAAAGTGGTCACTTCTCAAAACTTCTTCAGCAGGCTGCGCGTGCGTAGACGATGGATCAGGCGCGATCGCGCATGCCCGTTCAGTGCCTGGGCACCTGTTATCTTTTGTTCCGCTTGGCGCAATCTAACTTTCCGATATCATTATCATGCATTGGCAATCTATTTAGGTCGCCGGACTGTGACTGACGCTGAAAAAGCCCGATAATTCGCTCACAGCAATGAAGCTCCTAACGGTAGCCTTTTGGCACAAGGCAACGTCTTCGTAGACAAAAAGTGAGGCTTTCTGGCTATTGAGATGCCGTGCATGTGCTGGGAACGCCACAAATTTTTAGTAGGCTTGTTCTTAAGGCTAGAGGCGCCGGATAAGTCATTTCAAATATTTCTGTGAACACAGGTGCAGGCGAAAATTGTTTTTTTAAACCTTAACTGGTGAGCTTCGACAGCCCAGTCGATAAGCGGCTTTTAACAAAGTACAGTGGCTAGTTCAACAAGAATATGTGCATGCCTGCGATGAACAGTCCTGTGCAGCTGTCGTCTGCCAGGCCGTTCCGGGAATCGGACATCAGGACGCTCGCCACGGTAGCTCACAGACTCGATGGTCAATGCCCACACGTTCACGTAAAGAAATGGGTTGTTGTAAATCTAACATAGCTATTTCATTCACCCTTCGCATAGCTCACTGTAAACGTCTACTTACCGGGGCACGCTTTCTTGTCCAAGCTCAAATCGTCAACGGCGAAAACTCCTTTCTCAGTGGACTTCAGCGTGTAGTAACGTATATCTATCTGTATTCATTGAGAAGAATAAGAAGACATAGTTACGTGATCTTCATCTTCCCACATTTCGAAACGCACACCTTGCCTCTTACTTGCTTTAAAGTCAATATTATGCTTGTATACGTTTGTATAAAAAACAACTGTCATGGAAGGCAGCAAGATCGACATGCATTATATATAATAAGTTCTTGTTATTGATAAAAAAAAAAGAAAGAAAGAACAAAACAATAAAAACCTACCACTAAACACAAATAAAAAGTACGGTGGTATTATCCAGTGAGATTAATATTCTAATAAAGTTTTTTCATTCTATTCCATCAATATTCTAACACGCGTTCTGCGTGAGAATATCGCATTCGTAATAACTTCGCTTCCATGATACAGGACTAGGACTAATGTAGGTAACATTATAGCCGAAGATACGAAACACCGAGAAAGATTTCAGTTCGTTCAGCAGACCGGTTGACCAAAGCTGTTTGCTCGGGGCAGCTACATTTGCTATGGAAATTTTTCTGCTACCAATATGTGATCTTGGCAATAACTATGTAATAAAAGTGGGCTTCACTAAATATGAAATTAGAAGGATAAGAAGCATTTTCATTCTTTTGGGGAAATATATGGCTTTGAGTCCATACTCTGCCTGCGGTATTGATGCACAGTTTCACGCAAGTTTTTGGCGCCTATTCTAAAACTCACAACAGAAAGCCAGTCATTGAAAAGCTTATTTTACTGATAAAAACCCTTAAAACCAACATACACTTCAGCCAAAGAACGTACAGTGCAAATGATTTGTGGCTCAGATAAGAACGCCGGTGCATGTCTGCCGACCACATACGATAGTTATAGCACGAGAACAGAACGATGACAAAAGGACAAGAAGACATTCCGTTCTCGCGCTATAACTATCGTCTTGTCATACCAACAAGCCCAAACCATGACGCTTCTAAGTAAACAGAAACATTCGATTGAGGTTTTGAAGACCATTGAAAAAACAATCTTCGATTTTCTACAAACTCTTGAAAATTGAACCCAAGCAAGCATTTTAACCTTATCTATAAAAACATGTCGCATCTTTATGAAAACGAAGTTATAAATAACGAAAACTGGCAAAAAAGACGTAGACTGTGTAACGGCTACATCTAGCGAGCAGAGAGAAATAGCTGCAATTATCAATATTTTTAGGTGACGAAGTTTTTGGTATGTTTAAGGGACAACAGCTCGACAGAGGAACCGCAAGAATCACCTAAAAGCGAAACATTGTACGTATGCGTTTGCATACGAGTAAGGTTTCTATACTGGCGTAAATACTAATTGCAGTATTTTCAGAAGTGCAGTCGAAGCGTGCTCTCTGAAGGGACTCTTTATTTACTCCAGCGCACACAGAGCATCAGAATCACAAGTCAGAGTCACAGAAGTTAGACAGTGAGGGGCGTCACTAAAGCAGCTGTGTGTGAAGATACCTTTCACTAGAAGGGTACCTCGCGCTGGGTATTCGAGGCACCCTAGGTGACCGTCGTGGATATAGGAGGTAATGCTGGTACCCCCCACAAGATGTCACGACCGTTTTTACCCTTAATAGCAGTTGTATGGGTTGCGACATTAGCTTGTTTCGATGATAGCACTGTCATTCTTCCGAACTATGCTTCTTGCTTCTGTGAATGAGACAGGGAAATCACTCAAAATAACACCAGATTACCCTGATTGCAATGAATGTTTTCCGTTATGTAGAATGATTTGGAGCTAGAAGAGCACTGCTCTTGAGTATTCCTGCTTCATGCGCAGCTTTTGCTGATGTGTGTGGTTGAAAAGCAGCGTATATTCCGGCACTTTATTTTGGGGGGATCCGGCTGTTCTTGCAACGAGCAGTGTGTGGTGCTCTTGGCTGACGCGCGTCCGCTGCCGTATGGGCCACGATTGAATGCTATGCGCGGGACGGATGAATTGCAACTTCTGTGTTTTCATATCCATGAAGGCTTTCAAGTCAGCACTTGGAAGGTGAATCAGCGTCCCATTCACTAGTTTTGTGTTGAGGACATCTACAATGTATTCCGCGCTTTCATTAACAATGTGGCGTAGCATAAATGGTTTAGTAAGGTTGCGTGATGCTTCACGATGCCCCCAGTTCCATCGCAAGCATTTTTGCCGCGCCCCGCTGTGAAAAACAGCCATTGAACTGAGGTGTATTTTGCCATTTCAAGTGTGTGGAGCTAGTATCTGTTCTTGAAATGGCTCGCGGCACCGTCACTTAATGTATGTGACAGGCGCATTTTAGGAAGCAACACCCTCGATCCACTCGTGCACCAATGTGACAGCGTAGCATGCGTGGGTGGTGCAGCTATTCCAATTACTCACCGAAGGAGTCTGTGTCAAACTTCCTTCACAAATAGTTGTGCAAGCAGTCGTACCAAGTTTTGTGCAGTGGAGTTACCTGAACACGGCCGTCATTTGAAACGCGAGCCGAACCGGACTACTTCGCGGAGGAGAAAAAGAGCAGTAGCTCCACCCCCGTATCTTCCCTATAGATGGATGGATGGATGAAAATTTTTCTTGGGGTCTTGAAGGATTCCATCCCAGTTTTATAGGGGTAGGATAGAGTTTCCTAAAATTAACTGGAGAAACTCTGGTGCTGCGCTCGTTCAGCGACCATGGGAACGACGGGTACTACACGGATTCGTCTAGTCTTCGTACTGCTGGCGGTGAATCACAATGGCAGCTTCGTTGATTGCTCTTTCCGGTTTTGTTTCGAAACAAAGAATGTACACTTTTGAACATTGTGACCCGATTTGAAATGGTAAGCACAAAAGAATTAGATGGTGAAGCGTTACCGCAGAACGTGTGCTTGTTTCGTTGGAAAACAGCTCCAAGCCACACGTTCACACGCGGAGCCAGAAGTACGAAAATTAGAGAAATCTGTGAAGTGCCCATCATTTCCATGCTCGCAGAAGCACCGTACGTTGCAGCTCCCATATACACTAGCACTAGAGTTCTCTCTAGTGTATACATAGGCAACTCTATGGCTTTCCCTTCATTACCACAGAAAGTTGTTCTAGTGTATAGCCCTACAGCTACAATTTTTACATGCGAAGTAGCTTATGACGGAGTTCAATCCAATGTGCCTGCAGCGTGACCACCCTTACCTCGCATGCACTAACTACCCTCCCTATTGCATGAGCGTGAGGAGGTGGGAGGAGTCTGCCCTGTTCTCGAGTGAGCGGCACGAGGAGATAGGGTGGAGTGGGGTGGCGTGAGGGATGCCTCCGTTCCATACACCACACGGCAGCGTCGTCGGGAAACCACTACGAATGAAACGCGAGCTCCACGTGCCCGAAATGAACCCAATCGTAAAGGCAGCGTCAGCAAGCAAACCCCACCGTACGCAACACCGAAGTCGAACCCAAGCGTCAGCCTCGAGCCTACGCGTCGGGTACGGACAGATTACCCGAATCCATCGGCCGTGCAGAAGGCCTCGCTGGACAACTTCAATGCCTGTGCTTCGACGATGCAACCTCCAATAAAATTACTCTATATATCGTTAAAGGAGACCATGACACGATGCGAAGCAGTACAAGAGCTGCACACCACCTTAGCATCGGTTTGACTATAGGTGTCTATATTAACCACATAAGAACATAAACACAACGCAGACAGCAACATTAAAAAAACACGCCATAATAAGCGAAACGTTGACGAAAACACTTAGTTGAAACCGATGCAAACGCAGTGTGCACCTCTCGCACTCCTTCGCATCAGCTCATAATCCCCTTTAGTAGAAAATGGTGTAATTTTTCTCGGGAATAGCGTAAGTGGGGAACGCGGTGCTACAGCCAGGTGAGGTAGGCGCGAATCGCGTAGCGATTTTATGAATTAGCTCCTTAAAATGCCCCTCACCAGGTTTCACATTTTTGAGCTGGCGAACGCAAAGCATACGCTAAGCGTTCAGCATCATCTCTGCCAAAATTTCGCAACGCCACGCATCGCGAAAAAGGGTCGACTTTCATGACGAACGGAAATGAACGAACCGGAACTACGTCACCTTCTGTTCCATGGGCGATGCCACACTGCATTTTTACGGGAGGTTTCCACCTATAACTTATCTTAGCTGACTATGAGAGCGCTGTTGGTTTTTTTTTTACCGGAACCTTACCTAAAAGATGCATCGATTGTTCTGTGGGTGGATTACATTATCCGAATTCACGGCAAACGACTGACAGCCGTATGAACTACTGCATGCGTCCTATTCAGCTATGGCCTCCGTTATCAGCTATAACTCCACTTCACTGCGGGACCTGCCCGCAGTGGCCACGTTTTCAGAATCAGCACACTTGTTCAGAATCACAATGTGCCCGGTTGGTCACTCCGCTGCTTTTGCGAGCAAAATAATAATTGTGTTCAAATATAACATTACTCACAAAGGTATTCGAATTCAGCAGACAACAAATGGCGACTAGACACTGAAAGCTTCTTCGGAAGAGCTTTACCTTCTTTTTCAAATTCCTTCCTAACGAGAACTGCCATGTGTTAGCAATTTTTTTTAATACAAATATACTGAAGCAACCACCTTTCCAATGCGCATATATATCCAGCACTGTTGACGATAGTGCTTCATTTATGTTCATTCTTTATATGTTTAGCCCCACCAAGCTGGTGCAGCAGCTAAGATACTTGACTGTTGACCCGTAGGTCGTGGAATCGAATTCCGGCTGCGGTGGCTGCGTTTTTGATGGAGGCAAAAGTGCTGTAGGCCCGTGTACTCTAATATGGGTGGGCGTTAAAGAACCTCAGGTATTTGATATTTCCAACAACCTCCACTATGACATCTCTCATAATCATATTGTGGTTTTGGGACGGTAAACCCAACATCCTAATCAATCATTACTCTTTATATTTATGTTATGGGGTTTCAGCCATAAAACATTTCAGCACCGCTAGCTGCAGACAGTGCCACAGCATCTGGAAAGCTTCAATTCGCAGGTTGTTCAGATTTTTCTACTAAAACTAGGTGAAGCACGGTGCAATTGATGTTTACTCGAGAATTCACGGTTCCACCCGTGTCTGGTGATAACACTGATAGATTCGATCACCGATTTATGAATCCTGACAAACTGATCAGAAGGGCTTTTGAAATGCTATTTTCCCTGGAAGTCTGGTAGAAATTAAATGCGCTAGTACCCTAAGCGGCCAGGACAAAAGCGATTATTTTCTGCTCTAAGGGCAAAACTGTATCATATTGTGAGTCTTTGACTTATGGTTCCAAAAATATAGAAATCGTACCAGCATTCAAAACTTTTCGTGTTTGGTTTTTTAGAAACACTGTTATTGTTTGCGCAAATCAGTCACGTGTGCTTAGGTGCCTCGCGTTTTATTGTTTTTTATACCGCGAAAACTAAGTTGTTCTTGTCGATATCAAGCTGTTGCTCTTGAAATCTTTGTTTACATCACAAGCTACTTATTGTTTACTTGTATAGGGCGTTGGCACGCGCACAGCCTTAAAAAAGCTCCACGTTTAACGGGAAAATGCTTTACGCTTCGTGTACAACTTAAAGATCATCCTTCTGCAGAACTTTTCCGAGCTGCTGATATTCCAATGGTTTTCAAAACCCTTAGTTCTGGCACCTTGTTCTTCGCTGTCAGTATGAATTGAATAAATGCATGAACTTTATTTGAAGTCCGGCAGTTTTTTTCCGGCGATAATATATATATTAATGCTGGCCCATTCAGCAGAGTTTGTTGAATATTCTTTTTTGTATCCCTTATGGTTTGGGAAAACTTCGAAACCAAGAACACCACGCACAAAATACGGGGCCCAGATGCTAGGCATAACTTTGCCCTCCGTAATAAACCTTTTATCGCAAATGTTTTTTGTATTTCATCTTCAAGGCCGGCGCTGCACGCTTTCTTTCTTTGTGGGATAACTGAAATGTCAGTTTTGAGCTTTGTCTTTGATGTAGTAGTCTCCTTTTTTTCCTGAATTGCATGTATGTGTAGTGTCCTTTCAGTGACTAAGTGTCATCATAACCTATGCTTTCTTGTATTTTTATTTAAGTGCATAGCATGTGTTCACTACGAAACGGCAAGATTTGGGGGGGGGGGGGGTTTGGTGAATACTAGGGAATCGCTTACGCAGCACTTCACAACATTAAAAGAAATAAACAAGAACACAGCTCTACCCACCACGAATCGGTCGGTTCGATTCTCCGAGTACCGAACCCGTCGCCAGCGACCGTACATGTCCGGCTGTGAGTCAAAGAAGTTTCTGCTTGTGTGCGATTTCAGATGGTCTACGCTGAACATGGCCTGTGTATGTTCCGTACCCGACTGGTGGTACCATGCGGTGAAGCAGAATGGCCCGTTCACCATTCTGCTCAATCTGGCCTCACGCAACCAGCCATTTGGTGATGGAACTGCGTAAGCGCTCCAGCCATCCGCTGCATGAGTCAACGCAGGGAGTTGGTAAGTAAAAAAAAAAACTTCATTCGGTCTACAATGAAAGAAATTAATGTCGACGTAAACTGGCTAGGCCCACTCGAGGAGAAAATTAAAAGATAAGTTTATGCGCAAGGTATTGCCAAGCAGCAATACGTGCCGTGTTATTTGACAATATCAGAGGTTTTTTTTTTTCTTTTTATGGCACAATTGTTAGGGTTTAATTTTTTCTTTACGGCGCAGTTATAATATTGAAATTTTTACGATACACGTTTAAATGAACACCTCTTGTAGCACGCTTCCTAATTTGTGCACTTCGCAAGCAGCTGCAGTAAAGAGGGAAACACTTGTTTACTAAATAGAAAATTCGAAACTATGTAATTGAATGTTTTCCCGAATGATCCGAAAGTACCTCGTGAGAGTCTTATGGCCTTGCTCGTCGCCATACTATTTTGCTAATTATTCTTGCCTAATTAAGCAGTTCAGCAGAACGAAAAGCTATGGGCCGTTTCCACGAAGGAAACCCTGATGTAATGCGAAGCAGCAGCGGTTAGCACGGTGTTGTGACAACGAGCGTCGACGTGGGCGCTAGAAGAACAGTTTGAAGCGAAACTCGGTGTAGCGTTTACACGAGTAAACCTTTGTTTGAAACGCAAAGACACGGGAGGCGGAACGCTTTGAAAACGCTTGCGCTCGGCTTCACTGGTTCGCGTCTCGTTGGTGTTACCCGCGTGCCGTCTGTATTCTCGAACGCGATCGGTGTTCTTGACTCGACCCTCGTCGTTGCCGCTGGTCTTCCACTGCCGCTGGTCTACCTTGGCTCGCGCCTTGTTGGTGTTGACGTCACCATTCGCGAATGCGATCAGCGTCGCTAACCCTGGTAACGCCGGCAACAGCCGGGAAAGGTACGCGCACACTAGCGGGAAGCATGTCGCAACGGCGCCCGCCCGTCGGCGCGATCGCGCTCCGAGCAGCGGCGCGCTGCCCACATTGTCGGCGCCGTGAGCTTCTCTCGGCACGCGCAGTGCGCTGCGTACATCTGCCGGCGCGCCTTTTCGCCGACAGATGGAGAGAGGTGGCGCGGGTGAGATGAGGCTCACGCGAGGAGTGGGCTCGAGCGTTGCGAGCGGTTTAGAGAGTGAAGCGAGTGAGTGAGCTGACACGCGGTGAGCGTGTGTTAGGCGAGGGAGAGATATGTCACATCGCACTGCTAGGAGGGCGTGAGGTACTTGGCACCGCTGCGACGAGGGGAGCAGTGCGGATGGAGGGACAGCGTTACACAAGCTATTCGAAGAGCTGCTTCGTATCTAAAATTACCTAGACGCACCATGTGTAACAGTCAGCAGCATGACTTGGTCGCGTTGTCATTCCTGGCATCGGCACATATTTAAGCTTTACTTAGAGTTATCTGGTGCACCCTGCTTATACGAGAATCGGGGTTCAAGAGGAGCTCCTCTTCCTCACGTCTTACTCAAACTCTCCATTAGCTCTGCGAAAGCAGTGTTAATGTTAGGAGTAATCATGAGAACATTATCAATAATTTGCAATAAATAACCTTGTATTTCACCATTATTCTTTCAATTCTTTCTTTGACAGTGAAAAAATGAGATTACGAAATACGGCAAACTCTATGCCTAGTGTGGTACCAAAATTTTAGGATTTAAATTCCTTTGTACGAATATGAGTTACTGTGCTTTATAACGTGCGCGAACATTCCTTACCGCTCTTGTTTGTATGGTCGTAGGCGGGTCCGAGTTGCATAGAGGACACCTTTCGAGCCTGGAAGCAGGCACTCGTTTTACAGTCCGTCGACACCCATTCTGGACAGATGCCGTCCTGAAAGGTACAGGTGTCTGAAAGACCGAGAAGAAATTAGAAGTAATATGCGAAAAAGATAAGAGGGGTGAATCCACTGTTGTAACACTGGTGTAAAATTTTTGTGAGCAGGCAAGCCCATATATATATATATATATATGGAGTCATAGTATTCACCGCATGATTGGTGAAAAATCGCTCTTGAATGCGTAAAATAATGCTTCTTTTGACGCAACCGCGTCAGGGCCATGTCGCTTACAAAAATGTCGCGCGTAAGCGCAGGCCGTAACTAGCATGGATAAATTTGACTTAAAATACCGGATAATCTTTGTACCGCCTATATTGAAGGCCACTTTGAATCAAGCTGGTTACACTGGGACACGGCTGCGGAGCCACGTAACTAACTGATTATAAGGGGCCATAATTTGACTTGATTCCCTGTCAACTGGTGTGTATTCAAGCCAGGATTTGACTAAAAGTGTAGACGGATTTGTCTAATCTTCGTGTTGGCTGTTTTGAAAGCACCTGTGGCTAGAAATGTTTTTGTCTTTTGACTGTTCCTTTGCACAAAAGTGTGCCATTGTAAACTTCGTGACGTTAGTCAAATCGGCGAGCCTAAATAGGTCATTTGGTGAGAAGGAACTGCTGAAGATTAGCTTAACTTACCCCCCTATTCTAGAACAACCCTTCATTCAACGCTTCACCTTGAATTGAGAAAATTGATTGCAGCGGCGTCTGTAGGCAGGGCAACTCGCCCAATATCAGGGATAATCTGCAGCGATTCTCGAGAAGCGCAGCGTCAATTTTTGACAAGCGGTGGCGCTGTGCTCCGCTCGTTCAAGTGAAGGACAAGATTCGAGTCGAGGAGCTTTCGTGAATACGGGGGTTAGTTTTGCGAGAAATCAGCTACAGGCTACACGAAGTAAACTGAAGGTGGAAGAATGGCTGCCTTGACAAATTCATGCAACACGATCACTGCCATGCTGCAGCTGAAACGGCATGCGTTGCAGCTTCCATGGACACACAAGAGTGGAAGCTTGGGCTAGTTGGTGCGTAGTCATATTTGCAAAATGTTTCAGCGCGCGAACAAAGAAAAAAGGACAGGGTAGACAGAAAGAGCGCTGACTTCCAACTAACTTTATTTCACAGAGTGTCAAGAATATATACTGCTAAAAACGATGATAACAGAGCATGAAGGTAAAATGCAAGCCTAATCTACACATCAGTAACAAAACACGTGTGACGGGTCCTCTACTGCCTCAAAGCCCAGCCAGGTAATCACGTTCAACCTGTGATAAAGCAATCGATGATGTGCCTACACATTTATCTCCTAGCAAGTGTATTTTTTCAGCTTCGATGATTTCTCGGGTAAACTGGTCCCTGTGCCTTGCCAATATTGAGCACTGATCAAAGAGAGGGGTGCACCCACAATCTCGGCAATGAATTCCAAGATGCCCTTATACCACATTGTGCACATTGTTTCGGTGTTCTCGGAGGCGGTCATTTATGCACCTGCCGGTTTGGCCGACATAGATGCACCCACACGTCAGTGAAATCAAGTATACTCGTGCTCTGTCGCGCACAGGACACGCTACGTCCCATGCGCAGTGGGAGTCGTATACTTGATTCCACTGACGTGTGGGTGCATCTATGTCGGCCAAACAGGCAGGTGCATAAATGACCGCCTCCGAGAACACCGAAACAGTATGCACAATGTGGCACAAGGGCATCTTGGAATTCATTGCCGAGATTGTGGGTGCACCCCTCTCGTTGATCAGTGCTCAATATTGGCAAGGCACAGGGACCAACTTACCCGAGAAATTATCGAAGCCAAAAAAATACACTTGCTAGGAGATAAATGTGTAGGCACATCATCGATTGCTTTATCACAGGTTGAACGTGATTACCTGGCTGGGCTTTGAGGCAGTAGAGGACCCGTCACACGTGTTTTGTTACTGATGTGTAGATTAGGCTTGCATTTTACCTTCATGCTCTGTTATCATCCTCTTTAGCAGTATATATTCTTGACACTCTGTGAAACAAAGTTAGTTGGAAGTCAGCGCTCTTTCTGTCTACCCGGTACTTTTTTCTTTGTTCACGTGCTGAAACATCTTCCATGGACACTAGTGCAATATTTCTTTCCATTTTAATATTACGAAACTGTATGCTGGGAGGCATTCAAATATTCTACCATAAAGCCTCGCACGTGTTTAAAAGTACTTTGCGAAAATGCGCTATACAAGGTTTTTGGAAGAAATCACTCCAAAATGGTGGAGGTGTGAAGGAAGGACCAATATCGCTTAAGCAATTTATCGGTGCAAGCGAACACTCCCACCGGTGTGATTAGTTTCACTCCCGGGGAAGGCGGCCGCTTTATTGTGGAGGCGAAAAAAAGAGCAGCTGTCTACAAACTTAGATCCCGACAGCCACAGAGAAACCCCTGCTAGTAAAAAGTATTGTGGAGTCTTCATTTAGGATTTCGCACGTCAGGTGTCACGCTCCTAATCTCAAAGGCTGCAGTTTTATTCCCGGCTTCGGTGGCAACATTTTGATGAAGGCGAAGTGCCAAGAACAACCATGTACTTGAATTTAGCTGCATGTAAAAGAATTCGAGCTGGCCAAAAATTTTCGTAGCCGCTCACTGCGACATCTACAACAATCATATT
This sequence comes from Rhipicephalus microplus, assembly GCF_013339725.1. Classification (NCBI taxonomy): domain Eukaryota; kingdom Metazoa; phylum Arthropoda; class Arachnida; order Ixodida; family Ixodidae; genus Rhipicephalus; species Rhipicephalus microplus. Next base: position 109,931,239 of record NC_051169.1, read on the forward strand.
GCGGTTTCGTGACGTGAATGTAAATATCTTCTACAGTTACGCCATAATGATATCTCGGGTGTGCCATATTAAACCCAGGAATAGAAATATGGGTAACGCATTTTAATAAAAGTGCAATAAGAGAACAAAAAATGTGTCTTTTTTTCCGAGCAAAAGTTGACCATGCGCGAACGTACGTACGTTGATTTGTCGACTGACATTTTTTTTTCAATTGCGATTATAATCGTTGAGAAGCTTCTCGTTGCTGCAGGCTTATGCAACAATGTTAGGCAAGGGAGAAACATATTCAAAGTGTTGGTTGATAAGAAACAATGGGTGTCTATGCACCGCCCATTTCTCCTTGAGATAAGAGAAAACACAATGTGATCGGTGCAGTTGAAGGTAAAGATAGAGTGAAAGTGATCGACCTTGTAACATAGACTATGCAATGCTTCGTGCAGAAGCCACTACAACCTCTTCACATTCATTATCATTTATTCACGTCTGCTGTGTGACTTCACTGATTCAGCAGCAACTACAGAAAAACAATTCAAAGGCGCGTGCGTTGTTTAAATGGGCGTTTAAGAATGACAGAATTATTATAGGCATAGATTCACTATAGAATTAATAAAATCAGGTAGCATTTCTGAGTGTCTTAGGGGGAAAATAAAAAAACAACATCAAACGAAGAAAATAGTGTATTTAACGTTTTGCCAGGTCGAAATATCGTAAAACTCTGAATTTACCGAGGCACGGAAAACCAAAGGCACGAATTGCACAGAAAATCGGTATGATTGCTTTAAGTACCACGCGTGTATTTTCAAGGAACATCTCTTTTTTCCTGCTTCTTTCAAAGCACACGCCTGAAAATGCAATACTACTGCCCCAAGTGCTAATATTATTACATAAATGTCGCCAAGCACTATCTACTTATTCAGGTAGTTTAACATGAAAATTGTAAGGGTTCTCGCTCTAAAAACGCATGGATATAGGTTAAATTTAAACATAAACCTACAGCAACATAGATATTATGACAAAGTTATATTGGCTTTGTCTAAGTTTAGCTACCCGAGGATTCCAAACGGACACACATAGCGGGGGGAACAGTTTTAATGCCCAATACGTTTACTAAAATATTTCCCTTTTCAGTCTACGTGTCTTTGCAACAGAAGCTTTGTGGTAATGCACATATAATTGCACTAAAAACTAGACAGATTGACTTGTTTCAGCTCGAGCAGACCATCCCTCTTTATTTGACCGCAAAGACAGACGAAGTTGATGTCCACGTGAGAAAACAAACTAAATTTAGGGCGGGAAAATTGGCTCTTAGACAGCTCGCGCTACCAGGAGTAGGACGTGCTCTGAAGATTTCCGCGATAGTAGCGGCTGCGTTGTCTACTTGAAAAAACGTCGAAGCAAGCTGAAAATGAAATTTCGGAGTGCCATATGCTCAGTGGCCTTTATTAAGCGGTAAAATTCTCGCATTTCAGAGTGCGTTTGACAACACTCGAAGGCACCACAACATGTATTCGCCGCCTTTGAAGTTATGTTATATACCACTGCTCAATACAGTATCGTCGTATGAACGCGACGGAGCATCGCGCAAGCCACGTACCCACAGGGCACTGTTTGGAAGCTTGCATTACGAATCTTATAACGTCTAAACTGTCACTGACTACGACCCGAATTTACGTCCACAGTTTCTGCGATGAAGTTCTTGGTTTCGTTGTGCTGCTGCTCTGGCTGGTGAGTAGTCGAAAGGGTACACTGAGACGCTCACCCCTAAACTATGTTCGGCTAGGGACGCATTTGTTCCACAAGTTTGCCTGTATGTTGTCCACTGTGAAAAATAGTTGTCGCAAGCTCATTTGTTTTCTCCTGGCGATGTGCATTCGTAACAAACAGGTGGTATGCTTTTATTATATTATTATGACAAAACAACTCACTACTAAATGAAGTACGAGAGAAGTGGTGCAAAGAACATGCACTGATGATCACAGGATATCTAGTGAGCTCTCTTTCTCGACGTTGGTTTGGTGACACGCTGCATTATAAAAATGGCGTTCAACCAACTTGCCCAATATGCCACCCTGTGTCATGCCTTCTGCGTAATAGTGAAGATATCACCAGCAAATTTGCTTGAATTGTCGTCAAAAATTGTTATTGATAAAAAAAATGCATTGTGGTCATAGTCCACTTATATCTCACTTTGCAGCAGCAACCAAATGATGTAATATCTTCTCTGTATTGCACAGCAACTCTTAGTTCATCTGGTTTCTTATTTACTGGCGAAGTTTCCAGAACTAGTTCAGCGAAGAATGTGTTGTGTTATTTGTTGTCGCTCATAACAGGAAGAAATTCAGGGAATAATGGATGTATGAAGAAGAGAAATATCTGGGAACAAAAATTTCGCAGCCTACCGCTCAGTTAAAGCCCCGAAGAAAAAAAATAACAGCGCATTGACGGACTGAATGATGATGAGTGGGTAAAGCGTCTGTCCATCCGTTTGTTCATCTTTCCATCCGTACAACCGTGGGTCGATCTGTCCGTCCATGTGACTGTCAGTCTGTCTGTATGGGTGTCAGTCTAGTGAATACTCCAAGAACCACCATCTCGCATCTTTTCATCATATAATGAACATATACAAGTACCACCATTTCGAGGGCATTCCAAGAACTAAACAAGAGGTGGCTACCTACCAGATACATTGAGAACCCACGACCCATGGCCAAAGAACTTCGCCCCTAAGAGTCTATTTCCTGTGGCACATACGCACTCTCGCGGCTATGTGCCACTGGTTGTCACAAACGATAACGGCGGGGCGACGATGACGCCATAAAGAGCTTCGCCCCTAAAAAGTCCGCTTGTAAATGTTGTCTCCACCGAAAGCCAGTATTCACGCATTTTTCAATTCTTCACATTCGTGTTGCACAATACCGCATGATTAACCTCACCAACTGCTCTTATCTTGGCCTGCCAAGTGAGCGTCGAGTTCACCATGTCCCATAGCATGACATCAGCAGCAAGTGGGCTTACCACCTTGTTCGCTGCTGTTCTTTACACCATGAAGCAGAACTTCGCAAGTGAGCTGCTTCTTGTGGGTCTAAGGCATATTAGTCTGAAATGCGCGTTGCAGGTGTAGCGTGCACGAACAGTTACTACATTATACTAGAGAAGTCCTTAAACAAACTTTGTCAAACAAACACGACTTATTGTCATAGATTAATGCAGGGGCGGATGGAAAAGCCAACGTCTTAATGGAGAAAAATTTATTTGGCCGACCTCATCTACCATGCATTCTGCATACCCCAACTGGAGGCACTGATACTTGTCTCCATAGCCCAAGGAAGCAAATAACATCTTATTGCATCTTGTTCAAAAGGCTGCTGAAAATCTGCGACAGCCGCTCACAATAAGAAGCAGACAGCTGTCAAAGAACATAATTCAGGAAATAACATTCTTAACTGAATAGAACGTTTTCTCTCTAATCGTTTCCAATTCGTAACCGCTAACGACCGTCATTCACCACTCACTGAAGTACAATCAGGTTTGCCTCAAGGTTCAGTGTTGGGACCTTTATTATTTCTTGTATATATTAATGATCTAACTTCTTCAATAACTTCTAACATACATCTGTACGCAGATGACTGTGTTATTTACCGCGAAATTACCAATGTTGATGATACTAAAACACTTCAAACTGACCTAAGTAATGTGGCTAATTGGTGAAATATCTGGTTAATGGAACTCAATATTAAGAAATGTAAGATAATGCACGTATCAAGAATTAACTCCAATCTTAACCCCTACCACCTATACAACGTTCCTTTAGACTCCGTCTTGTCTTATAAATATCTTAGCGTGCACAGCACAAATAACTTAAGTTGGACAACTCAAGTAGAGTACGTGATTAACAATGCTAATCGCATGCTCGGCTACTTACCACGTAACTTCTCCAAAGCACCCTCTTTCTTGAAACTAGTACTCTGTAAGTCTCTCATACGCCCCAAACTCGAATATGCATCTGCCTTATGAGATCCCAGTCATGCTAATCTCATCACCTCTCTTGAACTAGTACAAAATAACTCTGCTAGGTTCATCCTCTCTAACTACAACCGAACTGCAAGTACGACTTCAATGGAAATTAATTTATCACTTATTCCATTGGCTCACCGACGAAAAGTCGCCCGTCTTTCACTGTTTCATAAAATTCTCCATCACCCTACACTTCATAATGACCTGATACTCCAGCCTCTGTACATCTCAAACCGTGTTGATCATCGCAATAAGGTAGGAATGGCATCATGTCACACTAGGTCTTTCTCTCAGTCATTTACTCCCCGCAAATCTCATGATTGGAACCGCCTTCCCTCAAATGTCGCAACCATCACTGACTTCAAACTTTTTCACGAAACAATAACTAACATTGTATAACCAAGAAAATGTGTTACCTATGCTTATTGCTTCTGTTTTTGTATATTTGGAAATAACTGTTTTTGTACATTCTGCAGAAATGTTAATATTATCTGTCTCATATTGTATTGTTTTATTTGTATTTTTAATGTATTTACCAACTCCCCTCTTTAATGCCTTTTTGGCCCTGATGGTATTATAAATAAATAAATAAATAAATAAATAAATAAATAATTAGCATTGTTAAAACTACAGATGTGGTGTGACAAAAGCGAAAATTTGGAGGATCACTAGGCCCTAAATAGTTTTGACCCCGTGGTATCATTCGCTACGGTTCAGGCAGAAAAAAGTGGCAGACCCCACGTACAGTGGGAATCGATGATATGCGAAACACGAGTGAGAAATGTTGATATGTCACTTTAAAATCACCACAATGTTACGAAGTGGAGATAAATGATGCCGTACATGACTTCCGGGTCATTATTATGATGTTTGGATATGTCGTTTACCTTCGTCATCTATTCACGTCACGTGATACCAAACTTAGTATATGTGGAGCGAGCAAAATGGCCGCGAGCATGCTATGAGCGTGGTATGTCGTCATGTTCCTACGTGACACGCGTGTCAGGATTATCATATTTGCACCAGTCATATATTTCGTCATCCATTGACGGCTCGTAACACCAAATTTTACGGCACGTAGCACCAACGTCTACGTAACACCAACGGCACGTAACACCAACACCATCATTTGACGGCACGTAACACCATTGACGGCACGTAACACCAACGGCCACGAGCGCATCATGAAATGACCATTATACTCCAATGTAGCGTTGACGGGCGCGCACGCTGAAAACAGTGACGCTACGTTTCCAAAACGCGAGCACTTACAGTCTGACGCCAGGCGCAATCAGCGTCCGTCGGCGCGGCCCGACGGCAACCGGCGCGAAATGTGACATGCTGCATTTCGCGCCGATGCGTTCCCCAGACAACACTGCGTCTCCCTCTTTTCATGACCGAGGGACGCTGGACGCGCTGAAACGCGCATGCGTGAAAGCAACGCAGCTCAGCACGCGCCTGCGAGTTAATGGCTGCAGGACCGGTGCCTGGCGTGGCAACGCCAGCGTGACGTGACGAAATGAATGCCGGCGAACACGCGCACCGCGTCACGTCGAAATGTATTGGCGTCTTGACTGTGGCATGTAGTCACGTTGTTACATGACACGCATCTCATGTTTAGCATGTTTGCACAAGTATCATACCTTCGTCATCCATTCATGTCCTGTCAAACCAAATTTGGTATAAGTGAAGCTAGCAAAACGGCCGCCAGCGCATCATGAACGTGGCATGTAACGTTGGTATTACATGACACGCATCTCATGATTATCATGTTTACACTAGTGACATACATTCGTCATTCATTCACGTACCGTTATACCAAATTTGGTATATGTGACGCTAGCGAAACGGCCGCGAGCGCATCATGAGCGTGGAACGTACTCATAATGTTACATGACACGCATGTCATGAGTTTCATGTTAAGGTCTGTCGCTTATGTTCGCCATGCAATCATGTCATAGCATACCAGTTTTACAACATGCCATGTGAACGAAACCACCGCGAGAGCTGCAGGACCATCAAATGTGAATCATGACATTCATGGCATACATATCATGATTTTCATGTTATGACTAGTCAAATATGCTCTTCATACAGTCATGTTTGTCATACCAAGTTTGGTATGACAAGTTTGGCCAGGAGAGCTAAGAGTCGTACGCGGCTAGATAGATAGATAGATAGATAGATAGATAGATAGATAGATAGATAGATAGATAGATAGATAGATAGATAGATACGCTCAAAGTCACTGAAGTTCGATAAAAAATGCTTCGCATTTAAAAACTTGGAATGTTTTCAGATAAAGTGGTCACCGCGTTGTCAAGTGGTCCCGGGCAAGTTTTCAGCAGAGCTACTTTCACAGGTGAAATGAAAGTTCAGTGTCATGGTAAGATTTTGACACCTAGAGCATGATCGAACTTCCCACCTTTCTATGGTGTGTAAGTGCTGCCATCTATGAACACAAAAAGTTCAAATCTGAGTTGCTTTGGAGCTGGTGAGCCCAAGAAGGATTGAGAAATTATTGCGAAGGAGTGAAGCCGTTACTCTGGCAAGATGACAGCTGTGGTGGCCATCTTACTAGGGGCATGATAAATTACCACCGTTCAGCGATTAAAAATGAAGCGTTTCCCTACAACGCCCAACGAGTTTAATGTGGGAGCTCTTTCGGGTCACATAGTGCTCCAAGTGCGTCTTACAGTTACTATAGTTTTCCTTAGTGAGCCTCTTATTGAAGGCAAAGTTCTTTGAAGACTCCGTCATCCATACTCGTTCCTGTGTGTTATTTCGTCGGGACCAACTATCTTTTAATATAGAACTAACGTAGCATTTACATAACATAGCAAAGCCACTTGATCTTTAAGTGGGCACCATCGGAAAAGAGCATGTTTCCGGCATCTTGGCAGTGGCAAAATGTCCTCCTTGGGTGAGCCCTCTTAAACCGAAAGCCAAAGTATAGCGATGAACACTAGCGCTGGCACTGATAGCGGCGAGCAGAACATCGGCTGTCGGTAAGATGCACTGCCTTTTATACATCGCGCGTCTTACTTTCCAGCCTTGTCACTAGTGGTCGCGCAAGCTCTGGAATAATCTTTTGTGTTCGCGTCCTGTGCGCTATCTCAACAAAATTATTTACTACAAACGCGAAGGTTCTTGAACACTGAAGCACGATCTGCACCGAGTATCGCTCATAGTCTTTGTGAATTTATACCAAGCACGTCAAAATTTAACACCCATGACAATATTCGTAGGTGTGCGCAGAGTATCCCACCCGGCAGAGGGTGTCGAAAATTTCTATTCAGTCTTCTTCAACCTTTGGTTCAATCTAAACAAAAACTTGCCGAGAAATGATTGAAATAATGAAACTGATTCTTGCAATAGTCGGCCTTCGGTTTTGACTTCCTGGGTGCAAACTTGGTCAGCAAGCAGCTGAACCAGCACTTGTAATGAAAGAACAGGTTTCTTTGGCGATCTTAACTCCCAAAAACCTGCGTGTTAATAACGTCGTTTTTTGAACAACGACGGAACAGTTCCAAATCAATAAAGGTATGAGGCAGACTTCGCCCCCATATTTACGTGTTCTGAAATAACGAAGGGAGAGTTGCTCCCCATGCCACCTTTCTGCTATCGCAAATGGTTATATCAATGGCTGCTAGAAAAAATTAGGGGACCCTTAGGCTTCGCTTTTAAAAGTTTAACACGATTGTGAAATCTGGCTTCTGGTGCACCCTTCAACTGCTAAGTGCAAAACTTATTAACATGTGTTGTTAAACACACACACACACGCACGCACACACAGATACACAAACGCACACACACACACACACACACACACACACATACACGCACGCTCACACACACGCGCACACACACGCGCGCACACACACACACACACACACACACGCGCACACACACGCGCACACACTCACACTGTAGGTTGTAGCAGCGCACAGGCGCGAATGGTACATAAATGTTTTTTATCTTAAGCAAGTCGCATAGCCTCCAAGATACACACCATGTGCTTGCCATTTAGGAGGGCATAGAGAGTCTCACAATGACTCACAGATGACAGCACATTATCTAGCGTTTGCTGTTTGCTTGATCAACGCCTCTGGAAAGGCATGATATGTTTTGCACTAGATGGAAAAAGTTTTCCATTTTTAAAGCTGTTTGAAAGTTCCTCTGTGTTTTAGCGGTGATGGCTGCACTATCCCGGCATTTTTCGACGTACTTTGATGGCCTCATATGCGCCTATAAATTGCCCAATGGGCTTGTTTTCGTCGTGACACCTGTCGAAAAAATGCGTTAAGGAGACTCCTTCCACTATATGGCATTTATGTAGTGTTTCTTCCCGAACCAACTGCAAGTAACATCGTGGCTTTTTGGTAGGACACCAGCTTGCCACGCGTACGGCCCGAGTTCAATCCTCAATGAAACCGAAACTTTTGTTTTTTTAATTTAGTTTCTTGTTTCTCAATTTTTCGCTCGCAACCAATGGTGCCGACGCTGACGGCGGAATTTCTGCGACACGAGCTTTTTAACGCTATCGCCTTAACATCCAAATCACAACATTCAAGTGATGTACGGCATAATTTACGCGCCACGCTCGTGTTCCGCTTGCGGCCGGTTCGCTAGCTTGATATACAATAGGGAGTTTTAGAATACCGTTTGCAAGCGCTGCGGGCGTAGCGGGCATAGCGGGCGCCATATGAGTTTTAGAACAGCGTTTGCCCTGCTGCGTTCCGCAACGAACGAACGCAGCGACACCGTAGCGTCGAAACCAGCGCTTGCGGGCCGCATGCGGGCCGCGATCGCCGCACGCAATTTCGGATTTTCTGCGTGCGGTCCGCAAGCGCTAACGGTGGCTCGCGTTACGACGCATGCACAGAGGCAGCGACCACACCGCAAGGGCTCGCTGTGCACTATTCTAAAGCTCCCTAATATGTCAGCCTACAACTGCTGTGGCGGGTATTCAAACGTTAGTGGTGCTTTTGTTACACTACTCTAAAGAGCAAGCTAGCATCTAATCTAGATTGCGCATAACATTTATTCTTGTGTTTACTGTGTACTACGTCCGTTCGCCCCCTAACGTTGTGCTGATTTAAAAACAACATATCAACGATCCCCATTCGTCATTCGCATATCATCATTTACGCAGTACCTGGGATGTGCCAGTTTTTTGTTGTTGTTGTTGTTTTTATTTCGTGCCTTTGTTTGTGTACTTTTTTCGTCCCATCTCTTTAGCGCTCGTTTTGTACTAGTAATGGAAAATAAACCTGCCCAAATGCGTATCCTAATTTATGTCATCAAAGTTTACCATAACCAGACCACATATCTGACCTGTAAAACTGCAGAATTTATCAAACCTTGTCTTCAATCCTTCTTTATCGGTAGTGACTCTCTCAATGCATATACTTGAAATCCAAATAATATATCGCATTACACTTTTTCTAAGCGAGGGTTATTCTCTCAAATGGCGATAAGAGCTAAAATGTTCCAGTTACTACAAGCTATTCTAAGCTAAATATTATTGTACACACGTGATGGCCTAATGCATTTGAGTGTGGGCTCAGAAGTGAGATATCGAACAACCCATACGATGATCATTGGAATGTTGGAATTTGGTAAAGCAGAATGATCTCGGGATTAGCAGTAGCGGTAATATCGCGCAATAAACAGTCACTGGAAGGAATAGCGTGCACACAGTGATTCTTGATGGTAATACGCGAGGCCGTAGAAAAATGATGACGGAAGTGTCTCTGCTGATCTTTCTATTTTATCGTTTTATAGACAGTTCACGTAATAATAAAGCCCACGGGAGGACGACCGCCACCGAATAGCTAAATTCACAGAGCATCGGACGCGTCACCCAATAGAGTTAGGTTCCGCCCTTATTGGCAGCAAGTTTCCTTTTCATCAACGTTAATTACTCCACATTTATTTCGGGACTAGTAAAATGGATTCTAGATGTAGTGCCCGGGATACATATCTTCTCTTCATCAGGGTTACATTAGGTCAGGTGTTATAAAGAAAAGCAGCCAATTGGTTTGTTTTAATTCTGACGCAAAATTACAAAACACTTACCGGCTGCAGCGACTGACACATGAGCCAAAGGCAGGACCAGTGAAAGTGCAAGAACGAGCCTGGTAATAAAAGACGACATCGCCACAAGCGACCGCGCTCGATAGGACAACATCGTCGACGAGCCTCGTCACGCTGCTGGCGTGGCAGCAGCCAACAGTGCGAGGCGCACGTAGATGTGTTCGACACGAGAAAGAGATGTTACGTCTGCCCTGAGTAAATTGAGCTGCTCAGATACCTCATGAGAATCATCCTATGGGCGTTAGTTGCCTGAACGCGATACCTGGGCTTGCACACAGCTTGAGAAGAGAACAGAAAGGGGGGGGGGGGGTCGTGGGTGAAAGATATGGGCAGATAAGACGTGAAAGCGTAGCCAGATAAAATCTATTCAGCGGAACAATAGATGGCGTTCGTCAAGCTTCATATCGCCAGTGTCGTTCATATCGCTGTTGCGTCATTTTCTACCAGCGTGTGTAGGCCAAGCCGGCGCTTTCGGCGGGTAACATCGTTCAGCAGAATCGTGACAATTTACGCAGCATCGACTGACTTTTATATATATTCTAACTTGTTCCTTTATATGCGAAGCGTTTCTTACTGAACTTCGGCGACTTCAAGCGTATCTATCTATCTATCTATCTATCTATCTATCTATCTATCTATCTATCTATCTATCTATCTATCTATCTATCTATCTATCTATCTATCTATCTATCTATCTATCTATCTATCTATCTATCTATCTATCTATCTATCCGCCTACTACACTTAGCTTTCCTGGGCGTCTCGACAATGGTATCAATACCAAACTTCGTATCGAATATTACGAATGTATTACAAAAAGAATTTACTAGTCATGACATGGAAATCATCACTTATATGTCATGAATGTCATGATTAGCAATTCGCAATATTGCTGCTCTTGCGGTGGTTTCGTTCACATGCGATTTTGCAAAACTTATATGGTATGACACGACTGCATGGCGAACATAAGTGCCATATACTAATGTAGAAATCATGACATGCGTCTCATAATTTTCATGTTATGATTAGTCATGACTGCACGCCACGCTCATGATTCGCTTGCGGTCGTTTCGCAAGCTTCACATATGCGAATTTGGGTATTACGCAATGAAGTATTAAGGTACAGCTGTGGCAACGTCTGTGTACAGCATGCAAGCAGCCGGTTTTCGCCAAGCAGCGCCAAAGCTTGAGGCACTTTCGAGCTCTGAAGTGGTGTATCAGGAGCATTCGTGGTCTGGTGTTCAGGCTGACCACGTCGGAGCCCGATACTCCCTCAAGGCTTCGTGCCGCAGAGCAAAAACAGACGGCCCGCGTGCTCTACACAGACGTGGCCGCCGCTGTACATTACTGCTCCAAACGTGATAGTCATGAGCGGCGTGTCATGCAAGAACATGACTACATGCCACGCTCATGATGCGCTGGCGACCATTTCACTAGCTTTACATATACCAAATTTGGTGTTACGTGACATCAATTCATGCCGAAAGTACATGACTCGTGAAAGTATGATAATCATGACATGAGCGTAATGCAAGAACATGACAACATACTATGCTCATGATGTGCTCGCGGCCCTTTCGCTAGCTTCAAATATACAAAATTCGGTATTACGTGACGTGAACCAACGACGAATGGGAATTACACTTCCAAACATGATGATTATGATATGCGTCTCATGTAAAACACGACTACCTGCTACGCTCATAGTGCGCTCGCAGCCGTTTTCCTAGCTACACTTACACAAAATTTGCTATCAGGTGACGTGAATAGATGATGAAGGCAAGTGACACGTCCAAACATGATAATCGTGACATGCGTGTGAGTTAAAACGCGGCTAGTTGTTAAGCTCATAGCTTGCTCGTGGCAGTTTCGCTAGCTCCACCTATAACTTCACGTGCTACTAAATATAATATCACTTGACGTGAATAGACGACGAAGGTAAATCACACATACAAACACAATATTCATGTTATGGAAGTCAGGTATGGCATAGTTTAAGTCCGCTTCGCAACGTTCTGCTGATATTAAAGTGACATATCAACTTTCTTCTTCCGTGCTTCGCGAATCATCAATTCGCGCAGGATGCAAGATCTGCCATTTTTTTATTGATTATGCGGTTTCCCAAGTTTTGACGATATGTGGGTTTTAACGTCCCAAAACCACCATACGAGCATTTCCGATGGAGGCGGAAATGTTGTAGGCCCGTGTGCTCAGATTTGGGTGCACGTTAAAGAACCCCAGGTGGTCTAAATTTCAGGAGCCCTCCACTACGGCGTCTCTCATAATCATATAGTGGTTTTGGGACGTTAAACCCCACATATCAATCAATCAATCAAAACCACCATACGAATATGAGAGACGCGTTTTCTAAGTTTTCTTTCAAACTATTAGGAAAGCGATACTCTTTTTATTTCATATAACAGCAATCTTAAGAACTACTTGGGTACGCTCTTTAGAATTACTACAAATAAACAAAAGTGCATCTGTGTGCTTCAATATGAGTGGTATTTCAGTTTTTAACGCGAGAGCGTTCAAGAGCTTGTTTTGCTGAAATCCGAATGTCTGTTCCGGCGTCATTGTTTGTGAGCGAAAAATCCGGAATTTACACGGCCAAATCCTTGAGAAAGATGTAAATAAAATAAATTATATAAATATTCAGTTTGCTTGAGAATCGTATCCGCAATGCATTGAATGAAACTGAATGCAAAGCGAATGGTAATAATAGAAAATAAAGGAAACGCGAACTAAACCAAGAAATAAGGCGCCCATGGTGGTAATGTTTTGAAAGTCGGCTAAATAAACCAGAGCCAGCTGCCCCACCGCAGTGGTCTAGTGGCTAATGTACTCGGCTGCTGACCCACAGATCGCGGGTTTAAATTGTGGCTGCGGCGGCTGCATTTTTGATTTAGGCGGGAATGCTGTAGACCCATGGGATCAGATCTGTGTGTACGGTAAAGAACTCCAGCTGGTCACAATTGCTGGAGCCCTCCACTACGGTGCCCCTCACTTGGTTTTGGGACGTTAAACCCCACATATCTGTCAACAAAAGTCGGTAAATAATGCATAAATTATGGATATCACCCGCAGATGGAAAAGTGATTAGCCAGCCCAACCACGACGAATAGCTCAAAAAACTGTTTGGACAGGTAGGTTGAATGAAAACTGACTGTACGTGAACTAGAATTCTTCATAGAATACTTAATTTTTTCAATTAAAGCGTAGGCCGTATTTCGAAACCTGAAGAGGCAGTATTGTAGAAGAGGGCAAGGCAGTTATGAGCATTCTTCTCTACCATATTTGTCGTGGAGTGATAGTTTAATAGGGATGAGATACCAGTATTAGTGTTGCATGCATCGCCGATTTATTTCTCAAGCGATCATCATAAATGACAAAAAGAATGTACGGTTTTCGTTTGTTTGAGCAGCCGCAGGGCAGCATTGTCAGCTGGAATAAGAATACTTCAGTAGAAATACGTTGTCAAAGGCCTGCTTATGTCGAACATTCATGACAGTTCAATTTGAGGGGCACGGTTTGCTTGATAAGAATACATTGTGAAACAGTTTAGTGACAACAAAGCAATATTCCAAACCCAAACGCTTTCCAAAAAAAAAATCTTGCAGTCCACTCGCTGCCCTAATTAACAAAATAATTGCACTCATTGGGGTGTAAAGGAAACCAGTATTATCTTAGAGTAAAGGAAACACTGCACATTCACTACGTGCTGCGTGATCGGCATAAAAAAAAAAACTCAGCTAGGCTATGAATGGGGTCTACCGCCATTCATGCGATAACATACAACACTTATCTGTACTGCTCCACAGGAAGGCCAGCAACAATGGCCTCTTATATGTCGTCCACTGACAAGGGGGTGAAATATCTGCCGGCATGGAGTCCGCCTACGGCGCGGGTTGAATCAGATGTTAGAAAAATCAGGATAAGGTTGCATTGAGTCGCGCAATGTCAAAAGCAGGAAAGCTGTTTGATTCCAAAGACGAAACGTTGTTTTAGAGAAGAAGTAACTTAGGGCCAAGGTTAGTCCATCCGATGATGTCTGTTGGCCGTGACGGGGAGATGTGCGGATGTGAGGCACAAGAAAAAGTTAAAAGATAAAATATTACCAATTAAAATTTTGAAAGAACAATGTGAATTATCAACAGAAACCCTTTATACGAGTTGGTGACTTCATTGTTGACGTTGGAGCTTATAACTTAGCTTAGTCATCAAGTCTTTGTCACAATATACCAATCAATGTACATTCATTGGAGTAACTCTCAGGTAACGTACAGTTACTCACCCATACAACACCCAGTGCTTCGCGCACTTATCACGATTCACTTCGCGGAGATGCATGTAAGTTTTAAAGTTCTTTCATGGTATTATCAAGATACCGAAAGCTTTATGTTGCTTCTGCGTTGTTGCTGTGTGTTTAGAAAAAGTGGGTAATGATTTAGAGTATTACGTACTGCTGTGTGTTTAGAAAAAGTGGTTAGCGATTTAAAGTACTCGGTACTCTACTACGGGAGAGCTGAGAGCCGTCCTTTGGGCGTTCGCTTAGCTCGTATTCCCTTAGGCTTTGGTTAGATGACGCTAAATTCTTTACACGTTGATCCTTAGCGCATAGAGGTTCGAGTTATACCATGGGAAATCAAGACATGACATGGTTGTTGATCTCCAAAGATAAAAAATGCCAAGGCTGTGTGGTACGCGCAGTACAGTAACAGCGAAAGTTGGAAAAGCACCCTTTCAGAGTCTCTTTTAATCACTCTTCGGGTAACTCCTACAAGTACACTTGCTAATTACTCACGACGCCATATATAAGGAAGGAAGGGAAATAACTTTAGGTTGCTCCTGATAAACGTGAATCATAATTTTAAGGGCAAAGCTGCTTAAACAGTGGGTCGTGCGTCCATGATGTATGTAATAGTAGAAGTAGTAGTAGTAGTAGTAGTAGTAGTAGTAGTAGTAGTAGTAGTAGTAGTAGTAGTAGTAGTAGTAGTAGTAGGGCGTCGTAGTCGTACGTAGCCGCCTACGTACGACTACGACGGGCTAGAGGAGTGGCACGCACACACTCATTTGAATTAGGAGGAAACCCACGCACACTAGTCAGGAATAAAAAATTATTTCTGTTGAAATAGCCTACGAAGACGAGTATCGGTGACTTAATCTATAATGAAATTTTATTTAAATTTGATTTTTACAAAAACAATCATAGCCTACCCACGGAGTGCATGATGATGACTGGGCGAAGCATCCATCAGCATGTCCGCGCTTCCGTTCGTCCATTCATTGTTGCTTCCATTCGTGCGTCCATGCGTCCATCCGTGCGTCAATCCGTTCATCCGTGCGAATGTCTGTGCGCCCGCCTGTGCGTCCGTTCGTCCGTGCTCCCGTCTATTCATGCGTCCATCCATCCACCCGTGCAACTGTCTGTCTGTCCATCCGTGCGTCTCTTCGTCCATACGTCCATCCAGTGAACACTCAAAGTACTACGATCTAGCATCTTTTCATCATATATTGCTCATTTAGAAGTACCGCCATCCAGCGAACTTTTCAAGGACTGAACGAGAGGTGCCATGGTCGGACTAGAGGAGTGGCACGTACGCACTCTTGCGGCCTGCGCTCCATGTCTGTTTCTCACCTCTCACCACCGCTGGTTCATGGCACTGTGTGGTTCACTTTGCCATGAACTAGCGGTGGCGAGAAACCTTGCTAAAATTATTAGAAAGTTACGCCAAGCGAGTTTAACGTGCACGGCAAGAGAGAGAAAGATAGAGAAAAAGGAAGGCCGGGAGGCTTACCAGATATTGGCATCTTGTTTGTTACCCAGCACCGGGGGTGGGAAAATAGGGGCAAGGAAGAAGGGGTACATAGAGAGAGAGAAAATAAACGCACGTGCACTCATGAGAAAACGAAAACACTAACAGGAAGGGTTTTCAGGCCATAACCGTTCAGAAAGGCCGGTCGAAGGCAAAAAGGTCAGTAGCGCTTTCAGGGCCTTCTTCTGTGAAGTTGAATCTTGTCGATATTGTTCAATTCTTTCCTCCGACAGAGGTTGATTATCTGAGTTCCTTATGAAGGCATAGTAGTTGTCTACTATACTCGAGGCAGTCACAAACGATAATTTGGATGGTTCCTACTTCTCACAGTGGCCACAGGCTGCGGTGTCGGCCGTGCCAATGCGGACAACGTAGGCGTTGGCGAACGCAACCCCAACTACGGCCTACATAAAAGGGTCTGGTCTGCTCGGCAAAGCCTCGATGGAACTTCAAGGCTTCACTTAGTGTCAAGCGAGTACAATCGGGCATGCTTCAAGAGCGGCTTGTTCCATTGCTATGTGGTTTGCTGGCGAGCAAGCCAGCGTAGCTTTCGTGCAGCATCTGTCCCAGAAAGTGGTAGTAGTAGCTCATGATCTGCTGCGTGGGCTAAGCGGGCAGCTTGATCAGCCCGTTCATTGCCGAGGATTCAGCAGTGACTGGGTAACCTTTGAAATGTAATTTTGTGCCCTTTCTCAGTCAGGTGGTGTAGAATTTCTGCTATCTGTAGGTATGAAGTCAGTATTTTTCATAAAAAAGAAGTAGTGTGAGCTGTTTAAGAGTCGCTGACGACATATTGCCTTTTTCTGGATGCCAGGTATGGTAACATTATTCATTGGTTGAGCGAGGCACCATGGCGGAGTCACAGGTCTAGCGGCAGGAGAAAACGAAGTTGGGATCGACTCGTCATATGCGGTCAGTAAGGTGTGTGGCCGGTTCACTGGTAGAGAGCCTAGGTGATGTCGAGAATTTCGAGCAAGGTGTCGTATATGTGTTCTCAGCACTTCAACAGTAATGTGGGTCTTGGTGAGTAGTTCCTTGTGATTGCGATAGTTGCCGCTGTTGATGCACTTTAAGGGCAAGCCTATAGACCAATCCGGTGTGATTGAGTTTGGAAACTTTGAAGCATTCGTAAACTTGTTTTACTTGCTTTGGTTAACGCAGGTAGACTGTACCGAATGAATTCAAGGCAAAAAACCCTGTATAGTCGCAGCAAAGCGGCTGTGGAGATTCCCCAGTTCTTTCCAGCGAAGAACTTGAAGCAATGGCAGATGTCTGTCAGCCGCCTTTCCATGTATGATACATGTGGGCTGCATGAGAGGTCTCTGTCAATTATAACAACCAGGAACTTGTACGATAGGAGTTAAAGTATCCTTTTGCTGTTTATCAGAACGACGTAGTTCTGTATTGGTTTGCACGTAAACGACACAAGTGCACATTTCTCAGAGGAAAGTTTTAGACCTCGTTTAAGGATGTAAATAGCAGTCTGAGTGGCAGATCTCTGAGTTCGCGCTCGCAGTTGGAGACGTGTTACTGCAGACGTCCAAACGCAGATGGCGTACGCCTACATTGACAGTCTGAATGTACTTGGCAGATGCACATGGAGAGTGATTAGCGTCAGGTTGAATAGTACAGGGCTAAGTACGCCACCCTGGGGACCACCACGGTGGCTGTAATGTAGTGAACTGTTACCATCCTAGCTTCTCACGAAAAAGAATTGCTCAGAGAGATAGCTGCGTATTCACTGAAACATCCGACCACCCAATCCTACCTCTTTGAGAGCGTTGAAGATGGTTTCATGAGTGGCATTCACATACGCCCTTTTAGCATCAAAAAATAAAGAAGCGCACAGACGAGTACGGCCTTTTATGTGTTGCACATAGCTGACCACGTCTATGACACTGTCGATTGATGATCGGCCACGGAAAAAAACCGTCATATCGCCTGCGTAGATGTTGTGATGCTACAGGAACCATTCTAGTCGTTGTTGCGACTGGCGTTTGTGGCATCGGAGATCTGGGATTAAGATGTCGAGGCAGGAGGAAGTTGAACTTCGTAGAGAGGGTTTATTTACATTATTTACATGGCACCGGCTTTCTGTCCCGAAGCTCTGTATTGAAAGCTCTACATTGAACAGGCTGTCTATTGAACAAGCTCCGTGAACCACACTGAACAACCCGGGAGGGCTGATTAAATACAGTCTCCTCTCCCCAGTTCTCCAGATCGGGGAGAGGTGACTGTATAATAGCTCCTTACGACACTGTCCAATAACATGTACCACAGCACGCACGAGTGTTATTATGCTGGCACCACTCCCAACAAACACACATACACAAATCAAACACGTGTTTAGTCCCTGCGATACTGCCTCCTTCGGCGAATCTTGCTTGAGCGCGGTGTAACCAGTCTGTCATCTCACGGTCGCGCCGACCACCCATGCTTTGTCGAACGGCACTAGTGGTCTAGGCGCCTCCAGGGAGGCAGGCCTGGACATCTGGTGCTGATTTGAGCATCGGCGGCTCATCATCAGTCAGAGACGCACAGCGTGATGGTCCAACGTCCGCAATTGGCGGAAGCTCGGCATTGTGGCTTTTACCGGGGCAAAAAGATGGCACGTGTCGCATATCTGCGCGGACCCGAAGGACAGTGGTGCTCCATAGAATAATTCCAGCCACGCAGCGCCCAGCACACGGAAACAGCCGGGTGTCTTGGCGCTGCTCCTTATCTCCAGAAAAGGAGGCGGCTGCCTTTATTCCGCTTTGGCAGCCGCGGCAAAAGGGTAGCCCGCCAAACGCAACACCATCCTAGTACCATCCCCTCCATTACTTTGCCCAAGAAACTAGCCAGTGCAATCAGGTGGTATGATGTGAGGATCAATGGTGACTTGCCAGGCTTCAGTAATGGTGCCAAACGGCTGGTCTTTCAGTTAACTGGGAGGCTGCCCTCTCACCACGAATCATTGTGTATCTCGAAGAGGGCACTTCTCGCACCCTCACCAAGGTGACACAGTGCTCTGTAGAATATTCCATCAGGCCCGGGTGCTGATGTCCGTCTACGCAAAGCCAGAGCTGCTTTACGCTCATGAAAAGAAAAATGTTGGTCTATGCGGTGATCGCGTGATGTCGTGCCAGCACGTGAGTGTGTGGAGAGGTCGGGATCTGCGAACTGACTAGATCATTTGGCACAGAACTCTTCTGCCACGTCGACCTCCGATCTTTATTGAGAGAGGTCGAGGGCCTTGATTGAAGGCCGCTTAATGGGAACTGTCTTGAGCCCTCTTACTGTCCTACATGTGATAAAGGCTTGCGGAGATATAACAACGCGCAGAAGGCTGCCCAACGTTGTGACTCTAGCTTGTCCATGTGGCGTTGTATCTTCTTCTGAAGACGTCTAGCCATTCTTAAATCGTTGATTACTTTCGTGCGTCTGTACCTTCGTTCCGTACGCCGTCGCATATCCCGACGTCATTTTCTAGTTCTACATGAAATTCCGTTACCCTCGAAGAACATGTGAGGGTGCACACCATGTCTTGCACTGTTGACTTGATCACCTCTTTTAAGTCAAATGAGGTGTTCTCTTGACAGCATTCTCCCATGAGAGATTCAAACTTGGTCCAGTCCACTCTTTGGAGAGTGTCGCGTACCCTGCAAGTTGAGAATCCTCTGATCTTGATATATGTGGGAATGTGGACGCTCCCATGTGTTTCTATGTCCAACAACCATCCGGCACACCGGAGGAGACTTCGAGAGACAAAAGCCAAGTCAAGGCAGCTGCTGTATCAGAGGTCACGTAGAAATGTGCGAATGCCATCATTTAACAAGCACAGCTAGTTGTCTAAAGCAAATGTTATCATACGTTTGCCCTCTGCGCTGATCTTCGGGCTCCCCCATAACGTATGGTGGGCGGTAATCTCCCCGATGAATACTCACGGGCCAGAAGTGGATGATAGGATGTGTCCTAGTCTTCTATGTCAAATGTATTTGATGGTGACAGGTAGGCGCGACAACAGTGGCCATAAGACTCCTTCTTTTCATCACTTTTTCAGGTTAGATACAGTCGTTTTTTTAATAAGCATGAAATTCAAGGCAAGTTTTATTGAAGATTAAGTCACCGATACTCTACTCTGTGGGTTATTTCATCAGAAACAACTATATTCTTATTTATGAATAACGTGCGTTGGGGCCTCCTGACTTTTAAAGAGTGCGCGCGCGCCGCTTCTTTATTCTGGCCGTGGAGTTTGATTGATATGTGCGGTTTAATGTCCCAAAACAATTATATGATTATGAGAGACGCCGTAATGGAGGGCTCCGGCAATTTCAACCACCTCGGTTTCTTTAACATGTCCCCAAATCTGAGCACACGGGCCTACAACATTTCCGCCTCCATCGAAAATGCAGCCGCCGCAGCCGTGATTTGAACCCGCGACCTGTGGGTCAGGAGCCGAGTACCTTAGCCACCGCGGCGGGGCTTTTTTTTGCACACTTTCAAGTCTATGTGCTTTGTTCATTACTAGCTTCTAAATGTAAATTGTTTACATAATGGAGTGCAATAGTGCCAGCTTTTGTATACTGCATTGGAACGTTCTTATTCTTTTCAGAGAGAACTCAAATATTACAGGGCAAGTAATTGACTCATGTTGATTAGTGTGGAGATATTTTTCAAGCCCATATATCATCACGTTCATATTTTGTTGCATACATTTGATTCAACACACCTATTCTAAACCTACTGTTTTTAAAGTTACACTGGTGTTATACCTGGGACATAATTATTATTCGCAGTGCAGCAGAAGGCACGAAAATAACATTAAAAAGTGTGGTTTTAAACATTCTAATGAACTAAATCTAAATACATTACAGTAAATCTTATGATTTGTGGAGATCAATGTCATGTGAAAAAGTCAATGATAAGCTGTCTTGGCAGCATTTTTTCACTCCTTGAGTAGATTGTTACTAGGTTGATAGATATTTTTGCGTAAACTTAACAGCTGTCAGCATATTAAGGGCTTACCAGGCATCTCGATCGCACTGATGCCTAAGGAGTAGCTGATGGTACAGTATTATGCCTGTACTTATATCCGTGCTTTTAAAAGCACAAACTTCAGGATCATCTAAATCAGGTGCGCGTCAAGGTGCGATGATATGCATATCAGAATTTTGCCAGGTAAAACAGCACTTTTTGTAGGTTGTTGAGTCATATATGAGTGCATATTTATTGTTTACCGCATTGTTTTAAACGAGGATGGCCAACATTACGAAAACACTAGACATTGCTTCAATACGATGCCTGATTAGTCTTTTCTGGAGCATTTACCACCACTAGTGCGGCTATGTACTACCTGGAATTCCAACGTGCAAATGCCGCCACAACTATGATATTTATTGTATCTTTTCATTGGAATTTTTTACTCGTTATGAAGCTGCTGCTATTGGCAACAGATGTTCTTATGTACTGTCTCTTTAATGCTTACTCAGAGATTTCCAAAGGGCATTCTGGCTGTTCCTGAGTTAACATAGGCAGTGAATCACATGTCGGTCATACCCACATCCCACATGCAGTAATTCGCAGGTATTCACACACGTGACTGCTGAAAAGAGTTTCACATCGTATTATACAAGCATGTCACTATATTTGTCATGGGGCCTTGACACATTGGTTACAATGACACACTCACTATTTATTATCTTCCAGGTGCTGCTTCTATTGTTCTTGGGCCAGCTGTCGCCCCTCATGCCAGCGACACTATGACTGTTTATGCCACAAGCATCTTGGTGTCCTGATGTTGCAGAACTTTGGGCCACCACATCACCAGCAATATATTAAGAGTCGTCATTTCCACTATATCTCCCACTGCTAATTCTGAACGGTTCATTGTTCTTAGTCCAGCAGCATGGAACAGTGACAGGTGATCACGCAGCTCATAAACACACCCATATCTTCGTTGTATGAAGCTATATAGTACTTGAGTCAAGATTTCATACTCATTGTTATTGTTCTTCCAGGTTAGTGAGTGTGAAACAAACCTGTATCATGTAGACGATGTTTACTTTGTTCGTTATGCAGTTTGAAATTCGCTTTCGACATCGCACATTCAAAACATAGCCTTCGAAAAATGACCTTCGAGACCCGCAGTTGTAATTTGTGCGATGAAATGGACACTCGCAACTTCAAGCGTAGTGAGTGCAAACATTAAGTGCTGGCAAGGTAGCATGAGTATTGTAAAAATTGCTGATATCTTGTTAATGTGTTTGTCAGCATTCCAAATTAGTCAACTATAGCAGGAAAAGTCGAAACTGCAACCACTAGGGCATCCAAACTTTAATGGGTTGAGTGGCGGTGCCATGAAGGAGTTTTTATAAATGGTCAGCAACTATACCTTTGTTTTAAGAGCGCATCTTTAGGCCACTTTTCAACTAGTAAGATCAGACCTATTATTGCCATCTTGTACAACAATTGCGTAGTCGGATCTGTGATGGGTAGCAGCTTTCCTGCTGAAAGGCAAGGCCTCTAGCTGGAAGTTCGTAACATTATTTTACAGTTGTGAGTGCGGCTTTCGTAAGTTTTTCATGTGTCACTAGACTTGCTGCCGTTTTTGACTGTATACATTTGTTACTTGACATGGGCTCTCAGGTTCACGCATTGTTTTTATATTTTTCTAAAGCTCTTGATAGGTTTTATCAGTACATACTTTACTAACACAGCAAAACATTCCTCTGGATCTGCTCACTTCGATTAAAGGCTTTCGTTTGTGCAGAACTCCATCTAAATATGTTGAAAATTCTGTCGAAAATGACAACTTTTCTTCTGCTCATGTGACATCTGGTGTATTTTAAGGAAGTGTGTTCGATGGAGACCTGTAGCTCGAGGGGTGCCTCAGGTGTTTGTCCCCCCCTCCCAAATTGCATGTTGTGGGTTGTCCTAGTGACCATTATTAATGAAGAAAGTAAGTCGATTTTTGGGGGGGGGGGGGGATGGGCATCTACTTGTGCCCCCTCGCCCGAAAAAATTCCTGGCTACGGACTGTCTATGAGTTTGTTATTTCTGCTTGCTCGTTTATCATACGCTTTGTTTTTACCTTGCCTTGTCTGCATGTGTACGAAATACAGGGTGTTTCAAGAAATTTGTCCAATATTCTCAAAAACTAGAAAATGGATGTACTTGCGTGCTAGTTCTGGTGTTGCCTTTCTTGTGACAGAAGAAATGCTGAGATGCATACAAATGTTAATTCTAGCAGTATTTATACCAATTAGGTCAATTACATTTTTTACCCGTGGTAGTTTCTAGTTGAGTCAAATGCGCGAATTCAAGTCCTTCCTACGAAAAGTCCATGGCCACTTTAAAATTTTAGAAAAGCAGCCACTGGTAATCACCGTGGAGCGACGTAATCTGCCTAAATTAGCTGACGAAACGAAAATGAATGCACCATACAGCACATCTACCACTCGCTTCGACAACGCCCTCAATGATCACACTGTTTCTCTCGTTGTTATCAATCATCAATGTAGACACTGCTTTGTGCTCACTTATCGACGCTTGCTTATTCTTTTCCCCCAGTGCAAGAAAAACTGTGTCGTCATGGAGGGAATTGTCAAAGTGAAAAGAATTTATTGCCTTGACGGAAATGCAATTTATTGAGCTCATTCCAAAACGTCTTTTGAAAATAATTGTTGTTCGAGAAAATTTTGCTCAGTTGGCACCATACTGCTGATTCTCATAAATCAAGAGGAAGATTTTCGCCAGCGGAATTAAAGGACCAAGACAAGTTCCGCACTTCGAGAAACATGTGAAAATGTTTCCGCCAAATTCGTGATGGCCAAAGAAAGCTTGGTGATTCGGCATGGCGCGACTCTAATCGTTGTATTGTGTAACACGTTGAATCACTCTTTTGCTCTTTTTGCCTCTACTAATATTATTAGCCATTATTTTGGTGTGTTTATGAAGTTGTGTGTGCTTTCAGCCATTTCGTTATGTATGATATGTATCATTTATTATGTGTGATCATTTATTTTTGTGCTGCAACTCCGTGCATCTAACGAGGAGTGTGGGAGTCTTGAAATAAATAAATAATAAATAGTGCTCACACTGTTTTTTGCTCTGTACTCACCTGGTGTAGTTGTGCTTACAAAACGTTTTTTTTTTCTTTTTCTTCAGCAAAGAAGTCTGCACAATACTGTTACAATAGAAAAACAACTCAGGTGCCATGAGTATCTGGAAGTTATGATATTCTTTCTCTGTATTAGAAATTCTAAATACAAAGACGCCAAAACAAAATGAATTTTCCAACAATTTGTAGAGTGTCTCTGCTGTATTTTGTTTTATGATCGTAGAACAACAAAATTAGATTTAGGTGAAGAGGAAACTTGTCTTTGTTGGATTTCAAACATTTGAATTGACTCCTAAATTTTTTAGCATGTGCAGCTACGGTCAAAAAGTTCTAGGTGTTGCTGCCACTGGATTAGTCCGAATAGTGGCCTGGGAAATTTGAATGACCTTGTACTAGCAGAAAATAAATCTGCTTATTTCATATGCTTCAAGTTGAATTTAATAAAACACATTTGTTATTTACGAACGAAAACGTAGCATTAGTACTATGAATACTGTGTGAGGAATGCCCCTACGTAGCAGCTGTCGTTCTGTAGCAGCCATCCCATATTTGTTTTCATTGCGGAGCTCCGTGAAAGTTGAACGGGATGTATGTTCCATGTGTTCTACGTTATCTCTGGTCTACTATTTTCTTTATACGAAAGTGCTTGGCTGCATGTTACGTACGCCTTTTTACGTTATCAAGGGAAAATATTTTTTGCAGGGTATATGTCAGTGTGGATGTGCGAGCGACCGTTGTGTGCATGTTTGAGTAGGCGAGATCAATGTCAAGTGCTTGAAGGCTTAAAGCTTATTCAGTGGAACATTCGCTTGCGAATGCTACAACCGCAGATACATTCTTTAATGAATGTAACAATTTACTTATTAAATGGAACAATTTACTTGCATACTTACCTGAAAAAGCTGCTGAAATGATGTTCAAATGACATGAAAAAGCCGCTCAAGTTACATTCCCCTGAATTCACCCCAAAACACCGTCCTTCAGCAGACATTCTCCGTATGAATCGAATATATAAATCCCCCTCGAAGCTTCCTATGGACGACAGCTCGTTTGATCCCATCTCAGCTTCATTTTGCTCACGGTGAAGCAGGCAGCAGCGCACCTTATACTTGTGGCGCTCCCTATTTGCTTTGCACCTTCACAGGTGTCTTAGTTTGCACACTCTTCGCGTGCCTCAGTTTCAGCAAGAGCGAACTGTAGCTATCCCGCTTAGAATGACGATATTTACGTTTTTTTCAAAGGTCACAGTGACGCAGTTATATTGCACTGTAAGCAATGAGCAGCGAGTGGTATAAAAGCTTCCAAAAATGCGTATGTGGCCTGTGCTCTAAAGAATTACCCTTACTTGTAAAGTATACAGGCATGTGAGCTACAGCGAGGTACAGAACTTGGCTCTGTACTCACCGATAACAGGAATAACAGTAGGCGTTGTATGTTGATGAAAGAAACCAGACCGCGTGATTTACTGATTCATGTAAATTCAGTTAGCGCAGCCCTTTGAGTCGTCACCCTGATGTCTTATCTAGTAGACATGGGTCACGTGGCACATGTGTGTTGCTATGGCATCCTTGCACAGCACATCTTTTCTGCGGGTACCGAAGCAAGTGTTCTGCGTTAAATGTTATCTGCCTCGTCCCGTTGTACGTTGGACACCGCACTCAACGCGGTAAACAACGTTGAAACGCACCTCAGAACAAAGCGCATCGCAAAAAGAAATTTTAACTGCATTAATTGAGACAGCGCATGCGAATGCGAAATATGAAAACACTAAGGGGGCGTGTGCTGAAACACGAGCTATCTTAATGTACGCGCCTTTCCACAGCGGGGGCTAAGAAGAAGGTTTCTAGTATTAATGAAACACTGTAATAAACTCTTTGCGCATTGCAACGGCACAGTATTTTGGAGGAAACAAAGGTAATTTGGAAAGGGCGCTGCCTTGACTCCTGCCATGCTGGTTACATGGACATCCTGTCCACAGCTTCGCCCAACAACATGCGCCCTTTGCGTGGCCCCAGCCACGAAAGCAACGCTATGATCCCTTACTTCGAAACTGTCCGGGCCATGACAACGTTCCTATCCGCTACTTATACAGTGTCGACTATACCACTAAAGTCGATCACCTGACCTGACGTGCTGAGCGCAAGGTCCATTGCATTGACCACTCCTGGATTTCGTCCATGAAACTTAACTGTGGGTGAGGCGGTGGGAGAGGCGTGCTCTAATCGTTTTGGGATGCGCATAAAACTGTCTCACTAGCCGAGGTCAGTGATTTCAAACTTAAAGGCACATTTTTCGTAAAGAAAATGTTTCTGGTCCTGCGGGGACTCCCTCCATAAATTGCCTATAGTGCCATCAGAGGGCCGTTTTTAAGAAAACATTATTCTGGCATTATCAATTGTCATTTTGCTACTAAATCTGCTCTGCCTACTCATTAAGCAAGATGATTATGCATGATCGGCGAAGCGTGATATTTATACTCCAATTTGTCTATCATATTCGGCTCTAGATATATGGACAAAATGCCCTGTTTGCATTTTTTATGTTGGATTATTTCACGATGTATGAATTTTTAGGCAATCAATGCTTTCTTTTAGAAAGGTACCTTTGTTGGTAAAATCCTAATGAGGCCAGTGAATTTTACCTATTTAACAAAAAAAGTACCTTTTTAGAAAATATTCATTTCGGTTGACGTACGTAGTGACAGAATCTGCACCACGTTGTGCTTGAAAGATTAGTAAGTTTCATACATCAATTGAGAGCAAATGAGTAGTTCTTGCCCAGCCAGTCTTTAGCAAAGCCATATTGCTAGCGAAAAAAAACAATTTCTTAAGTTCCTAGGAACAGCATTAATACTTCACTGAGGAAACTGCCGTGCAAACAATGATTGCCGCTATAATGCAAAACTAAAAATATTAGTCACTCCCTAAAATAAAAAAATATACATTTTCAAAACTTGGCACCTACAAGACCAATTTATTTTTTTTAGGCAAAGGGTTGAAGCTTTTCCTATTCAGCGAATCGAAGGGTGTAAAGTTGACCTCAATGTGAAACAAGCAGAAGATTTTCTCGAATTCTTGATTTTTCCCTCGAAACAATTGCAAGCTCAAACTGCCACAAAATATTTTCAGCGGCATGCGTAGGTTCCGCAGCAAAGGCCTAAGTATCCACTGCTCCAACTTTCAAACATAGCGTAACACTTTAAGAAATGAAGACGTTCTAACACAGAACATTGTCGCAACATTTAGAGAGCCATGTGAAAAAAAATAACTTGCAGTAACGTCATTGAGCTTTTTAAAAAGCTACAAAAATACAATAGCTCGATTGGTTGACCAAATTTGATACTAATACCATAAAAGCTACACTCTATATTATTTGCTTGTAACAATGTTCAGGAGATAATATTCTTAATTCACGCACCTCCAGTGACACTAAATATTTTTTCCGGAATGTTTATATAGTTCACTGCTTATATTTAAAGTAAATCCTCAATTTTTTTTTCGATGAATTTTGAGACAGTCGCCATAATGGCTGGAAGGTTTGGTTTTGAATGACTCTACGAAAAGTGAAACTAAGGGGCGGTAGTTATAGGCATGACTCATGAATATCAAAGCGAAATGAACGAAGAAGTTGAAAGAATAAAACCTAAAGAGCTTCTGGTATATTGTTAGAATATCAATACACTGGAATGTTACCACAAGCACAGAATCAGAGAAGACACCTTGGTCTGAAATAAGGTAAATATGATATGAACAAAACTGTCGATATGAGCACGAAGTATGCCTTCCATTGTTCCTGCTGAGAGATCCCAAACAGATAAGCTATCTCTTTCATGTCCACTCTCCCAACCCCTCGTCCTTCTCTAGCTAGAGCTATGTTCAAGTTCGCCACGGTGTTAGGCAGATAACGCTCGCTAGATAATTGCTAGGAGATATCTGAACAGTGCAGGTTACTCGAAGCACACATAAGCTCCTTTTCTCGTATTGAACATCTGTCCGTGTACCTGCCACTTGGCTGCCACTGCTTTTACAGTCTCGCATTGTTAGTCTTCGATGGTGCCCGTTCGAGGCCCACCAGTTTTAGCGATGACACTGCTTCCAGTTCTGCAGCGCTTTGCATCGTTTCTGGTCCTGATTTTCGCTCACGTGTCAGTCGCTGCAGCCGGTAAGCACTGATATCGTTTCATTCCACACAAGTCGAACGGTGAGATAACGAGCCAAGAGAAAATGAAGCTTCATAAAGATAACCTCATATTGATTTCATATATTGTCGTCTCTCGCTGCCAGGAAGTGCTGAATCTATGTCGTTGTTTTCCCTCCATGTTCCTTCCGTGGCTTTTAAAAGGCGGTTCTCATCATATAAGCTAATCGAATTACCGAATGTCCCCGGTTGAAACACGCTGCAATTAGCACGCAGCGCCGTGTCCTCCGAGCTACCTTACGATACGTTGACCTGCTTTTGGTTAACTAAACTTGAAGTCTGAATGACTTAACAGGTATTTTCGGAATGATTACTGCGAGAAAGAACGAGACACAGTAAAAAAAAAAACACGCAGGAAAGGCGGTAACTGGAAACTACAATTTATTAGAAAGTAATGTCGCAGTTTTCTTTTTTTCATCGCAACGCTTTGACATGAATCTACACCAATTCGACCTGTACTCTACCCTACTTCAGTTCAATTTCGGAATTATACTTTTCGCATTTATTTTTTCGCCGCGTGATCCGTTGCGATAGTTTTGTCATTGCGAAATTGATTGAATTTCTCGGTAGGCCCTTATTTGAGAAACTACTTACCGAAAAAAATACACAACCCGGATGTTTCAGACGAGTATTTGCTGAAGTTATGATAATTAAACTAATTTATTCCTGATCATCTGATAGCTCGAGTGCTGCACCTGTGTAATCAGCGCCTGTTTTAATACGGCAGCTGCAGCGTGGCAACAATCACGAAAACCCACGTTCTAATGACTAGAGACCTTATAACACTTGCTGTGAGGGTCCACGAAAACACTTGAATGAACGTCAATAAAATACCATGAACTAAGAAAAATGTTTTGAAACCTTAATTGACCAGCATAATGATAAAGATAAACTACACGACCTGACAAGCTTTCAGAGATAAGAATTTCCAGGCTTTGCCATGTCTACGCCACGATAAATGACCACAAGGCACGCCATGGTGTAGGAGTCTGGAAATTTTGATCATTTGTGTTCTTTAACGCAGTGCTAGTGGTAACGCGTTACAAGTAACATGACTATCGGTAACGTGTAGCTCTTATCGGTAAGTCAGTAAGGTATTCGTTACAATTTTGGAACCGTAACGAGTAACGAACTTACCTTAGAATTTTGCGGTAAGGTATGGTGTCACGTTACATCTTACTTTTTCATCTTCTGGATGCAATTTGCTCAGAGCTCACCCCGGTGAATTTTTTTAACGCATCGTCAGGCTGCTGTTACCTTCTCAGGTATGAACAAAGAATTCGCGGACGGAATCGGCTTTTTCTGTAGAAATCTCGGGTAGAAGGCGCGCCGAGTCTCAGTGTGGTAGGTTGGGGCATCGCCGCACATAGCTTGAAGAAATCCATGGAGCCTGCAGCTTTCCGCTATGAGCCACTGTACGCACATGCTTTTCGTGGAAGTGTATTATATCTGGTGTATTCCTCGTACCCGGCCTTTTCATGCTCAAAATACAGGCTGCCCAAATGGAAATCACACGGGCCGGTTTACTCCGCACGACATGCTTATTGTGGCTGGCATTTGGGGAGGGGGGGGGGGAAACTTTCTCGAGAAGTCACTCACCCAAACCTCATCTTGAGAGTCAAAAATTAGCGTCTGTTCTTTTCTTCCTGAACAACCAACACAAAAAAGTGACGCCCGCAAATTCTGGTGAAAAAAAAGTACACTCGCTGATCATAGCATGGGGAACGACCACCGCATCGAATATGACAACTTTCGCGTCTGCGCCTTGAAGGCCAATTACTGTAAGTGGCTTTCTTTTTTGTAGAATACTGGCCCATTCAGAAAAGGCCGGTAACTTCAAGAGGCCGACATGTGGGCTTCTGATCTATAGAGTCTGCCTCAACAGAATTTAGCACATCATGGAGAATAAGACAACTCCACGGCGAGAAGAAAAGCCTTACAAAAAGAATGTCAATGGGACACGAAACGTCCATTTTTTCTTTGCAGCGCAACTGAAAAATTGTTTTTTACTCTGTACAATTATTGGTAATAATGTGTTTCAACTAAAGTCAATCATTGCCGCTGTCACATGAACACTACGGCTGGCCATGGTTGCAGGTAGCCACAGAGCATACATAACTGCCGTTAGACTTCTAAAGAAGCACGAACGTTATCACAAACCGGTGATTTCATGAGACATTGATAGGGTCCCGAAAATGGTTATTTTAGATTTGATTGACTATTTTATATATTACACAAATGCCACCTAGTAGCTTGAAAATGAACTTTGTATTGACTGTCCAGTGATGACACGGATAATTGATTTATATGTGGAGTTTAACGTCCCAAGACCACTATATCAATACGAGAGACGCCCTAGTGGAGCGCTCCGGAAATTTTGACCAGATGGGGTTCTTCAACGTGTAGCAAAACTTGAGCACACGGGCCTAGAACATTTTCGCCTTCATCGAACATGCAGCTGCCACAGCCGGGATTCAATCCCGCGACCTGCGGACCAGCAGCCGAGTACCTTAGCCACCAGACCACCGCGGTAAGGCATGACATGAGTAGTGTAAAAATCTTGTCACACATGGAAACTGTTTTGTCCGGACAGGTGCAGCAGATATCCATAAATTATAGGCTGTAGTATGTGGCTGTGCGTCACGGCTGTCAGAGAGTTTATATCTGTTGAAAAATGGCGAGAACAGACATTGGTATTTTAAATGTGGGAGCAATAATAAAAAAAAAGCTACATCGGTATGATTGACCGAACGAAAGCGAATAGTCCCAGCACGAATAATCTTAAGCATTCTGCTTCACAATGAATTGTTATACCACAGAGCCACGCCAGATCTTGGTACCGCTTTGGAAAAACAATATACGTGAAAGTGTTGAGTTGGTGAAACGCCATATGTGGTTACAGTGGGGCGAATCCACTTTTACAAACATGACAAATGTACTCCAATAGTAGAAGTGTCACATCGGTTAGCGTCAATTCTAGATATGCGCTATCTGAAGTTTGTCTACGTCACACTATCTGGAGCTAGTATTCTGGCAAGCAGAAACGCTATATTTCAGTTGACTGGTTCTAGGGCTGGTAATACCCATGTTGCCATTTCCTTCGTTGCGCAACTGTCGAATAAAACATATGTGACTACACAAAAAAAAAAAACGCTGCCGACATTCCAGGATGGAGCAGCTATTACGAAGAAAAACCACAAGCTCCTCAAGTCAAGTCATTGCCGATATGAGCATGCCGCAAGCGATGATCCCGACGATAGCAGGAGCGGGTGTCAGTTTCGCCCTAAACATTTTTATATCGTACACACGCTGTCACTTTTACTTTTTTTGGTGGCCAATTCAGGCCAAGAAGAAATGTTCAAATTTATAAGAGACATGTCTGTATCTTACTCCCGAATATTGATAATAGCAGGCTGTATAATTTTTTGCCGCAGTATAAGTTTAGGTAATTTAGAGGCAAAAATAAAGTCACAGAAAGTTGCTTATGGAGGCCTCACTGCATCATACCAAATAACATCGGTTTTCTCAATTTCAAATAAAGGGGACTTGGCTATTTGAAAAAACTATAGGACAGAATAAACACGAATATAGTTCTGTAATGGCGATAGAGGAGGGTTTAAGCTGGTTCGTGTTAAAGATTTATGATATCTTTTTATGCGCAATCAAAGGAGGATTTGAGTTATGGAATTTGAACATGAACATATTCTGCCCTGTTTGGCACTGAGTGAAAAAAAATACAATGAGCAGACATAGTTTCTCTATCATGTGCAAATTACTATACATTCGCGCGAGCTTTTTCTTCGAAGTCTACCCAGCAAAATTTCAGCGAAATGGCTGAGAAAATCTGTCAGAGCGAATGAGTGACGGGACACGCAATAGCCTTCACCTGGAACGTCAATGTCCCTATAGCTACGCGGCCTATCACTTGTGGGCTCGTTTTGTCTTTGCCGGATACGATAACATTGTATTTTCTCCTATATCCACGAAAAGAAGGCCGTACGTAGACACCCACTCTTACTTATCGAGTGAACGCTTGACTTATCTTTTCTCCTTGCCCAACGCTGACACATGAGCCTCGTCTCATTCTGGCAGGAAACGTCTTTGCGATGACGATCGCAAGTGAAAATGCGAATCCACCTACTTTCGCATGTGCTAAGGTAGGTGGATTTGTTTTAGTTATTGGGCACAGAAAGCGTGTTTCTGCTGTACTCTGATAGTTCTTCTGCTTTAGCTCATTCCAGAGATGGCATTAATTAGATTTAGTGGTACTAAACCACGATCAGAATATGAGCATGCTGCTGTGATTGTCTTCAAATTTAGGTCACTTGAGGTTGTTCAATGCGCACATAATGCTGAGTACGGAGTGTTCTTTTACATTTCGTGCCCATTGATATGAGATGCTGGTGTTACGTGTCGCAACGGCACCTTCGTACTAACCACTGTGACGCGTTACTTTGAAAGCTGCTTCAGATGGTACCTAATGCACAGCAAGAAAAAAAGAAGAACAGCCTTCTTTTAACCTAAATGTACATAATACAGGGATCACTTTTTGTGAATTGGTGTAAGCGCATTAGAAATGAAATACTGATGGTCTCTCCCAGAAAAGGAAACTTAAGAGTTCTACAGGTGTTCAAAAACAATGCAAAAGCTACATTATTCACCAATTTGTAAGTAACACAATAGGCAAAACTAACTCCATCGCCTTTGGCCAATTTATAGCCTTGCTGCCTGCACTTTGATGAGTAGGTAGCTTCTATGTTACTATGATCGTTATGATTTTACTATAGATTACAGGTTAGCTCACCTGTGCGGGGCAGTGGTTACACGGCCAGGCTGCTGACCTGAGGGCGGGTTCCATCTCAGCCGTGCTGGTCGCATTTTTATGGAGGAAAAATGACAGAAGCCCATGTATTGTATGGTATTAGTGCAGGCCAGAAAACACCAGATGTTCCGAATTTCCGGAGCCCTCCTGCGTCCCACAGAACCATATCATAGTTTTCGGACATAAAGCCCCAACAGCTACTATTGAGGTCAGCCACTTTTAGGCGTTTTGTTTTTGTGTTTCCTTCTTTCTATATGTCTCTTTTTATACCTTAATTCCCTTTCTGCAGCATACGATAGCAAACTGGAAACGCAATTGGTTGACCTTTCTGTCTTTCTTTCTTCATCCCTTCCTTCCTTCCTCCGAAAGGTGAATACAATGAATGACTTAAAACTATTGAAAGGTGGGCTCGTTCATTGTTTACGTTTTTTCATCAAACTGAGTGCGCGGGAATAAACAACAGAGCACTCACATGTTGTGTGTTTCCGCGGTCCCAGTTGGCTGAATAAATAAGGAATGGCTATTCACGAAGTATGCGTGTGCGTGACTCATTTATATTCACCGACCAATCGATAAATCGGAGAATGCTATTTTCTGTACTTGTGTGCTTCCTGATCCCGCAACTCAGGTACAGCGCAGTTTACTTCAGGGAACAAGAAAGAATTCACCGCAAATGAATAATTGCAGGGGATGCTCATAAAATAAAGGCTTTGTTATTCACGATCAAAAACCGCAATACAGCGTCGGTATTGGGAGCAGAAGGAAGCACCCAATTAATTATATCCCTCTGCTTTTCCTTTTCTGCACCAATAATTTCGTGAAAAACGATCCTATACGTAAGGAGCATCTTATTCTACAAGGTGTCGCAAAGATTGCCTGCTATTCCGCAAAACATGTGTCAAAGAGACGTGGTAGAATTTTCTCTAGCCCGGCCTATGGGTATTGTTGACCTTACTTATTTTAGTGCAACTCGGCACCAGGTGGCAAAGTTAAACAATGTGTTTGCGAGCAGTGCATGAGTTCTTTGTAGACCTTTCCAGAGGACATAAATAAAGCTACCACGCAGCAGGCCGCATAAGGGAGTACAAACACCAACGCCACAACCTTGGAAGTGAATTTTCAAGCCGTCACGCCTATTTAGCACAGTCATGAAAAAACTATGGCAGCGCCCACGGCGCCAAATGGCGGTGATGAAGCGTCTCTCTTGGTTATAATCAGAACGTTATCAAAATCACACATGCTATTCACACGCCTTTCCTATGCTGCTGACATGGCGGGCTTTTCGTACGAGCACACATACGGCATCAGAATATAGATTTTCTCAGCTTAAACAGCTTTACACTGCTGGCTCGCTAAATCCTGGTGACCTGAAGATTTATATGTGTGGTTCAAAGGCCCGAAACCACTATATGAGAGCAGCAGAATAGAAAGTTGGGCGAGTTGGTGTGTATTCATATTCAAAGAAAAGCGGCGCACAAAAAAGACGGAGACAAAGAAGAGAACCACACACAGCGCTGCACTCACAACTGAAAGTTTAATCCGAGCAACAAGAATTTAAAAAGTAATAGCCGCGCATGACAAGTGAGGTACAACGAGATTAAGTGATACGCTCATCAATAAAAGTGAACTCTTTTTTGTGCAATGTAACCGAGGTCTGGCTTACGCAAGCATCACGCGACTTGTTAATATGATAGGCTTCAGACACCTCACGGGTGAATTGTGGTGCTTAAAAATAATAACAGTGTAAGACAGAAGAGGTGTGCACCCACACGTGGCACAATGCGAAGCTAAATGGGAAGGCGTGCCGTTATGCAACGAAACGGCTATTACTTTTTAAATTCTTGTTGCTCGGATTAAACTTTCAGTTGTGAGTGCAGCGCTGTGTGTGGTTCTCTTCTTTGTCTCCGTCTTTTTTGTGCGCCGCTTTTCTTTCACTATATGAGAGACACCGTAGTGGTGGGCTCCGGAAGTTTCGACCACCTCGAGTTTTTTAACGCACACCCAAATCTGAGCACGAGAGCCTACAGCGTTTTCGCCTCCAACGAAAATGCAACCGCCGCAGCCGGCATTCGATCCAGTGACCTGTAGGTCAGCAACAGAGTATCTTAGCCCCTAGACCACCAAGGCGAGGCTAGTGACTTGAAGAAGCATTCCAATACCACATCATTCCTTTCGCGTGTCTTCCTTTCATGATGCCCCGCCGCAGCGGTCTAGTGGCTCTGGCACTCGCCTGCTGACCCGCAGGTTGCGGAATTGAATCCCGGCTGCGGCGGCTGCATTTTCGTTGGAGGCAGAAATATTGTAGGCCAGGTGGTCGAAATTTCTGGAGCCCTCCACTACGGCGTCTCTCATAATCATATGGTGGTTTCGAGGCGTTCAACCCCACATATAAATCAATTTCTTTCATGATGTAAAATAACATTGTTTCTTTCTATTTGCAGACACATGCACCTTCGAGAAAGGTATCTGTCCCCAATGGGTGTCATCAAGCTGCAGCGGAAGCGCCTGTTTTCAAGCACGCAAGGTAGCCTCTATGCAACTCGGGCCAAGCTACGACCATACCAGCAAGAATGGTAACAAAATAACAGACCAACTCATGCCTTTCAATGACGTAAGAAGGAAAAAAATGCGAACCATAGAATCACTGTCCTTTTGGACATTGTGTCTATGGACATGGGCACTGACATAGTATTATTTCGGTATTTTTTATTCTACTATTAAAATTGAAGCCATTTTTACCAGATGCCCAGCCGTATTTTTTCCCGATCCAATCGTGTCGTGACAACTTTCGCGGAATTGTTAGCAGTCATCACGGAAATCGGAAAGTTAATTACTAGCATACTGCGAGGTGATCTGTACAATTCATGTTCTTCATGCCCTACATATTCGTGTATGCATATGGTTGAACACTCCTCCGGCCTTGAACGTTAGCACCTGCGTTAATTGTAGCAACTAAATCTGTTGTATTTGTGTGTGCTTACTACGTAACTGTATTTTTATAAGGTTAAGTTTTACTAGGTAACTACCTATCTATTGCAATTATTATTTCTCTGTATCATGTACAGTGCTGTCGGCCCGTGTGCTCAGATTTGGGGGCACGTTAAAGAACCCCAGGTGGTCAATATTTCTGGAGCCCTTTACTACGGTGTCTCTCATGATCATATGGTGGTTTTATGGCGTGAAACTCCACATATCAATCAATGTAATCATGTACGTGTGATACGCTCAATAAGCTCCTTTGCCAAACAGGCTCTTACAGCAGGTGCTGTTTTTTTATACTTGTACTTGTGAAGTACAGAAGCGAGTCCGAAGTAATCTACTGCAGGACCAGAATGAATGTGCACGTTTCTCCAATTGAGCCTGAGCGCCCAGTATTTGTTTAATCACTTCAAACCTTAGTTGCAGAGCTAAAAGTGTCACCATCGCCTTCTGCGTCGCGCTATGGTTTCCTGTTTGTATTTCACATCAACAGCTACCAGCCCGTGCTATACGCTTTCATGGTCCGCGTGCGGGCGTGATTGAAATTAGCAAAATTTAGCGGTGTGATGGTAGCACTGATCTCAGAAAATGCATACAAGTAATATGAACGCTACAGAAGTAAAGTACAGAGGCACCATAAGCGCGACCCATATATACGCTCTCTTTTCCGAGCGCCTTCTAATATCTTTAAGGTTTGCCTGTGTAACACTACGAAGGGGTAGGGTGGGTACGTCTAAACACCATGACTATAGTAGGAGAAATATAATGATAAGATCACGGCGCCGTAGTGTCGTTAGAATTGCTCAGGCCACTTCGACCATCTGTTGTTCTTTAACGTAAGCCTAAATATAATTACATGGACCTCTATAGTGTTTACCTACCATTAAAATACAGCTGCCGCAACCATGATTCAATTTCTCGAACGTCCGGTCCACAAATAGACCACAGTGGCGAGTACTTCATCTGTATAAAAAATGCACGTTGCGTAATAATTAAGAAACTTTTGAGAGCCAGGTATACGACACGATTGGTTCACCACGCGACACGTGATGCAACAAACGCCGTGCAAACGAGAAACGAGAAAAAAATTTCTCTGCGAAAACTGACAGTTGTGCAACAGTGTACCCATTGTTGCATCTGTGTCAATGTGTGCGTGTTGAATAGCTATATCATGTGTTGAATGGTAGGTGTTATCCACTGCTTTATGTTGAGGAGTGAGAGGTACATTCTCCTGTCGGTCCTTCAATGCCAATGAGGCTATGAGAGGCCACTTTTGTATTTCTGTGCTGCTTTGTCAGAATACTAATAGAAGATTATAATTATTATTTCATTTATTATTATTATTATTATTATTATTATTATTATTATTATTATTATTATTATTATTATTATTATTATTATTATTATTATTATTATTATTATTATTAGCGCGATCTGGCTGGAATCTTAGAAAACAAAAGGATGGGCTGCAGGATGGGCTGCTATCACTGACACGTGCGTACCTCGAGAAACGAATTGATCACATCGCACGCTGTTTGTAGAAACTTGCGATACTTTTGAAAGTTGAAGATTTCCTCGTCACACTGGTATACGCCAACTTTGGGTGACATAAAATCCAACGCTTTACAGGAATGTACTAAAACGACGCATATACGAATGTTAATCGTTCTAATGTCAGGGCACACCAAGAACCGAAGTCATAGCCAAAGGCCCTTATCGCGGTTGTCTCAAGTTCATGAAGCTTTGCAAAGTATTCGATGACCTAATACACGCGCAAACGCATGCATATGGCACGAAAAGAGGAGTGCAACGTTCCGCCGACGGCTTGAAACCACTTTTTGGATATGTACTCTCGCTAAAATAACCGCACTTGCATGCGGTGGCACTGTGGTGCCAATGCCTTCTCTAAAATAGAGGATGTGCTGGTGGTGCAATTGGCAAGATCACGAATTCTATTCCAGTGATTTGTGTCATTTGTGTGTCAATATCAGAGATTCAAACGAGTGCCCTACTGTCCATTTTGTAGTAATGAGTGCAGGCAAATTGGTGAAGCAGAACACTGAACGCATTATTATACATAAAATTTTTATTCCGCAACCTTGTCACGGCCGCCTTCAGACGGGCTATCACGCGTTACGGCAGGCCGTACCTACCCAAGAAACATTTGACTTAAAATCACGGCAAATCATTGTCATGGCTATTCTGAAGGCCATTTCAAATAGGGCTAGTTCCTCTGGAACACGGCTACGAAACCGTATAGCAAAGTGACTAGAAGCAGCCAATGCTCGACCAGATTTCCTCCCTGCAAACGCATATTCTAGCCAGGATTTGACTTAGTCACACAAATGTCGTAGGCGTCAACATAGCTCTAGTTCTTAAAAAGTGCCCCGCCGCGGTGGTCTAGTGGCTAAGGTACTCGGCTGCTGACCCGCAGGTCGCGGGTTCAAATCCCGGCTGCGGCGGCTGCATTTCCGATGGAGGCGGAAATGTTGTAGGCCCGTGTGCTCAGATTTGGGTGCACGTTAAAGAACCCCAGGTGGTCGAAATTTCCGGAGCCCTCCACTACGGCGTCTCTCATAATCATATGGTGGTTTTGGGACGTTAAACCACACATATCATCATCATTATCATCATAGTTCTTAAACAGTGCAAAGCCAGGATATGACCATGGGAGACGCCGTATTCGATGGCTCAGGTAATTCTGACCACCAAGCGTGTTTTAAGGACACCTATAATCTAAAAGCATGGCCCTCTAGTATTCCGCCTCCTGCGAAATGTAAATTAGGAAACCGCGCCCGGAATTTCGTCCCACAGCTTTCCGATTCAAATTGAACATCTATTCAACTGCATTGCCACTTGTCATCAGTGTTCGGCAAGATCTTTTAGAGGGCCAGTGTAGAAGCATTGCGGTTTGGGCTAGTTGATATGACATGACGATATATATAGCGCGAGAACAGAATGACCACAAAAGAGCAACAAGAAGACGAGTGCTACTTGTACGATTGTCCTTGTTGTCCTTTTCTCGTCGTTCTGTTCTCGCGCTATATCTACCGTCATGCCAGTGAAAAACCTCAATGTTCAGAAATGGTTATGAAAAAAAAATATGCGCACTCTTGCTATGTGAAAATGCAGCTGCAAAAATTTTGTGATTGTGTGCTATAAAACAAAGTTACAGAGGTTAGCACATTCGTTTCAGTGAAGATTAAATTTTCGTGCCACTTCTTCACCCTTCTCTGCCATAAGGAGGGAAAAGGCTTCGCCCATCGTCGTGCTTTCGCCCATCGGCCCGCTACCAACGATCGAGCAGTGCATCCCCCCATGAGCCCATCTTATAGCGGCGTGGGGAGAAAACACAGTTCGAATGCGGGTTCGAGGAGCACCTTTTCCCTTGAGCTAATATGGCGAGACACCATACTATCTAGGAGGCTTTCGTTCTGGCATGCTGCTTTTTTAAAGACGATAGTCTTTCTTGGGGGCCTTCGACGCAAAAAAACTTTGGTTTGCTTGTCTGTCGGCAGACTTCTCTGTTTGTCCAGCAAAACGATACTCATATAGTATATAGAAGCATAAGAGAGGACACTTCCATAGGCCCCTGTGGCTAATTTCGGTCCGCAGCGTGCCAAATGAGTGTGGGGAAACTTTGCAGCCTCATAGATGGCAAGTCGCAGAAGAGACTGTCTCTAAGGCTATTTTGTACTGAGTAGTACAGCCTCCGAGACCATTTTTACGTGCGTGTTCGTCTCTGAGCCCAAACTGTATCTTTTTAACGCGTCGTTTGCATGCATAAATGAGCTTCGTGTAAGGTGCACCGCCAGAGCAGCAAGCATATGACTGCCAATGTGCGTCTCTGAACACATTTTATTAAAAACATCAGAATCATTGGAGGAGCGAGAACATTTATTTTCAAGTCATATTTTTGGCAAGCACAGGCCCACTTTGTTAATGTTTGATAAACGCGGGCAAAATGATAGGTTCATTGCTCTGCAAGACGCGCAAATACAGCTTCCATATCAGGTATATAAATTACACAAGAAATAAACACAAAGGCAACATTATAAAAAGAACCGCTACAGAGTAAAACTGCAATAAACGCTCACAACTACACATATAGTGCATAACGCGGCACAGCACTAGTTGCCTCAGCACTTGACTCAGGCGTGAACCGAAAAAAGAAACGAAAAACGTCGGTCGCATTTTCTTTACCACATTCGTATTGATTTTCTCCTGCACACTTTACATCAATTTTCCACGAAACATAGTCACAAGCAGTTGCTACAGCAAAAAAAAAAGCAATCTTAGGTGTCATGCAAGCCGTCAGCGAGGTAGGACTGTTTACTCAGAGATTACGTCCTAGCTTTAGCTAGAAACCATTTTTCTAGATTGACCACTTCTCTCCTATAGTGCTCATCAGAGCTTCAAAAAATTTGCGAACGGCACAGATCACGATACTGAGCATAACTGCACTTCTCACAAAATCTCACTCATGGAGGAAATTACAATACATGTAGCGGCACAAAGAAAACGTAACAACACGAGCGGCGACTCAATTTCTTGAGCCAAGAAAGAATTTTCTCGCAAACGGGCTGTGAAGCATTCAAAACAGTTTCCTTTCATGTGAAGCAATCCAGAAAACAGTAAGCAAATTGAAGAGCACAAAAAAGATCTCTGTGCCGAACAGCACAACGCTAGAAACGTTAGGTTTGGGCTACAATAACCAATTCAATTCACACTTCACATAGTATTGCCGAACAGCACAACGCTAGAAACGTTAGGTTTGC
Organism: Rhipicephalus microplus; assembly: GCF_013339725.1. Taxonomy (NCBI): domain Eukaryota; kingdom Metazoa; phylum Arthropoda; class Arachnida; order Ixodida; family Ixodidae; genus Rhipicephalus; species Rhipicephalus microplus. Next base: position 109,972,045 of record NC_051169.1, read on the forward strand.
GCTACAATAACCAATTCAATTCACACTTCACATAGTATTGATGGCATTCGTACGTAACAGCAGCCAAGCTGAAAGGCAGACGAAACAAGTGAAGATCACGACGCACACCGGGCACGTTATCGCACAATCTCCCTGCTGCTGCCCATACTTCTTTACTGCCGTAAATGCTCATGAACACGGAGCCTGACAACGTTGCCGTCACGTCGACGCCATTTTTCGCATCTGATTCATGTTTGATCCCAGCCCGACGTTAGATAGAGGGCCATTTTTTTTGTAATCGCACGCTCTTCAAAAAGCGGCAAATGGCAGCGCAGGAAACTCAAAATGCGCACTGCAAAGCCAAAACTGCAAAACTGCTGGGCCAAGACACTGTTTCATAGGGCAAATTACCAATCGACCATATCAGTGATACACAGGATTGCCCATGAGGAAGCTTTCGTCAAAGTGCGCGTATGATGAGGATTGGTGAGGTGATTGAAGCAGGCACAGGATTGTTTTTCGAAATGTAGATTCTGCAAAAAGCGCAGCCCTATAATATTCGGAAAGTGTGATCACCGTTTCCTACTGTACGAATTGGTCAGCTTGTTGGCGGGCAAGAAAAAAATACAACAACCTGAGCCTATTTACTGGTCCTTTAATGTGCTCCTAGTAGTATGCCAGTTTGTCTTGCGAATGTTCATGTTGGTTGGCGTGGCTATTTCCTTATGCGAAAACTCCTAATAGGTAATCGACGCCGTTGTTCGCCCCAGATAGATGGTCATCGCTGTCGCAACAACTCATCAATATCACATATCTCTTTTCTCTCACTCTCGCTCCTTTAACACGGCAGTGTTTCAGGAATGGGTCCACCAAGATTTCCGCAACGTGTTTCTGTCACGGAAGTGACGTCAAAACATTCGCGCGATCAGAGGCAAAAAAAATCTATCTATGGGATTCGAACCTGTGACCCATAAGTCCACCACAACGGATGCCTGGTACGCTATACTGCGCCATGGCTATTTTTTCGTTGTTTTGGTGCTCCAACATTGTTGAAAGCTACAAAATTTTCTACAATTCTTATCCAATACTAATTCCATTATTTCGTGCTTATGACCGTGCGGTGCTGTCACAAGTCCTACACGGCGCCACGGTTATATGCTTTGTATGCTGTAAAAAATGCCTAATCTCTCCGAAGGTAATGGTGAGGAAATGCGAATGCATTTCTTGCGCCGGGAAAGGGTACCGTTGCCGTCAAACATTCATTCGCCTTCAACTATTTCTGCCATCGCCTTGAGAGGCATCCAGCCAGCGAACGGTCGAGAGTGACAAGCGAGGGAACGTGAAAGTGGGGAACTAGCATTTTCTGCTCAGCGTTGTCGTTTTAGAGTGACGCCTGGAGCATGGATTTGCGGTTGTTCTTTAGAGGTTCTCAGCCAGCGAACGGTCGAAGGTGAGGTGCAGGTGGACAGGAAAGTGTAAGGTCCCGGACCTTAGGAAAGTGGGGCGAAGACAGGGTTGAGGGCGAACGGTAAGAAAAGAAGCAGCGAAGCACTTCACCTTCCCTCTACTACACACTTTTGCACCACATGCTCCGGTTACAAGAGGTAAGGGTAAGCGCGCGTGCCCAGACCTGTTGCTATGGGAGAGAGAGTGAGAGCAGAGAGATAACACCTAATGGCGCGCGGACACCGCTGCGGACAACGCCAGATGCCTGGCATAGCCCTATAAGAAATTAATTCGCATTTAAAATACGCCCTTTATATCTACGACTCTCCTCTTGCATCGTTTTTAGTAAAGCGCAGTAATGGATCATGATTAGGGTATCCGCCATTACTGCTTTCAACGCATCGTTTTTTAAGCATTTGTAAGCATGCGTGCCACTCGGCGCGTTTCATAGGAGAAGTGAAATTTTGTCAAGGCCTTAACACACCCCAAAGGGGCGACTTTAACCCAGGCGTCAGCGTAGCTGATAGCCTCCATTCATTCCAAACAGTTATGCGACGCTCGCCGGCTTCGTCGTGCTTCGTCATGTCGTCTGACTTAATCTGGCTTTAACTCTGCATTTCGCACGTACATTCGCCCCGCAAACAATCTCGTTTAACTAAGGGGAAGACGTGACGTGCGTTTTCCTTTCTTCAGAAGGTAGTGTTAACTTCAGCATTTCGCGATTTCGTGACCTTATACTGAGTTTAGCACGACATCAGCCATGCTCTTCTGGCTGTCACACTGTTTTCACAGGTTCCGCTCTCACACTTTACTACTACAGCTACCACAAGAATCTATGACCAATCAATAAAGATGGTCGTGGATGATTGGTCATAGAATTTATAATGACCGATGCGAGTCTACGGGATGGAGATGTATGGCTATGTGGCAATCTCAATGCATTCAGGTGGAACAGTGATAGATTTGTCAAATACCAAGACATCGCAAAATCTCTTTTATATCAATGACAGTAAACAATAAGCTACTTCACTAAGGACACATTTTACTTTCGTGTTTTACCCACTGCTTTGACGGAGGTATCAACCATGGTGTTTCTTTTGTAATGACTCATGCAGCCGACGGCTGGAGCGCATATGCAATAAAAACAACACCAAACGTCTGGTCCGAGACAGCGACATTGACCCGAAGAGCAAAGGGGCCGTTCTGCTTTACTGGGTGGTACCACCAGTCTGGCACGCAAGTTTCGACAGCCATGTTCACGTTGGAGGATCTCAAAGCGAGCGTAGGCTCATACTTTCACCACTCGCGTCCTGACAAGTATGGGCGTTGGCAGCGAGTGCGGTACTCTGAGAAGCGAACCGGTGACTTCCAGGTGGGTGGAGTGGAGTGGTTGTTTTTCTGAATTTCACAAAGCGTCCAATAATAATTACCATAGACGTAACCCGAAAATAGGCAAGTCCTTGCTCGTCACGACTAAAATAAAAAGGAAAAACTCAAGAGCACTCGCCTAACGGGAAAATTCGGACAAAGGAAGCTTGACATGTTCATGTGCGACGTTCTATCTATCTATCTATCTATCTATCTATCTATCTATCTATCTATCTATCTATCTATCTATCTATCTATCTATCTATCTATCTATCTATCTATCTATCTATCTATCTATCTATCTATCTATCTATCTATCTATCTATCTATCTATCTATCTATCTATCTATCTATCTATCTATCTATCTATCTATCTATCTATCTATTTATCTATCTATCTATCTTTCTATCTTCTTGATGCTCTCTCTGTTTTCATTTCTTTTTTCTATCGCATTGTGCAATGCCCTCTCCTAAGTCGGCTCTTCCTGGCTGCTGTGGGCCCTCTTTTGATAAAGGTGAACATGCTTGAGGCCTGCGTACCCAGCTGCACGTTGTAGAACCCCAGTAGGTATAAATTTCTGGAGCCCTTCACTACGGCAGCTCTCTAAATCAAATAGTGCTTTCAGGAAGCTCAATCCTATAAATTATTTTTGTGATAACTGTATCTATCCTCCTCACTAGGAATTCGACCATCGTGCACAGTCTCAGCTGTATGAAACTTCGACTGCTACAGCAACCCCCCCCCCCCCCCGCCCGATGATTCGTCCGTACTGGGACAGCATTGTAATGTGTGAACGTGAACTGGGGGTGCTGTTTGTTTCCATCAATAAAAAGGCACATTGACGAATCAAGAATGGTTGATGTCACACCAGCCAGTGATGAAGAACGCAAAGAAACTACCGTAACCGTGAATTGAAGGCTACACGATCATAATAAAAAATGCCAGGTTGTACGCACTTTCAAGCTTTTCACCAATGTCTGGCGGTTTGCTCATATTCCTCTTTTATAATAACTGTTCGAGCATAAATGGTGATCATACCGGCATTCCTATAGTTATAATAATACTGATTGTTGGCCTAGTTGGTATTTACTTAATACACTCAAACGACAAGCCGCCTGTGCTTGTCGTTTGAGTGTTCCTTTTCTTGTGTGTGTCTCTTTTGCGGCCAAATCATGCCATTAAGTAAATACCAACTAGGCCAACAATCAGTATTATTACAATATATTTCTAGTGCAACTGGCCTCTCTTCGTGTGTGTCTTCTCCGGACTTCCTATCAAGCGTCGACAGCCGCCTGTGCTTGTCGTTTGAGTGTTCCTTTTCTTGTGTGTGTCTCTTTTGCGGCCAAATCATGCCATTCCTATAGTTGTTTTGCTTTCCATAGAAGTAAGAAACTTGGTTGAAAGTTTGACAGCTACCTAATGTTATTGCTTGAGGCGAGAGACGTGATTCTGGGTAGCGGGTAATGATTGCCTTATTTTTCAAATACAATTTTTTCAATTTCAACTCTGACAGATTACTATACAGTACGACATGGAAAGATTCGCTGAGAGGGGAGTTTTCGCCGTCGATGACCTAACCGTGGACGCCAATGCGTGTACTGGTAAGTGGTCACTTATGTTGGAATGGCTGGTGTTTGTTGGAAAAGTAAAACAAATGATAGAACTAAAATATGCATAAAATTTCAAAAATGCCAGCATGCTTGCATATTTATTCTGATTTCAGACACTCCAGAAGCTGCACTGCAGAGCACGCTCTTTTTTACTTGACAGCTAGTGTTCTTTAAATTTATGTACCACTCTTAAATGGCCTACGGCACCCAACGTTTTAATAATAACTGTTACCTGAGTTAATCCCTTAGAATATACAAGTAAGCTGGAAAATTTTAGCTCATTTGGTCGAATACTTCATTTTTTATTGAATACTTTTAGGCACAAGCACGCTATTGGCCTAAGGGTGTGGCTACCTTGGCGTACTCATGAATCGTGACGTAAAAAAGTGGCTGGCTGTATGAGCTGTGCATTCCGGTGAACGACATTCTTCTTTCATCAGCTTCGCGCGGAATCAGGATATACGTGGATATATAGCACTGCGTTGATTGCTGTGGCGACTGAGGTTTGCAGGCACTGGAGATCCGGGATGGAGGTGTTGAGGCAGGAAGAGGTTGAATTTGTAGCGAGTTTATTTACAATATTTACATGGCAAAATCTGTCTATCGCATAGCTATACTTCGAAAATCTCTACATTGAAAGGCTCTTCATTGAACAAGCATGGTAAACAAGGACTCCACAGCACACGAGGGCTGTTTTTAAACACACTCATTTTTCCAGATCTCTAGATCTTGAATAGGTACATCCTGCAGTGTCCAGATCCCCCAGCACACACGAGAGTCATTATGCAAGATACAAAAACCAAACACGTGTATGGTCCCGGCAGTGCTGCCTCCTCCGGCGAATATAGCTTCCAGCGAGGGGGGTCAAACAAGCTTGCCATCTTGCCACTCGAGCCGACCACCTATGTTTTGTCCGACGGCGGTCGCGGTCTAGGCGCCTCCGAGGGATGACGATAGCTATAGAGCGAGAACAAAACGACGACACATAGACAAGAAGGACACGAAAGACACGAGCGCTAACTTCCAACTGAGTTTATTGCGCAGAGCACGAAAATACATACAGGAGACAGTAGCCATGTGAAAAAACCATATGACACAAAGAGCAGAACATGAGTGAAAGAAAAACAAAAACAAAAACAAAAAACCAAAAGAACAAAAAAACGGCAAAAAATCTATAAGAAAACGAAACAGAAAAGTAAACATAATATAACTACTTGCTCGCAGCGAAACCTTCGAGGAACGTGAGTTCCTTCTCGGACAGAGCCACGGAGGGCTTGCTAATACAAGGTACCTGTTCGCGTGCCATCTGCGCGGCCTCGACGATAACTCATGTGTGCTCATCTCTGTGCTTGTACAGCGTCGCTGTGTCCTTGAAAAGGGGCACACAATTGCACTCAGTGCAGGGCTGAGCAAGAAAACCACCTTTCCCGTTTCTAACATTGTTAGCGTGCTCTCTCAGGCGATCGTTCAGAGACCTTCCGGTCGTTCCGACACAACAAGCACGGCATGAAAGAGGGGTCCTATAGACTACTTCACGGGAACAGGCCGCATAGCTGTTTCTATGTAGAACTCTCCATTCCATTGATGACTGCGTTTTCAGGGGGTTTGTAGATTTGGTGAGGCTGATTAATTTGAACGGTGCCGAGAACAGGACATGAACTCCAACACGTTTTCCGAATTTCTTGAGCCTGTGAGATATCTGGTGTTGGTATGAAATCATGGCTATCCTTTCACGTTCTGTATCCGTGTTGCTCGGATTCTGTCACTGCCTCTGTTCCGCCTTATTAGTCGGCAGCATAGACTCAGCAACGGAAGCGATAAACGCCTCGGGGAAACTCGAAGTCTTAAGCCGGGAAATTTGAGCTTTGAAGCTCGCAGAGATATTGTGGGCGCACGACCTATTTAAGGCATTCTCAAGACAGATTCGTGCTATGCCTCGCTCAAGTAACTTGCTGTAAGCGGAACAAAAAGGAAGTAGAGGTTTCTGCGCACGTGGTTCAGAACACCAACAGATGTGCTGTGAGCTAAAAACCAGTCTTAAATCCAAAAAGCGTAACTTGTCATTCTCGGGCATATCATGTGTCAACACAAGAGGCTTTAAACAATCTTCGAACGCACCTTTCAGTCGCAAACGAGTGGAACATAAAAGAATTACAATTTAGAAGAACCAATAAATCATTCACGTATCTGAATACTTTGACGACATGCGAGCCTTCTAACTTTTCCTGCAGTTTTTTGCCTATTTTTGCCAATAGAAGATCACTGAGTAGAGGTGCTATGCATGAGCCGATTGAAACACCTTTTTTTTGTATATAAATGCAATCATTCCATTAAACGAAAGTGGGGGTAAGGTACAGTGAAACCAGGTCAAGAAAATCTCGCGCACTAATACCGGTTTTTAATCGGAAGTTTATTTCCCCGAAAATTTCTATGTTATTCTTAAACATTCTAATAACTCATCGTGAGGCAGAGAGTAGTATAGGTCCTTTATGTCAATTGAAAAACCGAGAAGATTAGATTGATTCGACTGTTCAAAAGATTCTAACAGAGCCTGTGAGTTTTTGAGCAAAAATGGGTCATCAATTTTTAGACACTTTAGATCGGTCTGAATAAACAAGCCGAGTTGCTTTTGCCACGTACCACTTTCTGTCACAATGACACGGAAGGGCATGTCAACCTTACGTGTTTTGGCAGAAAAAACACGCTGAACCCATTTTTGTCACTGTTGCTAATATGCTGTGCTAACTGTTTTAACTCTAGTTTACGACACATTTCCATGGCCAGCGTTTTTACTCTATCTAGACGAATGTCGGTACAACATTTGAAACCGGAGTCGATAGCTGTGACCGCCTTTTCTAGGTACAAGCAATTAGGAAGAACGGCGAAACCACCTTCTTTTCTGAAAGCACGACACAAAGTTCATTGTCTCTAAGAAACTTGGTTGTCTTCCGCACCGGAAGGCTGTTGCGTGTAGGCTTACCCCGTAGGAGCACGTCGACTGCTTCTGAGATGCACCTGTCCGAATCCTCTGGTGAAGCGCGGCCAGCAACAGAGCGCACCCATGAAAGAAGCTCGAGTGCGGACCTGTCTCGGTCGACGGCAAACTTCGGACCTAGGGTGAGGGTGTTGTAGACGTAGTCTGGGAGGACGACGTCACTGCATGAGTGGACCACACCTGATTGCGGGGACTTGGTTGGGCGCTGCGCATGAAGGCTAGTGAGCTCACGTGACCAAAGGTAGTTTGCAGTGTATTTGATTCGGTCGCAGTACTCTCGCCATCTTCTTTTCTTCACTCCCGGTGTTAGATCTGTTTGTTGAAGCTGGACATGCAGGGCGTCCCGGTACGTGCGCTCTTGTCGGTGCCATTCAGACCGAAGAATTTTTCACACCTTTATGCCATGGCCGATAGAGGGGCGGTAACCTCCAAACAAGGCTTTAACGTCCAAAGGGAGCTGCTTGGTGCGAATGCACAAGGAAAAGGTGCGCGCTCGGCAACTGGAGACTGCGATGTGGGTTATGAGGACTGAATGATGCAGAAAAACACGAAAAAGAGCCCGAATAACTAGAAATGTAACTTAGAAGTGTGGCAGCTTGGGCTAGTTGGTATGGCATGTCGATAGTTATAGCGCGAGAACAAAACGACGACACAGAGACAAGGACATGAAAGACACGAGCGCTAACTTCAGCACCCGAGTTATTGTCGAGGCCGCACAGATCGCACGCGAACAGGTGCCTTGTATAAGCAAGCCCTCCGTGGCTCTGTCCGAGAAGGAACGCAGGTTCCTCGAAGTTTTCGCTGCGCGCAAGTTGTTATATTATCTTTACTTTTCTGTTTCGTTTTCTTATAGATTTTTCTTGGCTGTTTTTTGGTGCTTTTGTTTTTTTATTATTTTTTTCTTTCACTCATGTTCTGCTCTTTGTGTCATATGGTTTTTATCACATGGTTACTGTCTGCTCTACATATTTTTGTGCTCTGCGCAAAAAACTCAGTTGTAAGTTAGCGCTCGCGTCTTTCGTGTCCTTCTTGTCACTGTGTCGTCGTTTTGTTCTCGCGCTATAACTATCGTCACGCCATACCAAATGGCCCAAGCTGCCACACTTCTAAGCCTCCGAGTGGTCATGACTGCACATCTGGTACTGATTTGAGCGTCGGCCGCTCATAAGTCAGAGACGCACAGCGTGGTAGTCCGACGTCCGTAATCGGCGAAAGCTAAGCCCTTAGGCTTTTACCGGGGCACAATGACGCCACATGTCGCATTTCTACGTGGACCACAAAGACAGCTGTACTCCGTCGAGTAATTTCAGCCACGCAGCGCCCAGTACATGGAAACAGCAGGGCGTTTTCGCACTGCTTCTTATCTCAACGAAATGAGGTGGCAGCCTTTCTTCCGATCCGGTGGCTGCAGCAAAAGGGTGGCTCACCAAACGCCACAATAAGGACTGGCTCGCTGGATTCCGTGTCGACCAGTTGCGTTCTCGCGATCTCCGACGACAGTGCAGCTCTAGGTGACTGGGCTGGCCCTACGCCATCTCCTGACGCCGATCGCCGACGACGACAACAGCGTAGCTCTGGCCTACTTGACTCGCCCTAAGCTATCTCATGTCGCCGACAAGAGCTCTCGCCAGTGGTGTCTGGTTCTCGGACTCCTGCGGCCGTCTTCATCTTTCCTGTCTTCTCCTTACTTCCGTCATTATCTGTACCTACGCTTCGCTCTCTGCTCCCTTCCTCTCTATCTCTTTGCCCCGTAATCCTGTCCTTTTTATCACTCCTTTACCCTCACCCCTCATGAGCTACTGTTGAGGTGTCCTCCCCCTGAGAGACAGTTACGGCGCTTACTTTTCTCTTCATTTAAAATCACTACCGCCCCTCGCCACAATGCTTTATAGCATTTCCAACTGAGGTAGAAGACGATGGCATCGCTGCTTGCTGCACGTAACGTCACAGATGCCATGGCAAAACGACGGTCATCAGCAGTGGGGGGGACTAACAGCCGGCGACTTCTACGGCCTGTATATTTCTTAAAAATTCTTTCGCGGCCTTCTTTATATATCAGTACGGGCGTAATAGATTCTCTAGTTCTAGCTTTCGCTGAAAACTACAAGTTGTCGGGTGGCCGAGTCGTGGCCTGTTTGAAGAGCCCTGATTTTACGTATAGCACTATTTTTTCACTGCGTCATTAGGGCTTCATTGATTATAGAGCATAAGCAAAAAGAACTAGGTAATGCTCTGAGTCTGTTTGATAAACAATAATGACGGAATTCTTGGTGCGTAGAAAAGAGCTGTAAGCTGTGAAGCGGTAGTGAATTCATTAACAACGGAAATCAAAATGGCTTTATTTTAAGCTTTAGGGACACCTTATTCAGCGTTTGTAGCTCCTTTAGACGAGCATATCATTTTAGGTGTCAACCGCCTATATTCTACACGTGAAGCCCTCTCTAGACATTTCTTATAAATGATACTTGTGTTGTGCTTGCTGAACAAAAAGGCGCACATGTAATATTGTCGGCAAAGTGTAATTCAAGGTTTGGGAAAGTGTGTTCAATCATGTAACGTCGAAAAGGCGGGTACTTGGAGGTAGAACTCTTGGGCCTAGCTACAAGGAACGTGGTGCAGTTTGGTTGACAAAGCAGGTATTGCAAAACGGGCCATGCTTTTGCTCTGCTCTTACATTATGCAGATGAACAGCCATGTATAAGTGGAGTGGAAATATTTCTCGAAATATTTTTTAAAATCGCTCCTCTACATTATGCGACACATAATTATTGAACGCTCCCCTGCCTCTACAAGTGCCTTAAATCACTACAAGGAACCAATGCTCGCCTTTTCACGGAGGACACGGTACACAGAGCCTGCAGCTGTTATGTTTTCTGGTTCAAACGAGTTGCACTAAGAATTATATCTACTGAAATACTATAAATGTTGTTTGGGATACACAGAAAACGTGACGACATTTAAATTAGGGAAGGAAACAGGTAGACATCTGCCACCTAGAGGGGCACAACGCTTCCCTGCTTCTTTGTGAAGCGAACAAACGCAAGAAAGAAAGAGGAAACTAAGGAGGTGAGAAGAAAAAACAAGTCAGGACCAAGCCCGTTTTGTTTTTAGAAACCATTATAGGGCTCTTTGCACCTGGTCACAATAAGCAGCTCATGCTCCCGGGAATAGCCAAATACAAAAATTTCAAGAGCCTTTTTTCCTGAATGTTTTCTTGGACTTATATTGATTCGTGCATATATATTTACTTGAAACAACGCAGTGACGAGATGCAGAAGAAAGCGCTGATCTAAACGCTGTGGTATCTTCTGCATCCTTTCTGGACTGTTCGGAATAACTTATCTTACTTACATACAAGTCCGCTTAGCTACCATTGATTCATGGCTATTAGAGGTTGATCAATGGCACCAAAAAGTTTTGACACATTTTTTGTTCTGGTAAGTTTTAGCAACAATTCCTGTGATATTCCTTTTTTTTTTCACGCATCAACCTCAGTAGGTGGTTCGTGTATACGCTTGCGCCGAAATATTAGCTAGAAAAGTAAATGTATTGCGCGCATGTTTTCAAAGGATCGCCGGTATGATGGATCCATAAGGTGACCCACCGTGCCAGAAAGCCTCCGCGTGAGATGAGGAGCCACCGTCAGTGCAACACGATGATATTTACATATATATATATATATATATATATATATATATATATATATATGAAGCACGACCAGCTGCCTCCGGTCTAACCGGAAGTCATAGGTTCTTGTTTGACCAATCACAGCATTACTTGTGCTTGGCACCATGGGTTCATCTTTCTGATATCACTCATGTCACTGCGAAAGTGATTGTTTCTTGTACTAGGTGTTGCACCTGCAGGTTTCAGTGCTGCCACGTGTGGCATTGTTGATCTTAAGGACATTGGGTACACGATGCGCGTGTTTACTGCAAATGATTGAAAAAAAAATTGTCAAAGGTGCTTTAGGGGCACTTTATTGAGAAGCTCAATTTTGGACATAAACGAAAGAGATACTTTTTCTTTGATGCGTGTTCTCAAAGCTAAAAGTTTGCACGAGTTATGAAAAAGAACACCAAATATTGCTTATAGCGTCGATATTTTTACAATTTCTAAAATATCAATAATGCCTGCTGCATATTTTCAAATCCCTTTTTAGAGCCAATGGACGGCTCCTGTGACTTCGACTGGGGTGACAGCTGCGGTTACGACCTTGGAAGCGACCGATACGGAAAATGGCAGCTTCAAGACCGAAATGCAACACAATTTTTTCTTCCCGATTACAGCACAAACACGCCTTCTGGTAAGTTGTCAGTATGACAGCATTGTAGTAAAGGTAGCATGGCGTTGTGAAGCGAGTACAGACGAGTCAATATGCATTGTTAGCAGCTCGCTGAGGAGATCACGCAAATACGAGAGCTAAAGAAAGATCGAAATAGCTGTATTCTAACAGTGCTTTTCTAAGTTTGGTACAGAGATCGTTTCTTGCCAGAGTAGTCTTCTAATATTTTGCATATAGCCACATCATTCTCGTTCTTGCTACTGCTTTCACAAAGACATTCGATGCAATATTTCGTTTATATGACTGTGTTGCACGACTTCACATGTTCAAACACGTATTCGGTCGTGGTGCTGTAATGTGACCAAAGAATGTAAGCTTTCACTATAAGAAGAAAAACTACGAGCAACATGCTTTTTACATTAGTCTTGAGATGTAGACTAACACGTACAAAACACTTGAAACGCACACGCTTACACTTTTTGCGTAACGATATGCTCTCTTCAGAGTGTCGAGGAATGCGCCACTTTTTAAACAGACCGCGAATCCCTGCAATGTTTACAAAGAGTTTAAGAGAGCAGATGGGTATTCTTGAAACGTTTAACTGCACTTACACAAGCTAGGTCTGTGTTTTCTGTCTACCTAGTGAACGTTTAGGGTAACGAAAGCGTTGGATATTTTAACAAAAACGGAAGCACTGGTGAAAATATTTATCAATCAAGATTTACCTTCTAGTCATACCTGTTGCAGGCACATCACGTCGTTTTCAGAGAGACGTAGTCAGAAAGAAAACAATGGGATCTCCCAAGATTTACCAGTTTGAAGAACACGTAATTTTTCAGGGGCGATGCTCCTTATGGCGTGGCTTTCACATCCCCCGTTGTGGTCGTTGTGCGTTACCTGTGACGCATACCCGCATACCAGTGGCACCTACCGGCCCCACGAACATATCCGCATCTCCACATGTTGCGAAAATGGTAGCACGGCGTCGTTATCACGCTCTCGGTGTTAACAAAGCGCTCGCAGCACAAATGTGGTACATACTCTCGTTTATTCCTTGGATTGTCCGCTGGATGGCGGCACTTGTTGATTGATTGATATGTGGGATTTAACGTCCCAAAACCACCATATGGTTATGAGAGACGTCGTAGTGGAGGGCTCCGGAAATAACGACCACCTGGGGTTCTTTAACATGCATCCAAATCTGAGCACACTGGCCTACAACATTTCCGCCTCCATTGAAAACTCAGCCGCCACAGCCGGGATTCGATCCCGCGACCTGTGGGTCAGCAGCTGAGTACCTTAGCCACTAGACCACCGTGGCGGGGCTTGCGGCACTTGTATGTGATGAATATATAATGAAAAATTGCCCCGTATCTGCGTTTACCAGCGGTTATCCTTTATACGCGTTACATGCCCGGCCCATCTCCATTTCTTCTTCTTGATTTCAACTATGATATCCTTACACCCGTTCGTTGACTAATCCCCTCTGCGCTCTTCTTATCTCTTATGGTTACACGTACCATTTTTCTTTTCAACAACTGAAGGTTTATTCATCACGCAGGACATATATATGCGACAAAGAAAAAAAGAAGAAAGAAAGCAAAACTATAGCGATTCAACAAACAAAGCCGACCATACTTTCTACCACGTAGTATACGTCGATGACGAATCAGCAACCGGACCCATCAGCCTTATTGATCAACTTGATGTTTTTTTCCGGCGACACCAAACAAACTACGGCAACGCACAACAAATTTCTGTTGAAAAAATTTTGTTTCATCCACTTTCGGAACAAATATTATTGATGAAACGTTCGTTCTCACTAAAACCAGCAGTATTAAGACTCGTTTCACTCCCCATCTATATAAAAAGAAATGCTGCACAGTAGTGACTAAAATTTTACCAGCTATAGATGGCACATTTTTTCTCCAGATTTTTCCAAGTTTTCCTTTAGCTAAAAACCTGGTACGCATGTATTGGGCATATATTTTTATAGTTTTTTTTTTGCAAATGCTTGGTAAATATATGAAAAATATATAAAAGAAAGCGATTCATTAGGAAAGGTATTCAAATAGCACGATAGCATGGCGATAGTTTCAATGCAACATATATAAAAGACGCCATACACTCTGAGACCTACGGAAGAATTCATTTTGAAGGCACCGAACATTGATAACGACATTTTTTTCCGCAAAGCTATAAAACATGCGGAAGCCTACCCGGGAAGTTCCGGCCAATATTCTTACGCCTTATGGAAGGACCATTTTTCATTTACAGGGGGCCTCCTTTATTTAGAGCTAAAAGGTAACGAGACAACGGCCATGCTGACCAGCCCAAGGCTGACCGGTCGCCGCGCCACACAGTGCCTCGACTTTCGTTACCTCTTACCTGGAAACTACTGGGACCAGACTGCATATCTACTTCATGTATTTCTCCAGGGTAGGTTACAAGGCTTTCTCTACGTTAAGTGAAAAGGGAGGGCCAATGTAAAACCATACACATAGTTAACTGTTTCAATATAGAAAAAAAGTATCAAACGTGCAAAATAAAGGTTGGTTTTCAGGTTATAAACCACTACTGAATAAAATGTATACATGTTTCACATGATAACAAACAAGTATTTAATAAATGAGTAAAAAAGCGAAGCCAAATACTATCGCACACACGCAGGAACACACACACACACCAGCACAATTTAGAGGACAGCGGCATATTGAAAGCTAGTTCGCCTTATGGAAACCGTTTTCATATAGCGAAGTAGCTTTTGATATGCCGCGAGAGCATGTGATTGGACGGTTACCATGAATACTACCTCTGGGCAGCATAGCTGTGCGTACTTGTGACTAAAACCACCGCTAGGCGGCGAAGCCACACTTCGCCCTTGAGCACGCAACATGCTTACCGTATCACTGAATAACATATTTGGTGGGTGGAAGTGGGACGATTACCTTGGCTGTTGATTACTAGTGGATATCCAGTCCCCAGCAGCGGCCGCGTCAAGAAATACAAATATTATCCTGAGCGTCGGCTTCTTCATAACACATGATTGGTCGCGGCGTAACTCTTCTTTATGAATGAAGCCTATACAGATTTTCAGGGCTACGAAGAATTTGAGTGCACTTATTGAATTGCCACAGCGACACTCATTTGTCAAACACTTAAATTCCGATCCCTGTGTTTTGTTCTTTATTTCTTTTAAACGTTTTTCAATAACCCCCACCATTTTTTGTATTTTTCTTTTACCGTGTTCCGAAAGGTTCACAAGAAGCTTCATGGACGTGGCCTTCGAGCGAGCTGTCGAAGGGGTCGTGGACAACGAAGAAAGTGTCATTCAAGGAAGACAAGGACTTCACGGTTAGTAGTTGAACGAAAAAAATGCACAGAAATAACAGCGTTGTGTATTATTCACGTAAAAACTTTGGGATGGAAGCCGCAAAATGAGTTATATAACCTTTTTCAATAAAAGAAGAAATACTTCCTTTCTGGGCTATTGCAGAGGAGTATAAAAGCGGACGTTGCAGCATGGGCAGTGCTTTTTTGGAGGGGTCATACATGTTAACAGCACGCAGAGGAACTAAGGTGACACCCAGGAAGATTTCGTTGACGTGTTGGATTATAACCGAGATTTTGGTGTAGAGGTTTACTGGATCTCCTAGATAGAAAATAAGCATAATCATGAACCAGCACATGCACACTCTGTTATCTTTTTGTTGTGTTCCTTTTGTTACCCTTAGCTCCCTGAGCACGTTCTCCGACTTGTCCGACGTGGGATGCTGTAACTGTGATGGGTGAAATAGTGAGTACAGTGAGAGACAAAGCAAGCAAGATGAAAGAAAAACACAAAAAATAAATTTTTGGCAAGGTGAGACTCTAAATTGCGTCCCCCTGCTATGAAGGCAAGTGTAACCACAGAGCTGACTAGGCACAATAGCACAACATAGCATAACCTTGTACGGAACAGTGAAACAAGGTGGGTGGTAAAGCAAGTGAGGATGACAGACACGAGGGAGAGGAGGATAGAGAAAATGAGAGAATAACAAGTGCAGAGAGAGAGAAAGGAGCATTTATATAGAGAGTAACAGAAGGAGAAGTAAGCGTGTGTTATACAGTGTGAAACAGAGATAGAATGGAAAGCTCAAATGGAAAGCAAGTGATAGAAAGAGACAAAGAAGCGAGAAAAATACAGCAAAAAAGATAGAAATGGAAACAAATAAGGCAGAGAGACAGAGACATAAGAACAAAAACTTCAAATAAAGATGATATTGGGAGCACAGTAATGTGCAGTACAGTATAGCAAGGGGCTAGAAACATGCGGGTTCTGAGAGGGTAAAGGACTACCAGCCAAGCTAGGACCATCCACGCTTTTAAGGTTTTTGTTCAACTGGGCGCATCATAAACAATCGAACATGCTGTGCCCAGGATTATGTTGGTTATCAGAGATTAATCGTACACATTTAAAGAGTCAATGAACTTAACGATGTAAACTCAGTGCATGCACAATGACGCACTTGCGTGTGCAGACCTATAATGTCAGCATTAAAACCTGCTCCTTGGTGTACGTTGTGTCAAAAAGGAATAATTAAAAAACAATATCAACAAAATCGCACTTATAGCCCACTTAAAGTGAATAACTAAATTTTAACAGTAAAAAGCGCGTACAAGTGCACACAAAGTGCACCATCACGTGTCTCAAGCTACTTGGTAGTGCCAACGCATCAACGAATTCTTTATCAGATCATTAACAAAAACCTCGCAAATGGTTTACTCTGAGATATGTACTGCAAAACTACATGTCTATTAGCAATACATATTTCGCAAAATTGCGAGTGAATTCCCGTGAGTAGACCATTAGGAGCAATCAGTAATTTATTCACTTAGTTTTCCTTTTTTTTTCTTTCACTTACTTTCCTCAATATTCCTAGAAATATTGTAAACTGTAATCGAATACTTAACCAAAATGTTAGCTCAATACTGTTAGTAGAATGTTTGGTTCAATCTTTAGAATTGTTGCAATATAGCATACGCGGACGTGTACACCTAATAATACAGCATTTACCATAAAACTGTATAATTGCACGAGAACAACAGAGAGTGTATGACCTCTACAAGCATTCACCGAATATGAAGTAGGAAATAGTACATAGGTCTATATGCAAAGTCGACTACTTGATATTTTCAAAATGAATGCATTTTCTGCAGGTGATAATTCAATGCGCTATGAGAGGACCCAGTTCCTTCAAATCTTATTGTGCCATAGATGCGATAAAGCTGCGGAACTGCCAAGGAAAGCGTGGTGAGTCCAGTTGATTAAAAAAAATGAAATATTTAGAGCAGTCGAATAATCTCCTAGTTGCCTAATTGTCTATGCACACAGCAAACAAGATAACACTTTTTTACAAAGTGCCTTGATTATTTGAGTGATGAAAACAATACATACCTTCGCAATCAGAACTGCTTTTGTCAACGATATTGGCATGGCACATGCTCTAACTGAAGCTGTCAGCTACATAAGCAGTTATGCGAATTATTCAGCTTGAGTTTTTCTTTCGAGAACGTCTGACTCTAAAAGACACTATGCTCATGATTGCCTTTCGCATCTGTCTCTCTCTCTCTCTCTCTCTTTTATTAAATGGCACACCTTTAGAACATTTCAACTTTTTATTTTAAACTATCAGAGTAAGTCAGACAGATTTAATATGCGGCGAATTTCGCGCCTGCTAAGTTGAATGAACTGGCCTAACATGGCTCCGTACAGTACATAAATAATATATTCCCCTAGCCTCTATCGGTAATTCATTTACTGGCTCAAGTTATTTCTTAATGCATGCACTCGTAATAATTCAAAACAAAACGAAATATTTTTTGAGTGCCCACGTGCCATGCCTTTCTCCTCTATAGAAAACCTCGAAACGTTACAATATTCACCGACAAGGCATATAAATTATTTACTGAACGTATATGCCCTTATCCCAAACTTTATGACTGCAATCAGAAAGCAGTTCTGTCCTTCACTTGACACGGCCACCGCTTACGGTTTTAGGGAACTGAAAGATTTGTGGTCGATATATACCAATTATTAGAGAACGCCAGCTAATTAACTTACTGAGCGTACACCACCGTTGCACTCCTAGAGCATTATTCACGGTGTTGAAAGGTTAACATACGCCAGTAGGTACACGTATTTTACAATCGCGTTTCTCAGCATGGTCACCAGAATAATGGCTCCTTTTGATTTTTCGCCAGCTCAAAATGACAGTCTCTGTGACTTTGAAGATGGCTGGTGCTCTTGGAATAGTGTCCTTTCCACTTACTCTCGTGTTTCTTGGATGCTGGGTGGCGGAAACGTAAAAACTACTCTAGGAAGGCCGTTCAAGGATCACACGTATGGGAACAGAACTGGTGAGTGCAACATGGCATGCCATATATTAGTCGAAATTGATACCATGAACATACACAACGCGTCCAAGGAAGGCATGACCTCCTTGTAAGCAATGACCCGATATCCAATTGCGTCTCTGTGAAATGGATAAGGCTACTGAAATCTGTCAATGAGGAAATAATCCGTCAAAGTGGTGTGTTGTGTAAGACAGCACGTGAAACTTCAACGCTAGTATATTTTTTTAAGTATCTATGCACACATTTGCTCTATACGCTGCATTTGCAAGCAAATTTCTTTTTGATTTGAGTGTAAACATTCGACCGAAGTCTGTCTGGTTGGGTCGGTTCCTAAACGTCGAGTTTCTTCAAAAACTTTTGGTTGAAATTCAAGTATTCTCCCATATTTCTTTTTGATATTTCACCTTCTTAAAGGGATCGTACATATGAAAAAGGGATCGAAAATTGTTGCGCAAAATACCAAGTAGGCATCTGATTTCCATTCTCTGCTGATTCGGTTAATGACATCATCTCACGATAGTACATAAATGATCACAATATATTTTAGCGTAATGCTACACTTCTCAAACTAATTTGTTGAGTAACCACTTGTTAAGAGAAAATTCTATAGCAACAAGATATACACAGTTTCTGAAACTTTCGTGTGTTAAAACAGGGAGTAAAATTCAATGCGATTTAAGCATTGAAGGTGACCAGTCACTTTTGATCGTGATAGTGATCTGCATTGAAGTTCTTGATCATGATAGGCTTCTTCACGCAAACTGCAGAAGGGAGCTGATTCATGTGTATTGACGATCCCTTTCCCATACGTTGAATATGAGCAAGAACGAGACTATGTAGAGATAGAAGAAAAAGCAAGACTTAGAAATTACAGATGATGGAAAATGCAGCCTACGGGGAATATATATGTGTAGACATAGGAACCATTTTGATTTGATGATGCTCGGACTTAACCGCAATCAGCAGTGCAGAATGTGACAAAACTTGTAAAACGTACTTGTGTGGACATCCATGGAACCGTGACTTGGAATAGATAGCTTATATTTATTTGCATTGAGCGATATAAAATGGGAAGATTACCAAAACAAAAGTTACTAACTCTGCCATTTCAAACAATGCAGTTCGCATATCTCACAAATGGATCATTTGTGACGAGGATCTAGCGTGAATAATTGAGAATGTGTCAAATCCGGGTGCCTGCCATGAAATATACAGATTTCATTTCGCGATTGAGTTTCAACGAATCGTGCGTACGTGGGGTTCGTGCATCAAGAGAAAAAAAATACGTGTAACGAGTCTAACTCGGTACCAGCCCCCCCCCCCCCCCTCAAATGTAATATGTCGAATAGGGTAGTAAAAATTGCAATTGCATATCATTGAGCAAAGACACTAACATTTTATTCATATTAAAGTGACAGGCTGCATGGGTCTAGTATTTACAACGCCTACTATGGACAAACGTTTGTCTACAAAAGCGGCATAACGTTGTGGCCTGAATAAACTTCCACTCTAAGACAACCGCTTTAACTAAGTAACGAGATGTGTTTATGCTGTCATGAAACGACTTCGACGATTGTATAAAGTGGAATAAAGCAAAATCACATGATATAGAAAATATTAGCAGGGAAGCGTTTATTTGGCTGTGGTACGCTGAGGAATCTGGAAAAGGAACGTAAAGATGAGAGAGGGACATATGAAGGCATACGCATATGAAAGCATACGCTCGAACGAGCTACAACTCCAATCCTTTGGATTTCTAAGTCGACTTGGGTGTTCTACATAACGTACGCTGTTTATCTATAAGGTATTCAAACGTGCTCATCGCATCCTATTACACAGGAAGTCCCTGTATTCATCTCTCACAGCTTCTAGGTCTTGGCATGTCTGTTGAATTATAGGAAAACAGTGTTTAAGCTGCAAAGTTCAGGTAATAGTTTAAACGCTTCAACCGTGACATAGTTGAGCGCTTCCTGAACGCTCAAATTTTGCGTCAAGCTTCCTTTCAAACTTGTTTCATGTGCCAAGTGGATACGTAAGTGAGATCATTGTCTGTCGTGACTCACACTGCAGCTTTTTGATATTTCATAACTCTGGGTAAAGAGAAATTTGTTGATTCATGTGGTCTTGCACGCTGTTCTATACATAGACGTTTTGTTCATTTTGCCCCAGGCTCATACGTTTTCTTCAGCAACCATGAGCGGACCAGTGGTGAAACAGGAGATCTCATTAGCGAGATTCTTTCCTACAGCAGCAGGATAACGCAGTGCGCAGAGTTTTGGTACATCATCTCTGGAGAGAACATGGAATTGAAGGTACATTACTGCATACACATCGTAAGTCAGTAATGCATAGCGCTTTCAGAATATGTAACAGCGCCAGAAGAAAAACTGAGGATTGTAGGTGGTTTATTCTTGTGATAAAAAAACAGAGCTAAAGAACGGCTGAGGACCATGGAAGACACGACACAGGTGATTAGATAGCTAACGACTGTTTCGTGTCTTATTTAGTCACCATCTTCTTTTTAGCACAGTTTTTCTTCCCAACGATATAACAGAGTCAATATAGGTACTAATTGCAAGTGTGACGTAAAGCTACCGGTAGGTGCGCGTATCCAATTGCAATAGAGCCCACATGTAAAACGGCCTTTTTCTGGATCCATGGGTATTGCCGAAAGCAAATTGGTTGGATATATACGTATAGTATATTTTGCAGTATATTTCGCAGTGGTCACTGCAAGATGCTGCCTTAGAGAAATGCGTCATTATGCGTTATATTTCTTATTCTTGTATCACGAAGGACAAAAAGATATCTTACAAATACGATGATTGTGAGGCTGAGACAGGTGACCTCAGTAAATGACCTACCACATTGTTACCGACCAAGAGCGGAAGGGCACGTTGAACCAAATACGTACCACACGATTCGCTTATTGAATTCACTTGCGTATGACATATTTACGAGCAAAGGTGTTGTTTATAGATTAAGGAATCAGCAAACTAACACAAATGACAAGAATAAAAGTTATTGCGATGACAACTAAAACGTACCAAAAAAACAGGATGATGACGACATGGCGAACCAATAAAAAAATGAACTTTGCTTCTCCGCAATCATGTTTCAAGTATTCTACGACGTTACCAGTGTCTCCAATCCCAAGCCCACAGAACCGGAATTATAGCCGCCCAAAAACACAGAAAAGACAGCACAATGATGCGTGGGATTTCAGCTGCATCAGTAGTTACTACTTTAAACTGGGCTATAGGCCTGACTATGTCGTTTTTACCCTTACCTGTCCCCATAATCTGCAGGTATTGACACGTGACCCGAAGCAGAAAGAAGTCAAGAATCTACCTATGTGGACACAGAAGGCCGGCGTGTCCTCGGAATGGCAGATGGGTCGCATCGCCGTGCCCCACAGAAACCAGGTTAGAAAAAAATTTTCCCATAGCAGTCGCCAATACAAGATTCACCTAGTGAAGTCAACAGGCAAGAAAGCAGATGAAGTTCGAAAGTGTTATGGCTCGGGCGCGTTAGTTATCCATGAACTTAGCTTGTATTAGCGTGGCACATATGAAAAAAGGGATAAAAAGAAAATTAGTGCCTGCCTTTCCTGACGTCTGTGTCATCTTTTTTCTTTTTCTTTTTTTTCCTAAGTGCCGCGCTTATACAAGCTAAGTTAAAAAAAAAAGCGGAGCAAGGCGTACTTTTCAGAGATTTAGAGTCTGTTGGCTTCATAACGTTGTATCTAAAAAACAAAAGATAGCATCACTATCCATCAATTTCTATTGCCTCATTCGGGAAGTGAAATTATAGCTAGCGGTATTCCAAAGAACGTTCAACTTGTGCATGCAATTCAGAAGTTATTTAGCGCACAGGAATCCACCATATATCTTGATCTTTGAGATATATATATATATATATATATATATATATATATATATCATCAGCCTAACTACGTCCACTGCAGGACAAAGGCCTCTCTCATGTTTTTTTTTATCAATCAATCTGATTTTTATTACAAACCAAAGAAAAGATTACAAGATATCTGGACCGTTAGCCTACATTGGCTATTGATCGGTCCATATCGGAGTACATAAAAGCAGCTTAGTAGAGCATATTTAGCAATAAACACATATATACACAATTATTTATACCTATAACTATTCACATATGCACATACATACTACATACATAAGCGCGTGTACATATATGCATTTTTACAACATACCCAAATATAGTTTGTTTCATCATCATCGTCATATATAATAAGTGACTGGGTAAAAGCACTAATTAGCGCAGGAGAAAAAAAACCAATTTATAGGTCTTGATGCTGCAAGCAAAATAATTTCACACTGTGCTTAAAATTTCTTGCCACTTTAACTTCGAAGGGTAGTCGGTTCCAAATTTTAGTTCCATGAAATTCCAATAAGCGTTTTCCATATAAGTTACAGCTTGTACGTAAGTTAAAATTGCCATTCGATGCGTGTCTAGTGTTTCGCGATGGTATTGTAAATAGAGTGGAGGAGAAGGGAAAGCTAGTGCCTATAATTTTCTGAACAAAAAGGGCAACCTTATAATCGCGAAGTGCCCAAACTGATAAGATTTGTTGTTCCTGAAAGTAGTTTTATATGAATTTCCATGGTTTCCACCTATTATGCTTAGGGCTCTCTTTTGTAGTCGTAGCAATGGCTCTAGGTATGTCGTATAAGTTACACCCCACGATTCAATACAGCAACTAATATGTGAATGACAGAAGAATAAAAACAATGTTCGAAGCACGCTGGGGGGAAAGCATTCGCGTGCTTTGATTAAGGTATAACAACCATAAGCCACCTTTCTACAAACACTATGAATTTGTTCTTCCCAGTGAAGGTGCTGGTCAAAAAACACTCCTAAATATTTAAAAGAAACCACTTGTTCGATAGGACTGTTGTTCAGGTAAAGTTGCATAGACGCCGTGTCAATATCCTTTCGCCTTGATCGAAAAACAACATACTTCAATTTCCCCGACTGTAGTGTCAATTTATTCTGTATAAATCAGTTGCTTACGTGTGTCAATTCAGACATTATGTTGGCTTGCAGTGTTGAGAGACTATCTCCTGTGAATACTATGGCGGTATCGTCCGCGTACATTAATGCTTTAGAGTACACTAGTGTTTTGGGGAAATCATTTATGTACAGAAAAAAAAGTACCGGGCCTAATGTTCCACCAGTTAACTCGGTCCTGTGCTTGCTGCTGCCAATTTATACCCGCAAACTTCTTAATCTCATCTGCTCACCCAACGTTCCGTTTCCCCATAACCCACTTGCCTTCTCTGGGAATCCAGTTAGTTACCCTTAATGATCAGTGGTTATCGTGCCAACGCGCTGCATGCCCGGCCCATGTCCATTTCCTCTTATTCATTTCAACTATGATATCCTTAACCCCCGCTTGTTGCCTAATCCACTTTGCTCTCTTCTTGTCTCTTAAGGTTGCACCTACCATTTTTCTTTGCACTGCTCGCTGCGTCGTCCTCAATTTAAGCTGAACCCTCTTTGTAAGTCTACAGGTTTCTGCTCCGTAGTTAAGTACCGGCAAGATACAGCTGTTCTATACCTTCCTCTTGAGGGATAGTGGCAATCTACCTGTCATAACTTGAGAGTGCTTGCCAAATGTGCTCCACTCCATTTCTATTCATTTAGTTACTTCAATCTCGTGGTTCGGCTCCACGGTTATTAACTGCCCTAAGTAGACATAGTCTTTTACAACTTGAAGTACACTATTACCAATCTCGAAGCGCTGATCTCATCCGAGGATGTTGTACATCACTTTCGTTTTCTGCAGATTAATTTTAAGACCCACCTTTCTGCTCTCCTTGTCTAACTCCGTAATCATCAGTTGCGATTCGTCCCCTGAGTTACTCAGCAATGCAATGTCATCGGCGAAGCGCAGGTTACTAAGGTACTCTCCATTAACTCTTATCCCTAACTGTTTCCATTCTAGGCTTCTGAAAACCTCCAGTAAGCCCCCAGCCTTACACCCTTCTTGATGATTATATATTCTTCATTACACCCTTCTGTATATATATATATATATATATATATATATATATATATATATATATATATATATATATATATATAGTAATGGAATAAATGAGGCAGAGACAGCACCCTTGCTGCAGGCCGGCTGTTCAATTGTCCGCTTCCTTTTCCTCTACTTGTTTAACTATGCCCCCAAACGCACCCATGCCCCCGCTCCGCTACATCTGCATTACACTCGGCCACGCCACGAAATTGCCTCTGGAGGGCGGCATGGACTGTTGTGCGCCGGTCTGTCCTGGCCACGCAAGGAGTTGGTCTGATGAGGTGGAAGCGATGTCTTGGGTGGGCGGTACTGACAGTGCCTGAGTGGTCTCTCTTCGGCACGCCACGACAGCTCGTGCCGGGGTGTCGATGTCTTAGGTGGACGGCATTGCCAGTATCTTTGTAGCCACAGGTCTTGGCCACGTTTCGGCTTTGCTGGCACATTTGATGATCGCTCTGGTGGTCTACATTTACTGTGGCGTTGTGGCTGCTTGTCTCGGTCACGATGGCACCTGGCATGTGGAACTGCCGATGTCAACTCAGGAGGGCGCATCAGTAGGTGGACGCGTCTCCGCAGTTTTTCTATTCAGAACCACGACACGAGGCAGTCGTAATGTACGGCACTGCTGAAACAGGGGCGCGTAACCAGCGTGTGTTATACGTATGTAAGGACGCATGTAAAGGGTTCAATAGTTGTGGTCTTATCGCAAAGAGGGAAGTAATATGCATGAACACATCTTCCGTGTGTTTAGTCGCGTTGTTCGAATCAGATTCCTCGATCTCAGCCAAAGCATGGTAGCCATCCACACATCCGGGTGGTGACGGCTCTCCAGTCAACAGTAGCTGTCCCGGTGGGCCTGAGCTCAACTTTACTTTGATGGCTGTGGTGAACTTGTTCTGTTCCTTCACTTGGAGCGCGTCAGGCACTGCAATAACTGGAATCTGCATGCCCTCAAGCCCTGGTGAACATGGAGATCGCATCACGAACAGCTGGGGCTTCTGAGTGGCACTTTTGTCTAGTAGGAGCGAGTCGCGGAATCGGAAATGTTTGGCATGTAGTCCGGCTCATGGCCGGTATCGGTGTCGAGCCCGTCTCCTTCCACACTCGCGATTCTGTCTGCACAGGCGCTCCGGGGAACAGTTGAACAATGGAAGTACTTCCCCTTACCAACAGCTCTCTGAAAATGTGCTACTTGGGGTCGATTAAATATGCGCCGTCGGGAGAATGTCTTTCCAGAGCTTGGAGACCGAGAGGTGCACTGTCGAGCTGTTGAATTGCAGAGCTGTCATCCGTGGTAGAGCCTGGGTCGTAGCCAATGCGTCCGAAGGCTGCAATGAGCTTGGTGCTCCAGTTTGCCCAGGACTGCTGTCACGCGCCTTCATATTTGTGCCACGCCGTGGCACCATCTCGAAGGCGGTCAATGGCAACGCACCATTTATGTTGTTCCGTCCAATTCTCGTGAGCTCCGAGGGCGTTGATGGTCAGCAGCCAGCCGACGGCGTCGTCCTGGAACCCGTCGCATTTCGGTGGGTCGGTACATGAAAATGCAGAGATTACTGAGTCGAAGCAACCGGTCTGGTGTGAGAGCTGCATGAGGGTGCACCTCAGCTCTATGTGTTTCTCAGATGAGCAGGCCTCAAGGTCTTGTGAGGCGAATGCATCCAACATGTGTTCGCTTGGACTCAGAACTGGTAAGATGGAAAAGTACAGCGCGGAGCTCGTCGCTGTAACAGCGTTGACTACGACGTGGAGTCATGCGATGGTACGCCGCAGCTCCATGCAACTGTTGCTTGAGGCTTCTGAACGGCTTTGGTTCGCATGCGTGGAGTACGCGGTTCTAGTAGTACTCACGGCGGTGACACGCACGTCCAAGGAAGCATGAACAGCGTTTCTTGGTGGCTCGTATGTTGGAAGAGTACCGGAAACGGAATGCAGGCCGTGGGAAGCTTGAACAGCATTCCCAAAGGACAGGAGCCCGTGCGTATTACGGCCGCGAAGTGATAGCATAGTGTCCATTGAATGATGCCCTCGTACCACAGTGGAGGCATGGACGCCGTCCACTGATGGTCTGATGGACAGCTGAAGCTGCGGCCGGGTTGATTACTCAATCGCCAAAGAAGCGTGAACGGCGTTCCTGGATAGAGAAGCCCGCACTGCCGACGACCCACGAGGCTACGGACAGATTGCTTGCGCAGCAAGGTTCAATTGTTAAGCTGCGCCATTGTGAAGGAATAATTGAGACAGAGACAGCACCCTTGCTGCAGGCCGGCTGTTCTCTTCTCTGCTTCCTCTTCCTCTACTTTCCTAACTATGCCCCCCAAACGCACCCATGCCTGTCCACAGGCATGGGTGCGTTTGGTCTCTGTCTACAGCCTCTGTCTACAGCCAGCAACATCAAAGCTATCGAAGTGCATCGCGAGGAAGTGGTTTGACACCTTAAAAAATGCCTCACTTGAGCTAGTACACATTGTATTAAACCATGATCGATCTTCCCTGATATCCCTGATTAACAGGGAGCGCCAACTACTCGATCAGTTTAGCCTTTCTCCTGAAGAATCATCGTCCCTAAATGCATATGAGCAAAAGAAACGTTCCGAGCTTAACGCACAGAAACGCAAAAAGTTGCTCAGAGATGGTGTAAAACGTCGAAACTTAACGCCTCCATATTCGGCCAAGGAAAGAACATGTAAACCTGCACCCGACAACATTAATAATATTTTAACTGCTATCTTATCTAAAGAACTCATCCTTTTATCCCGTGGTTTAGGCTTCTGTCCAGCAAGTGCTAAATATAATGAATTTTTGTTGTACAAGGATTTAGACAAATTCGCACGAAATATGAGACTACGCGGATATTTCTTCAATCAGCCGACTCCCGCCGACGATCCAACGGCTTTACCCTCGGCTAAACGTTGGACACCGGGATCACAACGTGACAAGCACTTGGACATGTTTATTAAAGCAGTGCAGCGAGATATCATTCAAGCTTATAATGAACCCCAGTCTTTCTGTCGAAAGCTATCGACCCTAGAAATAAAAGCTATAGCAAACCTTGGCGAACGCACCGACATCACAATAAAACCTGCGGACAAAGGAGGTGTCATCGTTGTCATGGACATGATCAAATATATCGCTGAAGCGAACCGTCAGCTTGATGATAGGTCGTTTTACAAGCGACTCGAGGCCAATTCAACTGAGGATTATAAAGCGACGTTAGATGGCACAATAAGAAAAATAATAAAGGAGAAAAAACTAAATGATAGGGCAGATTCTCTGATCCCTCTTAGTCCGGCAGCTGGTAGGTTCTATTTGTTGCCAAAAATTCATAAACACAACAATCCTGGTCACCCAATTGTTTCCGGCATAGGTACCGTGACAGAAAACTTGTCGCGTTACGTAGATAGCCTGATAAACCAGATACCCCCTACGTTTCAGTCATTTATGCGAGATACTAACGACTTCCTTTCTGATATTACCAACCTTATACCTAACAACGCTCTCCTTGTCACTCTCGATGTTGCGTCTCTCTACACAAGCATACCGCACTTGGATGGTATAAGGTCCGTGGTTGAGGCTTACTGTCACTCTGCTCTCGACAAGTCCATTGATAGTTCGACTATAGCTACACTGCTTGAAATGATTCTTCAATACAACAACTTTGAATTCAATGGAGTGCATTACGTTCAAGTAAGTGCTACGTCTATGGGTACTAAGATCGGGCCAAGCTATGCGAATATATTTATGGGATCCCCTGAGAACAAATTCTTGTCGGGTCGTTCGCTAAAACCTTTTTATTATAAAAGATTTATTGATGACATATTCATAATTTGGCCACATAGAGAGGAGAAACTTTTGTCTTTTATTTCGGACTTTAATAATGCTCACCCTTCCATATCCTTTTCGCACACATATTCGCCAGA
Source organism: Rhipicephalus microplus (assembly GCF_013339725.1). Lineage (NCBI taxonomy): Eukaryota > Metazoa > Arthropoda > Arachnida > Ixodida > Ixodidae > Rhipicephalus > Rhipicephalus microplus. Next base: position 110,000,112 of record NC_051169.1, read on the forward strand.
GACCATTAACTTTTTCGATGCCACAGTATGTCTCGATAATGCAAAATTAAGCACTAAAATGTAAAGCAAGCCGACTGACAGACAGAGGTATTTACACTTTTAAAGCAGCCACAAAAGGCTCTGCAAATACAGCATATCTTACAGCCAGGCCTTACGCTTGAAGCGAATTTGCTCTGAGCAATCTGACTTTGATAATAACTGTAACCAGCTACGCACTGCACTTCTTAAACAGAAATATCCGCCCAAGTTAGTCGATGACGCAGTAAGGCGTGCCGACGCACAAGACCGTACAGCACTCTGCATCCCCAAGGAAAATCCTAAAAGTCATTCACAGGTTAACCTGGTTTTAACCCATAACGCATCGGCACCTAACGTCGCATCTATTTTCCGTAAACACCACAACATACTTATGCAGAGCGAACGCCTTGCAAAAGCGTTTCTGGACCCACTACGTGTTGTGTATAGACGAGGCAAAAATTTGCGAGATTTACTAACTTCCTCAAAAACCAGACAGAGCAATAACGTCCAGACGCTTGGTTGCCATCCTTGTAAAAAGCCCCGCTGTAAAGTGTGTGCACACATGACCACAACAACACTGGCAGCCAGTACTGCGACGAACTTCAAGTTCAAAATTAAGGGCAATTTCACTTGTGATACTGCAAATGTCGTAAATTTGCTAGAATGCTCAATCCGTCATGTACAATACATAGGCCATACTGAAACTGCTTTTCGATACCGTTTCAATAATCATAAAGCTCATGTGCATGCCCTTTCTAACTTACCGATTGCAAGGAATGTCACCGAGGCAGGTCATTCATTCAGTAACATGATAGCTACAATACTGGAATCGGGTTTTAAATCACACCATGAACGCCAAGTAAAAGAGTCATTTCTAATTCATAAATTGAAAACACTATCTGCCGGCATGAACGAGAGCCAGGGTACGCTTACTTGCACATTGCCTTAGTAAATCGCCTTTTTGTTTTACTGACTAGTGTTTATTCTTTGCACGGTGTTGGCCTATTGCCAAATATTACCTACATAGTGTAGGTGGCCTTTGTCGCTTCACCATTTTACACGCATTCATTTTGCTCTGTCTGGTTTTTGATTTTGTTTATCTCCATAAACTTCTTTTTCTTTTTTAAGCTAACTGAATGTTTTTAGGCTGTGATTATCTCGCAGAACGTATGACCAAGTGAGCTACTGCGTGCGCAGTTTGTTATTTTGCAGACCTGTTTCATTCCACACAAGTTGTAGGGTATCTAACACGTGCCAATTCACTATTGTACAATGATACGCGTTTTCTGCTGTATATGCCCTATACCCACGTACCTTTGGTGATATATAATCTTGTTTCTTAAACTACTGATATTGACTTAGCCGTGTGATACGCAAAGAAGCGGCTTATATATGTTCCCTGTGTACCATCTGTAACCATTTACTCCGACGAAGGCAGGCCCGCCTGCCGAAACGTTAGTAAAACTTGTGTTTTCGCACGTTTGTCGACCTCTTTTTCTACCGCATTTTCCACCAGATCCATTGAATTTTACCCCACCATATATATATATATATATATGTGTGTGTGTGTGTGTGTGTGTGTGTGTGTGTGTGTGTGTGTGTGTGTGTGTGTGTATATGTATCTGAAAGAAGTGTATACTGAAGGGCTTGTTTTTCCGTGTTTTAAACAATATTACGGAGATACAACAGACAATAATGCCAAGCAAAGTATAGGGGAACCTATTACACTAAATTGTAAGAAAATGTGAAGACACAAAAGAGATAACTTGCCGCGGGCAGGAACCAAACCTATAATAATATAATAATAACACCGATAAATCAAACATAATGCTGCAGCGTGCCGAAATTTCAACATATAAATGAACGCAACACATACAATAAACCGGGCATGCGCTGTCGAGCGCATTAAACAGACTCTCATAGTAGAACAAGGGCCCGCTAGGACAAGCCGTGGTATTGCACCCACATACTCTCTCCGCAGCCGACCATCGCCAGACTCCTAAAGGCCACGTGCTCATCCTCACGCGCGTGCGTTAGCTCACTCCCGCAAGGGCGTGCTCCTTGAACCGCGCGAGCCCAGCGCCAGCTTTCGTTTGGTGGCGAAACTAATTTTCGCGTATCCAGCTTTTGATTGATATGTGGGGTTTAACGTCCCAAAACCACTATATGATTATGAGAGACGCCGTAGTGGAGGGCTCCGGAAATTTAGACCACCTGGGGTTCTTTAACGTGCACCCAAATCTGTCGCGTATCCAGCTGTCGCGCGAGGGCCACGAGACGAAACAACTTTACTTGTGCGATAAAATTCCCACAGTATACAAGGGAATAATAGAGCAGAAAAAATAAGGATACCTGACAGGCTCCTAGGTGGGCATTGAACATGCACGCATGGTGTACAATAATATTCTACGTCGTCATTCATGTGTTTACAATTTAATGTTATTATTATAATATTCTGCGTCGTCATTCATGTGTTTATATTGTAATGTTATTATTATCACTTCATACTTCTCAACTTCTATTCTTGTTTGTCACTTTTCATTGATTTCGTTGCTTCTTTTATTGGCCTTGTTGAAACTATGAGTAAAAAAATTCTACTCTGTTAAATGACTGCGGGGGAAGAAGCACCAGAATACACTGGCCTAAATAAAGGATATCTCGTATTCTAAGTAATGAAAATGAAGGAGGTTCATTGATCCACCTGCCAGAAATTCAATGCATTGCACTCTCCATATCTCTATATATTCCGTCACACTTTTTACATAACACTCACAACAAAGATATATATTCCCACAGAAAAGTCCAAGTTTAACGCTGCTCCTAAAGCGTGAGGCATTGCGCCATCGACAGCAGGTCGCTTACTAAGAAATTCGCAAAGACAGCATGTAGAGTAGTGTCGCGTAGTGGATCTGCATTCATTTGGAGTGCTTCACACAGCACCCAATTCACTAAAAGCAGCTGTTGCGCTTCATGCATACTGTTGTATTCGCACACTTTAGGTTTTTTCTTTCTTTGTGGATATTGTTACATACTTCTATCTCTAACGTTTTCAGTCATCGGCAGTACTGAAATGACTGTACCAACAAATAGGCAAAGGCAAAACATTTGTAAGTTACAGTGTATGACTCCACGATACTCAATGTATTTTTCTAGGCTCAATATCTTTCCGAAATATAACCTATATCTCTCATGCTCGTGGTCACAAGCGCTTAGAAGGTGAACAATAGCGCATGCAGTAGTTACAGGTATGTTTTTGCGTTCCTATATCATTATACGAAACGTACGCCACCAAAGCCGGTTGCGCCATCTCACAGTGCGTTATATTTATTAATGTTAGTGAAGAAAATGCCTTCAAGTAGACGAAGTTGCTTTAATGTTAGAGCTGTAGCTCGAGTAAATCCAATAGCTTTGGCCAACTTTATTTGAATTGTCGTAAGATAGCCGCATTAAGGAAGGAAGAATGAGAGCGTGTTGTTCGGCTTTGGTGTTGTCAATTCTTTGGAATTCGATCCTCATATTCTTTTGGTGCTCATTAGGCAATGTGTTACAAATAAAAAGGAAATATTGTGGTGGACGATCATGTAGGGAAGGGTGTTTCAGTGCACTAACCAGAAGCCTAGAGAAGGACGAATCGTGCAGTTTTTTATGAATATAATTGATGCCCCCCCGTTTTATGGACTAGAGGCTCCGATTAGACACAGGGACCCGCAGTGCGCATGCAGGTAACGCACACGCTGAGAATCTTTATTTTTCCACTAAGCACAATCAAACGTTTGGAAAAGAGCTACATTGCAGGTCAAGATCCTGGGCATATATATACTGGGTAGCCGGTGAGTGCTTGCGCAACGTGATTACTGGGTTATTCCTGTCAAGAAACTCGCAAGCAGACACTGCTTGCATCGGCGTGGTGTCTTGCGGCTTAGGAGACGCCCTCGTTCACTGCAGCTGCATTTTCAGTGCTAATCGTAGAAAGAGCATTTCTGTAGTCAACACGCGCTGCTTGCTCTCTCTCTCGTCCCACGACGAGGGCTGCGGCAGCGACGTCCTCTCTTGCGTTCAAACAAATGAACCGCCACGACAGCAGCAGGTGACGATGGACGCCGACACACCGAGATGCTAAGGTGCTTCTCTCCCTACAAACCACAGGCATATCGGATGCTTTCATATCGTTTTCACATCACATTACATCGAGTTGCTGTAGAAAGGACACGCATATCAAAAGAACTAGGGTGAACACGACCCCAGTATCACATGCAATTTTTAATTCTAATGCGTATTCACATGTTCAAACCTGACTTCAAGAAAGCCTTAGTACTGCATATACACAAGGGGGGCTCTCGGTGCTAACAATGAGTTATATCGTTTCTTTCTTATCACGTAGGTATATTGAAATGAAGACAGGCACTTTTTGATCTTAGCTCATGTTTTGGCCTAACAACACGTTTAGAGATATGTTGCGTGAACAGCGAAATCTAGTTTGGTAATGTGCCTGATCGTTAGGCCATAGTGACATCTAAAGATTCGGACTAGTTGGTAGCTGAGTATCTGCAAACCTGACTACTTTTATTTTGTATAAGTTGTCCCTGGCGTCGTTGATTTGTTCACCGTTGTTCTAGTGACCGATTTCCAAGTTGGAAGCTAAGCGTATCACCTGAGCTGACTGCCCTTCTGATCTTATTATGCAGGTGATCTTCCGGGCAACCGTCGGTCTTCAATCAAAGCCAGCGTTTGTCGCCCTCGACGATATCGCCATCGTGCACCACGATCGGTGCGAGACTTTGCCAAAAGGCAGCGAGGCCCTCTCCGCGAGTGAGTGCTCTTCCTTTAATGCGACTTGTCTAATTTTTTTTTACATTTCCTTTGCTGAAAAGAGATACGTAGCCTTTTGCTTATTCTAAACAAACGTAGCGCATTACGGTGTCAAAATGCTGCCCTAAGCGAATGATGCGTGGCAATATTTCGAGTGCGCTTTCAGTATTTCAATATTTTGAGTGCGTGTTCAAAATTTCGAGCAATTTTTCGGCTGCGCGTTCAGCTTTGTTTGTATCGCATCAGTGAAAGTGCCAGGACTATTTTGATGCCAAAACCTGCTGCGTGAGTGGACTATTTTCACGTTTGGAACGTTTTTTCTCCGGAGCCGGCCACCGCCTGGGCTAAGCCTAACCAACACCACCTAGACTATTGACAAGGCCCCTCCAGGGAGAGCGGGACGTCACGCTAGTTGCCCACCTGCACCCCGGCCGTCGTCGCCACTCGTTCTCGTTATATCTGCTGTGGGGACTTATTGAAAGCCGGTGTTTCTCTTTTTTGTTCTTTTTTTGTTCCTGCGCAGTCTGCATTTGTTTACGCCTGCCTTTACTATTTAGTGATCAAACTGTAAAAGTCAGAAATGCATTTGTAGAAGTGCTTTCTTTAGGACAAAAGGCTAAAACCATCCTACCTCATTTCTTGTTCAAGGTTTTGATTTTTCTGTCAGCTGCCTTTTTTTGTGCGTTGCTTTGGATGGTGTCATTTCGAAGTCTACAAAAGATGTTAAGAGCGACATTTGTTGCAACACGCACTACATGCCGCACGATAGTCTCAGAGGTATGGCAATTTTCACAAGTCTCTAGCTCAACATCTCCTAGCAGTGATGTGGTAATGGAGCTTACAATGCCACGTTGGTTGTTCGACGCGAGGAACGCCTTTGCATTTTCTCCCTTGGTGAGCTTTTCGACAACAAGCGTTGTCACCAGCACCATGGGCACAGTACATGGCTGCGGAAACTTTAAGCTTCCTCTTGACAAGTTGTCAATCATTGTGTTACCTTCCACATCTATGTTCCTGCTCTCCAGGACGAGCACGCTGCTGCAAAATGCGCATGACAGCTTCTTCATAGCTGAGTGAGCACAATATCCAGCGATATAAGCAACAACCTCCATGTCATGCTTTGGGTTGGAAATTTCATCATTTGAGATGTGAACAGAGAAGTTATGTTGCGATACTTCTGTGTCACTTTCGCTGCTGATGTCTGGCTGCGGAAGCATCAGCAGCTTTTGCAGACGAATTTTCTTTTCAGACTCCGGAAGCTGCCTCACGGAAACATGATATCTTGCACCAGCAAGCTGACGGTAGCGACCGAAGCGATCTTCAAGAGTGTCAGTTTGAAATTTTCCCAGCAAGACATACTTGAACTTCAGTTCTTCTAAACAGTACCGCGACAGCTCAACAAGGGAGTAGCAAGTGAGTCTCAACGCAGAATGTGTTTCCTTTGTCAAGCAGCCACGGCTCATGTTGACGCTGCTCCAAGCATCCAGCCAGTCTACCATGCCACTAAGGAAAACCAGCTGTTGATCCACCGTAAAATGCACTGGATTTTGAAGGGTGTCGTTCAGTGGGCAACCTTTCGAAGGGGTCTTCACGTTGACGATTTTCCACCACGTCGATATGATGTTTATGAAGAGAGCTGTTGAACTGGCACATGTGGTTTCAAGGGCATCGCCACGCGTCTCAAGTGCGTTTGATACAAACGGATTAATGACATTTAACACCAACTTTACATTCCGTCTCTCCATAGGTGTTGGATTGATTGCCTTGGAATTTAGCTTGTAGCCAAGCTTGAGAAGCGATGTCGGCTCCAGTGCATACAGCTGCCGTACGGCTTCAAATGATGCTGCTGCTTTCAATTCGGGCGGCCCGTCAGGCAATATTCCTGACAGGCTCACTTCAGGAAAGTAAAAGCATATTCCTTCGTTTTTTTTATTCATCCAGTTGTTCCTGATGCATTTCAGTATGTGCACAGGGTCTACGACATAAAACAGAGGCCGATTGTTGTCGGCTGGATGAGGATATACAATGCTTACTTCCTGTTTCTCTGCCCCGCCGCGGTGGTCTAGTGGCTAAGGTACTCGGCTGCTGACTCGCAGGTCACGGGATCGAATCCCGGCTGCGGCGGCTGCATTTCCGATGGAGGCGGAAATGCTGTAGGCCCGTGTGCTCAGATTTGGGTGCACGTTAAAGAACCCCAGGTGGTCGAAATTTCCGGAGCCCTCCACTACGGCGTCTCTCATAATCATATAGTGGTTTTGGGACGTTAAACCCCACAAATCAATCAATCATCCTGTTTCTCTGAGAAAAACGACATCATTTTCCGATTGAGGGAATTGTTGTCGGTAATTACAGCAATGACCCTGAGGCCCATAGATTCCACTTCTAAAATTGCTTTCTTGCAGAACTCATGTAGAATTTCGGTGGTCATTATAGCAACAGGAAGAATATGAAGCACATCTTTGTTTGATGACAAGAGCGACTGAAGCATGAAAATATGAGCGGTTGTGGCTGCCTCTTGAGAATTGGCTGCTGATCCAACTATGCTGCCCCCTTCATAATCGAAGTATGGCTTGATATGAATTTCATCAACCATTAGCGTCACCGTCTTTTCGTGCGGCTACATGCACTTCACTCTTTCTCGAATGTAGGAGAGGAAGTTCGCTTCGTTTTGCTGCTTCAGTGGATCGCCTTCATACTTGGAACAAACGCGGCGCAGGGTTGAAGGATGGGGTAAAGTCAACGTCGACGCTGATCTGGCAAAGTTATAGGCGTGCAGAGATATGGAGTGCAGGATGCTAGAAAACACTAATGTTTCAGCACTGTAGCGACGAATGGGGGCAGCGAGTGCGAGAGCTATTTGCTCATTTAGCAAACGAAACAAAGCACTTTGTTCTTCGGTCGTGTCACTGTCTTGGGACAGTTCATTCAATAAGGAGCCGATATGCTGCAACACTGACGCTGTTTTCGACGGACTTGCAACTTCAGGCTTCTCAGTCATGTGGTTTTCCAGCTGCTGGAGCAGTGAGGACAACGTCCGGATGTCGCGCACTGCGTCTGGAACTGCGCCTCCGCAAGGTAATGAAACCAGCTTGATCATACCTGCTGAGACTGCAAGTGAGAGATCAGCAAGCACTGTGACGGAAAACCTCACGTGCGGTGAAGGATTATCTTCGATGCGGAGAAACATCACACAAAGATCGTTGGCCTTGATGGTCAAGAAATTATTACTGCATACAGCAGAAAGCTTGCCTCTTAAGTGTTCAAAAGAGGACACAGCATTTCTCTCCTCTTCACTTTTTTTTGCGCATATAGAGTCCTTAATCGCTTTGCTGAAGGCCTCGTCTTTCATTCGAGCTCGTTTCGAGACAGGAGATTCTCGACGATGAAGGCGTGTGATGAAGGCGCTGGGAAAAGTCTCGCACCACCGATCAAGGCCAAGCCACGGTACCACCATCACCCCCCACGGATGGGCAAGACTTCCCGCAGTCACGCGGTTCCGGGGGCCGTTCCAGGCGACGTTCTCGATCACATTCCAGGGGCCGTTCCCGGTACAGGAGTCGCTCCCGGTCCCGAGGAAGAGCGTGACACTACAAGTCTGGGAGCCGCTCCAGGTCTCGATCTAGGCCTACCGGGCGTCAACAGCAGCCTAGCGGGGTGTCAGCGAGAAGCAAGAAGTTAACCTTGGTTGACACGGTCCGAGGGGGGCCAGCTGAGGTACTGTCGAGGCCACTCCCAGAGCACGCGGAGAGCGCGCGCGAGATTTCCCAGCTGAAACGCGAGAACGCAGCAATGAGGGAAACTATAAACATGCTTTTGTCTGAAATCGCTGAGATTGAGAACGCGAGGAACCCACCACCACAACCCGCCGCCGCATGCGTCGCCGATACAATGCCCCTACCCATGGAAGTGCAGAGCACTGAAGCCGGCGACAGCAGCAGTGAGGGTCAAAGTGCACCTAAGAAGAGGGCCGTCGCCTACGAACAGGAAGGTGTAGCGATTCGAGTCAGGTCTGAGCTTCTAGACACGCTATCCGCGCTCAGAGAAAGCATCAATAAGCTCGGGGAGAATTTCGACCAACTGCAGATCAACCTGGCCGCGCAAAACGACCGAGTATCCAAGGTAGAGTCGTTTCTCGAAAGCGTAGTGAAACCCACTCTGACCTCAACCGCCATCGTACAACCCCAGCCCGGCGCTACGGGCCCCATCGTTTACGCTATTCTTAACCAATCTGTGGGCAGCACCAGCGCACAAAAGCACCAAGATGGCCAAGCCAAGTGAGACGTTTCTCATTTGGCAGTGGAACTGCAGGAGCTTCCCCAGTAAAAAGGCGTCATTGCAGCAGTACATTCGAGGCTCTAGCGAAAAACCCCTCGTCATTCTGCTTCAGGAAACATTAACCCCAAACGTCACACTGACTGGTTACCAGCCCGTTTCGCGTTATTCTGATGGCCGGGGCGTCTGCACCTTGGTCAGTAAGAAGCTCAGACACATCTCTCACGACCTCAAAATGGCCACCAGCAGCGCCGAATATGTCATGACCGAGATTCTGCCACGCAGCTCGAACCGAAGCAGCATCTTTTTTCTCAACGTGTACAATAGCCCTAAGGACCGATGACAGCGCTTCAGGGCTCTCATAAAGAAGGCCGTCAACTTGGCAGGTCGTAACCCCCTGGTTGTGGCGGGCGATTTTAATGCTCCGCATCACACTTGGGGCTACCCGTACAATACAAGCAAGGGCGCGTAACTGTTGCAGAACACGACGGACATGGACCTGACTCTAATCACTGACAAAGCCTTTCCCACTCGGTTGGTCACCTCATCCTGCAGAGACTCGACTCCCGACTTGACCTTGGTCAAGAATCTCCCCGATGTACAGTGGGCCAACTCGAACATTGACTTAGGTAGCGACCCTTACGTCCTTGTTACGCAGTTCTAAGTGGTCCGAAAGAGGGCACGGGAGTTTTCTTGGACAAACTGGGACCAGTTTCGCAAGGTCCGCAACGACCGACCCCTACCTTCAACCAGGCCAAGCCTCCAGCAGTGGATTAGCCAGCTCAGAGAGGATGTCATAAGTACCACGAAGAATATTAGTACTGACCTTCCGGTTGAAAAAAGGGACAGCCGCCTTGCCCAGCTGCTCGAGGCCAAGCAGTCACTTCTCGCCCGCTGGAAAGGCCAGCGCCTCAATCGCAGGTTGCGCAAGAAAATCTCCAACCTAAACAATACCATCGAGGAGCACTGTCGCGTCCTCTCCAAGCAGCAGTGGGACGAGGTGTGCAACTCGGTAGATGGCCAGATGCGTAATGGCAAGACATAAAACCTGCTCAAGCACCTGCTCAGCGAGACTAACACCAAAACTAACCAGCGGAACGTACTAGTGCGAGCCATGCACGAAGCCAAGCAGTCCTCTTCAGAAGAGGAGGTTTTGAAGCAGCTGGTGCAAAAGTACCTCCCTGTCGACTCGAACCCCGCAACAACGTACCCCGAGTACTCGGGACCAGCCAACACTGAACTGGACGCCGAGATACGCCACGAAGAGGTTCGGCAGGCGCTCCACGGGCTCAATGGAAGGTCTGCCGCGGGCCCCGACGGCATAACTAATGAGACCCTGCGCAACCTGGACGACCGGTCAATCGACTACCTCACCGATGTCATCAACGAGGCATGGAAGAGCAGCGAGGTCCCCGACCCGTGGAAGGTCGCACGCACCGTGCTGATTCCCAAGCCGGGCAGGCCACCCAACGTGGACAACATGCGCCCATTTCGCTCACATCCTGCGTGGGAAAGGTAGCCGAGCATGTCGTCTTCAATAGGTTGACTCGGTACCTGGAAGACAATGGGCTCTACCCGCACACCATGATTGGTTTTCGGGCCAAGCTTTCAACGCAAGACGCTATGAAGCTGCTCAAGCACCAAGTCATCGACTGCAACACTCGAGACATGCGGGCCATTCTCGGCCTCGACTCATAGAAAGCCTTCGACAATGTTACTCACTCTTTCGTGTGGCGGTCCATCGCTGAGCTCGGCCTTGGAGTCAGATTCTACGAATATGTCAAATCGTTCTTGACCCGTAGGAGAGCCACCCACAGTGTGGGATACCTTGTCTCCGAGGAGATCGAGCTTGGCTCGCGCGACCTTGTCATGGTCGGGTTGTCCAAGAGGCTCTCATGTATCGAAGGCATTAACCACACAATTTACGCGGACGATATTACCATTTGGTGCACCGGTGGCAGCGACGGGCAAGTGAAGCGCTCCCTGCAGGAGGCCATAGACACCACGGAAGATTACCTCCGTCCCACAGGCCTGAGGTGTTCTCCAAACAAGTCCAAGCTCCTCTTCTACCAACCTACTAGGCGAGGGCCCAAGCCTAAAAACTGGCAGCCGATCTCGAAGAGTGATATCAAGCTCTACACCGGAGATGGCAGCGCAATACCCCGAGTCGACTCCATTCGGGTCCTCGGCATGTCCATCGAGTCCAATGGTTCGAACGGCAAGACTGTACTAAAGCTCGCCGCCAAGACGGATAACGTGGTTCGGCTGGTTCGGCGGGTGGCCAACCACTACCAAGGCCTCAAGGAAGACAACCTAATCCGCCTGGTCAATGCCTTTGTGCTCTGCCACTTTTCATATGTCGCGGTCATGCACAATTGGCAGCTTGCTGAGCGTGACAAGATCAACGTCTTGCTCAGAAAGATTACCAAGCGGGCCCTCGGTATCCCGATGAGGACGTGCACCGAGCGCCTGCTCCAGCTGGGAGTACACAATACAATGGAGGATATTGCCGAAGTGCAGGAGCGGGCCCAGCTCGCGCGCCTTTCGTGCTCCCAGATCGAGAGACATATACTCCGAGAGCTCGGTCACTCTCCGGCTGAAGTGGACGAGAAGATGAGGCAGGTGCGCCGTGAGATTAGCGACCTCATCACCGTGGCACCAATACCGAGGAATGTCCATCCCGAGCACAATCGTGGTAGGCGACGAGCTAGAGCTGCCACTCTTCTCAAGCAGATTCACAGTGAGGAGCATGGCGTCAGCTTTGTCGACGCGGCAGCGTACCGTGGGAGCCGCGCCTTCTCCGCAGTCGTCGTCGACTCCAAACAGCAAATCACCAACTGCGCATCGGTTCACGTTGACGATTCGACGATTGCCGAACAAGTCCATCTTGGATTGCTGAACGATTGCCGAACAAGTCCATCCTTCCAGGATGGCCAGTCGCCCTGGCCATCCTGGAAGGTGAAAGGGAGGTCCTCTATAGTGACTCTAGGTCAGCTATTCACGCTTTCGAGCGCGGTGTAATCTCCAAGAAAGCCCTGCGTGTGCTCCAGAGTGGTGGACGCGATGGTATCAAGCACCACGATGGTATCAATCTTGGACATCTTGGACACCACGATCACTATATTCACTCCCTCATCCAAATCTTGATTTTGGCCACAGGCCCTTACGCTCAGACTACTGCAGACCGACACGTACCCTAATTTGAGATCCCTTGACGCTTTTTATCCTGACGTGTTCCCCAATGACGCTTGCCCCGCATGTGGAAATGTATCCGCGCTGGCGCACATGCTCTCGGAGTGCAAGGCAACGTACACTAACCCCAACACTACATCGGTCAGGCGGGAGGCGGCCCTACGCAGCTCCCTCCTGGCCGACCAACTTTTGGCCGTCCAGCAGGCCCGCGGAGCGGCCGATAGGCTTGGCCTAACGGTACCGACGTGGGAGTCACCCGCTGCGCGCTGACGCGCGCCTTGCAGGACCACAATATAGTTTCGCAACCAACCAACCTGTAGACATCGAAATGGGAAGAAAATGACAGTATACCAACATCCTTTTTTGTGCGCACATTGGCACTAGATCATGTAATTTTGTCTTATCTTCACTAGTGAACAGCTACGGCTTGAATATAATGTTTTGTGCACAGCACTAGTTTGATCAACCTTTCTGTCTTGTTAACCTAATTATTCCTAATGCAAGGGAGTTTAATAGCGACGCCAGGTAGTAGGCAGGCAGCCGGTACGGACAGAAATGCTCGAGCAGTCCAGCGTCTACAGCTTGTGCACACACTCGCGCTTCGCACTCAGAGAGAGATGGTCCCACTAGTCAGTGCCTTGCGAATTCCGCACTACACTAAAACCGTAAAAATTCTTGTTCTATCGTTCATGTGACGTTCAGCATATGAAAAAAGTACTGCAACATTTAAACACACCAGTGTAAAATCAAACGGTAACTAACGCAATCCATGCTGCTACTGCATCCCTAGTAAACGCAGTCTTACGGCTGTCGCCCCTTGTACACGTTGTTGTCTTAAAGGTCCTCAATGCTACATTATAATGCGTCATTACTAATAGCACTGTTATTATTTCTTTGCTAAGTGAGTTTGATACATTTCTCAGCGTGATAGTTTAGAGTATGACGCAATGTGTATACTGACCGATTTGAAAACTTGCGACTCGATGATTGGGAAAAAAGTATGTTAATAAAGTTGGCCCGATGAACACAAACTTGAGTGAATAAATACACGGCGTAGCCTTTTGCGTCCTTTCTCGTCCTTTCGATAACACTATAGTTGTATTATTAGGCTCTTCTAGACAGGCCCCAAGAAGGGAGTATATCGGGCTACAATCTAAGAATAAATGTAGGCTTCTACTGCAGCCATCGCTGTCCCACGTGCACAAAAATTTGATAGACGCCCAATCCGCAAAACAGGGTTTATTCAACCGGTACACTCAAGTGGTAGAAGTGCTACTAATCTAAACATTTATGAAGTGTGCCAATGAAACTTACACAAATGCTAGACGCATTTTTATGCGGATCAGTAATACACTCTACGCGACCAAGGAACAACTATACAGCGAGAAACCTGCTAACAAAATGTATTAGAGTGCTTGAAAAGGTAGGACCAATAAATTGCGATTGTTTACTTCCGCGAGAAGCACATGCACGTGTTTCAGGGAGATAATTTTTGCGCGTGGACTGCGCAATCGTATTGCTAATTTCCGATTGGAGTACTTGAACTTCCTTGCAAATTTTAGCAACGATTGCGCGACGGTTTCTCGGGGAAATGTAATAATTTGTAAGGACAATGAACATTTACTTGTTTATAACATAAGTATCCACATGCGCGATATAAACACAGGAGTACGTACAATAGAAACAGTTTGGGATGACTCTCTTCACGGAAGGTGCACCGTAGTAGTGGGGCGGAGCGTGAATTTATAGTCAGGTTGTAAACAAGTATAGCTACCTCACCTAGTTCAGCCGCCACAGAACATGTGCAAGCTTTTGCAAGTGAGCCGGTCTTTATAACTATTAATTGTTGCGCGGAACACTGCCGTGGGTACTTGGTGAGGGTTGGTGAAGTGGACGCACAAGCCACAGCTGCATTCTACCCTCATTCTGCTGCCCCCACCCCCACCCCGCGTCGCCTCCGCACCCACTGATGCTATTGGAAGTAGGCAGAGCGAGGAATTTGCATTGGAAACGCACCAACGTTTTCTGTCCAGATGAAACATATTGATGGAAGTTGCAACGCCTTTACAATACAACGAACTGATCATGCGGGAAACAGGACAAGGATGTAACGGAGAAAAAATTATCACACAGCGCAAACGCTGATGAGCGAATGTCTGTAAATTTATGACACGGGGAAATGTATACCTGAAAACGAAAACAAGATTAGAACCATTACGTGCACATACAGATGAAACGCAAGAAAAACTTGCCACGCGTCGGAGTGTCCCCAATTAGCCGCTCATAAACACAATCTCTTCATGCAGGAGGGCGAGTGAAGGCTCACTAACGCACATATTTTCGCTCTTTTGGATATAAAAAGCCTCTTTGATTTCTCGCTCTCTCTTTTTACGATTTCTTGTGAGCATCTTGCAATTATAAAATAGCGAGGCGCAGCCGCACGTGAAATGATGGGCTGCCAAGGTGCTGATTCCTATAGTTCTGATATTGGGGGCATGCTCTCTCAGGTAGTCGTTCAAACAGCAACCTGTCTGTCCAGTATAGGTGCGATCATAAGACAACGGAATGTCGTACACTACGTCACTAACGTACTCCACGTACTACGTCCTGTGTTTATTGACGCTCGCATGCTTCTTGGCGTTGTCAGCGTTTATTTTCTTGCATAAACGACCGAGCTTACGGGTATACCCCAGAAAACGAGATTTACGCCTGCTTTGTAACAATTTTCCTGAGCCCATGGCTCACACCTTATACGTAAAGGATAACGAGAATTTTCTGTATTTCCTCTACTGGGCAACTACGGCATTTCGCCCGTGATATACGGATATTTGTCACACGTATCGGGCCAGAAAAGCTTTGACGGCGTACGCGACGGGATATTCACAATTTTGACGACAAGTTTACCCAGAACCCAGACGTTGGCTGGCTGGCTGGCTGGCTGGCAGGCAGGCAGACAGGCAGACAAACGGACAGACAGACAGACAGACAGACAGACAGACAGATAGATAGATAGATAGATAGATAGATAGATAGATAGATAGATAGATAGATAGATAGATAGATAGATAGATAGATAGATAGATAGATAGATAGATAGATAGATAGATACGCTAAAAGAACCTGCATTTAGACATAGCTATGCAGAATCAGATTCAGAAATAATTCATTATTAAATGTTGGCGAAGTTGCAGGCATATAGTAGAAGGAGGTCCCATTGTCAATAGACTGCATCAGGACTTCCTGTGCAAAGTCAAATATGGTAGCAAAACACATATAGGCAACAGGAGAGAAAAATGGGCAAGCGTAAAACATAGAAACCGCAGAAAATAAATAAACGAGTCGTTAAAAGTATCAATAGTACATGCTTTTTAATATAGCCTAGTTGCGCGCTCTCCTTTACCGTGCACAAATTTACTGCACATGCGCCGAGTGTTCGTTCAGCAGACCATTCAGTTGTCTCATTTCGCAATCCACTCATTCTATTTTAGCTGGTTCATTAAAGTGCGACAACTATTGCGCACAGTGATAATATCAAGAAGCACACCTAATACAAACGAGGTTCTTGATTTATGTGAGCCATCAGCCAATAGCAGCCATCCACTAAATTATGAAATATGACAGCCCCAGCAAGCTTCGATGATGTTGAGCATAGACCTCTGTTTAAAGTGTGTGTGCTTCAAGCGGTAACGTGTGAAGTCTGCCTGACGTGTATGGTGATAAATTATGTCTTAGAGGTTCAAAACAGGGTCCGCTCTTCATATAACATCTTTTATTAACAAGTGTGAGTTGTGTTTTTTCGATGTGCACAAAAAAGTGGCAATACTTGTTGCATGGTTCGTTGGTGCAAAATGGATCTGTATGTGAATAAGCGCTACTTTCTTCTTGAAGTGCCTCTCGCCACCCCACGCTGAAATACGAGGGGGTAGTTTTGTCCTCTACTCCACTACCGTTCACTCACGCCATGCACACTCCTCGCCTCTTAGTTCTTAAAATCACGTGAACAATGTCAGTACTAAGCCCTAAAGCCTATGCCTGTCAGGATTTCGCGCTTCTCAGCTGCACGCTGTTATCACCGCTGATGCAGTTGTGAACACGTAAAATGAAGTGTGATTGGTTGATCATGCACGGTATTCATGCCACACAAGGAAGAATGAATGGGAAGCTGAATTGCGAAGTAATGAAGGAGACCAATCACATTTGATATTTCGCGTATATGAACCAATCAAAATTGTGTACACTATAGTCGTCGCGAGAACTGCTGTCTGCGCCAGAGAAGTGCGCTGTTTTTTTTCTATTTTGAGATCCTGGTGAGTGGCTCTTTGAGTGTCTTTGTTCACTTGATCTTTCAGTTGATATAAATACCTTTTTGGCACTTTTGAGACAGGAGGCAATTTGTAGGCAAGTGAATTTTACTCTGATTGGGACAATGCAACGTCAGTGCTATATATTCCGAGATTATAGTTGATATCAATGTAGACATTGTTTGGTATGACTTACTTGTGGCTCTTCTGAGTAGAAGCCACGACGATTGATAATAATATTTCTTGCTGCATTACAACACCACACTTTCGTGAGATTTTTTTATGTTGATTTTTCTCCTAATATCGTTGTAACCAAAGTGAACCTTCTGCGGAGCCTATGCACCTGTTCATTGTCCTATGTGAGAAAATGAATGAATGAATCAATAAATAATGTTGTTCGTATTATTACCAGGTCTATGAGCAAAAGTTCAATAATTACACTGCCACTTTGCTGTCATTTTGATGCTACTGTAATATCTATTATTAAATGATATATATTAGGCAAAACGGGATAGAAGTTTGCAAATGAAATCATTGGGACGAAAAAAAAAACAATTGATAGAAGCTATAGCACATGTTGAATGAATACTATGAAGCCAATTTATTCCCTGCCGCTTTTCACGTGCATAAATGTAGCGGAGCTGCTGACCTGTGATTTCCAAGCCTCGAACTTCTGCAAATGGTCGTCACTTGGCTCTTCAATACCAATGTGGAGATTTCGTGTGAGCCGACCTTTAAACCTGGGTCCTGTTTCATATCCTACGAAAAAAGGTAAGGCAACATTCATAATTGTCCTGACGCCCTATCAAAGCGCCTTGTTTTCAGTCACTCAACGCAAATATTTGAACTCGCACAAAATTATCGTGACTATTAAAATTGATTAAACTTCTATGGAAGGTACCCTATTCAAGTTCAAAGCGGGAAGGAAGTTGATATCCGCATAACGTTTATTGATTCCATGGTTTAGTAAAGTAAGCTTGACTAGTTAATGAAGTGATTAAAATACGTGCGTTATTTTTATAACGACGGCCCATTTAGCTGTAAATATCTGGTGGGGGAGGTGCACAAAAGCGATGCTACGTCTAAAGTAAGCCGACGCAGCGGCTAACATGCGACCAAGCTAAGACGAATGAGAATATCCGGAAGAGGTGCAAATAAGTCAAGCTACAGTTCGCCTGTTTTTATGAAGTTTAACACAAAGCTCAGTTGAGTGGTCGAACATAAATGGATTTGATCTTAAAAACACGATCGCTGACGGCTAAGGGCAAAACGTTCCTGAATAACAGTAAATCTGTGTAACTGCTGTGGTGCATTTTTGTGCAGTGCTTACGCATATTCCAGAAATCATCCTGAGAATTTCGGTTTGAATTTTTAATTATTACGTTTTCCTTCAGAAATGTTGCAGTAGGCATTGGGGGATTAGAAGTAATTGCTTTATCTGTTGACACAGGATGAGTGCCTTGCCTTTTTCTTTCGCCATCTTTAGGTGCCTTCACCAGCATTAAAAAATCTTACAAATTTGCCCATTTTGCAATTCTTGAAAGCTCTACAGATCCAAATACAGGAAAAAAAAGTGTGAATGGCAGTTATGAATAGCAAAGCTAGACACATCAGGCTTATTGTTTATCATGTACCAATGCAGCAGCTCTTGAGAAAGCGCAAACATTTGTAATAATCATCCAGTGAAAAATTACGAACCAGAATCAGTCCATTCAGTAAATGAAAAATATTTATAATCAATACAGTGATCACTGACATTGAATTGACAACAGTATGGAAGCTCTTGGAAAAAAAAAGTACTTGCATTTGGTGGAAGACGTTTAACGGTGGTAAGGGTAAAAAAAATATACATGTACACTCAAAAGATTCAGCATAAATTCGATGGTATGTAAACATGTCGTTTCAGGAAGAAAACCAAGCAGACGAGTTTAGGCATGGCATTTAAAGCACTATAATTTTTTTCCGTGTTACTACAACTAAATATTTTGAACAGTGAGAAAGTACAACTTTAATAATCCAAGAACGTTTTTTGCCATCATATGGCGCACTTAGTGACAATTTCGCATTCTGGGGAATTTTTTGGGGATATGGCAAATTCAGCAAAATTTTCACATTATTTATGGCCAATTAAGTGCGTACCATTTCATCACAGAGGACATTTCAAAATAATCGATCCAGTTTCTTGTACCAACGCGCGCGCTGCGTGATTTTTCCCGGCGTTCAAAGAAAGCCATCAAAGTTTTAAATAAAAGCCCATTACGCGCTTTGTAATGTAGCACTCTCAGAACCGGTATTGTATCTAGAAGTCAAGCTGATCTCTGGATCAGGTTGAATTTTCGTACCCTTTATAGGTGT
Organism: Rhipicephalus microplus; assembly: GCF_013339725.1. Classification (NCBI taxonomy): domain Eukaryota; kingdom Metazoa; phylum Arthropoda; class Arachnida; order Ixodida; family Ixodidae; genus Rhipicephalus; species Rhipicephalus microplus. The sequence goes on from NC_051169.1 coordinate 110,019,059, forward strand.
CCGAGCACGATCATTTCGTTATCACTTAAATCTCGCTTGAATTAATGCGGTGAAGGCTAGCACCTCGAAACGCGGAGGGCGTCGTCGTCAAGCACAGCAGACGCCTTCGACATGTCGATGAAACGGTATCACATGGCTGAATTATACAGGGACATATGGACAGACTGAAGACTTGTGAAATAACAGATTGGTTCTTGCAGACTTGTTGGCATTGTAAAAAACAGCCGTTAAAATATCCCTCCAGTTTACTAGTGTCTGTGCGCGCTTGACATAATATAAAGAAGCTGTACAAAGGTATTGGTAGTGAAGCTTTTATAAAACTTAATGCTCCCTAAATCATTATCATCCATCTGTCCTGGTGATTTAAGATGCACAATGCCTCAATGAAATTAACAAGAATAAAGCAAGTGAAGAAAAACTAACAGAGGGACTTGAATTTAAAAATCAATATTAGGAATGAAAATAAAGGTAATGAACACTAGAATATTATACTGAAACAAACAAAAGCCTTAAAAACGTACACATACACCATGGCAGCCAGTACGCTAAAAATAAATAAAACCACTTTCGTTATTGCATCTGAATCGAAAGCTAAATTTGTTATTTGAATTTTCTTTGACGGTGCACGTGCCTACTACTTGTGACGCAGGTAATATGGCCTACCTAACTGGGTCAGAACTTGCAAGATCCCGAGGGACAGCGGTGCTTCAGTCACCAATTGTCGGACCCCAGTCTCAACCAGCCTGCTTCTCGTTTTGGTATCACATGTTCGGTGGACAAGGCGCGTCGCTGAAGCTCACTTTGGAGAAGTCTCCCAGCACGACCAGCGAGAAGGAAACTGTAGAGCTTTTTCTCCAAAGGGATCGCGCCGTGACCGACCGGTGGTACTACGTGCAAAGGACGGTGAGCATGGACAGCATCCATAACAAGGTATATCACCGTTACACTGCATAATCGACTGTAGATGCGAACAAAATTTGGGCTACTGGGTTTGCGTTCATTGAACCACACAGGGATCACATGTTGACAGGGAAAAAGATCCTTGGCCTGTACGATGTATTAGGATTCGTATGTAGTTAACTCATGAAAATAATGGCAGAAGCAGTCCTCACAAGCAAGTGATGGGCGCATCGTCACCCTTGAAAGTTATTATCACTGAAGAAACGGAGGAGGAAAACAAGCAATCTGTAAGCTTTATCACTCAAGTCTAACAATATTATCCTGCCGGTATGAGCATGTACATGAATAGTTATTATGCTTGTTTGGTACATTCCTTTTACAGCGAAAGCTGTTACGAGTTTGCAATAGGAAATTATTCGGAAGGGGAATGTTCATTTCACATTTCAACAGTGAAGTTTCGGAATACCTAAGCTGAAACATCTCTCAGCACATTCATTGTCGAGTTCTTTATACCCTGAGTGTCACTTAGTAATGCTGGGAAAACAGTGGCAACCTGCGAAGCGACACACTAGCTGACTAGCCACCTTGTCATTTACAGACGCCGGCAAGTTCTCGATATCTAGGCAAGACCAAGCACGTCCTTAACTTTTCCTATTTGAATGATTACACGAAGCCTCAGCCAGGTCACCTGAGCGTCAGCTGTTCAGGTAGAAATTGGTGGTGTTGTACGCCACAAATAGACAGTACAGATATCGCCCACTCTCAAGGGGAAAATTGCAATATTATCTCACAGGAATGAAACATAAGCATTCTAGGGACCATGACGGTATTCTACAAAATAACAACATCAATGCTTGAAAACGCTTCGCAGAAATACCCTCCTAAGCTGACACGTCTGCCAAGAACACCCGTTCAGAAGCGGAGCAAATGTTGCATTCCTAATGCGTGGAATCGCACAAGCGTCATGCACCTTGAAATTTAAAAGACTGAGTGATTAAAACCTGTCCACCCATTGCAATAGATCCACCATAATTCACAAACACAGTCAACCACAGCAACAACAGCAGCTTCGTAGGTGTGCAAAACGTCTGATTGATACTATAGTAATTACTTCGCAACTTCAATGAATGACCATGAGTTACGGCTTAGCGACCGCGTTTGAACTGTACTTGAAGCAGGTACTTTACGAAAGCGCCAAGTATTCCAGCACATAAGCAAGCAAATGCTTTAAAACTGTTTCGAAGAAAGACGGTATAAAAGCATCATGCCAGGCGAGAAGTCGTGTCAAAAGCTGTGCAAATATCTTATGCATAGAAAACGTACACTTGTATACGAAGCGTTGCACAGTGGGAATTGTGCAATGGCTCGGTTTTTAAAGATTACCCACCTATTACAATGGGCTGAGCCACATTTCGTGTACATGGGCCACAACATCAACAAAGTGTCACGCTACAAAGCTACACACAATTCAGTAATGTGCCTAGTGTGTGCAACAACACTTACGAATACGCGTACGATGAAGGATTTTCTCCGCCTTGTCATTTCGCGTCTGTACTTTGTGGGGGTGCTGACACACACTGTAAAGTTATTTGCGCCGCGTTATGCACTTGTTCTGCGCAGAAGCCGTAATTCGGGGACACAACTATTGAGCGGTAGGTGGCATTGTGCTCGTGAGCGTTTCTCGCCGCCAACATCATCACCTTGATGGTTAGAAAATGTTAGCGCCAGTGGCAACGCCTGGCGGGAAGCCTTGGTGGTGGTGCGCAAGAATTAAGCGGGTCTCTTTTGGGATGGGGCGATAGCGCAGATGGTTGCTTCCAGCGGCGGGTCTACCGTGGACGGCACAGCGGGCCGTCTGCGGTGGGCCCACGTGGATAGTCAGGTGTGTTTGTTCCGACCGCGTCTGCTGTGACCGTTCACTCCAAGAGCATGGAGCTCGCCATATTTAGATCCCACAACTTGTAGCAGGCCCCCTAGTAGAGTTTGCAATTGGCTCTAAGAACGTTGCCCTCCAGTCTAGACTGCGGCTTGGCAGCAAATATCCCGCGTAGGCCTGACTTGTTTTTGGGCACGTGACATGATCGTGTATAAGGTTATATGTTCACATCAGTTAAATCCACCATTCCGCTTTGGTCTTGTTGTCTTGTTTCCTGTCCTTGTGTTTTTTCTGACCTAGAGATGAAACATCGCTGGTAGTACTTTCCAAGTACGAATATCGTTTCTTCGTACGATAGTCTTACAGCGAAAGCTGTGATGAGATCACAACCTGGGTTCGGAAACTTTTCTTAGGCAGGTTTGAAGTCTAGAAAGGAACTACTTTTTATAACAGCAAAGGAACAACCAGGCGTCACAGAATGCGAATTGCGTAGCGAGTCGGTCGTTCAATGCTCCAACACATCACAAACGCTTGTTCTTCATCACCTTATAACTTTGGCACATACCTAGTTCAGACGTAATTCTTCATCGTCGTCAGCCACTGAATCCTACTCAAAATTCGCACAAAATTCGTTTCCAGTGTTTAGCAGATACCACGCTTCCTTGAAATATGATGAAGACTAGCAAAGTAAATGCCGGTGTGCTACAAAGAAATCATATTTATTTATGGCGTAGTGGGTACCCATAAATTGTGGTTGTAGCATTTACACAAAGACTGTTCATAAAAAGCTCTGAAAGGCCACCCTTCAAGCTTTTTGCAGTGACTATCCTGCGCATTCTCAGCAGGCCTGGCGATTTTTTTAGATAGAAGATGTATCTGGACGATTGCGTCACACACACACACGCACAAACACACACACAGACACACAGGCGCGCACGCACACACGCACGCACACACACATATGCTGTCATCATATTCTACTAGTAGTTTCACATACTTTTTTCACGTAATTGTAAAGAACGAGATTGCGGGTATCCTCAGTGGTTCATAAAATTTATATACATTTTAGACACATTCACGGAGTTTTGGTGCTGATGCTTTCTATCGGTCACTTACCTTCACAATTATAACCAGCATGAGTATTGGTTGAGACGTTATTTTATGAATGAACTTAGCATGAGTTATTTCGAAGGATATATTTCTAAAATATGCAATAAAGAAAGGCTGCTGACTATTGTTCACAAGTATCCGCAGATTATACTGACAATCAATTTAAGTAACTATATACACGCAGGAAATCATGTTTTCGAATTTTGGGACATGCATATCTTGATTCCTTTCCTACTTGAAGATCACATCTACTATGTTGGTTTTGTTTCTTCTCATGTCTCAACCCTTGCCTCCATATGGATTACCTTTACTGTATCGTACAATTTGTATTGTGGCAAATATATCGGACCGGGCGAAACTTGTCACGTGCACGATCTCCCAACTGTAATGCTTTCACGTTGTACTATTTTAGACATAGATCGTATGAGCACGACACTGTACCATCAATTTTCAATTTGCAGATGGTTTTCACTATTTCAAATACCCCATCACTGCGTGAAGACGGGGTGGTTGCTCTGGGGCCTCTGCAGTTAACTATGGGAGAGTGCGACGTTCTTACGGATGGGCTAGGTGAGTGCCGTGCGTTCAAAAGAATTGTTATCGCTTTAGACATTTATAAGCACTGTATTACGAAAAAGCCTTATGGTGTCCAATACAAAATAACTAGTGTTTGAAAATAAGATCCTTAAAACAGGCAATACTTTGTTGTGATGAATTGCTTGTTAATCAAGCGAGGTCATTTGCACAATCTCTTTTCACCTTTCGAACCCATCGATCAGAATCATCCTTTTAAGTAGATTGTCTACGTGTTGTATTACTAAATTGAAAACAGTTACAGTTTCTTTTACATTTTTTTCACTATTTTAACCCCAATTTTCTGTTCTTATTAGTGCGTTTCCTCTCTCTCCAACTAATTCACCATATTAGTTACTAGTTAATGAACCATATTTGTCAAGAAAACAAAAATAGTTTGATAGAACTTCATTTGTGTAACGTCCCGAAAACTTCTGTAATTCCCTGACACGCGGGCTCTAGATGAGTGTGATGGTAAGCAAAAATGAAAGCTTTTTTTGCGAAAAAATTTGATTGTGATAGTTTGTAGCGCAAGAAAAGGGCAAGAACTAACACATGAACCACTTTAGGCGAGCACTCGCAAGTCGTCTTGTTTTGCACTGACGTCCTTCTTTCGCTACAAATTGTGGCATGTGGAGGGCCTGGAGACCAATATATGGCCAGATATGTGACGCTCGCTAGTGTTTGGAGAATAGCATACTGGTTCAGATAGCGTATAATACTATTATGTATAATCAATTACCTACCGTTACCCTCGCAGGTTATTGCGACTTCGAGCTAGACACATGCGGTTGGAGCGCTGACGCCTCATGGAAGAGAAACAGATCCGATAGACCAAAGGGAGCCACTGATGCGCTCTCAGGACCATTAAATTCCAGTGAGTGAGCCTTTTAAGTCTTAAAAAGTGCTTGGTTTTAAGAGCGAAAACCCCAAATTGTCCTTCTGATTCTTTCTTGTTTGTATATGGACATACAAAGAACGTATTTATTCATCGTGACTCGTGAATGCTCCACAGAATACAGGATTCGGGGCATGGTATAGTTTACACTGCCATGCTCGGCAGCACTGCATATCTAGCTGTATTATAATGGAAATTGTATATAGATAGGCAGTAAACTGCATGCGACGAACTAGACTGTATAGTTATGTACATTCATTCATTCATTAACTCACTCCTAATTTTCTACCCTACAACGCACCGGAACATTCTTGCGGTAATTTAATACTGTGCCTGACAACGCGTACGCAATACTGGATTTTTTATTTTCTGACACCAAGCATGACATGCTCATACATGATCTCTATCCTATCGCTGCTACCCGCTAAGCATGAAGGGAAACGCACAAATAACACGCAGTACACAGCATGAGCGCTCGTATTTTGCACCCCGTGCGTTTTCTGTGGGTCTGCCCTCACTTTCAAACACCACGTCACAAGTGTAAACTATGCACAGCCAACTATCCCCTATAGGCTAGCCTTTCTGTCTGTAGTATATTATGTTTACGTATCCTGGTAAAGCGCTTGTTTAATTTCAGGCGCGATAAGGCCATTTCACCAGAATGTTTTAAGGGGCAGTATACTTAAAACTGAACGGAAGTTTTGATGACCAGTTATGTTGGTCACATACATATTTTTAAAAAATCGCAGCATATCCATAGAGTGAATAATGATGAGCGGGGCGAAACATCCGTCAGCGCGTCTGCGCTTCCGTTCGTCTGTTCGTTCTTGCTTCCGTCCGTCCGCGTGACCATTCGTGCGTCCATCAATGCGTCCATCCGTCTGTCCGTGTGTCCCTCCGTGAGTTCGTCCATCCGTCTGTCTGTCTATCCTTCTGTCCGCCAGTTCCTGCGTCCATCCGTCGGTCCGTCTCCTAGTCTGTCTGTCCGTCCATGCATCCATCTACTCAACACTCCAAGCACCGCCACCTCGCATCTCCTGTGGCACATACTCACTCTAGAGTGGGTATGTGCCACCGGTGGCTACCCACTGCTACTACATACATCGGAGGATGTACAGACCCATGCCTTAAGGAGCTTCACCCCTAAAGTAAACGATTTGGTGGCGGTCACTTTTCGCTAATATGACGGGTGGCGTGATACAGTGGTCATGATACAGCCTCAACAGAGCCGACAGTACAGAGCTCGTAATGACGTAACAACTTTTTAAAGACCAAAGTCTTACATGCCTCTTCGAACACGAAAAGCGACTATCGGTGTCGGCATTCGCTGCGTGAATGCGAATGATGGAAGAAGTCATGAGGTTATGGCATCATTTTGACGTCATAAAGATTGAAATTTGTTATATCAAATCAATACACGTCCGTCATCACCTGCCTCCATCTTTAGGTCAAACGAAGGATAATCACAAAGAAGCTATAGAACCATATGCGGTGCGGAAAGCTTCTATTATTCGGTCCCGGCGGAAGTGTGAAACAGCGTAAAGAAGGACTTGCCTAGTTTGTGAAACACTGATTGTATTGTTCGCTGCTGAAAAAAAGGCACGCGCACAAAAAGAAGACAAGGACAATGACAGGGAGGGCACTTTCAATCAGCTCCGCCGCGGTGGTCTAGTGGCTAAGGTACTCGGCTGCTGACCCGCAGGTCGCGGGTTCAAATCCCGGATGCAACGGCTGCATTCCCGTTGGAGGCGGAAATGTTGTAGGCCCGTGTGCTCAGATTTGGGTGCACGTTAAAGAACACCAGGTGGTCGAAATTTCCGGAGCCCTCCACTACGGCGTCTCTCATAATCTTACGGTGGTTTCGGGACGTTAAACCCCACATTTCAATCAGCACTTTCAATTATTTTTTTTTTGGTGCCAGGGCATAAAGAATAATTTTGTCTGCTGTGGTTATTGCATTTCACAGTCACACATTTTACTGTACTGCATGCGCGAATCACACCCCCAACCCCTAACAGTGTTATGAATGCAGTAATATAAATGAATGAATGAATAAATTTTGAAAATTACAACGCGTGTTGCCTAAAGCCACAAACGTAGCTTACAGGGCAACCAATGCCCAAGAATGGTTATCTCTGCAATGTTTGAATGACGGCTCCCTGATGCGCAATTCACCCCATTTATGTATGTAAAAAAACGCCTCCAAAAGATTCTGGAACCGTTTGTTCATTGCTCCAACCAAGAACTTTATCGTTATCTCATCGCCGTTCATACTTGCAGGCAGGGGCATGAGCACATTTTTTTCGGTTGGGCAAGGGAGAAGAGGTTCAACAATAGTTTATGTACATTCGTGCGTACGGTTGTGTGTGTGCGTGTATTCATATGCAAACAAAATTCAGAAAGTTCGGGGCAAATTGAGCCTCCTCAACACATCCCTTTTGACTGCACTCCTGCTATCAGGCTTTGCAGTGCGTAGGCAAATGTGCGAATTCACTTTCATTTCGTTATATTTAGCAAGGTGCTTGTTTGGGCTAGTTGGCACTCCATTAAACATGTTAGATAGCACTCATCTGAAAGACGAAAGGCAAAACGAATACTCAGCTTGTGTTCTCTGATTGGTATTTTAAGAAATAGCCTATAGGCTGTCTGACGTAAGACTTGTCACAAGTCAGGGACGTCTCGTGCACCCCTCCTGTCTCAGATATAGCATACACAGCAATACGTCTCTTACGCTATCCTTGTTTCTTGTCCTGTCACCCCAGGTATGGTGGCCGCGTATCTATGGGGGTTAAAAAGTATGGTTACGGTCATCGAATGTGAACAAAGTTGTTCCTCCCCAACTATGCCATAGCCGCTGAAGTAAAGGACAGCCTCACTGTAGACATTTGTTTTTTTATTTTTTCCCATTTAGTTGTGGAGCGGAGCGGAGACGCGCTGAGAAATATTGGGACGTGCGTCGGTTCCCACAAAATTTGAATGGACACTCTTAGAATTAATTGGCTGCGCTTCACAACGCCTGCCAGAAAATGGCACCCAGGAGTTGGGGCTCTGCCCTACTACCCAAACAAGATGTAGTGATGCCTTTTATCAAGCCACGACTTCACTCGCATTATGATCATCATACATTGAGGCAAAAGCACAACGTACCTTATTGGCATCCTATAATGGTATCACATTTGCACTCTTATTTAGTGATAGACATCACTCACTCTATCACCATGGACAAATTTGCGATCACGTAACGAAGGATCAAACGCCGTCATTGGCTTATCTGATAATTATTTTGCTGCAGCGCTAATGATGTCACCAGTTGCCGACGTGGAACGCTGAAGTGTGCTACATATTGATGAGCACATTGAAAGTGGGCCGACGTGTTCAGAGAAAGATCACCGCCCGAAAACTTCGTGGCATTCAGCTTTCTGTGGCTTAGCACAGAAAGCTGAAACGTGTGACCCAGGTGTTTAGCAACGGTTTCACCCGATATCGCACTGAAACATTTTACAATTATTGGTAACACGTTCGTGCCTCTTCATGAGTTTCGCACACGTTTGGCTTAGGTTTATTACTATTTATTTCGCATGCCGGACATTGCGCCTCACACGATCATGGTCGTAGATGAGTGTAATGAGTGGTTAAATGGCTTTCGCAGTGCGTTAATCACAGTGGTTGTCTCAAACCACAGGCGGTCACAGACGCCGCAGCCAAAGTTTAAGTGCCGCTGGAGGAACTTCCTCCGAAAGCGGGTGTTCGCCCAGGTGAACGCTCTCCCACAGTCATCTCATTGACGCTGTTGCGGCCGTGAAGCCACTTGTTCGGCGTGGCATTGTTGCAAGTGTTTGACATGGCCAGCCGACTCGGCGGCGTCGTTTGCAGGATCCGCCTGCCACCGGCACTTGTATTCCCGTTCGCGATATAGCACGGCTTGGAAGGCAACCAGATGATCGGTACGCAGTTGCTTCCGGCACTCGGCCTTGCAGGCCTAGTTTTGTGCACAGACTGCACCACAATTCCTGCGAATGCGAGCTCTCTCACGTTTCCATGGTCGGCGCTCAGTAGAAAATGATGCGCGCGTGCTCGCCGCCACGGTTGCACCGGGATAAATGACGTCGCTCACAACGCAGCCAATGACACGGGTTCTTAGATACGACGCTGAGAGCAACGTAAATGAAAGTACAGTCAATGTAAAGCACTCGTAACACCAATGCAGAGTGGTCTTTTGTTTGTGCTAGCCATATACAGCTTTCGCTGTAAAACGAAGAGAAATTTATGACGCTCATCACTCACACTTACGTAGCTCGTTGTCCCCATGTCATCCCCACTTGCGTAGCTTCCAGTGCTTTCGTCGCTACAAAACGCTAGAAAAAGCGTTAGAAGCGTGCGACAAATCCCTGTTGCTCAGCTCACAAAGCTTCAAAAAACCTGATTGGCAAAACATTGGTTAGCAAGTAAGCTTCGACAGCGAGCTCACATAATCAGTATATGAAAAGTGGCACAGAGCCCACCTAAGAAAATATTTACTTAGCTTTAGGAAAGCCGTTTCCCTACTTATCTGCGTGTTTATCGCCTGCCGGAGTTTCCATCTAAAGGTCCATCACTTTGTATACATGTATTAGTTGTGAGAATAATAAAAGACCGCATAGCCTATATAGAAAAGAACTAAAGCCTATATAGCCGAATCACAGTGAATTCTAGCCGACGCTTGGCCAATATTGGCTTGTGCTATCCAGCACCAGCTATTCTTAGCCAGCATAACCATGAAATATACTCTAAAAAATTTGAGAGACTGCTGTCGAACACTGGACAAGAGTTAAGAAAGGTAGCCATAGATTTTTCTAAAATTACTAGAGCGGACTCTGGCGCTGCGATCGTTCATCGACCATTGGAATGATGGCTGGTACACAGATTTCTTCGATAGTACAGAGATAGTCTTCTTACTTGCGGGCGGTGAATCGTACTTGTGGCTTCGTTTATTGCTGTGTTTCAATTTCGTTTCGATGGAAAGAACAAACCCTTGTGAACGTTGTGACACGATTTGAAAAGGTGAGCCTGAAAAGATAAGGTGGTGAAGCACAACCGCTGAACATTTGAAGATTTTTGTTTCGTGAGAAAACAGCTCCAAGCTACGCGAACCACACGGAGCGAGAAGCAGGTCAGAAGTACGAAAATTGGATGAATCTGTGTACTACCCGTCATTCTCATGTTCGCTGAAGCGCCGTGCGTTGCAGCTCCCATAGACACTAATGCCTAGTTCACACTGAAACATCCGCTTTCTACAGCGACCGAAATTCCCCTGCCGCCGAAACGCAGCGTTGTTCGCACTGGACGCGCCCCGCGCCGCCGAATATGCCATCTACTACGGGGCTAACGCGGGATGGATGCGGTGTCACCCGGCTGTTGTCGCGGCTCGCAAACGCTACTATGCTATCCGGTGTTGTATACTTCGACGATTCTCGTATGCAAGAAGCAAGAAAAGACAGTACTGCTTACTTTGCTGGCAAGTGGCTGTCTTGTAATGCAGGAAGAGCAGAAAAACCACCAACGCCAGCGGCGTTGGTGGGTTCGTTTTGCTCTGCAAGACCGCAACAAGCTCGGTCACGCCAACAGCAAGCTCGGTCACCTCTTTCACGAAATACGGAGGCGAAGTAGGCACAAAGTAGGTTAAACTCCCGTTGGTTTCAACATTCAGTTACGTGCATTGCGGCATAACAAGTGAGTAGGGCTTGGCCGCCATTTTTCAAAATTCCTTGACTAGCGCTCCTATTGGTCCGCGGTGACCGATTCGGCGGCAGACGCCGCAGAAATCGGTCCGAGAGCGATCGGCGCGGAGAGGGCCCTTTCGGCGGATCTCGCTGCCGCCGAACCGGATTTGGAGCACTTTCGGCGGCCGGAATGCTCAGTGTGAACGCGGCCTAACGCCTAAGTTCCCTCTAGTGTATATTAGAAAACTCTATGACAGTAGCAACTTCTACTCAACATAAGCAAACACTAATTATCAATCACCAATACTATACCAACAATTAGCTAGAATTAGCCAGTGGTCCTGAAAATTATTCATTGTTATTATTGACCAGCACGGACCAACATCAACTCGTAGTTAGCTGATTAGTGCGTCATTTATGAAACTAGTTCAGAAATTTTATGCCGTGCTGGTCATGTCACTTATGTTGTGTTATAGGTATTGTGATATACGACAAATAAAACGGCCTCAATCGCATCAGGCCATTTGCGTCAGAGATGACACAACATACAAGACATGGATTTCACACACACACACACACACACACACACACACACACACATATATATATATATATATATATATATATATATATATATATATATATATATATATATATATATATATATATATATATATATATATATATATATATATATATATATATATATATATATATAAGCTCACGTCACGAACATAGGGATTTTCCAATGGTGTGTAAGCACGAGACCTAAGCGTCAGTGTGGCACGAAGCCATACTGACGCTTGTCTTGAGAAGCTATCTGCATAATGCATCAGAAGTAAGAAGTAGAAAAAATCGAAATGATCAAAGCAATGTTGCCCACCAAAAGCCGGCATTCAATTCTAATATGCCTATGCTGACATTTTGTCATCATTCACCCTATCAGTGAAATGACACCGACTAGGTCAAAGGCTCTTGAAATAGATGCGATGAAAAACTTTGTATATTCACCTCCAATCGCTTTGAGTTTGACGTAAGCTGTATCAATTTTTAAAATGTCTTTTTCCCATGATGCGCCAGTCTCTCTTGAGAGTATCGCTTTCTCTTTGCGTTAAACCGCAGGGGAAATACGGCCATGCATTTTATCACGAGTTTTTTATGCCAGGGTACACCGCGGCGGACGTTGTTCTGTCGTGGATATGTAGTTGTAAAAAATATACTGACAGACAACGAAGAAAAAAGGGCACTGTATCTGCACGTTACACTGCAAATGTCGTCGAAAGACGATAGTCTTGCGTCTGGAGTGAGTGAAGAAAACGTCTATGTGATGTTCTGCGCAAGAAAATAGGTGAATGGTATTCTGTAGGCGCTGCGTTAGAGTGCCTCGAGCGTACAGCGCAGGCGAACGAGCGCATCAAGTAACGTCACGCGTAAGACATGAGCGCCATCTGGCAGTTTTCTTGGGAAACGAAGCGCGCGTGCGGTGTGCGTGCCCGTGTCGGAAGTGATAAGGTGTAGAACGCAAGGAGACTGGTAGGTGCCACCACCGTGTCGTATAAGCAAAGCATTGGAAACACTTGCCTTTCGTGCAAGCGTTGCATAGTCAGCGCAGCGTAATAAACGCTATGGTGCTCAAAATTGCTTATGTGTGCTTTGTCATGTAAAAGACATACATACAAAATATTGACGTGTTGTTATGGTGCCTCAGATATGCGCAATAATTGCTTTTCAATTGACAATCGCATAAGTATGAACGACGTACCTTGAGCAATATTGGTGGGCGCTGCGGATGGGGTCGGCCGTTCGGGTCATCGGTGGTCACTCCGGGGCCTTTTACAGTGGCGTTAAAGGTGGACAAACAGACAGACAGACAGACAGACAGACAAATTTTTTTGCGTTGAAGGTCCCCAAGAAAGACTATTGTCTTTAAAAAAAAACTAGGTGGAAACGTTCGGTTGCGGGGCACCGAACCAGCGACCTGTCGGTTGGTAAAGTGCGGCTCTCACAATTAAGCCACAGAGCATTTTCTTAATTATGCCATGGAGCGTGCATTGTCCAGATTGCTAACCGCGATGTATTTACATGTACCGTATACCATTTGGTGGTTCTCGAAGCTCCGCAACTTCAGCGCGTGTCTGTCGTCAGTAACCAGATGGCGGGAAGTGCCCGCGTTAGGTGTGCCCTAAAGGTCGTCGTCCCTTTCGTTTCCACAGATCTTGGTCTCTCCTGCGCTTACGCTTAAGAAAGACTCGTTATTCGGTAGAACACAAAAGTCACTTAACTCGCTAACGTGGCCATGTTTACGAAAGAAGTGCGCTATACCCACACACGATTAAGAAAGAAATGCGACAGTTTGCACTCGTCCTGCGTATGCTTGTGTGTTTGTTTCGTGCATCTTTCTTTTCATTTGAGCAGCGCAATTGAAATATTCGATAGTTAGTGCATGCTCATTCTTTGTGTCCTCACTTTGATCGTGCTTTCTGGTTCGAATGTGCGCTGTAAGTGTCAAGCTCCTCACCGTTCTTCGCGTGAATTTGCAATTTGCTGCTGTGCATTCAGTTATTCGTCCTTGCGGCGAAACAATGCACAACAAACGCTCAACTAGTTCGGCGAAGACACGACACGTTTCGCTTTTGTGTTGTACTAATTCCTATAGCAATAGGGTTGGGTCACGTTTTTTTTATGTGTGTGTGTGTGTGCGCGCATATGTGCTGATGTGTGCAAAATATTCAAGTTACAGTTAGAGTAATAATGCTTAGGTGTAAAACAAAAACCTATTTCAGCGCATATATACATATAATTTGATTTTTTAGCCCCTCAAATGATGTTTTTCCTACAGTGTACGCTTTGACAGCGATGAAAATCAGTGCACCAAAAGAGGAAGCCTTGCTCACTAGCCCAAAGTGGTCAGGACAAAGCCAACCTCAGTGCCTGGAGTTCTGGTACCAGCACGATGGATCTGTTTACCCAGACTTACAGGTCAGCATGCCAGTTTTCCATTCATATTCTATTTAGGCTAGCGTCAAAGCTGCAGTCATCCACCTTTCATGGCTACTGTGTTTCATTCCACTGAGAGGTTGCCTCGGCCAAAAGGACGGTGCTCCCATACATTTATTTATAGTAGGAAACCAAGTGAATAATTATATAAAATTAGCAACAAATATCAATCTTCAATATTTTTGGCCTGTTCGTATTATGGCGTACACTTGGTGCTCGCAAACCAACTGCAGAGCTGACTTCAAGCGGTTGTAGATTAGTATGCTGGTTTCTTCAAGAAATCCGATCCTATAGAAGTAGCTAACGTGCAAAGTCTGAATGGTATTGTTGTGTTTGCTCTCAAAAAGGTACGGAGATACGACTGCAGTTATGTCTTAGCGTATTTATCGTGAAACGCACACTAACTACGTTTTCATTTTATAGTGACGGAAGGGATCTTAATGTATTACTTGCATTGCACTGTATCAAGCCACTGTTGCAGAATTGTGGATGAGAATCTTACTGAAGCTGCTTGATATGCTGAAAATGTGGCAGCCCAAGAATTTGTTCCACTTCTAAGAAATTTATGAGCAGCGAAAATTTGTCTATAGTACACAAGGATTAAAACAGGAAACTCGGAGCGTATGGCCTCTGTAACATGTGCCGCCGCTCGTGGGTGCTCGTGGAACCAAGGTATTGCATTGTGGTATTGAGTGAGTGGGAGAACAACTACAGAGACGAATTACTCCTTCCCATCGCTAAAAAGTCGGCATTTAGTCAACAAAAGGGCACTGCAAGAGCGGCACTGCAATTTTCTCGCGCTTTCTCATGCCGCCCCAATAGTTGGTGCGCACCATTTATATTGCGGCGCGAGAAGACTACGCTCTCGTTCTGCGCCCTTCGATTATGCTTCCGCATGTTGGTTGCGCCAGTGAGAAACGAGATTCAGGTACAAATTGGTAACTGACATGCGTTCATAGGCATGCAAAATAGCTTCACAAAAGCCTAGAAAGTTTGTCGGGCTATATGTGACGACGGAAAAAGAAAAGCAGCGAACACTGGCCTGTTTTCGTGCAAAATTGAAACAATGTCTCATTATTTTGTTGTTTTGCCCCGAGCAGCCAATATAGCGGCTACTCTGGGCAGCAAACATTTCTAGAGCTATCAGCCGTGTCAGAACGAGCCATATTCTGCAATTTTCATTCAACGATAGGGCACAGTTTGCCACATGGTCACTAATACACGATATTGCACCCGTGTTGCACGAAGGCAGGCTGGCGACTCACTTTCTTTTACGCGGAGGCACAAAGCACGAAGTAAGCTTTCTATTTTTTATGAAGGCGTTTATCATGCTTACGAACGCACGCAAGGCCCAGTCTGCTAGCTGAATCCAGTGTCCAACTTGCACGGAATGCGCACCGCATGTTCATGCGTGCAGAACAAGAAGGTGTCACATTACAAGTGGTGTGCAGCGGCGAGCCAGTTTAGTCAGTCCATGTGCGCGTGTGCGCCAGCCTCGCAGCACCACGGTGGCACTGTACACTTTCTCAACTAAATGCCGACTATTTAGTGACCAGAAGTAGTAATGCCGTTCTGCAGGTGTTCTCTCCCTCACTCTATACCACATCGCAACTATTTGGTGCCACGAGCACCTACGAGCGGCGGCACATGCAACGTCAGCCACAAGTTACGAGTGTTCTGTTTCAATTTGTGAGAACTGTACTCGCAAACACTGCCCGGGGCCTTCGGACAGCGGCATACTACTGTCTATGGCTCCCATGTGTATTTCGTTCTCATCGCGGTGCGAAATAGTCATTTTTTAATCCTTGATAGCTGCAGTCAAAGATACTATAAGGAACTTGTTGGCCACTCTAAATTGAGCTCCAGGGATCATATGATGTTTTTTACCCAAGCACATGGGCATAGCTTTCATCTTCTACCAAGGTGGTCCACTTCGATGGTGCCTAAATTAAAAACATTCGTTCACTAATAGATTTAGGCACATGCTGATGAGTTCCAGGGTGTCTAGAATAAATGGGACCTTCCCACTAGAGAACGTGCATCTTAACGATGTCATGTGCTCGGTACGGGGCAATTCCATTTTATGCCTACAGATTTCTTAATTTATACAGCCCTTATTTGTTTTCGCTATCTTTCGCAGTGCTTCCAGCTTCTTAGCATCGATTTCGTAGTTCTTACTGGTAATAGGGCAACTGTCAACATTGTCAAGAAGGATGCAGGCTACCCTAATCCCTTGTTCAAATTGATTTCTTCCTGTGTCTGTCGATGAGGTCTGTAACTTTCTGTTCCATCTGAGGATTAGCGGTGCTTGCCTACTTGAGTTCCTTTGCTATCTTCCAAGTTTCTGCCCTGCATGATCCTAACGCAGCGGTTGATACTTTGCGCTCAAAGGAAAGCGCTGAATTGCGGTCTAATATATGCCAACGTCTGCCGAATGCGCGTCTGCTCATCGGTATCACTGCCCGAGTTTCCTCTACTCGAGATGTACTGACTCTTTGTAGCTGGCCTATTAGAGACTTCCATTCGCTCGTGCAGATGCTGGGGTGGGTTACCAGAGGATCTATATACTCGTGCCGCAGCCACCAAGCATAAGGGTTACCTCCAGAAAGATTACATTTAGCAGTACTTTGGGGTTTATTGATTCAGGTGTCCAGTCATGATGACACTCAAGTAGTGACTTCCATTGATCAATACCTTGTAAGCAAAAAAATTTAAGTGAAGTTTCATTTCTGTTCCACCCCAGCCGAATCACATGAGCACTTCGTGTGAGATAGTGAAGAACATGAGAGACGATGGATTTTCTTGTAGCCTTTCCTCGATCTCAATCTCATTTCTTTTTTTTTTCTTAAGCAACTCAACTTCGGATCTGTCGAACATGTTGGGTACAGTATCCGAATGTATTTTCAGCACTATTTCAGAGCACAGTGCTTCGAAAGCTGGTGGTCTGAAAGTGCGGCCGAATACTTCTTTGGAGTATGCAGCAGCCATATATTTGTTTTTTTTTTTGTATTTAGCCACATTTTCAATGGCTTGCTTAACGGATCTGCTGTGATTTTTCGTAGATCACCCGGTAATGTGGACAGTTTGCTCTCTGTGTTAAAGTTAAGTGAAAAAGATTAACGGGTCTGCAATGCTTCGGATCAATCACAACGTCCGACTTGAGTATTTATAATATATTTTCTATCTAATTGGCATATCGTGATCGTGGTCCTGCATGATCCGTCAATAATGTCGCATACAATTGTCGCATACAATGTTCCATGTTTCCAGGAAAAACTAGGGAGACTCGATCATTGATTTTTTTCTTACATTTGATTGAGTAATCTGTCTGTAGTGTTTCACTATAGGATCGAGTAGTATGCGTCAACGCGGTGTCATTTTGAGGCTGGACAGCACTGTTCCGAGCCTACGTCATATGATTAGCGGTACTACGACCAAATGAAGTCTGATTGACGGTTGATAAGGCGGCAGCAGTTTTCCAGACAATGGAGGCCGGCTTTGCCATCACCGCCATGTTTCTTATTAGCCTAGGATTTCTGGCTTTATTTTTGATTTCAATTGAAAATTGTGAAAGCTGCAGGCGGGTGCAGCTTAAGGTAAGAACGTGAAACGGCCCGACTAAGCGAGAAAGCAGAAGATGGGCATTGGGGTAAAGGTGCGTATTTCGAAAAGAAGGCGTTTACAGATTCCAGTAAATGACTCATCGTTTTGTGCGTACTGTGCTCTCAGTGCTAAGTACTTGGCATTCAGGTAACATGCTTCACGAGGATCCCTTCGCTCATTGGAGCAACCGTATTCTCTTAAGCCACCGCTTTGTAGTTACGTGTCAGAAAGAAGTCAGCTGACATCCTTACTTTGCATAGCATTGCAATTTGTTCCTGCCGCAATTATTGCTATGGTTTTGTTTGCCTACTGTTCTCAATCAATTACACAGATATGTTCGGGATGTATCAACTCTGTCGCTAAAAGGGCTACGCGAAGTAATTGTGTGCTTGTTCATGCTGCCATGGGTTCATCTGTTCTTGTTTCTGTCTTCATCCATACTGTAATTTTTTTTGTTTTTTTTTTCAAATGTTTTCAGAATAAGCTTGTTTATTACTTTTTACCGAGATTGTTTCCTGTTATTACTGTTTTGCTGGTCAATACAATGTATATACGGTGTTGAACCGGTAAAACTCCCTACTGTATGAGGTGGCCAGGTACCTTTCAAGCTGCTCAATGCGGCTATTTAGCATGATCCTCCGCACTAGCTTGTTGAAAATAGACTCAATTCAGTACAATTGCTTTGTCCCCGCTGGGCAACTGTGGCAGTCTTGTTGCGATTGCTCGGACTGCAGAAGCCGCCTAAAGCTCAGCTTGTGTGTCTTTGGAAAATAATTTTTGATAACCTGAAATGCTTTTAACAACAAAGATAATGTGGGCAGGATAAGCGAGTTCATTGGTACATTTCTATACATCATCCTAATTAGCAAAGTTTTCTCATCGTTCTTTTGCAGTGGGATACGTGATAGCCTGAATGCATTCTAGTGTTGCTTTTGTTGATGAGGGTATGTTTTTTTTTTTAGAAATCGTCTTGTAATTGTCTTGCTGCGACTCCTGACACGCAGGTGGAAGTTAAAACGAAAGAGAAAACTCAAGTTGTGTGGCAGGCGCCGTCATACCCCAGAAACGATTGGTTGCTCGCTCGGACACCGATCTTACAGAATGAAACATTCCAGGTATACGATCTCTCCCGCATTTTATGATTTTTGTTGTTTTTTGTGAACTCTTTGAGAAATCTTGTCCTGATGAATTTCCCAAGCATAACTGCTAATCTTGATTCTATAATAAGCAGTAAAAATCCGCTTAGTGACTGGGGTTAAGAGAAATCAAGACTCTGGAGAGGAGCTGGCGCAGCGCGTAGCTGCTTAGGCCTAACTATGAAATATTTTGTGATTAATATATTTGGACACAATGTAGAGTGTACAAAAGTTACGCTAATAGTCTATGAGGATCAACTAAACAACCTGAACCAATGAAAGTCAGAAATCCCTATTATTGAGACTGTTTTCATCATGTTTGTAATAACTGTTCTTTTCTCTGAAAGCCCACTCCCATGCTAAAGGAAAATGTCTGCTGAGGTGCCTTTTATTTGCACGCGTGGCACTACCCAATGCAAGCGTTAAAAAACTTCGCTTCTTATTTTTTCTATTATTCTGTTTCCCTGCTGGAACGAAGGTGAAACTCAACTCGCGTTCAGAATTTAGAAACTTGTTGAATCTTGCCTGTGGCGCTGCGCATTCTTCAATACAAGCCATAAAAACGAGATAGCTACTTCTTATCTTCTGCTGCTCAATCATTGTTGCATGGTCTGCCTGTAATATAGACTTACCGCACACGTGGCCAAAATTGAATAACATTAAAGAATAAAGACAACAGAGAAGGCTTTCGAGTACCCCAGGAGTTCCTCTTTTGAAAACAGCAATCTCTCCAGTAAAGTAAGTGATGCATAGTAATAACAACAATGTCTGCGGTTATACGTTCCAAAACCACGACTGATTATAAGGGACACCACAGTATAGGGCTACGGAAATTTGGACCCTCTCGTGTTTTTTTATAGTGTACTAAAACCGTTTTGCCTCTACGGAAATGCGACTGCCGCCACCGGGATCAAACCAGCGAACTTCGTGCCAGCAGCCGAGCACCCTAGCCACTGTTCCATCGAGACGGACGATAAGCGAGATGTACTGCTGGTCTTCAATCGGCTGAACTTACAGAATATCTAAGCGTATTTGTGCCTTATACTATCTGCGTATATCCACTTTGGGAATCACAAAATTTATTATTCAATGTTTATTTACTGTAACACAAATATTTGTGTTTCAGAATTGCTACTCTTGCAAGTTTACCCATGTTCCTCTCTCATCTTCGAAGGTTGTATTCCGGGCCAAATTTGGCGGCGACATTACTCAATTTGTCAGCCTGGACGATGTCATCCTGCGGCCGGAGCCATGCGTTCATCCGGCCGAGTGCGACTTCAACGATGGTTTTTGCGGCTACGTCAACCAATTTCAAGGGAACTTTCAATGGCTCATAGGAACGGGTCGCTATGAACGTCTTCTACTTCAACCAGCTGTGCCCCGTGCCAAAGGTACGTACGATCTTTTCCGCGCTCATTACCCGACTTACGAAGGTCACGTGGTACAAGTGTTGCCAGTGTGGCAGTTTTGAATGCTAAGAGGTTCTGAAGAGTGGTATCAAAAAGATGCTCTAAATAAATATATTATGATTTATCATTGCTATATTGGTTTACATGTCTCTTTCGCTCAGTACCAACGTTTTCTAGAACTCATGGGCAGGGAATAGATGTTTCTTGTTCCTTACTTATATAACCTTCGCTAACCCCTTATTTGGCTCTAACGCTGTATTCTGATAATGTATGCTACCTAGGCGCATAGTTTGTAAGTAGATGTCTAGCTGTTTGTAGACACCAGAGCAAACACCACGGATACCGTGTTCAAGTAAGCCTAGTTCTAAAATGTCGTATCTGGTGATGTCAAGAGTTTGTCGCAGAACAGGAAATAAAACCACATATATTATTTTTATTAAGCCTCTGTATATTTTTAGCTGTATATAATGTGTCAGACTCTGTGCAGTTCTCCTTCTTAAACTCCACTGAGCACCGTTTATTGCTTGATATTCAGAAGTGTTTTCATTATTTGGTTGGAGCACTTATAACAGATAGAAAGCACAGGCAACGATTGCCCGACCTTTTCTTGATTCATCTGAACGCAATTTTACCTTGAGTGTCTGCAGTGGTGTGAGGTACAATATCTTTTTACGGCAGTAGTTGTGAAATCATGCAAATGTTCCAAAGCGCTTCACAGGGCTAAAGAATCTCTCTCGTGTGTAACCGCTTCGTTGGTTTTTTGACTGCTCTTTCCATGTACGCATTTCATTACACCATTTTTTTCTCTCTTTAAAGTAAACCTATACTTTTTCTTAAGAAGGCGATCTTACGAATGCAAGTTTGAAAAAAAAAGACGCAGATACCCCTCCATTCGCCTACCTTGACATGACCACGATATCATCCTACGCGGTGGCTCCAGTTGCCAGGAAGGCAGAAAACGCTCTAAATACAGCAGTGCTTCGTAGCCCACTTTTTGACGTTATGGACAACACCACCCAGCTGACCCTGTGGTACTACAGGCGAGGGCCAGGTGAGTTGTACCGTGTCATCTGTGCTTTGTTAAACCATAATGTACGAGTAAAAATACTCAGCGCCACATTCACAAAGTATATGATGTTGGGGGAGCTTGCTCAGAAGTGCACGGGGTGTTTCTTTGCGAGACAATTTCTGTAGGGAGGCTTGTTAAAGAGTCGGCGCATCACGAGTACTTCCAAGATAGCGTTATCGGGCACGTTGTGTGGCTCACACTACACAGTGTTGGTCACGTTGATCGCAACGCTAACCACACGCCTCATTATTTCAAAATTGTCGCTGCCTTACGTCAAATGCCTAACGCTCATTATTGACAGACGTGGAGCTATCAGCTGTTCTTCAGCAGGGTTGAGAATAGGCAGGTGAGGGGTCTTGCGAGAATATGGGTACCCCTGCGTAACACACACTGTATCAACTTGTTGTCGCTTGCTTCTGTGCCTACGAAGCAACGGCAACAAAATGGAAGTCGTCATAACAAGGTGAGTGCATGGACCAACGGTAACCCATGCCTTGGTTGGCAGCGCGCCATCTATTGTGAGCATTCGTAGAATCCACGGAGAGGAGGCCTTGAGCGGAAAGCACAAAAAGGCACACTGGCAACACTAGTGCACATGCCGGCCGCCGCCGCCGGACTAGCCACGAGCACAAGAAGATTGCTACACAAGTTCCTAAAAAGGCTGTTACGTGTACAATGCAGTAATATGTTCGCTGCTAATTAATCATGACTGCTGTTGTGGCAAAAACTAACGCGTGCATCAACTACGCGCCATAAACTCAACCCTCTTAGTCACTTTTACTACGTGATACGTGAACAATCAAAGAGAATGCCTGTATTAAGCCCAAGTCATCAATTGAGCAGTGAAAATATACTAAAGGTAACTTGCTTCGTCGCAAGCATCATCAAACTACTATTACCCTGTTTATCGCAGAAGTATGTTCCAACCGCATTTGTCATGGTTCAAGGCGGCTAGAATAAATCTGAAGTTACGATTAACGTTTCTATGAATACTAGCTCTCAAATTTCTGCAGCACCGACATTGTAAAGCTATACTACTGCACATTACATGCCTTTAAAAACATCATCATCATTTTTGTAGTATAGCAAGGTTTATTAGGAAGTAACAAACAAGACGTGCTATAGTGGCTACTATTGTACGTGACCTAGTACTACAGCACGTAAAGCGCCACACTCTC
Source organism: Rhipicephalus microplus (assembly GCF_013339725.1). Taxonomy (NCBI): domain Eukaryota; kingdom Metazoa; phylum Arthropoda; class Arachnida; order Ixodida; family Ixodidae; genus Rhipicephalus; species Rhipicephalus microplus. The sequence continues at coordinate 110,041,507 of NC_051169.1, forward strand.
TTAAAAATAATTTGCAATTGATTACAACCACAGTTCATTTGAGACAATCGCTCAGCGAAGTATGATTTGATGACAGTATGAGGCGTCCTTTCTTTTTTTTTTGGTTGGCAAGGAGAGCCAGTTACAACGGTGACATTCGCAAGATACAGCGAACAGACTCAACTCTTGTGTCTCACTACTATTTTCACACGCACTTAGGTGGAGGTTGAAAAGGTTAATTGATAATAAAACGGCTCTGAGCTTGAACAAATTAAGAGCAACAAAATTTGAGTTACACTAGACCAAACTGCACTTTTAAGCGCATGTTGCTCGAAGAGCCGACATCTGACAGCAACAATACAGAGAAAGCCACTTCAAAGTACAGTATACGTTGCTCCTTGCATAAAATTGCTACAAAAAGCAGTGAGTGAAGACTCATATGTTGTCATTATTTAACAGATATAACTACGGCCAATGTCTCCATTACTTGTTACGGAAAAGCCTCTGACAAGGCCCAACCCGAGGTACAGTCCCCTGTCGAAATGGACGAAGTGTTACTGTGGACAACACTGGATGTCCCAGTGAAGCAGGGCATTGGCTGCCAGCTAGCAGTAAGAGTGACTCGAGGTCCAGGTACCAACGGCACTATGGCCATTGCATCCGTGAAGGTCACATCCTCAGAACCAGGTAAGTCCCATTGCCTGGAGTGGGAAAGGATAAACAGCGTAATAACGGAGTTTTATAGGCGGAAATTGAATGTCCAAAAAGTAAAAACACTCATCGCAATAAAACATTTCAAAAGAGAACGAGACGTTTCGACTCACGATACCATTTCGTTTTCACAATACTTTTCATGTTCACAGTAAAGTGCGAATGTATCAGAACATAACTACATTTCAGTAGGCGTCGCATGCATAGCGAATACACGTGAAGAAAGGTTCCACCGTTGCAGTTGAGAGTACGCTCTGTCGTCTGTATTAGCAGTAATTCCAAATAAAGAAGCGAAGATAATTTTTTTTATTCTCTAGTGATGCTGGCTTCGTCTGTAAGGATGCTTGTTTTTATTAAGGCCATCTTCCGACCAGTTAGGATTCTGCCAATTACTGGATTTCTACAACTCACGCTATAGAACCACACACTCGCATGTCAAGTAGTTCGGACGCTGATGATGATTAGCAAAGATTGCTCACTGCTGCAAGTTCGCAGCAATACACGACAGCGATTCACTTGGGCACAACGTGAAAACTGAAGAGGGATAATAACTAGACAGATATGAAGGCAACCATTTAATAGGCTTTTATCGAGGAAACGAAAGTTATTTAATTTATACTAAGAGTATGCAGTGTTGAGCGCACTGTTGCTAAGAAGACCGAACGAAAATTTCTTATTAGAAATTCACATCACGAGTTCTGAAAATAAAGAAAACACGCTTTGATGGGTTTTTTCTTATTTCTGATTTTTTTCTCAACTGAATCGTCTGCGTTTTTTTGTTTGCAGTTTCATGGTGTTGTTGCACCTGAAGTATGCTAGAAAGTGCAATGCACAACAGTTAATAACACGTTACTCGTTAAAAGACGTTTTGCAAAAACAATGCCGTGAGAATCACGCAGTCAAATATTTTACAAGAAATAGCGTATTGAATCAATGATAGAAGTTGTTTTTGGACTAATAATGCGAAAAGCTCAAGTGTCGCAAAGGTCAAAGGTTCCAAAAAAAAAAACACAGCGTGTGGATCATGAACTCGCTTGACATTATACAAATTAGAATAAAAACGGGAATAGAATTCAGATGGGTGGCATTGCAGTAGTTCTCTCTCTCCCTTTCTATTTATTATTTGCTTCTTCTATTTTTATGCTGGTTCTATCCTGCGCTACGCAGGGCAACCACAGCATACGATCACATACCACAGCGCAGATCTCTAAAGGGCTGCACACTAATCATCGTCCAGAGACGATGAGAGCAAGAAAAAGAGGACTTTTCCTTAGCACCAGCGCTCATTCGATATGCTACTAATGGCTATGCTATTTGTAGGTTTGGCTTCGTTGCGCCAATCTGCGACAGCGTATGACAGCCCGGGCCACTAATGAGCTGCCCACTTAAAACTTTACATTTACGACAAAATCGCCCGTATCTTCCTCACGCCAGGAACACTAGTGAATGCGTTGTAGAGGGGTGTAGGTATGACGGGAGTGTTGCATATTTGGGTTTCGTTTGGAAATGCTTCATTTTAATTTTCATTTTAATATTCCTATTTATTGAATGATGGAGAAGCATGGCAATCAATGAGAGGTAAGATGCTGATGTGTGATCCAATACATGTGAAGGGTTGTGCAGCGCGAACAGTCCTTTTTTACTATCACACACTGCCTGCGTCGGCCTTGCGAGGCGAGAGAGCGGGGGGGGGGGGGGGGGGGGGCAAGCGGCAGTTGGCACGAGACACAAGAATGCGGCACGAAACTCGAGGCGCGAGCATGCGCAGTGGGGTTGGCGATGCCTCCACCGAGACTGGATCTGTAACTAAGTGCACTTTAAAATACTGCGCATTTAAAACAGGCATGAGAGAACCGCAGTGTCCTACAGGGAATATATGGATGAAAAGCAGTCTTTCGAGGAGGGTGCTGCCGCTATTACAAAGTCCCAATGCACGAGCATCTATTCGGCTCTTTGAGTCAGTATCATGAGCCATATGTGTAAAGCTCTTCTCGAGCTGTGCAACTGCCACGGGATATGAAAAGGTGTCGACTATTCAATTATAGAGGTACTCTTGCGCTTCATGACACAATTGAAAGAGACCCCATACATTTGCCCCGTCGATGTTCTGCCATACAGTTACGTTGAGTCTTCGATGATAAAATATAAATCTAGCTCTGATTGCTGATGTAGATTCGATTAGAGAGTGCGCGTCTATATTTGTCTGAGCAATTGACTGTCGGATAAACTGTTCTGCGTGTATTTTTAAGGAGAGATTACGTGTGTGTGTGTGTGTGTGTGTGTGTGTGTGTGTGTGTGTGTGTGTGTGTGTGTGTGTGTGTGTGTGTGTTCGCACGCATTTTTACACCTCACAGGCATGTAGGAGCACGCCTGTATAGGCAAACTTGTGAGCCTAACTATTTCGTCTCGCCTATAGCTGCAACAGAGGCGTCTAACTGCAAACAGCACCGGGACGACCTTCCGGATAAGTTTGAACAACTGTGAAAGAATTCAACATGTCACATAAGCTATTAATTGGTCAAATGTATTGGTCACCGACGTTATAAGCTTGTATGAAAAAACTTGTAGATATTCACGAAAAATAATGATACGGCATCCACGAATAGTGACAAAGTGGCTTTGTTCATTTCAGCTCCCAAGCCTGAAGATACAATGGACTCTCCTAGTGAGTATAAAAAAGAAGAAATTGTTACATTTTTCCAGTGTCTTACTTGCTGTTTATTACGCCGGACTCAGGGTCGTATTTTGTGGCGGAATCTGTTTAAATAACTCCCGAAGCACGAAACATGGTTCGTGCTCAATTTACAACTATTTATCAAGATTTAAATGAGATCTCAACGTATCTGGAAGACATCGTGAAAATGAAAATACTGCCAGTGACAAAGTAAAATGGGGCTTATTTCACTACATTATTCATCGGTTCTTCTGAGGCTGTGCAACTAGCCGATATCATTGCGCGAATCGCAACGCCGAAATCAACGCGGTTTTAATTTTATTTCATGGAACAAGTCAACTTCATTATGACTACGATGACACACAACGGCTATGTTTGTTAGGAGGAGTGACATCATGTCTTGTCACGAGACGACAACGACTGTTCGCTTTCTTTTGGCTGGACGCTACGAATAGCGTGTAATATTCATATACTGGTGACTAGGCCATACGAGTGAAGGCTAAAAACAGCAAAAACTACTTTACACTTTCTCAGGTTCTTCTTTCTAAATGATGTATTTTCCCAATGAACACAACACTTAGCCTATGGTACGCCAGCAGCTATAGACGAAGACGCATGCTGCGTTTTTAGCGAGCCAAACATTTGACAGGAGGTGGGCGCCGGGGTTGCCATAGAACGCGTCTTGTAAGCAAACAGAGAAGTGACCCCGCCCAAAGCGTATGTTGGACCGCGGGAGCGTCTGCTACCCGACGCACGTGGTTTCTATGACGACGCCGTCAAAAAGAGTGGCAGCGAACTACTGTAGGAAAACCACCGTGAGGTGACATTTTCAGTATGCGGTATATCATTACGACACACCTGCGGTGATTGGAAGCAGTCATTAACGTCAGCAAGCGAGTGAAATCCAAAAGAAGACATTTATCGTCGTCGTATGCTCGAGTTTTAAACTTTGGGTCTCACTTTCCGTGCACCAATTTTCTTAATTCTCGTTGCATTCGTCTCAATAACAAGTGCTATATACCCACGTTGGTGTGGCAGGGTCCTTTTAACAGAAATAATAACCGAAGAGCACGTTCTGCAAAACCTATCATATGTAGTGATTGGTGCTTTCACGAATTACTCAGTTACAGTGCACTTACATGTGCGGTAACATTTCTGTTGCTGCCCCCACTACTTTGTTATTATCGCGTCACACTCATTTTGTTTCTTGTGTTTATTTACATTATTTTGTTCCAAGTTTACAGCACCATGTAACGAGAATTTAACTTTATATTACTAACCTTTCATTCGTAATTCTTGTATCACTCAGTTTTTATAGCATTTTTATTGTACAAGTTCTTTCTTCGGTATGCTGGGCTTTTATCATAATACCTTCTGCATTGATTTCACGTATCTTCCATGCCTTAGATTTATTTAATTCATGCCAAGCCCTCGTCTTCCCTTTCCCCATCCGCGACCTTAACACTCGTAAAGCCATGTAAGGCACTGTAAAATCAATAATCGATGTTTTAGCGAGATAAAGTGCACATCCTGCCTTGCTAGTACAGAGACAATTTTTGGGGCGAGCATCAGCATCGATTATTTGCCGAGACTGATCGCATTTGAACTGCAAAGCAATATTTACATGGAAGTACGTTCACATACGGTGTGTTTTCCTGCGCATGCTTTCTGTCAGAGTTCATATAATCGTAAATCACTGCTTTCTCACAGCTCATCATATAGTGGTTTCGGGACATTAAACCCCACATATCAATCAATCAATCAATCAATCAATCAATCAATCAATCAATGCTTTCTCACAGCTCGGTGCACATTCGAAAATGGCACAATGTGCGGCTGGAATCCCGGCGGGCTGTCCTATCAGTGGTCTTTGAACGATCCTTCCAAGAAGCTTCCAGAGTATCCACGATTCGACCATACTCTCAAAGCTTACACAGGTGACTTAGAATGTTTTACTCTTTTCTTTCCTTATAACAATAAAAACACAACAACATAATACCTGCAAGGAGCGTATGTGATGCAAACCATAGCACTTTTATGAAATGAGGTCAAGGATATCTGAAAAACGTCTTTTTCGTTTTACTGGCCTCTGTTCAACTTGAAGTATAAAGTTAGCTTTGAACCTATATCATCGGAAGAAAAACAATTGGCAGATCGAACGTACAGCGGGAATCGATGATATGTGAACTACAAAATGAAAAATGTTGATATGTCACTTTAAAATTAGCACAACGTTAATAGGTGGAGGTAAATGATGCCGTGCATGACTTACGCGTCATAATTATCATGTTTGAATGCTTCCTTTACCTTCGTCATCGATTGACAGTATATGTGGAGCTAGCGAAACGGCCATGAGCACACTGTGAGTGTGTTATGTTGTCAAATTCTTAGATGACACGCGTGTCAGGATTATCATGTTTGCACCAGTCATATATTTCGTCATCCATTGACGTCACGTATCACCAAATTCGGTATATGTGGAGCTAGCAAAGCGGCCCCGAGCGTATCATGAAGGGTCCAATATACTCCAATGAAGCATTGGCGTGCGCGCGCGCTGGGCACAGTGACGCTACGTTAGCCAAACGCGAGTACTTTATAGTACGATGCCAGGCGCGACCAGCGTCCGTCGGCGCGGCCAACGGCAACCAGCGCGAAATGTGACACGCTGCATTTCGCAGCGATACGTTACCGAGACAACAATGCGTTTCCCGCTTTTAGTGACGGAGGGACGCCAGACGCGCTGAAATACGCATGCGTCAAAGCAACGCACCGCGGCGCGCGCTAGCGAGTATATGGCAGGACCGGCGCCGGGCATGGCAACGCTGGCGTGACGCGACGAAATGAACATTGGAGAGCACGCGCACTGCGTAACGTCGACATCTATTGGTGCCTTGACTGTGGCATGTAGTCATGTTCTCACATGACACGCATTTCATAATTATCATGTTTGCACCAGTCACATACCTTCGTCATCCATTGGCGTCACGTAATACCAAATTTAGCATATGCGAAGCTATCGAAACGGCCGCGAGCGCATCATCAGTGTGGCATGTAGTCATGTTGTTACATGACACGCCTGTCGTGATTATCATGTTTGGATGTGTCATTTACCTATGTCGTCCGTTCGCGTCGCGTAATACCGAGTTCGGTACATGTGAAGCTAGTGAAACGGCCACGAGCGCATCATGTAGTCATGTTGTTACATGACACGATTATCATCTCTTGATTAATATCTTTGCACCAGTATCATACCTTCGTCATCTATTCACGTCCCGTAATACCAACATTAGTATAAGTGAAGCTAGCGAAACGACCGTCAGTGCATCATGATCGTAGCATGTAGTCATGTTGTTACATTACATGCATGTCATGATTTTCATGTTAGAGTCTTTTGTCGCTTGTGTTCGTCATGCAACCATGCCATACCATACAAGTTTTGCAACATGCCATGCGAACGAAACCACCACAAGAGCTACAGGACCAAGAAATATAAATCATGTCATTCGTGACATTCCTTTCATGATTTTCATGTTACGACTAGTCAAATATGTTCTTCATACAGTCGTGTTATGCCATACCAAGTTTGGTATCGATACCATTATCGAAACGGCCAGGAGAGCTAAAAGTCTTAGGCGGCTAGATAGATAAATAGATAGATACGCTCAAAGTCGCCGAAGTTCGCTAAGAAATGCTTCGCATTTAATACAAAGCTCGTTGCTCCTTTAAGACCCCAATTAAATAACCCAATTTTTCTACCAGCGTCCGTCAAACCTTTTGTTTTTTTTACTTCCATTTGAAGCTTTGCCGTCACTATCTTGATGTGATGGCTTTACGATAATGCCGTTTGCATTTCTGTGCATTTCTTCTATGTGTGGTGCTTCTATTAGGCGCTTAGAAAGTTCGCTCATACAACTGAAACTAACCCGACATTCAACTTTTCTCAGTTTCGTTTCTATTGTTGGTTCAAGTGAAATTGCTTATGTCTATAGTGTTTCTTTTGTTTTGAATACGACATTTCTAAACCAAAGACCCACATTTGAATGGCGCGATACCACTGCCTTCCTCTTTCGTTCCCTTTGTTATAGCTAATAATGTCTTTATTTCGTTTCTTTCAGGGCGTTTCGTCTATGCGAAGCATGACGTTGACTACGACTGGGGCACTGCGGTGTTTAAAAGTCCTGAACTGGACGTTAACGCCACCGATGGAGCCTGCCTCAGCTTCTGGGTGTTTGCAGTCCATTCAACTCACGTCAAGTGAGTAATATTTACAGGCCAAGCTGCAGTACATGTAATCGAAGATAGAGACAACTTTAGAAAAATTCAAGAAACATTCTCTTGGTTATCAGTTGCTGTTTTGAAACTTCTTGTATTCCGTGTGGCGCCACAAGTTAAACATGGACATGCTGCTTTGTTTGCCGACTTGATGCACAGCTATTTGTCCAAAGGTTGTGCACAGCATATTCAGGAACGTTCCCCTGCAGAGTGCGAGGTAGAGAACGTGGTGATTCAACTCATAGCTTATCTTCTTCGGAAGTTGCTGGGCCAGCAACGTAGTTAACAAGCTTTTGTTGTAATATTTGATAAAATGCTTATTACGATCATCATTATGGCAGTGAGGTAAAACGTCGATACAGTAATATAGCGGCATGTCCACCACTTCGTGGATCAGAAGAGTCCACCTCGGGGGTAGAAGGATTATTCTGTTTAGAAAAAATTATTTACAGTATGTACAAAACACAAAGGCTTCATAACGTTTCAGTAACAGGGCACATACACTTCGGCACATCTATGTATCACGACCAACATCACTACGTTGCAGTGAAGACATTTTCTCTGATATACACGGGAATGTTGGCATACATGTACACAAGAACTCAATGCGATATCATGATACAATGGTATAACGATACAATAAATGCAATGAAACACGATTTGTTACAAACGAAATCATATATAACAACTAAACGGGCGCTGCTTATTCTGCGATGTTGCCGACGTGAATGTGTAGAATTTGATGGCGTCAGGAGCTACTGCAGTTTCAAAGGGGTGAATTGCTACAACTCCGTATGCTGTGCTGTGTCAGCACATTTTCTAGAACACCTGATGGTCGAAATTTTCGGAGTTCTTCACTACGAAGCAACTCATAATCCTATCATGTTTATATCACATAGAACCTTATTTTTCAATGGTTCAATGTTAAGAAGCCTTAATTGTCTAAAAAACGGGTGCTGCTAGCAGTGATGTATTGAAAATTTAGTACCGAGTGGCCAAATGAAATCAAAGATACTTAAAAACGTATGAAAGTAAAACCACAGCAGGACTAGAGGAGCGCACGTGCCAATCTTGTAGTCCGGTCGTGGTAAAACATGCTGCTACGAGAAATACCAATCGAATCTCGGGTTGATAACGTATTTCCCACGTATTGCAGTCTCGACGTCTGGTCAAAGGCTAACCGACTGTACGCCACTAGCGTTCGCTCTAGCCACCAGTGGGAACACATAGTGGTGAACTTCAGGAGGCTCGAAAAGAAATATCAGGTACGTAGTGTACTTGTATCAGACAACTTTCAGCATGCATGAAGTAGAGTGACAGCTTTACTCCTCCAAATCAAAACCCAAACACTGCACATGGCGTCTCACATAGAGAAGATATAGTTAAGCTTGTGAGTTTAGCTCTGTAATAATGACTCGACATAGGTAGTGCTACGGGACATGGCTGCCGATAAAGTTACGAAAAGGGCGAAAGGACAGTCGTTTTGTGCTACTAAGGTCTACCTGGTGTGGTGTAAGATTTTAGAAACCTTGAACCCCAACATCACACTTTTTTATGAGCTAGAAAGCGATGAAAAAGAGCGAGATTCAACCTGAAGCCGATATGCATAATTTCGGTGCATTAAACAGCTCGTGCGGCGGGAAAGATGCGAATGTGGAGCCCACCTATTTTCTTATTGATGTGCAGTCAGGATAATCTGTTTTCATGGCGAAAGCAATTATATGGACACTCTCAGTTGGATGTCGCTGCTGACATACAGTTATGATGGAGGATCTAGAAGAAAAGCTGGGCCGAAAAAGCTGTAACCACAAAAGCGCTGACATCTTGCAACGTTGTCATTGTTTCTGTCAGAGTACTTTAAAGAAGCGGTAGATTTAAACGTTTAAAACAGCCAAACTTTCGCAATACAAATTGTTAACAAGCGTGCTCAGGTGATAAAAATAAGCAAAAATTGAATAAAATTTATACAAAGTACTTTTAGATACCATGGCTATTTATCTAATTTACAGAGCGCGAAGATAAGCGTTTGCTGCTTTCTCCAGTAGATGGCCACACCTTCCTTGTAACGTTGAGAGCATGCCGATGTGGCGTGCGGCTGATTGCGCCAAATAGCTTGCACGCCGGGCGAGTCGGCGTCGGTGTTTTTAGGGGCGAAGCTCCTTAAAGCGGCACCCGTTCGTTCCTCGTCATAGTCGTAGTGCGTAACCAGTCTTATACGCTTTGACCTGCAAGGTGATGCCGGTCGGAGATTTCTCCTGTGCGTTGTTGAAAAACAAAATTTTTGCATCGTGCGCGTAAACTAAGAGCCGAATTTTCCTGTCTCTCATTCCCAATTAGCAGCCATTGGCATGTACATTGAGCACTATCTGACAAAAAAGGGTTGCTACGTTACACTTGCTGGGCGTAACCTTTTTGGTTTTAGAAAGGTTTAGCGAGCGTTGAGCCGCAGTGCGATGGATACAACGAACTAGTATATACTGTCACGTGCGTCCCGCGAAAAAGACGAAGGCGACAGTGCATACGCGCACCTGCACGCTTTTATGCGGAACGCAACAACGAGAAAGACAAGAAACTCTCTAGTGCACGCGGTTAATAAAAAGACCGACTCGCTGCTGTTTTCTCAGCGTCTTCAAGTACGAGCTGTGTTTACGTCGCGACACTAGTGGAGGTGCTGGGGCCAGCAATTTGATGCAACAAAGCGTTGTTCGGGACCGCACGCCCAGTCCGGAGCCTCAACATCTTGTTACGACTCCAGTACACCGATTCAGCCAGTGCCTGCTAGGCCTAAGTCCAGAACGCTTGACGGCATCTCCTGTTACCAACATGGCGGCCCCTTCAACGTCTTCTAATCTTCCTCCGGTACAGATGACTCATCCTTACCAGGTGACTTTTGAGACTCCTCGTGTTCGCAAAGTCTTCCGTGGAGAACCGTATGAAGATTTCGAGGACTGGCTCGACCAGTTCGAGTGGACCGTTGTGGTGAATTGTTGGAGCATGCAAGAAAAACTTGGCCGTGCCTACTTCGCAATGGAAAATAGCGCTCACACATGGTACGAGAACAGGGAGCCTACTTTCCAAACCTGGGACAATTTCCGCCAAAAGCTTCTCGAGACGTTCCTGAGTGCGGACCGATGGGATCTCGCACAACAGATGATTGAAGCCCGCGTGCAAAATCCTAACGAAAGCCTGGCCATGTTCGCTGAGGATATGACCCGTCTATTTCGCAGCGCTGACCCTGACATGCCCGAGGCAAGGAAAGTTCGTCACCTATTGCGGGGGGTTAAGAAACCGCTTTTCGCCGGCCTTGTACGAAATCCGCCAACAACAGAGGATGAATTCATCAAAGAGGCGACTGTCATCGAGCGGGCGCTCCGGCAACGATGCCGCCGTTTTGACCGCCTGCCCGACCAAACGCCTGTTGGTGCCGCCGCTCAAAACGCTGCTGTTTCCGAAAACTCTTCACGCCAAATGATTAGGAAAATCCTGCGGGAAGAGCTGCGGGCCCTCCGCCTTCCGTCTACCGAGCCCCCGGTTGCCTCTGTCGTGGAAATCGTTCGCCAGGAACTACGGCAAGCCTTTCCATCACCGGTGCCACCACACGAACCATGCCCACTGACCTATGCTGATGCCGTCCGCCGTCATGATGCCGTCCGCCTGCCCCAGAAGAAGCACCCTTTCAGCCACGGCCCGTTACCTTGCCGTGGTGGCAGCGGGAACCTGTGTGGCGACCACCAGTACGTCGGACCGACTTGTGGCGCACTGCCGACCGTCGACCCCGTTGTTTCCACGGCGGCGAACCAGGCCACATCTCGTACTACTGCCGTCATCGAGAAGCCTGGTTTGGAAACTTTTCTCGGCCCACTTAATTTTATTTTCAAGACCCTCGTGAATATGGTGCTGATCACCTGCCGACCAAGCAAGCGTCTTCACCAAGTTGTCGCTGGCGGTCTCCTTCACCTGCACGAGGTCGGAATTCCCCGAATCGCCAAAGATACGCCGACGCCGTCCGAAACCGCTCCCCAAGCCCGTGCCAGGAAAACTAACTGCCGCAACTTCCGGGGGCAAAGTTGCCAATCGCCGAGACGCCAAAATGACCCCCTTGCCTCTACACAAAGACGACAACACGACGGTAATGACGAAGACGACGACAACCACCAGTAATACTGCCAATAAGTTTTTACGTGTCGACCTTAGTGTTATTATAGACAGACACTACATAACAGCACTGGTTGACACTGGTGCTGACTTCTCTATTATGAGACAAGAGCTCGCCGACCACCTTAAGAAGGTCAAGACGCCGTGGAGTGGGCTGAGCATAAGGAGTGCTGATGGACAGCTAATGACGCAAACCGGTAAATGCACCGCTCGGCTCGTAATTGGTGATTCGAGCTTCGTCGCCACTTTTTTTCATTTTACCAGACTGTTGTAAAGAGTTGATTTTGGGTATGGATTTTCTGCGAGAGTACGGTGCTGTAATGAACATTCCGGAACGTATCGTCACCTTTTCCGCCCATCCTTACGTCGACACCGCCACTGAAGAACAACTGCAACGTTTACGTGTAGCCGATGATGTGATGCTCCTGCCGAGATCTTGCTGCCTTGTGTCGGTGTTATGTGAACGGCCATGCCATAATGAGGTGATAGCGGAGCTAACAGACACGTTATTGCTTACTCAAGGTGTTTCGATAGCGAGAGGCGTTCTGGCACTAATTTATGGGCGGGCAAAAGGGCTCATCACCAACTTCAGCAACGAGCGTCGTCACATCCAGAAGAGCGCCGCGATTGCCTACTACGACGACGTGGACCAAGCCAGAGATTGCTTCGCTTTGCAACCGGACGACGCGACCGTCCCAGCCTCGACACCTTTTTCTGTCAACATTTGCTATACCTGTCACCCTCGGATAAACAGCGCCTATTAGAGCTGATACACCAGTTATAAAATTGTTTTTCGTGCACGTCGAAGATCAAGCAAATACCACTGACCCAGCACCGAATCATTGCTGAAGAAAATACGAGACCTATCCAGCAAAACCCATGCCGTGTTGCTCCAAAAGAACGTGAGTAGATCCAAAAGCAAGTTCAGAAGATGCTCCAACAAGACGTAATACAGGCTTCGAAAAGTCCCTGGACATACCCCGTGGTATTGGTTAAGAAGAAAGACGGCAGCTTGCGTTTATGCATAGATTGCCGCAAGTTAAACCAAGTCACGAAGGAAGATCTCTACGCACTGCTACGCATAGATGACTCACTTGATCGGCTGCAGCATGCACGCTATTTCTCATCGATGGACCTGCGAAGTGGCTATTGCAAAATAGAGGTTGACGAGAGAGACCGTGAGTAAACTGCTTTCGTGACGCCCGACGGTCTTTATGAATTCAAAGTGCTTCCATTCGGGTTATGCTCTGCGCCAGCCACTTTTCAGCGTTTAATGGACACTGTGCTATCAGGAATGAAGTGGCAGACATGCTTGGTCTATCTAGACGAAGTTATTGTCTTCTCAGCTACATTAGAGGAACAAACACCTAAGTCGATTATTCGCAGTTCTACAAGCTATACGTTCGGCTGGCCTGCCTTTAAAACCAGAGAAGTGCCATTTTAGTATTATCGAACTTTGCTTCTTAGGCCACGTGGTCAGCCAAGAAGGTGTTCGACCTGACGCGGGCAAAATCGACGCTGTTGCAAAGTTTCCAGCACCGCATGACAAAACAGCAGTGAGACGCTTGTTAGGCCTCTGCGCCTATTACCGACGATTCATCGCCAACTTTTCGTGTATTGCGGCGCCTTTGACGCGGCACACACGAGAGGATGTCCCCTTTCTATGCAACGAAAAGGAACAAACAGCATTCAACGAATTACGCCAACGCCTCCAAACACCTCTGGTTGTTGCGCACTTTGACCAGGAAGCGCCAACAGCCCTTCACACCGACGCAAGCAATGTAGGCCTGGGCGCCGTACTGATACAATGGCAAGATAACTCCGAGAAATAGATAGCCTATGCCAGCAGAGCTCTCTCTCGCATGGAAGAGAACTACTCGTCTACCGAGAAAGAGTGCCTCGCCGTGGTTTGGGTGGTTCTCAAATTTTGACCGTATATGTACGGTCGCTCATTCAAGGTCGTCAGTGATCACCACTCACTTTGCTGGCTCACTAACTTGAAATACCCATCCGGCCGTTTAGCACGCTGGAGCCTTAGGCTTCAGGAGTTTGATATGACCATTATTTATAAATCAGGGAAGAAGCACACCGACGCAGACTGTCTCTCGCGGTCACCCGTCGAACCTGCCGCTATTGATTACGAGGCTATGGACGCCGCATTCTTGAGGGTCATCAACGCAGCCACTATTTCGCAAGAGCAGCGCAGTGACCCCAACCTGCTTCCACTTATCGACTTCTTAGAAGTACGACGTGAAGACGTGGCGCGAGTTTTTGCGAGAGGAGTGCCATCTTTTTAATTAAGGAACGACGTCCTATACAAGAAAAACTTTTCTCCCACCGGCAGCCCATACTTGCTCGTCGTCCCTGCATCACTGCGAAAAGAAATTCTGGAAGCCTGCCATGACGAAGTCACCTCCGGTCATCTCAGTTACACTCGAACATTGTCCCGTCTGCAAAGCAGTTACTACTGGCCGAACGTGCCTGCTGCTGCGAAACATCACGTCCAAACATGTGCCGACTGTCAAAGACGCAAAGCACCACTCGGCAGGCAGGCAGGCTTATTACATTCCGTCCAAGTACCAGCAAAGTCATTCGCCCAACTTAAAATGGATTTCCTGAGCCCATTCCCAAATTCTACCACAGGGAACAGATGGATTATTGTCGCCACCGATTACTTGTCTCGCTACGCAGAAACTGAAGGCGTGCCGAGGGCCACAGCAGCAGAAGCGCCTCATTTCTTCATAGAAAACGTCGTCCTTCGGCACGGTGCTCCAACAGTTTTCATCACGGATAGAGAACCTGCGTTCGTTGCAGAACTTTTGGAGTCGGTTCTCAGGCTCAGCGGCACAGCTCACCGGAGAACAACGGCGTACCACCCACAAACGAACGGACTAACAGAACGGCTTAATAAGACCCTCACAGACACGCTCTGCATGTATGTTGACACAGAACACAAGAACTGGGACGAAATCTTGCCTTATGTGACCTTCGCCTATGATACTGCCCAGCAGGAAACTACCGTAATGACTCCGTTTAGTTTAATACATGGGCGTGAAGTCACTACAACGTTGGACGCTATGCTGCCGCACGAGTGTGGCGACACACACGCTGACGCCGAAGAATTTGGTCAGCGCGCCGAAGAATCCCGACAGCTAGCCCGCGTGCGCATTTGTCAACAGCAACACAAAGATGCGAAACGACACGACCACGACATAAATTGGTAACCTACAAACCAGGCGACAGGGTATGGGTCTGGATCCCAATACGTCGACGCGGACTTTCAGAGAAGCTATTACGACGATACTTCGGCCCATATCGAGTCACCCGCACAATTGAACGATATCAACTACGAAGTTATTCCCGATGGCGATTGCAGTTCCAGTCGCCGAAACCGATCGCCCGAGATCGTGCATGTCATCCGGATGAGACCCTACTTGTACAGCTAACTCTTGTTTGTCCTGTGGGTGCCGGTGCATATGTGCGTTTTATAAGTAGAGTGCCGTGACTACGCATTGGGACGATGCCATTCTTGGAGGGAGGCAAATGTCACGTGCGTACCACGAAACAGACGATGGCGACAGCGCATACGCGCATCTGCACGCTTTTATGCAGAACGCAACAACGAGAAAGACGAGAAACTCTCTGGTGCGCACGGTTAATAAAAAGACCGACCCACTGCTGTTTTCTCAGCGTCTTCAAATACAACCTGTCTTCACGTCGCGAAAATACCATAAACTCGAGGTAGTTAAAGGTGGGAAGTAGACACGAAGCGCAAGCCGTAAAAAAGTGTGCGTGTGCAGCCACTTGTTTAGTCCTTGGAATGTCTGCTGGATGGCGGTGCTTCTATATGCGAAACATATGATGAAAAGATGCGAGATGGTAGTATTTGGAGTGTTGACTAGATGGACGAACAGACACACAGACAAATGCATGGACGGACGCATGGGTGGCTGCACGGACGAATGGACGCATGGACGGACGCAGGGGCAGATGCATGGACAAACGCAGGGATGGACGCACAGACGCACGAATGGACGAGCGGATGGACGCACGGATGGTCACACATATGGACTCATATATGATGAAAAGATGCGAGATGGTGGTGCTTGGAGTGTTGACTAGATGGACCAGTGGACACACAGACAGTTGCATGGACGGGTGCATGGATGGCTGCACGGACGAATGGACGCATAGACGGATGCAGGGGCGGATGCATGCACGAACGCAAGGACGGACGCATGGATGGACGTGTGGCCGCACGAACAGATGCACGCATGGATGGGCGGATGGATGCATGAACGGTCACACAGACGGACGCATGGATGGACGGAAGCAAGAACGAATGGAGGGACGGATGCTTTGCCCCACTCTCCATCATTCACCCTATAGATATGCTGCCATTTTTTCGTGGCCATGGTGCCTCGCTCAACCAATAATTAATATTAACATACCTGGCGTCGAGAAAAATGCCAATTTGTCGTCACCGGCTCTTAAACAGCTCACACTACTTCTCTTGTATGAGAAATATCAAGACTCCACACATATCTACACTGACGGATCGGTTCAGCCGGACAGCTCTACAGGAGCAGTAGTGATACCAAGGTTGGCTACGACAATTAAATTCAAGACATCTCACGCAACAACATCAACGGCAGCAGAATTGGCAGCACTTCGTGCCGCGTTGCAATTTGTAGTTGATCAGCCGACGCGCAAGTGGACTATTTTCTGCGACTCGAAGGCGGCACTGCAGTCTCTACTATCAGCCTTACGCCGTGGACCACACGAGCAGCTGGTACTAGAGATAGCAGAGATTATACACCACCTGACTGAGAAAGGGCACCAAATTACATTTCAGTGGTTGCCCAGTCACTGCGGAATCATCGGCAATGAACGGGCCGATCAAGCTGCCCGCTCAGCCCACACAGAAAATCATAAACTGCGACTACCACTTTCTAGGACGGATGCTGCACGAGAGCTCCGCAGACTTGCTCGCCGGAAAACCACATCGCAATGGAATCAGCCGCACTTCAAGCATGCCCGACTGTACTCGCTTGACCCTACGCTAAGTTTTTAAGTCCCGTCGAGGCTTCGCCGAGCAGACCAGACCCTGTTATGTAGGCTGTGGTTGGGCGTTGCATTTACCAACGCCTACGCTTTCCGCATTGGGATGGCCGACACCGCAGCCTGTGGCCACTGTGGCAAGGAGGAAACCATTCAACATGTTCTTTGTGAGTGCCTAGCGTATAGTAGGTGGCGACTATGCCTTCGCAGGGAACTCAACAAATTAGATGATCAGCCTCTGTCGGAGCAGGAAATTCTGTAGTATCGTCAGGATGCGACTTCACAGAAGAGGGCCCTGAAAGCGCTGCTGAACTTTTTGCGATTGACCGGCCTTGCTGAACGGTTGTAGCTGGGACGCCCTTCCAGTGTGTGTTTTCGTTTTTTTTTTTATGAGTGCGCGTGCGTTTTTTTTTTCCCTCTCTCTAACCCCTCTTTCTTGCCCCTACTTCCCCACCCCCAGCGCTGGGTAGCAAACCAGATGCAAATATCTGGTTAACCTCCCGGCCTTTCCTTTCTCACTCACTCACTCACTTCGTGGCCATGCTCCGAAAGCCCGACTTCATGTGACAGTTTCTTACTGCGATGTACCAGAGATCCACGAAACAGAGAACATGCCGAGCGTAATTGCAGCATGCAGTGGCGACTGCGAGTGCACCTCACCCGAAAGTTGAGTATCGTTTGATCATGGTGGTACCCTAGCGATTATGGGTTTTAATGCATGGGCCATACGGGGAGCTATTCCTCTAGAGTCAGTATATTTACTCTATGGCCATGGACGTCGGTGATTTCTGTTATTCACCATGTATGTACACGTATGTATATATATGAAAGTTCGAGAAAAAAAATTGACCCAGAAAAAAAAACTGCAGCGCGGAATCGGACGTGCGAAGGCTTGCTTACGAGTGCGTGGCGATAGCCACTGAGCCACAAAGGAGCACCTCCTTAAAGGGTGAAATGGCAACCTATTTATATGTCCCACTTACCGCTGTCGATGTTGATCTCGGAAGAACTATCGTGTTCGCAGCGTTACCAGCAAGATGACGCAATGAGTGCGCATCACCTAGGGAGCCTACGTTACCACCTTTGTTTGGGCAGAGACATCTAAAAAAGCGCTGTGACAAAACTAAGCAGAAATTAGCGGGTGATCGGGGGCGCTGGTACCAGATTCCGCCAATTTCTGCAGATTTTTTGTGCGCTACCATTTTGTGGCCAGCCGTACAACCCCCAGCTACTCGTGATCTGCAGGATTATTAGTGACTTGTAGTGTAATTTCAATGGCCCTTTTTCAGGCTAAAACATTTTAAAGGCCTTCGATACATCAGCGGTGAAATGTCGGAGGCGTCTAGCGTCGGCGTCAACACAAACATTTAGATGCATGAAGAGCGAAATGCAACCGTTGGTGCCGTCCAGCATCGGCGCCATTACGTAACAAGCAAAGCTTGAAACGTAACCGTCCGTAGAGTCATCCGTTACATCACGAGTCAACACGTTACATGCATCAAGCTCGAAACGTAACCGTCTGTGGTGCCAGCGACCCCATCAACACGTTACACGCATCAAGCGTAAAGCGTTACCAGCGGTGGAGTCCTCCAGCGTTGGCGTCAACACGAATACTTAGGTGCATCATGTGCGAAATGCAACCGTCAGAGGCGTCCAGCATTGTCCGTACGTCTGTCTGTCTGTCGATCCGTCCGTCCATGTGTCCGTCCTTGCGTGCATTCGAGTATCCGTGTGCGCGTGCACCCCTCGTCCGTCCAGTTCGTCCCACTCGTCATCATTCACCTCGAGGATATGTGGCGATTTTAGGGGCGAAGCTCCTTATAGCGGCACTCGTTCGTCCCTCGTAGTCGTAGTAGTAGTCGTAGTGTGCAACCAGTCTTACATTTTGAACTCCAAGGTGGTGCCGGTGAGAGCCTTCTTCTGTGCGTTGTTGAACAATAAGAAAATTCGCAGCGTGCACGTTAACTAAAAGCCGAATTTTCCTGTCTCTCATTCCCCCTTAGCAGCCATTGGCATGTACATTGAGCACTATTTGACAGGAAGGGTTGCCACGTCATACTCGCTGGGCATAGCCTCCTTGGTTTTAGAAAGGTTTAGCGAGCGTTGGGCTGCAGGGCCATGAATACAGTGAACTAGTATATACCATGAAGTCGAGGTGGTTGAAGGTGGGGAGTAGACCCGAAGCGCAAGCCGTAAGAAAGTGTGCGTGTGCCACCTCTCTTTTTAGTCCTTGGAATTTCCGCTGGATGGCGGTGCTTTTATATAGGGAATATATGATAAAAAGATGCGAGATGGTGGTACTTGGAGTGTTGAATAGATGGACGAACGGACACACAGACAGATGCATGGACGGACTCACGGATAGCTGCACCGAAGGATGGACGCATGAATAGACGCAGGGGTTGATGCATGGACGAACGCATGGACGGACGCACAGAGGGACGTGCAGACGCACGAACAGACGCACGCACGGACGGGCGAATGGACGCACAGACGGTCGCACAGACAGACGCATGGACGGACGAAAGCAAGAACGAATGGACGGGCGGATGCTTCGCCCCACTCTTCATCATCAACTCCGTGCATATGGTGCATTTTTTTGTGCTATACCTGGAACTTTGATGTATCTAATTCTTCGTGTTGACACTGACGCCGGAGCACACCGACATTTACGTTTCACGCTTGATGCATCTACTGCTTCGTGTTGATGCCAACGCTGAACGACACCGACGGTTATATTTCACACTTGATACATCTACTGTTTCGTGTTGACGCAGATGCTGGACGCCCCCGATGGACACATTTCACGCTTGTTGCATCGACTGTTTCCTGTTGACACCGACGCTGGACGCCATAGTCAGACCCATTTTCAGACTTGATGCATCTACTGCTTCGTGTTCACGCCGACACCGGGCCGTATTCTTGAGGATAGAATGGCGCCAGGCGTACATGCAGTGCAGGTCATAATAGGCGCGACAGCGTGGCATTGTCGTATGGCAAATATGTGTTTTGGCGGGTGCAGGAGCGTTGGCGGCATGTAGTGGGTCAAACGCTGGCACCACCCTAAACAGGTGCTCATGTAGGCTCCCTAGCGTCGCCTATGGAGCCTTAACCTACCAGCACAGCCATGGCCAATCACGTGAACTACGCTAGGCTACATTAATAGCCAGGTACAACGCTCTTTCAGAGGGATGATTGGCACGTCGTAAAAGACGCTTTGTACCGAAATGATCAATGTGAATGTGCGTGATCACTAGCTACGCTAACGTATGATACAGCTCTTACTGCGATAATATTGTTACGTCAGATGCGAGAGCAATCTGAACCCGGCTTCACTGCACTCTATGCACCATCTGCGCTTGCGAAAAGGGCGCGTTCTTCAAACACAGGGACGTACCAACTCCGTATGTTTGAGTACGTTTCACGTGTTATATACGTAAGCGATGCGGGGCACGTTTTGATCTGCTTGCCATTCTTCGCTTGACACTTCAATTTTTCGCTATCGCATTCATTGTTTCGCCTTTGCGGCAAAGCTGTGACTTTTCTTATTCGCAATGATGAGTTGGCGGTTATTCTTTAGGCTGACAACCATGAGCGTACCAGTTCTATTCATGGCCATCCGAGAGAACTTGAAAACATTTTGGGGTGCTTAGATTTCTTGTATGTCAAGAATAAAAAATGTAACTAATCTACAAATAGCGACTCTAGCTTTCTTGGTTGTTTGGACCAAAGTTTAACTTCTAACATAATAAAACTTTTTGCTTCCCCGAACTGCGTGATATATTGCTCCTTATATATTCCTCAGCTTACACCACTACAGACACTTCAGAAATTGGGTGTCATTAGGGCATCGGGATCAACACGTTTGTACCTTTTCACCTGTGTCTCATTCATACAATACGGCTATTTCACTTTCTTGGGACGCAAGTTTATTATGGCACTACAGTATTATATTTGCCGAACGTTTCTATAAATATATTGTAGTAAGGTGCTACGACATGCTTCTCAATCCAGATAAGTCCAGTAAAATGCAAATTGCAGACCTACATTAATAAAGGGGAAAGAATCAAATGAGAAAATGCAAAGTGAATTAAGTTAACTGTCGTATATGTCCACCGCATATGTGAGCTGCATGCCTGATTGTTTTACCTGACTTACATACAACCCGCCCGATGTCAAATACTATACTTTTGATCTTATCGGAGGGCCATGAAACAATTTATGCGTTGGTGCACTCCTCAGCGTGGCGACAGGACTGATTTGAGTGCGAAATAAAATGCTCGGTTAAATAGAGATAGCGCATAAAGACTAAATAACTTCTAAATGCTTCAAAGCTTATATCACATATTTATGTTTCTGAAAACTATTTCAGAGTTTCAAACAGCACATCATCATTCTCTTCAGCTATATTGTAAAATGAACGTTTTGCTTTAATCAAAGATATACTTCACTTACATTTGCGACGTGCTTTTTTATTTGTATTACAGGCCTGAAATTGCACGACACGATAACAGTCTAAAGAAAGATGGAAAGTTCCGGTGACCAACAGTGATAGAGCAACAACTATTGCAACGGGAAATGATTTAAAAATCAGAGTAGTCTCTTAACCTGTCACATTCCCGATTATGTTCCGAGGCAAACCAACATGTGTCCTTTGCTTCCGCATCACTTCTTGATTTAATCCGTCTATTTATTACCGTGATTTGCAGACATTGTAAGGCAACTATCAAGACTTTTCGGTTGATCTAGAGTGGTAATCAGGTGAATTGTTTATGTAGTAACACTGGTCTTCATTGCGGACGTTTCAGCTGTGGATATCATTCTTCATGAAGCAAGCCCTCGTGGCTCTGGATGACATTGAAGTGAAAAGTGGGTTTTGCGAACGAATAGGTGAGTGTGTATGTTCAATAAACACTTCAAAGGCTGTTTTAGTCAACTACTCGTTGGCTAGCGCTGGTGATACCACCCTCTAAAAATTTTGAACGTCCCTATCTTGGCACAAAATTATGGGAAGCGTGCATTTGCATAAGTACCAAGTCTGACACTTTTCGCGGGTGCCTCATAAACATCATAACGTACACTACAACGTACCTTTAAAAACAAATAGGAGGTGTGTGTCCACATGTATAGAGAGAGATGCCAGGTTGAATTTAAAAGTTGTTGCATGCATGTCGCTCCGTGCTACCGTCCCAACAGGAAATTGTCGCACTGTTGATGTTTAGCACGACGCATTACATGATACTACTAAGGAATGGATGAATTCATCATGTTATTGTGCTTTAGGTTTAGATGTATTGCGCACTATCTGTAGGTGACCCACCTGGATTGTCTTAAGTTTAACAGTAAATGTAGTTTTATTGACATATTAATGCAAAAATGCTCTTAGTACTTACATAAGCCTGCCTTTTCCGTGAGACACTGCGCAAGAGCCTGCTTTAAATCTTTTTTTTTTTTTTGGAACTGCGAATCCCACTTGAACCCATCTGTTCACCTTGAAGGCAACGGCGCGTCTAATGAAAATCACTCAAAGACTATAGTTAAATCTTCATGTTACAGATATCATTCTATATTGTAGATAGGTATGTGGAATTTACCGTCCCAAAACCACCATATGATTATGCGAGATGCCGTATTGGAGGGCTCGAGAAATTTCGACCAACTGGGGTTCTTTAGCGTGCACCTATATCTGAGCACACGGGCCTACAACATTTCCGCCTCGATCGGAAATGCAGCCGCCGCAGCCGGGATTCGATCCCGCGACCTGCGGGTCAGCAGCCGATTACTTTAGCCACTAGACCCCCGTGGTGGGGCCATTCTACATCGCAGCACTGAATGTTTCGCTGCGGTCTTTTTCAACGGGCAACGTTTTCACCATGACGTGGTAGACATGAATGGACAAAGAGCGTACAGGCAGCTTCTTTATAGTACGCCATAGCCCTAAGTGATTCAGGTCAGTGCTCCACCACAATGCTCAGGGCATGCCGTGGATACCACGGTACCTACATTGCGCAGCAGGCATGGTGTCATTGCTAGTCTTGCCCACTTCTGACAGACCCTGCCACGCACTATCTATTCCCGGGGTCAGCTACACCAATGAATAGTCGCCAAATCCCATTTGCTCATTTTGAAGCGGTTTAGATGGGCTGAACCATCTGGGTTGAACACCCAGTACTCTTGGCGAAAGCGTCTGACTCGTGAAGCACGTACCAAACATGCGTGCTTAGAAAAAGTGGTGAACGATTTTGAGTACTCGGTACTCTACTATAGACGGTTTCAAGATTGCAAGCGGTGTGCCCCGGAAAACTTTCGGTCACCTCATTTACCAGCTCGTAACGTCAAAACTGATAGGACTTTCCCACGTTTTTATCATGGGCAAGGATTGATTGATTGATTTGTGAGGTTTAACGTCCGAAAATCACCATATGATTATGAGAGACGCCATAGTGGAGGGCTCCCGGAAATTTCGACCACCTGGGGTTTTTTAACGTGCGCCCAAATCTGAGCACACGGGCCTACAACATTTCCGCCTCCATCGGAAATGCAGCCGCTGCAGCCGGGAATTGAACCCGCGACCTGCGTGTCAGCAGCCGAGTACCTTAGCCACTAGACCACCGCGTCGGGGCAAGGGCCAGGAACGTTTTTATTTTTTTTTTCAAATAAAGAGAACGTGCGTGATGTTCAAGGCAATATCCCGTAGTTCTATGTAGCTCAAAGGAACATTTATTTGTATATATTTTGCCAAATGGTAAAAGGAAAGTGTATAAAATAATCGGGCTATTTGGTAACGTTCTTCTTGCTCACCGATGCTATTCAGGCACATCAGTGAACGAAGCCAGACGTCATCAAGTGTCTGTGTTTGTAAACAGTGAAAGGGTCTCTACATACACTGGTGAACTGCACAGGTGGTTTTGAGAGTGATCTTGTATTCGCGCGGCCAGCAACTAGATGAAGTGACCTTAGAAAAAGTTAGAGAAATATGCACAGGTAACAACGTCATATTTGTGACACAGGCATCTTCATGTATCACCTTAGCAGAGAAAACAAGCGAAAACTAAATAAAAAAACAGGCTTTATTTATACCCTGATGAGATAATCTCGTTGCTAGACGACTAGATGCTTCGCAGCGTTATTTCCACCAAGAAAGTACTCTCTTTTTCAAGCTACATTGGAGAGTTGTAGTAGTGAGCGGTTCTTGAAGGAAGAAAAAACGGAGCTAATTTCTGTCTGCCTAGTTGGTGACACGGCTAAGCTCTTTGTTGGGGAGGGGGAGGGAGAAAAAAGATTAGTAAAAGAGAAAAGAAACTGAAAACAGAGCAGACAGAAAACATGGGGGGACACGGTGGAAGGAGTCCGAGGACGGGGCACCAGTTGGCGAGAGTGTAGCGAGAGCTACACGGCATCAGGAGATCGCGGACGGTGGACATATCGGTGAGAGCTTCACTGGCGTCGGGGATCACGGAGGACACAACCGTTCAGCACGGAATCCACCAAGCAGTCACAGCGATTAGGCGAATGCCAGCGATTATTCTTTTAAAGACGATAGTTTTTCTTTGGACACTTTGACGCAAGAATTTCGGTCCGTCTGTCTGTCAGTCTGGCACCCAAGACGGCTTGTCTGTTCTTTATTGTTTGTCCTTAATTTTAAAATCCAACCATAACTGCAGTACCCACCCATATTGCTCTGGTTTGTTTGTTCGTACTTGTGCGTGGTATCAATCAAAAAGCAAATGTTGGGTCTATCTGAAGCAAAACATCAAGAAGTTCATATACTATGGCGTCTTTTTTCATACTATGAAAGTCAAACATAAGTAATTTCAAAGAAAGTAGCATTTACTTCGCTGAGCTGACAATGCAAAACTACACATGAAAAGACTGGTATTTCCTGCGCTTTGTTACAGGATACTGCGGTGGTCCCTAACCGCTGCGCGCATCGAGGCACTTTAACGCAGTGCCTCCAGAATCTCATTTACTGATTTTCTCGTGCAGAACACCAAGTAAATGTTTTATTCAATTTCTCCAGGCGGAAGAATATCGTCGTTCGGCAAAGTTTGCAGTGAAACATGCAGATACGGGGCCAACTTTTCAATCCCCATTTACCCATAAGATCAAGATAATTGCTGCTAAACACAATGCACATATTTAACGGCACCTCCGAAGTTCTACGGACTTCACCAAAAGTTTAACGCGCATGAATGTGAAGGCAAGGAAAGTGTTTTCTAAGCGAAGAATGGGAATAGGTTTGTGGGCTGCGCTGGTGGCGTTGCCTATTGCATTGCACTATCTTAAGACAAAAATACATTGGTTAGACGTGCTGGTATCTTAACATGCGCATGGCTGAAAAAAAACATTATGCAAGTTTATTGCTATCATGTCCTGGTAGTTTACCACCCACAGCGCTGCATGCAAATATAACTTGTGTAACTTCTTTCTATGAGCATAAAAGTGTTGAAGCGCGCATCTAGTATAA
This sequence comes from Rhipicephalus microplus, assembly GCF_013339725.1. NCBI lineage: Eukaryota > Metazoa > Arthropoda > Arachnida > Ixodida > Ixodidae > Rhipicephalus > Rhipicephalus microplus. The sequence continues at coordinate 110,066,826 of NC_051169.1, forward strand.
TTGAAAGAGAAATATTCCTTGGTTTTTTATTTACTTGTTTCGCTCGCGCATGTGAAAGTAGTGTTAGCGAACCATCGTTCATCACTTCTTCAAAAAAAACTGAACTTTTCAGGAAAAACATAATAACTTGGATACGATGCTTTGCAAGTGTGTTTTATGGATGGTGGCGTGTTCACTGATAAACTTGTGCGTTTTTTGTTTTTTTTTCGTCGTGTGGTATTGCTTTCGTTTTCCTTTTTTTCACTTTTTCAGTCATACATAAGGATATGTCTGGAGCAAAAATAAACCATTGTCAGTTAGGCATCACCCTGTGCATGTCTTGCCTGTTTCTGTGGTCACTTCGTCTAGTTTCCAGCCTGCAAATAAAGGAGGCATTTCTACCTCCCGTCCCCATAGCAGCATTAATTGATGAGCGTAAACAGAAAATCTACTTTTCACAAATAAACAACCTTGCAAACTACTTATGCAGCAATAACTTCCGAAGAAACTAAATTACATTGAATTTACACGTGTGTAAGGCAAATAACATTATATTATTTTGCTTTCGAGATGTGAAATTACTTGTCTTGGGGAATCAGCAGCTATATCATCCTGGTGAAAACTAGTCGCTATTTCGACGACTCGCCTCCCCAACCTCTCTGAAAGCTTAGTAGAACTTCGCTATGTAAGTAATAGCACTCACTAGTGCGAAAAATGGTAGTGGCTATACAGTGATGGAAACAAAGGGTTACAGTCGGTTGTGGTTGCAGTGCTTCTTCGTGTTTATAGGTGATTGTAATTCAGAAATGGAGACTTCTAGGGTCAGCAATTGATGGTGATTACCGGCTAAGAAATGTTGGGCTAACGGTACTAGAACTTTCTGATTTTCGAATTCTGATTTTCATCGCTGCGTCCGTACGCCGCTGCTTCAATCTTCTACCGATGTTACTGACGAGACCAATCTGCACCTGAACGGATCGCCCAAACTGTTGTGGTGCTCTAACAACCCTTCAGTCGTCACAGTGTTGTCGCCGTTCCAGACGAACATGCGTCACCAACATAACTAATCAATCTACATCAACACGTCGATCTGCCTCGCAACATAAGCCGCATCGTGAAAAAACTTTTTAAATTAACCTCTTGCTCAATGCTTGTTGTAACTTCGATTTCAACAGTACGCAGAATCCACAAAGAACTTCTTTCTTGAATTATACCGATGAGCATGCCTAACATGAAGCTAATGGTGTTTGTTTCTTTGTTCCCCCTCAAGACTTTTGCTCTTGGGAACTAGGCTCGTCGTGCCGGATGTACAATGCTGCGGATGGTTTTTCTCCTTGGAGAATTGTCAATGGCTCTGAACTGGGGCTTCCAGACCACACAACAAGGAATCTGACAGGTCCGTAAGTAGGATGCAATTCCGCAGCACGAAAAATAAAAAAAAAATTGTTGCGTGCTAAGTAAAACTTTCGTTGATAGTAGTCACTAAAACTTATATGATAGCGATGTAACTTCAGCAGCAAATGGGGTGAGTAGAAGCTGGTTGCGCTTATGCGTACCCAATGACGACCTTACTCGAGCACAGTTTAGAGAGGGGGATTTGATAGAAGGCCCACTATTGAAAAGAACTTTGCAGTATGCCTAGGTATCCACTGTTGCGTCATCATCGAATCCATTATTTTGTGTCTTAGTGGAACTGTTTTTGATCGTATCTTTGTTGACACGCATAATGACCGCGTTGCAGGGGTGTTCCACAGGTCTTCTTTTCAATTGAACTTTCTTGGGGAATTTATTCAACTCCGCCCACTAAACTACTCATTTCGTCACACAAACAGCTTGCGTAATACCCTTTACTACGTATCTTAAATACTTTAATGAAACTTAGCGAACATTGGAATATATTTATACCCTTTTCCCAATGAAATGATCCCTAGTCATAAACCAGCGTGTATACACGGAAAAGTAACCTATTTTTCTCTCTGGAAGCCTTATACCTGCAGGCGTAAGTCCAAAACTTATATCATCAGCCCTTACGTTGAGTTTTGGCTAGAAAGGAAATTCTGGCTAGTAACGAAACTGGGACTGCCACACATAGCAATCTGTAAGCTCCTCTTGGAGTTATACTTGGGCCAAGCAGTGCTCTACGAACTGACTAGAAATAGTGCAAAGTTCAAATACTATATTACTGCCACATTCGTTGCAGGCCGTTACATGTACCTAAACACAACTGCGGTCGACTCCCATCATCCTATATCGCGGGTGTTTTTGTCGCATCGGCCGCCCACCAAGGCAACGTGCGTCACATTTTGGTTCAGTGGTAGCGGATCCATCAGCCGGCTCAACTTGTACAGGTGAGTGCAATAGAGCTACTTCCCGAAACTCACAAAGTTATTGTGCAGAATTAGCGAGACACTAACCTTTCAGACGCCACCTACGAAGAACTGTCTGCAAATGTGTCAAATCGCAACAAAGTTACTTCAACGCACTCATTATTTTATGGCAACAAGAGTAATGAGATAATTCGGGAATTTACGAGTGTTATAGCAACTTATCTTAATTAGGTTCCAATAGAATACCTCTTTATCTTGAAACCATAGATGCTTATTCTTGGAATAAATAGAATAAAATCCCAGGCTAGGAAATATTCTGCATATTACTTGTAAACACAAATTCTGCAAACAGAAATTCTTCTTCTCACAATGATTGCAGGAAGCGCCACGTTGTACGACTCGTCGAGCGTGGTATTGCCTTCAGAACAATGATAATATGTGTCAGTACACTCCATAGCAGATTATGCAGGTTAACTGGGGAAAATTTATTATGCAGGAGATTCAATTCACCAAAAGTACAATATATTTTGCTCTTTCATAGACTCTGCTTGATACAAATAGCTAAAACGAAAGGCGTACACAATGGTGTACATGGCGTCTCAAAGAGTTTAAGCAGTGAAGCAATTCAAATCGTAGTAATAAAATACAATAGGAAATTCACCACTCTCTTCGCAAACAGGCATCTTGAACGCCAGAAAAAGCGATATACATATATATATATATATATATATATATATATATATATATATATATATTATATATGGGGGTGTACAAACATTAATTAGGGCAGGAAATACAGAAGCTAAAACAATCAGCTTTTTAACCAGTGGAAAGAGCTGATCGAGTCCAATGGGCGAATCAAAGTACTCCCTACAAATCTTGATAAACGCCTAAGAATGAATATATTGCACAGGTAATGATATAGCCCTTAAGTGATCCTTAATTTGATTGCGCTACGCAATTTTTTGCTCTATTGAGGATGTCTTACTGGAAGCACCTAGAAAAAGTTCAATGTGCAAGCAACGTTTTCTATGTTAACGTGTAACGTACCTTCCGGGGATGTATTGTGCTTACAGATTTACAAAGGAAACGGCTTTTCGGGACCCCCTTGTTTCAGTAACTACGCCAGTAAAACAAGGACAATGGATTGCGCGAAGGGTGCCCATCTCTTCAAGAAATAGGTGGAACGTGAGTTGAGAGTGCTCATCTCCAGTACTTTTTTTCAATCTTTAAAACTGTCATTACCGGCAGTTTGATGAATGAGTTCCTTCACACAATATTTGCTCATGGGGTGCACATGACAGAAATCTGGGTAAAGGATTAAAATAAATGCTCAATCTTTTCCTGCTATTGCCATACATGTGGCGCATCCTCCGCTTTGCGCATTTCTTTAAACTTGGCTTGGTAGCGTTCTCGTAACTTCCTGAAAGTAATCAATAACTCCCGTTTGTTGCTCTGCTCGTGATGCTTTTGATAGAATATTTAGATAAATATTGTGGCTCAGATAACCAAAACACTTAGCTCCACGTTTTATAAAAGGAGAACAATCAACCAAAGTGGACATCTGGGCACAATGCTATTCCATAGAGAAGAATATTTATAGCGCACTAAAAACGAGGACACAAAGAAGGCACACACAAACACACACACATCGCGCGCACACGTGTGTGTCTGTGTGTGTGTGTGTGTGTGTGTGCGTGTGTGTGTGTGTGCGTGCGTGCGTGTGTGTGTGTGTGTGTGTGTGTGTGTGTGTGTGTGTGTGTGTGTGTGTGCCTTCTATGTGTCCTCGTTTTTAGTGTACTATAACCATTCTTAACTATGGAACAATCAACGCATTGCCCACTGCAACTTCTGTAATACTCTGTAATGTGTCGTAGAAATGGATCTTCATTTTTCTGTGACACAACTTGAAGTTATAATTAAGACGCAATGTCGAGGCAGCACTGAGGTCCTCATGCTGTTTGCTATCTTTGTTTTCTTTATCAGCTTGTCTTCGAAGGTGTGGCTACAGCAGGAGTAAATAGAGATTCTGCAATCATGATCGACGACGTTGAGTTCACGGAGGGCGAATGTCCAACCTACGGTAATATTTTGTCTATATTGTGAATAGCGTGTTGTGTTAGGGTTGACCGAAGCAAACATTCTTCTTCATATATAAATTGGAATTGCTGGCGTGAAGCTCAGCTCCAACGATTATTGTGTGCTGCCTATCATGTAGATTGAGCGCGTCGCGTCAAATGTTAATCGCTTGCCTCTCTCACAAGTATTAGCTGTCAGGTCGAAGGGGCATTGAAACAGTTTTCATCCTTTCAGTCGAACGTAACCTTGGGGGCACCGACCTTCCTGCCAGGGAATTCACCTCCTTTTTCTTCTTGCCCCTGACGCTGGGTGAAACAACAGCTATTGGTGAAAAAAGAGAAGTGACTCGAGTGCACACGGAGAGTGGGCGTTATAAGAAGACTTATTGACGTGACCGTAAGAAGGGAGCAAGATCGCTGCATTTGTTAGCGCTCATTCTCGCGTTCATGTGTCACGCATAAAGTGAAGTTCAGAATAAACTGTTGCCCCCCAACTAATCTATCTTACGGCCTGAAGCTATAGGAAGATTCGCAAAATACCAATTTCAACACTAGTTTCTATATTGCTTTTGCTTCAGCCTCTGTGCCGAGATCGAGAGGTGGCATCGCCGTGCCGAGGTTGTGTTCAGCACTCGAATGGAATGGGACCCACGGTTACTGTGAGGTCTCATTTCAGACGTTTTCTCAGTATCAGAAGAGGGCTACCCAGTCACTTAGTCACTCACCATGCTTGCGAAGAAAAAAATGTGATAGCAAGTGTGGTGCTTCCGAGACAATTGAGAGACATGAAAGGCGTGTGAACCCGTTAATATGCAACTGCAAGGCTCGTCTATAAAAAGTTGTACCACTGAATAGAAACGTAGTGTCGTCTGCCAGTTCGCATAAGAGAATATCATAGGAGAATATTGTCACAGCGTCGTGACGTCGACGAAAGGAGCCGACTACAGGTCGAAAATGAAACTGTGTAGTCGGGCCGAACTTGTGGCCATGCAAAAGAAACGTCAGAATACAGCAGGACACTGGCACTGATAGCGGTGAACAAAGCGTCGGCCGTTAACAACTAACAAACGGCGAAGCGTGTCGGCATTGATACCCTTGCTATCGAACATTCTAGCGTTATCGCTGGTGGCGACATAGGTTCCCGAATAATCTCTGACGTTCTCAAAGTGGGCGTTATCTTAACAAAACGATCTACTACAGCCTTGAAGCTTAACACTGTAGGCGTGGTTCGCGCTGAACATTGTGTAATGGGGCGACAACAAAACTTGAGGCAACGAACATGGCTCTATTGCATTAAGGAAGATGGCAGAGATCTCACATTCTCTACGCGAGAGAAGGTGTTACCTGGCGTACACTCGATGCATTTTGCTAGCATATTGCTAGTCATGACAGGCGTCAAAAACGGTGGTGGTTTTCCCCAGCGGAGCTGTTTATGCTTTCTGATCCACCAGTCCACGTGACGTGAAAGCCACGTTTAACAAGCAAGGCCTCTATCTTATACACATGTCAGATCGCCTAGTGCCTCTGTGTGGTAAATAAACATTTGCTAATTAGAGGAACAATGCCATAGACCTCGCTAATAAAAGATGAAGCTATTGAAGACCCCCATTTTAGTAAACATTAGGACCGTTCCAATGAAAACCCTGATATTTATGACACCCACTTATGACTCTTAATTTAGATGGCGCAAATGAGGTATATGTCACTCAAAAACACACCGTTTAGGCCCTTCCTGAATAATACCTCACACTTTAACCTTGCTATTAATCTAGGGGGCCGCAAAAGTAGCTGTCGTAATCCAACCTGATTTGACTGTCTTCACAACAATGTGTTTGCTTGTATTACTGAGCAGACAGAGGAACCCTGTGGCATATACTAGTCTGAGTTCTAGCCGGCCCCGATCTACGTGTGGCGATGCCGATGACGACCGCCTCTCGTAGGTGGTTGTCCACTTTGTGGATGAAGCAGACCTGCTCGTGAACAGGTAGAAAACCAATGGTTGCGTGCTAATTCTGGGAATCGCACCCACTGCCTCACGATGCAGGAGTAACGAGGATTGGATTGCCAGAATAGTGAATTGCTGTTGGTATAGTTGGTTCTACGTAAATCTGATATCTACTGCCGCCGGGTTCCCACCATTTATTCAAGTGAGAAGATGCGAGTGCACAACCTGGTATGGCACTCGGCCTTGAGGGTACTTATAGTTCGACTAAGTCACAGATTTTCCGCCCAGTTCTTTTTTCCTTGTTCCACCAAGGGCGCTATTCTCTGCTGCCTAATGGTACCCACGAATAAGCCCTTTGTTTAACGTAGACGATCTTCCTCTTCAACATTTACAGTTGTTTAAAGAATGCACCACAATTAGCATAATTAGACAGTCTTATCATTGGGTCTCGGCAAGCTACTTATGCAGCTTTTAACCCAGCGGAACCATCCAGCATATATAAGTTGGAAAAATAAAAATTGAATCGAAATGAGTTGAATTGAATCGCCGCAACTCCCCATAGTAAGAGCTACGCTTATTTTCAGGAACAAACACTTATACCCTGAGGCATACCTGTAGACAGGCGGCATTGCCTGTAGATAAGCGCAGTCAGCTTCTCTGAAGACTCTCAACATGAAGTCACAAAGTCTTAACCAGTCTCCCCCCTTAACTGTGACATGGCACTTCGGAAAGTGCCCGATGGCAATCAACATGGACACGTCTAGACACACTACCAGTGGAGGAAATATACCACTAGCGGTACATTTAGTTGTCACCGAAAAACACACAAAATCCAGATGCGCACTATGTGTTCATGTATATGTGCTTCGAACTAAATGTTTTTTCAGTCTGGTGCTGTGCTGTCTTTTATAAGCTTCAACGGCATTGTGCAGTGTTTAGTTCGTTACGAGCATATCTTGTTACTAAACTTAGCACTGTGCTAAATATTTAATCAAGATATATTCTCACTAATGCTTTCAGCAATGTTCACCAGCCCTCTGCTCATGACGTCACTTTGGAGTGCGTGCTGGTTGGTTCAGACTTGTGGAAAAAAAAAATGCTGATGACTTTTGGAGTTGCACCCGACTACATGGTGTTGGAGCATTATCCAATTACTCCTTAACCATGAATGACTATCCCGGCTGCGGCGGCTGCATTTCCGATGGAGGCGGAAATGTCGAGGCCCGTGTGCTCAGATTTGGGTGCACGTTAAAGAACCCCAGGTGGTCAAAATTTCCGGAGCCCTCCACTACGGCGTCTCTCATAAACATATGGTGGTTTTGGGACGTTAAACCCCACAAATCAATCATCAACCATGAATGACTTTTTTTGTTGCAAGTCTGCACTATATAATCTCAGAGGTAGTTATGTAACATGCCAATGATTTCTAAGATAGTGAACTAGACTAAGTACGCTGTCTGTTGGATTGCTCTTACTGCCCCTTTGTAAGTACAAATTCATTTTTATTTCACCTCCTTAGAATACTGCACGTTCGAAGATGAATGCCTGCCCTGGGTTGTGAAGGAAAACGGTAAGAGCGTATGCACTTATATGTCCTTTTCTATATTCATAAGTTTGTCTTTAGTGAAAACAAATGCCTATTATGCTGTTGGCTTGTTATCCGCAATGAATTTTTTCGTCATGAGAGACAGGTTCATAGTGTCCTTTTATAGAACAACAATAGCGGTACTTTTTTGTTCGAGACATTAACCATCGAACAGGTCAAGTGGTGCTTAGGAAGGTATTTTGGCTATGTAAGCTGCAGTCAGGTACGCTCTAGTGACGCCGTAAGCTTTGTATGCCCCTTGATGACTGTCTTTTGTGGCTTCAGAGAGCTCTGCTAATAAATGTGCCGTCTTATTAATTGCCGGGGAATGTTTACAGTTTCAAAATTATGCAACATTTCCTGTTGGCTATTTCACCAAGTGTTTTCCTTGATTGAGCTTTAGATGATTTATTGAGAAAGTCAGGTATTTACAACATGCTCCTTTCAAGATTATAAGCGTATTTCAGTGGCAAGTTACTCTTTATTATTGTTTCGAATATTGACTGATGATTGGCCTTACAGATGACTAGTACTGACTCTGGCAGAAAACCCCTTCAATGTACAATGAACTGCTGTAGTCTGAGGTTTCAATAGTGTTGATCTCAAAAGGGTATATAAATAAAATTTCATGAAACAATTAAAAGAGCTTGCTAGCGTAGCTTATCATTTAAGGATGTTGAGTTATTCATCTACTTTTCCAAATAGTGCACTTTATCAGTATACAGTTGAATAACACCTAAATATCTTTCATGAAGCCAAACTTTAAAATCGTAATACGTTATGGCTCTGGAATATGCGTAAAGTCCCTGTCGTCCTAATAATTGAAGTATTTTTTGTCATTCGAACGTGATCAGGTCAAGAAGCTGCCTTTAGAGTGGAGCGAGCAGGGCACTTCAAAAAACTGCCCCGAGATCACACTACGCAGACGGACGACGGTAAGGTTCTCATAAATTTGTCACATTTGTTGCATGTGACAACCTTATGTCAATATATTCTAATGGAGAAACAGTGAAATTTTAATTCTCTGACAACTGCAAGGAATCATGGATTTTTTACTAAAGTGTCGCCCTTGAAATACTGTGTCTGCTAGTGCAGCAATATGTGCTTGTTAAATCTCATTTAAAGTAAATTATTCAGCATAAGCTTTTTTTATTTTTCTTTAACAAAAACGAGTGGTAATATTTCTTAAGACTATATGCTTTTCGACAGAATATTCGGGTATGATTCCGAAATATTTTTATTTTATATCAGTTCTTTCCAAAGCATCTATAGTGACACAATATACATTATGTACCTTAATTTTCGAATTTTAGTTGTCTTTATACCCGATGCCTCAGGCTTTGCTAATTTCCTGTCATACAAAGCGGCCTCCTTATACTGTGATAGTATCTTCATAAACAGTACAACTCCACTGCTGTAAATGAACACACAGTTACACTTCATATATGATTGGAGTTCTGCTGATGCCAGTTTAGCTGTTTTATTGATGTTGCTTTATTGCCCCGTTCATATTACTGCAGGCTACTATCTTCTCTTCGAGTCTCCAGGCACCAAAGGAAACAAAACGTCCTTTACGTTGCGAGAGCCCCTGCTCTACGAATGTGTGTCGTTCTGGTACTTCTTGCCCAAACTCCAAAACAGTGTGGTGCTCTACGCTCAAGATGAACCAATATCGAAAGGAGAAGGTGTTTGGAAGCGTTACGAATGGCAACAAACGCAGCTGATGGTAATCAAGAACATTTGCTGTTCTGTCAATAGTATGGCATTATCGCTACGATCACTAGGCTCTGTTGAAAATATGGTTGACCTACTATCCCGTATTATGTCTTGAGAGGCAATAGCTTTTCTCTTTAGAAAATACAAAAGAAAATATAAGCTTGCACTGACATGCTTATTAACAAGCAAAAAGTAACATCTGTGAAATTTTCTTGTTTCGCCAAGAAAATTTGTATGCAATGTTTGCGTAACCAGGACATTTCTCGGAAGTAACTCATCAGGCTACAAAGACCGAATATATATTTAATAACACTTTTGATATCTTGTAGTAAATGAACTCTCCACAAAATGAAAGTTTTTGTACGAACTATTTATATCCACCTCATTCGTTTATTTATTTGATGAACTGTGGTGACATCAGGCCAGAAATACAGGACATTTCACCAATCCTAATGATTTTCGAAGCCTGGCAAGATGCGTATAGTCGTGACTGAATATTTAGAGTGTATGAGTACTCTGCTAACATTGAAATTGCTTGACGAAAAGTGGTTCACCTGGAACTGGTATATATGGTAAGTGGTGAGAGTGTAATATAGGTGGTAGGTGGTGAGAGTGTAATGTTGGAACACTTTGATGAACACTGGCGTTCAGGTTGAAAGTGGATAGTCCAAGACTTAAAGGCATCGTGTTAACATTTTTCGGTTCCTCGAAAACATCCATCGCAGTTCTTTAGGTGGATAACCTTTACAAACAGACAATCAAGGGGAAGTTTGCCATCACCGTTATGTTACAAAATAAATCCGAATTCAGGAGCAGCCCTTTCCGAGGCATGGTGCTGGTTAAGAGAAAAACAGTGTGAGAGTTAACCCACATGGCCGTTTAGCAAGCACTTGCCGCTTATTTCTGCAGCTTTCATTATCATCTCTCAATTTGTCTCTTGCAAAAAGTACGTGCCGGAAAATGAGAAATCGGAAATCAAAAAATTTCAGCTTAGTGGCATGAAAAAAAAATCCACTCCGTCTTTTTGGCCAGACATATTAATCAAGGAACTTTCATTTGTCTAGGTTAGCGAACTTTTTTGTGAGAAAGCGTTTACGACTTCGCAAGAATAATTTACGTTTCCGTATTGTGATCATGGTTGGGTCAATGAAGTGGCTTTTGAAAGGGGAAATACATGAAAGCATTGGATAGCTAAAAAACAAAACCAAAATAAAAATCTTGACAGAGATGTGCTACTTTAGCCATAGGTTGCACAGTGTGCTATGTTGTACATCATGCAGAGATTTATCAACGTGAGAAGCGCAATGTTTCGTTCGTAATGCTGAAAAAAAACCAAGATGAACGTGCTTCGACAGTCTACATAAACACCAGCGTATTATGGTTCATACATTAATCCATTCGACCTCCAGAGATCTCTGAATGAAAGTGACAATGACCAATAATGCTCGAACTGGAAGCATCAGAACAGCTTCTAAATGTGTACTAATGTTTGTTAAATCAGCTGGCCAAATCATCAATAATGCTCATCAGTTGAAGTGTATATATTAGTCAAAACTGCAATGAGGAGGTGTTCAAAAGATTTGCCACTCATAATGTGTTTGGAGTGAACACTTGTCCGTTGAATGAAAATCATCATAAGCCGACTGTCTTATCTACTAGGGTATAGCAAACGCCTCCTAGCGCGTCTGTGCACTCTGGTTTATGGCGTAATTCTACTTGGAGAGAAAAGGTGATGGTGCCATGTTCGCCAATGCATGGTTGCCCCGTTGAAATGAAGATGAGTATGAGTTCAAAGCTAACTCAGGTTTGAAAACACGAATACGCTTGTTTTCTTTCCCGGGCATATCTTTTGTACGTGTGCGTGCTTGAAAAATACAGAGAAGGAACAAAGAGGAATATGTTTGTTGACTTTATTGGGCATATGTACGTACTGTACGTACGTGTGTAGGAAGATAAAATTTCCGGTTACAGAGTCGCAGTTGTTCCAGCTGAAAATATGTTTTTTTTTGCTTCAGATGAGCTTGTCTGAGGGCGAAAGTTACTCAGATACTTCTTGCCTTGCTTTTTCTATTTATCAGTTCGACCAAATTTCTGCCGAAACCGTAACGGATACAGATGGCTTCGTGGCCATCGATGATGTGCTTATCAGCGGGGAGTGTTCTCAAAACAGTAAGTGGTGAACCCCTCACTGTGTCCTTTATTTATTCACTCAGGATAACTCAAAGGCAAAAGCAATTTTTGTTCCTCAACGTCGGTATAATAATGCTGCCCCGCAACCCTTCCAAAATTTTCCCACTGATTCTTGGTTTTTCAAGGACTCCTTAATTGGAACCCTTTGACCAAGCTACAATTCAATGTTGTGACGCAAACAAGTGTCTTTACGTCACGTGACATCGCTGTGACGCCATGATGATGCCATAACAGTGTCACGAATTTCGGCAATCAATGACGTTATTTTGACGTCACTTCCTAATGGTGATCTTTTGCATCACTTGTCTCTGACACTGCCGACGTAGAAAGCCGACGTCGGCAGTCAATTTTCGCGTTTGATGAGACAACTAAGACTTGGGAGAATCCACGAACTAGATGTATGAAGACTAAGAAAACTTTGGAGCTAGTGTCCTACCCCCCTCCTGAGCTCTCTTTTTTCCCATTAGGGAGCTATTGCATCAAGTAACTATTGTGGTTATTGTCGAGTTAAATTTTATATAAAACTTTTATAATAATTTACCTGCTTTAAATGGCATATACTGTACTAAATCTGTAGAACGTACGTGCGTTATATGAGGCTGTTCAAGAATTTCTAGATAGAATTTTCAACGAATTCTATAAGATTAATTACTTCGTAGAATATTATTGCGACTGCTTCTTTTTAACACAACGTAAGTGCATGTTTCAAATTCCTTAATTTGTCGCATAACATTACAGTTTATACACACTATTGCAGGCAGAAAAGACTTACAGTGAGTTTTGATAACAATCATGTCAATAAATATGCCTCCGACCTGGAAAGACAAGGCGAAAAATATTATAGCTAGGAAGCAAAAAAATGAAATAGAGGAAAGGCAGGAATATTAACCGGCATGCGACCCTGCACATGAAGAAAAGTTGAAAGAAGGGTAAAGAGAGAGAGGGGGGAAGCACACACATACCGTCACCAAGCATAGAGGCAGTCTTGTGCGGTGACGGCACAAGACTCATCTTTTAGAGTATACAGCCACTCGTGCAAGTCTGTTGTCCTTAGCTATTTGGTTGCTTAAACACTCAATAAACTTTCAGGATTTTGATAATAGTTGGGACTATATATTTAGCGTAAGACACGGGAAGTTTCGAAGAGTAATGGCTGAAAAAGTTTATTTAGTGTGTGAGAGAACTGTATACATTAAGCTGACCAAGCTAGCGACCAACATGTCGGGCTACGTGCTTGTGTTTATTGATATCTATATTTTCATTTTATTTAGCAGACTGTCTAAGTACTATTTATTTTTTTGTGCACTCTCAATGGCAGCACACTTTCTGGTATATTAGATTGAGCGCATTGCTTTCGTTGTGAAAGCATTTGCGACCGATTCTCTATGTAGGTGACTTCGCACCATCATTGATTTGTATCGTTCTTGCAGAACTCTGTCAACAATTTTTGTAAAACGTACCAGAAATTTTCCCGAATCATTAAGGAGTAGTAGATGCAATGTTACAGCTCAAGACATAAACCTACGTACTTTGCCTTTTTCTTATGAATGGTATATGTCTTCTAAAAGCACAACAATTTGAAGCTTACAAAACATCAAGAAAGGTTTATATTCAACCCCACACTTTGCATTTCCACGTACTTTTCTATGTGACTCCATGAGGTCAGTCAGTTTATTATTATTCCATTGTACAAATTAATGGTTAAATGAACTGTACAGACGAGGCTTGCTTTCTAAAAAATTACAGCGGTACGCTTGGTTGATTAGAGTCATAGAAAGCCTATAATCTGTGCTTGAGTAAAAAAGAACGACACGCTTAAACTACATCAAATACCTAATAAATAGCACACATATCAAGACACGAATGTAAAGTACAAGGACTGTATATAACTTTATATAAGTAACAAAATCAGACTTGCTTGTTTTTATTGTGTGTGTTTGGGCCCTCCATAATGCGAAAGTCACTTTGCCGAAGCTCCCTTCTGAAATGTCAACAAGCGTTTCATGTGAGCTTGCTTTTCTTTTGAAATGAAAAAGAATATGTGTAGCAACATACACTTTTGGCCTCTCTCTTTCTCTCTCGTCACGCAGTACGATCAACAGAAAGGTTCGATTGCGGCAACCAGTCTATCACAATAGAACGAGTGTGCGACTTCGCGAAGGACTGCGCCAATGGCGACGACGAGCGAAACTGTGGTTCATGTAACTTCAAGAAAGACTTGTGTGGTTGGATAGGCGACGGTCTCTTGAATCGCGGGACGACTGCATGGCGCCGGCAAGTGGTGGGCGAAGTAAAAAACTCTCCCACCACAACAGCGTACGCTAGCAGAAAAGGTGAGTTCAAATGAGTAGCTCGTAAGAACAGAGGCAACACAAATAGCCGTAGCCAGGAGACGCTACAAGTTTCGTGCGTGATAGGTAGTAGGGTAGTGTTGCAGTGTCTTAACTTCCTAAAATATCATTGCGGCATACCCAAGCGCATATATGAGGACAGCCAAATCTGAATTTAGTGGAGCACTTTAAAGCAATCAGATCGCAAACCGCAAGAGATTCCAAACGCTCTATGTAGTAAGCTTTTGTGGAATACAACCACTCTCTTCTCAACCTTCTAGTTATAGTGAAATGCTTCCTACTTGAAGTCACTCACGTTATTTTGTTTAATTATCCGGTGAGTGGTGTTTTTTTTATGATATACTGGGCTCCTTTCTTTTAACCTTAATTTGTGTATACTGCACTAGTAATCTTACAAGTGCGAAATATAATAAAAACCGAATCATTCATCCGGTTACCTGGCTATATCTAGTATTTTATCAGGACACATTTAAGAGTGCAGGTGCGTTCTTTTCAATAAATTTGAAGCGATTCCTCCGAAACCAATGGCACTTTAACCATTCCCATCTGTCCGCCTACCTATCTAGTTGCCTGTGTCGGGGCGCTCTCTTGGTCGCTTGCTTAATTTGTTATATACTGATTTCACCTAGGTGGGCCTGAGTGTGTTACGAACGTGATGAACGTGTCATGGCATGAGTAACAAAACGTGCCTACGATGTACGTCATAAAATTCTTTCCCTCAGTAACGTGTGGCGCATACCGGCATTACCAAGGCAGTACGTAAAGAGCTGTACGCCATAGGTGACGCATATTCTATATTAGGCCAGAAATAATAAAATAGACATATCTCATAGACACTTTCTTTTCAATGGGTGAGAGAATGGCATATGCTTTGTTAATTCAACAAATTTTATGCAGCCCACGAGGCACTACAGATATATTTGTATGACTTAACATGCTCTGGCCTGCTTACATGCTGCTTACATCTCGTTTTAATAAAAGTAACGACTGTGGTGTTACTTGTGCGGCTTGCGTTACTACAGAGAGTAAGCTATCCTTTATGACGCCACTGTACTTTACAATACGCACACAATCGACGTCTGGCAATCGGACGGTATGCACACAACTACTCAAATGAAAAAAAAAATATGCCAATATTTCTGGTACGACTTGGCTGAAAGTGTAGCATAGGCAGCTCTTCATTGATTTCTTCGCATGCACTGGATTCCTACAATCCGTGCAATCTGCCAAAAGTTTCAATCTATTTCCCGCTGTGCACGGCGTGTTATCAAAGGCGAAAGTTGCGGGTACAAAAAAGACACTGGCTTCCTTCTCCCCGCTTCTTAGGCTGGCGGAACTTTTTATTGGAACCGAGTAACGGCTGCATATTGTTCTAGACATCTAGTCTAAATCTACAACAAATGTTTGACAAGCCTACACAATTTTCACCACAACGAAACATTTATTCTGCGTACCTCTCTTACACTTTACTGCGAAGTTCTCGTGGCTTTATAAAACGAAACTGGTAACTTGTGGTGCTAGTGTTTTTCGCTCAACGCAGAATTCACGCTTGATGTAGACACTCTATTTTAAGCGACCTCTTCTGAAAAATAGTAAGTTGGATTTTGCTCTGTACTTTCCTTTTCGTGTGCGATTTCTTTCAACAAGATTTCTATGCTGAGTATGAACTTTTTTGACTGTGCTTTTTCAGATGCACCTTGTATTGGGCTAATAGTTTACAAGAACTAGAATGCTTGGTTTTTAAGAAAGGTAATTACAGCAAACTCTGCGAGCAAACTACATTAAACAAGGAAGTTTTAGGTTTTAGTATAGGAAAAAAAGAACGCTAAACCAGATACATTCTAAATTACTTTTTTTGGAAAGAAACAGTTACAATAAAGTTTATACATTTTTCAAGAAACATGAAAACACTAATACTCAAACTTTTAACATTTTGTACTGCTGAGCGCGCCAACTCGTTGGCTCATAAGTGCGACACATGAAATGCAGTAATCTTCAATATTTCACCTAATAGCTTTATCTTCTGGATCTGTCGGCTTACTACGTCTGTAGCAACATAACAACCAATGTGTTACTGCAATCGTCATCATTGTAGTTTGCTCCGAAAAGTTTTATGGTGTTTCTCAGGGGGCTGTAAACTTTTGATAAAAAATCAAGATGAGCTTTCGAATAACAAAAAAGACTTACGTTTGCGTACGTACGTTTCAGGATACTACCTCCTCCTTTCTTCGAATGCTACGAGGCCCAGTAGAAGATTAGGGCGTGCGATAATCGACTCTCCGGTCATCAGAAACACCAACAAATTGTGCACCATCACGTTTTGGTTCAACTACATTGCAAATGGTGAGTGCGTTCTCGCAAGTAGCACCCACATTGTGGAGTTCATTATGAATTGCTTAAACCTAGAATCTCGTCAGCTAGAAGTTTTTAGCGCGGAATAAAACTTGGTATGAGGTAACACATTGCTTCAATACGGTAATTCTGCATAGCGTCCAACACTCAGTGAATAAGCCAATGGAGAGTTTTTTTGCAAGTGGTCTCGAACGGCCGCGAAATAGTGAGGCGCAGGTTGTGTTGACTAATCTGCTGTGCCGATTAGTCAATACAACCTGAGCAGCTGAAGCAGTTCATCACTATTACTGATTTTACCTGCATCCAATAAGGGTTGGTGTTGGTAAAACACTTTTTTCTTACCTGGTCACGAATTTCCAACAAACATGCTTGGCGGAGAAATGGTCCAATGTCAAGGATCTGAATACCTTGTTGCTGTTGACGCTTCCCAGTCAAATTCTAATCTTTCAAAACTGTATTAAATTATCGAGTATTCTTGTAACCGTATAAAAACAATTTTCAGACTCCCTAAAGTCATCATATAATTATCAAAAAACTTTAGTAGGAGAACATTGATTCCCTATCCATTAGCAAGGCTCTCCTGTACTTTCTTTTCTATTTAGGATAAAAAAAAAAAGATCGCACGTGATGGACGCATTATGATGAATAATATAAATGCTTACTTCCTGACTATAAAATTGAATATAGAAATAAACATCAGCATTCCAGAGATAAAATTTTAATAGAGTCAGACATTTGTCAGAGTTTAGCCAAGACAAATTTCGGAGGTCTACATCAACCTGTTCTAAAATCTTTAGTCAGGGTGCACTGAAATCTGGAGTGGTGCACAGATTTTCTTAGTCAATGAAAAACTGGTCAAGTCATTTTAGCTGCTCATACTCCAAACTTTGCACTCAAATTTTTACGAGAAATGCTAGTTGGGCACGAATCATCCATGTTTGCTTTAAAGAAAGCTCCCCCAATAAAACTTGCCAGCCTCCTCGTTATGAAACAATTAAAAGTAGCGGTAAGTTTTGTTTGTGCATCTTGCATGCACGAAATACCACCCTCTCTTTCTTTTTTGTTTGTTGAAATGTCCGCTATTGTTAGAATTTTAAGGCGTATCTGGACCTTATCTCATACAGTGGCCACTTAATACATGTCATTTCCAACCCCATTTTATCGCTCACTAATTGATTGTTTGGTCATTACGATATAATACGTGTCACGAAAATTCTTATTTCACCAATACCTAAGACTTTTTTTACAAACTGCATACAGAAACAATACGCGTAAAAGCCTGCCTACACAACAAAGGCCTCTTTGCATCCTCAATAATGGTCGCCTCTGTGAAGTTCCAGAAACAAGAAAATATTGCTTCATTGGTTGTAAGGACACCATCTCCTTTGCGAACGTCCTGCAGAGTGCTTTTAGAAACGACTGGATTTAAATTCTCATTGTACCGATTACCTTCTACCGCTGAAATTCAATGATATGCCAGTTGACACGCTGTCTTTAATGGCCATGTATCGTTTATGAAAACTCGCATGTTCGAGAGGCTTGCGGAACCAATTGTGCCTTCGCAATGCCACTATGCACAAGTTACTGTGCAGCTAAAACACTTTTATGACCAACTGCAGTTTCAGCCGGACTTCTATACTGAGTTCATAAAGTGTGCTGCTCAAGTACCCCTTAAGGCATTCTGTTTTATGATATTTGCTTTGCAATGTCCGTTGTACATTCGATGAAGCGGCCTTATGCATGCTGTACGTTATGTATATACGTAAATCACATTCGTATTAAATTCCATGCAAGATAAAAAAAGAAAGACGCGGTCGTGTTGTAGAACACCCGTTTGCCACGCATTGCCCGGGTTTGATCCCAACTCAGACCCAGAATTTTTCATCGTTTATTTTATTTGTTGCATCTTTTTCCATTTTTCTGCAACACAAAGATGCTCGATAGGCACACCAATATCAACGCTAAAATTGTCCACCGCTAAGCATAAACTTGACATTTTATCCTCATTGCTTTTTTTCATCTCTCTATTTCTGTCTATAACTTTCTCTATTTCTCCTTTTCTCTGTTATGTGCTAAGCTCTTCTTCCAACCTTACTCTTCTCCAAACCGTCCCATCTTCCTTGACTTCCACTTCCCACCCCCTTGCTACACCATACTTTACAAGGCTATGCTACATTCTGCTAGCGTGCCTTGATAGCCGAGTCGTTAGGGAACTCACTTTTGAATCGAGGGTATGCTGGTTTGAATCCACACTCTTGAAAAATTTTTAATTGGAAAACACTTCTCCGCAAGCTTCGGCGACTTTAGGAGTATCTATCTATCTAGCCGCCTAAGAACTCGTGCTTTCATCGTCATTCGGTTATTAGGATGTATACCGAAATTGGCATAGGAAAACATGACTGTAGGATAAACACAAATGGCAGCTCTCATAAGGAAAATCATGATAGGCATATTATGAAGAGCATCACCTACTTCCCATGGTCTTTGAGCTCTGGCAGCTGTTTCTTTGACGTGGTATACACCTACGTTTGTACTCTATGACAATAGAGCGAGAGAAGCGAAACTAACGAGTCTTAAGGTGCGAATCACGACATATATGTCATGTAAGGAATGATTTACCAGTCAAGATCTCCGGGTGCTCGCGATCGTTTCATATGCTGAATATGCAACAAAATTCGTATTCTGAAATGTGACTGACGAACATAACTGACAGCTCGCATAATGAAAATATTGATATGCATGTCATAAAAGCATAACTCATTTTCCACGGTATTTCAACTCTTGCAGCCATTTTGTTAAAATTACATACATCTAAATATCATTGCCATGAACAGAATGTATGACAATCAAAACTTACAATACACCAAGTGCAAATCATGACATGCATATCATATAATGCATATCCGGACACTCGCTACCATTTATTTGCGTAGATGTGCAACGAAATGGTTATTCCGTGATGGGACTGTATAACGAAGATCAATGGCAGGTGGTAGCATGAAAATCATGACATGCATGTCATGTACACCATGACTTACATGCCCCGCTCACGGTGAGCTGACTGCTGTTGCAACCGCTTGGTATACTCCAAAATGGGCAATGTCTGTCTGTCTGTCTGTCTGTCTGTCTGTCTGTCTGTCTGTCTGTCTGTCTGTCTGTCTGTCCGTATTTTGTCTGTTTGTCCGCCCTAACGATACCTCAAACGGCATCAAACAGCCAACTCATCCGCAGCGCCCACCAATATTGCTCAAGGTTTAGCGTTCATAGTTGTGCGATTGTCAATTAAAAAGTAACTATTGCGCATATCTGAGGCGCCATAACAACACTTTCGAAGTTTTGTATGTCTGAATTTATACTAGAAGAGGCACACACAAGTAACTCTAAGAAATGTACCGTTTATCGCTCTGTGCTGACAGTGCAACGCGATGCTCGAAAAGGTGTTTCCAACGCTTTGCTACGACGTCACGGGGGTGGCACTGGCCCGTCGCTTTGCATTCTACACCTTATCACCTCCGAGACCCGCGCGCATCTTTCTGTTAATGCTGCACGCCTTCGTTTTCGAAGATAACTGCCAGATGGCACTTGTGTCTAACGTGCCTAGATGCGCTCGTTCGCCTCCGCCACCCGTTCGAGGCACCCTAACGCAGTGCCTACAGAATACCCTTCACCCATTTTCTTGCGCAGAACATCAAATAAACGTTATGTTCACTCCCTTCGGATGACAGACTATCGTCTTTCGAGGATATTTACAGTGTAACATGTAGATTCGGGCCAATTTTTTACTTCATTTTCATCTTTCGCGATTATTCGGGCACGCACAGATGCCGCGTTTTTCACTAACGCAATATGATGATTTTTCGCTCACAATTGACGACGCCAGCACTGGCATTGCTGCGAGACAAGCTCTTTAAGGATATTGTGTTGAAATAATCACTTGTGTTTAATGCAAATCATGATTTGCATGCCACGCTCAATGTTAGTGCGCGGTCGTTTTTCTCATTTGATATACACTAAAATTGTTATTACGTAATGATTGTCTAAAGAACACGTATGAAAAGTGGAAAAATAAATTTAATTTCAACATGTAATGTGTGCTGTGACTTACGTGCCACACTCATAGTGATCTCGAGGTCGTTTCACTCATATCACAACCCCCAAGACTGGTGTGGTGTTATGTGCCTGTATGACGACCAGATATGACAGGTGATAACAGGAAACGAATGACATATATGTCTTGTATGCCATAACACGTACATGGTGTGCTCGCTGCCACTTCGATAATTTGATGTACATTAAGATTGGTACGGCATGACGAGACTGCATGGCCAACATACATGACTGACGGCAACATAAATTATTGGCATGTATGTCCAGCGTTCCACTATTTACATGCCTAGCTGATGGCGAGCTCTCATGCAGTCATTCCGCTCATTTGATATTCGCTTATATTGGTGTTGTGTGGCGTGACTGTATGAAGAACATATATGACAAGTGGTAGTGCGAGAACAAGGGCTTGCATGCTGCAAATAGCGTGGTTTAGACGCCGCTCTCATAGCTAGCTAGCTTGCAGCTGTTTAGATAGCTTGCATGCTCATTTATTTATTTATTTATTTATCTATTTATTTATTTTTATTCATTTATTATACCTCAGAAGCCCTATTCAGGGGTTTTACATGAGGGGTGGACATTTATTGTGAACAATATCATTGGCTGTCAGTAAAGAGCTTTAGTACATAATGTCTTTGATTGCTTCGTGAAAATGGATGGGGCTGGAAATGACAACGGCGTTGGTTGGCAGATCATTCCAGGTATTTGCTGTTTCGATAAAAAAAAAAAGAATGCTGATTAGCAGAGGTGAGGGTCTTTCCTGGGTAAACAGCCAATGGGTGGTTGATGCGGTCAGAGTGACGATGAGCTTCTTCGATGACTGTCGTAGCAATGCGTCAATGATAAAACTTATGAAACAAGCACAGCCCCTCAATTTTGCGCCTTGTTAGGAAGATTAGCTTGGCTTTTTAGTTTAGTGACGCTTATGTGGTAAGAGTAGGCCGAATAAATGAACCTTGTCGCACGGTTTCCCACATATTCAAGTGTATTAGATAAGTTAATTAGAGATGTGGGAATCCCAGATCGCACATTCGTACTCAAGTTTAGGTCGGACCAATGTTTGATATGCGAGCAATTTGACGGGTCAAGAACAAAAACGTACATTATGGCGCAAATACCCCAGAATGCGATTAGAATCATTGGGGACGTTCGAAATGTGAGTTGACCAAGTCAGATCATGGGTCAAGGAAACACCGAGGTATTTAAAAGATTGAACAGATGAAACGTTAGAACTGCCAATTACGTAGCGATCTGGCACGTATGTCGTTCTGCGGTGGAAAGACAGTAATGAGGTTTTGGGGACATTAAGAGGCATTAGCTATGTATCACACCAATTCTTAATAATACTAAGGTCACGCTGGAGAAATAAATTGCCGTTACAAGTGTAAATGGGGCGATATAAGACGCAATCATCAGCAAATAGACGTATGTTAGATTGAATATTATTCGGCAAGTCATTAATGTAAACTAGAATTATTAAGGGACCTAAAACTGTTCCTTGAGGCACTCCTGAGAGAATGGGAGATGAACTAGAAGAGCGCGAGTTAGCGAATACAAACTTCTTACGGTTAGTTAGGAAATTTTTTAACCAAGTCAATACAGCGTGATCAAGGTTTAGACCAGATAGCTTCAGAAATAATCTGCTGTGTGAAACTTTGTCAAATGCCTTCTAAAAATCAAGAAATAGGGAATCACAGGAACATTTTTATTGAGGCTGGTACTGACGTCGTTAATAAATAAGGCTAACGGAGTGCCGCACGAGAGTTCTTTTAGGAAGCCATGTTGATTGGGATGGAAAATGTGTTGGGACATTAGGAATTTCGTTATGTGGGAATAAATAACATGTTCCATTATTTTCATGGTATACTGGTGAGTGAGATCGGATGGTAATTACTTTGAGCTGATGGATTACCTTTTTTTGGTACTGGAATATTCTTTCCTACCTTCCTGTCCTCTGGGACCACTCCAGATGATAGTAATTGCTCGAAAATGAGCGAAAGTATTGCACTAGATATGTGTTTAAACTTTTTAGGATTTTTGAATTGATGCCGTCAACGCCGATGACGAAGTGAGTTTCAGTGATTCAATCAGTTTCATTATGCCATTAGCTTAAAAGGTGATTCTGGACATGACGGGGTGATTGTAAAGAGGAAAATTGGGTAATCCTGTACAGGGTTCTTTGGTGAACGCCGAGCCAAAGGCACAGTTTATTTCTGGGCAACACCATAAGCTGGAATAGGACAGTTGCGTTCGTCACGCAAGCTGACCGGTTTTGAATGGTGAGCTGGCGGCTGTTTCGCTAGATTCATATACACAAAAATTGGCATTCTGCGACCGAATAAGAAGCATGTATGATATGTATTAAATCGGTATATTGACATTGATGTCATGTTTGTCATCAATGCCATGGATTCTGCTCTTAGCTATCTGCTTCGAATTGATCGATTCTCCCAGTGCTCCGTGTCTTCCGGAGTTTTTTTACAATTTCTTTCTTTCCTTTCTTTATATTCCCTTCCTTTTGGTCTATAGTTTTTTCCTCTAATTATCCAATTTTTTACTTTTTCTATTTCTCCGTGCGCTTTTTTGTCAACTATCAAGGTTATTACAGTCCACGCAAGAAAAATTGATGAAGCTGTCCTAAAATGAATGCAGAATAGGCGGAAGAAAGCGCATGCCGGTTGATGTTGACAATTTTGGGTCGCAACAGACATTTATCGTCGAGCTAGAATAGCTCACTCTCTAAAGGCAAGAGGATGTGCCACGAAATAAAATGCACGTAGTCTAGCTAGTCCACTCAACCTCTCATGAGTTTCTCTTTTTAACATTCACTTCGAACCTTACATGCGTTACGTATAAGTGAAAAGCATTCACTAACATGTACGGGATTGTGTATCCTAATCAACCTGGTACTTGTACATTTTTTTAGGAACTTCCATGGATGTGGACCTGGTCATGAGGACAGGTGGTTTCACCTTCCCCGTGTGGACACTCAGTGCAATGAGCGATGCTCCCGAAGAAAAAACCTGGAGGGAAGAAGAAGTGGTGATCGGTCGTTATCGTTCAGGAATAAATGTAAGTAAAGCAAAGCCTAATTCCTCTATTATTCAATCATTCATTCATTTTTATTTACCTCAAAAGTCCCAGTTGGGATAATACATGAAGGAGTGGGTGATAGAAAGGCTAATAATATAAGGGTAGTTATGATGACATGGTTTCGATGAGCCGCTTCAAAGCTTAGGTGTCGATGATGGGGGTGACTTCGGTGGGCAAGTCATTCCAGTCTCGGGCTGTGCGCAGGAAAAACGATCGGCGAAAAGTGACGGTATGGGCTTGTACTTGATGACGCTACAGTGACTCTTTTTTGTTGGTTGAACTGCCTCTACAGTGAACGAGTTTGATTGCGGCTAAATGTTCAGTGATATAAATCATGCAGCGAGCTTTTCTTTCTTCGTGTTGACACTTTACTTAGAGCAAGAAGTATGCGTACCCTTAATTAAAGATTGAGGCTTCAATATAAATCTGGGAGATAGCTTCTGTAGTGTGTGTGAACCGTTTCTTCAGATAACGCCAAAAATTGATCTCTTTGGTTTCACCGCCGGATACTCAAATCGCGATTTTAAGATGATAACATTTTGAATAGTTTTCGAATGCTTTGAGACAATACTGTGGACAAGATTACATCAATTATGAGCATAGACAACGAACCAGCGCATGTGACGATATTTATGACGCACTAAAACATCTGGGATGATGTGTAAGCAAGACGTTTCCATCTGGGACATTTTGCCTTTCAACAAAAGTAATTGGTGCTGAGTTTTCAGCGCATCATCATAATATATAGGCTACGTATTGAAAGAATGAAAAATATTGTTTACTGACACATTTAAATTATCATTTATTCGGAATGAAGCTGAATACGTTAGCGGCAATATATTTGGCGCAACGGTGGAGTTGTCTGCGTTTGAAGTTTGCTTTGGAGAAACCGGAATGATCTTGCTTACTTAAACACGCAGCGAGTGAATAACTCCAAAAGACTGGCGTTAAAAAGCCTGGAAATTGGAACGCTTCTTTAAAGCCCGCATTTAGAAGTGCAAGCACAGTGGTCTGTATTTGAGGTTAACTGTTACGATGGTCATTTTGACCACCGAACTTCTTTCTTTATTCTTTTTTCTTGACGCGCACATAATAAATTTCGGATGCTGTTGCCTTACCGATTGTATTGTCCGCATAAGGTTAAAAACCACAATTGCCAGGGCTTTATTCTCTATCTTCCCTTTCTTTCTCTCTCTCTTCTTTGTTCGCGCTTTATTTTATTTCTCTATTTGGTTCCATGTCTTAATGCCCTTCTATCTCTTTATGTTTTATTTGTCGTTATTTTTTACGAACTTTCTTTCTATTTTTTTTCGTTCTTTCTTTAATTCCCTTTTGCCTTGTTTTTTCGCTCTCTATTTTCGCTTTGTTTTTTTCTGCCTCTTTTTTATTTTCTCCCTCTATTTCACGGACTTCGCGTTCCACTTCGCTGAACGGAGCTTTCATTTAACGATGGTACGTGTTATGGCTTGTCAAATTTCTGTTGCGTATCCTTACATGTGAATTTTTTCAAGGTGGGGCGTCAGTTACCCATAGCTTAAATAGTTCTGCTGTTGGAAAAGAACTCTTTCGTATAAGGCTGTACTAAATTTGGTGGCCGTGAAGAAAAAAGTATTTTAGGAAAATATTCAAGGCACGTGTTATGCACACAAACAGACATTAATGCAACCACTTTTCATCTGTTCAAGTGCGGCTTTGCCTTCATTATGCGAAAAATAAAAAAGGAACAGAATTTTATTATGAAATTAGTTCAATGCTTACCCAGTTAACACAACACAAAATGACTATAGAGTCTCTTGGCGTCTGTTGACCTAAGCATAGAAAGAGTTGCTTCGGACATATTTGCTAAACATTACCTTCAGAGACTTGCCTTGTTTTTTCAGTTTTATTTCAACGGTATACAAACTAAGCCCGATATGTCGCTCTTTGCTGTGGACGAGATCAAGTACAACTACTGTGCACTACCAGGTAAGAGTGAAAAAACTTTTTTTTTCTTTGATAGGTAATGCGTGTGGCTGCATTGAGAGCTGGAGAGATGATTGGTTTTCGTAGTGGGGGGGCCAGTAGATATGAGGCAATCACAACGTTTTCTACACATGTTCTTTGCAGTCTTGAATAATGCACGGCTCAATGCAATGAACAATAAGCCTTGCATTGTTTCCTGAGCGATCGCTTGGAGTGAACATACAAAACCTCTTCATAAGTTAGTTGCACCTTTCTGCAGACGACCTGTATGCTTCGTGTCACACGTGTAATATATTTCTAGGCTAGGCATTCCTGGATATTCAGTCCATGATTTTTTATACATCTCGTGACATGCTATATCAGTGCCCTCGCAGTATTTGTGAAGCTGAAATGTTCAGATCTTCTTGTCACATTATGCGCTTGCCTAGTGCATGAGCAGCGCAGTTTCTATAAAGCCGGAATATACCTTCAGATTCTACACATTTTCAATATTTTCCAGGCGTTGATTTGACAACAATGCGCAATAAACTTTTTATGGCGAATAAACTGTGGGCTGTTGCTTTGCGTATCACGTAGGTTTTAGAGACGTATGTGTGATTTAGCAGGCAAATCCGATTTTCGTAAGACCGCAGCTGCTGACTGGGCTGCTCACTGGGCCGTATCGTTATACGATTAGCTGCATGTCGTGCTACCCACGAGCAGCTACTCGTTGGTAACATGGTGTGTAGCAACTTGTATAAAGATAGGGTGTCTCGTTTGTTATATGGAGTGTTGGATGAAATAAAAAAATTGCATTAGCCTGTCAATATTGTTCACGCGTGGTGTGATTATCTCTTAACTGCTTGTAGGAGTTAGTTGTTATATTCGGCTCCATCATTCATACTTGCAATGTCGCGTCTTCTGATGGGGCTAAACTTTCCGCATAAATTTGGTTCTGAAGTCATAGTTTCTGACTTTCATGACAGTTGTCAAAACGCTCCGGTGAGGAATCACGGGAGTACGAGCACTTAGCTCTGTGGTAGATCCCACCGCTGAGCACTCATTGTTGCGGCTCCCACCGCTGTACTCCAGTTGTTGCGGATCTCAGCACTGCTTATCAGTTGTTGCGGATCGGGGTCTACCCGGTCTCTTGTGGTAGCGTGGTGTAGCTTCGGGTTGAGGAAACGAACGCTCACAAGATGGGGATACGAAAAAACAAACAGGTTTATGGCGCTATTTACACTTATTTACAGCATAGAAAGGTTAGGGGTTTCACAAACCACGAGCGTGGTGGTTAAACCGTTACATGGTTCAGAGCGACGTCCAGCACTCTGCTACGTCGTTATAAGCCCTGTCGGGGTCCTCCTTCTTGAGTGGAACACCAATCACACACACACAACAGGCGAGGGGTACAAGCATGTACGGCCCACGTGAACATCCAATATTGAGTTGTGATCACTGCACTGCAAGGTGGCGCCAGAGGGGCTCTTTCTCGTCATGTGTGTGCCGCTGGTCGAGGGGTCCCAAGCTCCTGACAGCATACATCAAACGGTCCGCCGATCTGTCCGCTCAATTAGCAGGGCAATTTGTGGCGGCGGCCGCGGTTTCTTCGAAAGAAGGCGCTGTCTTTGTTGTCCTCTGTGGAACGGCTTACGGCGTCTTGGCAGGGACAATAGCTCCGGCTAGCAGGGACAATACCTGGCGGGCATAGGCAGCCGGCCAGTCAGCTACTTGTTCGAGGATTAAAAGAGCACCACGCCCCCGTCAGCTCTGGACGCTGGTTCCGAGAGAACTGGGGTTCCAGGCGTGGGAACGCTGCCCGGCTACGCTTCTCAGCGACAGCATGGCGCCTACTGTCGACGGTCATAACAGCTGTAATCGTACCTTCATTAAATGTCATTATAATGGAGAGGTGTAGAAGATGTGTAGGAAGTGGGAAATACGGGTTACATTCCCAGCTGACACGGCTGGGTTTGCATAAAAAGCTTCGTGTTCGCTTCTATCGTTAGCCAAAGAACACGATTTGAGCTATGATAATAGCAGGGAGAAACACCACGTTCATCATTTACTTTATAAGAACTAGTGGTGGCTTTGTTCGCATGAGCGAGTGAAGAAGGCTATTTCGCTGGCCTTTATACGTTACAGAATCATGACTACGACGGGCTGTGACTCCACTTCAATATGCACTTTTGGGGGGGGGGGGGTCCTCAGCAGCCCTGTAGAGATTGGGCTGTGTTCGAAGATCAAACAGTGTTATGTTGCCTCTGTTTTTTTTTGTGAAGTCGTATCGGGACTGCAAAAGCAATAATTACCTCCATGCTCTGAAAGTCAGCGAAATTTTGAAAAAAAAAAGCACAACTGATATTACTCGAAGACCTTAACTTTCTATGGCTGCAAATAGATGAATTTGTGTGCCCCGCCATGGTGGTCTAGTGGCTAAGGTACTCGGCTGCTGACCCGCAGGTCGAGGGATGGAATCCCGGCTTCGGCGGCTGCATTTCCGATGGAGGCGGAAATGTTGTAGGCCCGTGTGCCCACATTTGGGTGCACGTTAAAGAACCCCAGGTGGTCAGAATTTCCCGAACCCTCCACTATGGCGTCTCTCATAATCATAAGGTGGTTTTGGGACGTTAAACCCCACATATCAATCAAAGCAATCAATCATCAATCAGATGCCTTTGTAAAATAGATCAGAGTAGAGCAAAGGAGGGGAGTAATAAGCACGAGACAACAACGCTAGCATTTCACATATAACACCTAGGAATTCTACACTTCATACAAAACTGAGAGTACGCCCCCTAGCTGTGTCGGAATAGCCGAGTGGTCTAAGGCGGCAGACAGACTCAAGGGGAAACCTTGCCCAGCGATACGTATTGAATGAAGTACGCCCCCTAGCTTGAACGGAGTTCACGGCTTTTAACGTAAAAGCGCAGTGCAATAACTGCATGGGCTCATGGGGAGAGTTTCCGAGACGCGTCTTTGCGCATGGATCTGATTTATCGTTTAAGTTCGCTTCCTTCTGGCTTTAACTCAGAATTTACATACTTTGTTCGCACCGTGCTTTCTCGGCAATGCCCATTTTCCTGCACTAGTGTCAACTCATGAGTTATGTGAATAATAAAGCTGTAGCAAAAGACAGAGCGTGACGTGAAGTATATGAAGCCACTTTATTTACGGGCGCAGCCAGCTGCCGCCACTCCGCTTCAGCTCGAGGAATAAAGTGGCAGGAGTAGCACTGCCACGTCATCGCCTTCACGACATCGTCTCACGTCTCTGCCTCTCGCTATAGAGTAATCCACTGAGAGCTTCAGTGAGAGCTTGCACCTATTTGTGTAACTTCTCACTTTTCGCATGTGTATCTAAGTGGCTAGACTATGCATATATGTAATGGTTCAGGACATGAACTTGTCAACTGACATGTACCGATCGTGCGCGCATATCAGGCATGTTCTACCTTAAGCGAACTCGCTGTTATACACTGTACGTCCTTTTCATGTCGGTTCCTAATGACGTTTGCCACATGAAATTAGTGTACCGTTTATGTTATTTTTCACAACGCTGTTGTTCTGCCACTTGATTTCATATATATCTTTATTTCAGAATAGTTTTTAATTTATAGCCTGATTTCTAATGTTTGTCTTTGCAGGTATTAAACACCAATGAGTTCCTCTCCTCATGAAAAATAGTCCTAAATGAGCCCAATATTATGCACTTGCTGCTGTTCTAAAAAGCCAGTTTCGTGGCAATGGCAAAGAATTCAGTGCAATTTCTAATAAATATGAAGGTTACACAATTATTGGTAGCAACTATCTTCATTAGGATTCTATTTGGCATATTTTTACGGCGCATTTGTGTAAGGATGCACGGTCTCTGAAAATGCGAAGAGGTTCGCTCGCTGTCGCGTCAACACGAAGTATGCGGTGAGAGCAGAGCGCGT
This sequence comes from Rhipicephalus microplus, assembly GCF_013339725.1. NCBI lineage: Eukaryota > Metazoa > Arthropoda > Arachnida > Ixodida > Ixodidae > Rhipicephalus > Rhipicephalus microplus. The sequence continues at coordinate 110,096,427 of NC_051169.1, forward strand.
ACAAAGGTCTGAGAAGGAATGAAAGAGGAAGGACAGGGATGTCCAAAGGTATAACCTGTCTACTATGCGTAGTTGCGACAATGCACACTTTTGAACGAAGTTAGCATGCGATGGCCGAGTTACGCAGCCACCTCTGCCACCCTCCCCATTTCTTTTGCATTGCGGAGCTTGCATGTCCAGTCAATTTACTTCGTTCGATGGTGGGTGCCGTTTGAGCTCTTCATAAAGCCCCTGACGACGAAATTTTGAGCCCTTCGAGATTCACTGTTAGCTACTGTATAGAACAATGCATTAATGATCAACGTTGTTTGAACTGTCCTGTAATGTTTCCAAAATGCGTTTACCTTTCTTCCTAATTTCGATATTGCGATGTTCTTTTTTGTTGCACTGCAGGAATGGGAAGCTGTACGAGTTAAAGAATTCGCTGCTCTGGAAAAATGCCTGGAAACCTGATTAAAGCTAACACTCTTCGTTGATTGCTTGTTTTCTATGTGCAGAAAAAGAAGACAACTGTACCGAGATGCAGTTTCGCTGCGCTAGCGGAGCATGCGTGATGAACTACGACCGATGCAACTACGTCGACGACTGTGGGGACAACAGTGACGAGATAGATTGTGGTTGGTTAACTAAATATGACACTAATAAATCAAATTCTAATGACGGGAACATAACTAAACAAATGGCTACAAAGTGTCTCGCTGCTTAGGTCGTATTGCAATATTGCAGTGATGAGGTAGAACTACGACATAACAGCTAGGTAATATTAGGAAGCTGTTGAGTGAAAATCCGCTCGCTCATCTGTTCTACTTCAATTCGAGGAGCTGTGTGTACTACTGTTTCTGCCATCACTGTTTCTTAATAGATACATAGTGCTGTTCAACAGAAGAAGGTTTGTAAATTCCAGTATGTGGCAAAAAGGGCATTCAGGAAAAGCTAGCTACTTGGAACGACACTTGCTGCTGTGACCATGATGAGTCAATTCGTTATGTTTGTCTCAGTGGCACTTTGTGTTGAAAAGTTTCTCACAACTTCTTATTTATTCGTGCGATTCATTATATCAATTTGGATGAATGCAATACGAAGGACGGTGAAGAAGTTGAACATCAATGAAAGACTTCTCTGTGCATAATGTGGCACTTTTTTATTCGAATGCATTATTGTGTAACTAGCTTGAGTGTGCCCTTTCTTGAGTGCTATTTCTCTTTCAGCTGGAAGTGTCAATATTTCCTCATAAAGAACTTTTCCTGATTTGAGATACTCATTTTGTCGCACGTCTTATCTTTAGGTGACCATCGACTCAGCTGTAACTTCGAGAATTCTTTCTGCGATTGGTTGCCCCAGGCGCCTGCGGACAAAACGAAGAAAACGTGGAGCCTTCACCGGCCATCTCCATTTCTCTTGAACTCGCCGACGCGGGACCACACTACGGGAACACCGGAGGGTATGCAGTGTTACAAAATTATTGCACGATATAATGTCTAGAAAAAGAATATTGATCAAGGCTGCATAATGCTGCTGTGCGTTATTGTAATAGCACATACCATTATGTTGCCTTGATCTCAAAGGGCCACGGGCATGGACCCCATGATGGTGAGAACTACAATTAACGCAATAGAGTTAGTGACAAAGCGAAGTTATCTGTAATACGGCTCGTCAACCTAGATGAACGCATAATGAAAGCAAACACATGCAGGTTGGAACACAAAGAGCAAGTTAACTGTAGCTTAGAACACCATGATAAGTATCATCGAGATGGTAAATTAGTCTGTAAAGAGAATATTTCTATAAGGACAAGGTAAATGATACGTGCATATTCTTCTCAATAAATAGTCGTAGGTTAGCTACGCGAAGGCATACTTAAGAAGAAATGAAGATTCATGTAGGAGTCTTATTAGGATGTTATAAAAAAGGCAATGAATCGTAAAGCATGATGAATATGAAGAAAAAAAAACTTCCAAGGACGCTTAAGTGTCGCCTGTAAGAGTGAAGAGAGAGAAAGATGCAAGGAAGGAAAGGGAGGTTAACGAAACGCTTGTCAAGTTTGCTACCCTGCTCTGGGAAAGGATGAATGAGAAAAAAGAGATAGGAGAGAGTGAAGAAAGATACACATGTTAACGAGCACACTTGAAGGAGCACGTGCAGTCTACAGGTGGTCGCTCAGATGTGTCCAAGTTTATCAGTAGCGTTATAATGCCCTATTTGCATCAGCTTTTCATTTCTTTGCTATACTTGGGTCCACTACGAACCACACAAGAGCCCTGTGAAAGAAGCAATGTCTGCGCTGGTGGCATCGACCGTTGTGAGTTCTGCTGGAGCACTTTGCAGAAGCACATTTGTGAGCTATCCACTATGTCACGATTTATAATTTTTCTAAGCAGTGACACTGCAATTACGCGCCTGTAAGTGGTACACGCGCCAGCATGCCTGTATAATTGGTTCATGATGTCGCCGAGAACGATGACGGTCATAAATTACAGCCTTAGTCTTGTGTAATGAGTAGCAAGCATCAAACGATGCCCTTGTAACGCAATTGGCAGGTCGGACGATCGGTGCGACTCTACATTTTTGGCGCGCAATATTACAAGTTTCTATTATTTACCACAGGATTACTTCACCATCATTATTTTACGTAGAATGGGAGAATACAAATATTAACACTAGAGATGAATTAGGCACACATAGACTCATGATAAGAAATTACGGTAATGCCATTTAGCAGAAACCAAAACTCGGTAAGTGAGTAAATTTGTGATATATTTATTTTATAGCCTACAGTTGTTTTTCAGGAGCGCTTTCGCAATAATTACAACAGGGTTCGGCAACATGCGACAAGGGAGTCACTTTATGCGTCCCGTACACGAAATCCGATCCAGCTTTCCCCTTCCACTGCAACTTTTATTATTTTTAGTCATACTGTTGACCCTCATTTGAAGGTGAAGTCTTCAGTCGCACAAGAATACATAAATATTTAAGGAGCACGAATTGCGTACCATATAGCACACTTGTTTGAGACACACAGTTACATGCTTTTCACTCATAACATTTGCAACCTAATATTTATGACATATGGAACATTTGTACACATCAGCACTAACAATCTATACATTTTCAACAAAATACCTATCAAGAGCAACCTCAATTTCACTGAAAGTACTTTTTTTCACAACATCATTCGGTGATTCATACCACATTATAACAGCATCAGAAAAAAAGGAAAAATGAAATACATCTGTTCGAACGCGTATTGCTTGTATGAATGCACTGCGTGTTGTTCTTAAAAACTTTTTGTAAGAGCACGTCAAATAATCATCCTTGTTTATTTTTACCCCTGCTTGTAAAATCTGGAAACGCATTTTCAATCTCTGTTTCCGTCTTTATTCTAGCGTTTCTAATTTTCATACTTTCAACATTGGAGTTACAGAATTCTTTTTTCAATATTTCGAGCAGATAAACCGAGATGACATTCTCTGAATGCATTCTAGGTTATTTTTCAAGACCTTTTGATGTGAACTCCATACAACGCTAGCGTATTTCAAATTCGGACGGACGTAAGTTTTGTACGCAAGCCGCTTGATATCTCTTGTGGTTCGGCTTAATTTTCTTCGTAGAAAGCACAACTTTCGATATGCTGACTGACAAATGTTTTCGATATGAATACGCCAATTCTATTTATCTGTTATAGTTATACTCAAGTATTTAAAACAACGTACTTTCACCAGCATATTAGCATCTATGCTAAACGGAAACGACAGTACTTCCTTCGTTTTTGTAATGTTTGTGTAAGGGGGTTTTCTAATTTTAATTTCCATACCCCACTTAGAACACCATAAGTTTAAGGTTTGTAAGCACTCAATGATTTTAAGTTGATCTTCTCTGCATGATACCGGACAATAGATTTGCAGTCGTCTGCGAACAGCTTAATTTTTACTAGTGGCTGTACAACTAATGAAGTATCATTTCTGTATAACAGAAATATTAGAGGGGCCCCCGTACAGGCCCTGGAGGCACTGCAGAATACACCTCCCTATTTTCCGAAATAGCATCTCCCACTGTAACTGCTCGTTGTCGATTGCCCAGATAAGCCCCGATCCAATTGAGAAGATTCTCACTAATACCGACGTTGTGAAGCTTGAACAGCAGTTTACGGTGTGAAATTCTGTCGAAAAACGCTTTTGCAAAATCTATACATATAACGTTGATTTGCATACAGGCATCTACAGCAATACACAAGTTATGAATAGCTTCAATGAGTTGTGTGACAGTTGAAAGGCCACTGCGAAATCCATGCTGAAAGGGGCATAACAATTCGCTTTGTTTAAAGATTGTCGAATATTTTTACCACCATAAGTTCAAAATATTTGCAACACACTGAGGTGAGACAGGCCTGTAACTGTTCTCAGTTATTCTATCACCACCTTTAAAAATTGTTACAAATGCTCTACGTCAACTTTGAGGTGACGTGTGACTTTTTAATAATTTCTTAAAAATAATTTCTAGGTAGTACGACAGCCACTCCGCAAACCGTCGCAAAAATTGATTCGGTATACCATCCGGCCCACATGACTTTTTTTTGTATTTAAAGGAATAGTTGATTGAAGATGCCTTTTCGTGTAATATACAAGTTATCTTCCTGAAGTGTCAATGTACTACCTGATTCATATTCCTCGTTGTTGCCCTGGTCATTCAAGAAAACCGACTGAAAAAATTGATTCAGTCTCCCAGCTATATCTGCCTTTTCTGTGATTACTTCTCTTCCATCTACTATAAGATCAATTCCCTCATTCGCTTCTTTGAAAAACAGCCAAAACTTACGAGGTGAGTTCTTTAGAAAGTTAGTGAGTGTGTTATTAAAAAAAATCTTTCTTGGATTGGACAATCTCTACTTTCAAGTTTTTTTTGGCACATGATATTTCAGTCGAGGCCTTATCACTCCGGCGCAACCTTTTTATATTACGCTTCATTTGAATTACTTTCCTCCTTATCCTTGGATTTCTTTATTGTGTTTTTTAACGCTACAGGGTACGAAGTTATCAGTGCAGTACATAATAATTTCTTTAAAACGTTTCTAGAGCTGTTCAACAGACTCGTGTTCTGATTCGTTTTCAAACTCGCCAAGTCACATTTCCAAAGAGTCTAGGATAGTCGTATCATCAGCTCGACCGTAATCTTTGATATGTGCATACACATGACGCTTCGCTCGAAAGCCGGTATCGAAAAACCCGTCAACCGTAACCACTTTGTGATCTGACATGCCGTCTTCAACTGATACAGCGTAATCAGTCACTTCACTTGATATGAAAACCAAGTCCAACAATGTCTTTGACGTAGGGGTGATTCGTGTGCAATTTTTACGATTTGTGTGAGGTTATGGGAAATCATTAACTCTAATAACCCATCTACATTACGTGTTTACACATGACCAGTTGAAAAGCTTGCCCAATTTATGTGCGGTAAATTAAGGTCACCAGTCATTATCAGTTTTGGGTGTTCATTTGCATGATCACACAAAAACTTATTTAATTCTTCTAAGAACTCGGGTGGACTTCCGGGTGGTCTGTAAAAGGCTCCAATAAGATGCGTATATTTAGCGTCATTTACCTTGCAATACGCTGTTTCTGACAAGTGGCAATGTACTGTTCTCGCCGCTGCGTTATTTTAACTATCAGCGCCACACCACTACCTCGAGTGTATCTGTCTTATCAGAAAATCTGGCATCCTAGTGATATGATACAGTTATCCGTTATAGCATTATTCAATCATGTCTCCGTTAAGACTACAACATGGGGGCTGTATGTAATCAATAAGAAGTCTAAATTGGTTGCTTTATTGACAATACTTCGTACATTCAGTAAAAGAATTCTTAGCTTTGAGCGCGCCGTACCAGGTGATTTTATGACACTTGCATTTGTTGGTTCTGGCGCACTCGAGCAACGATTAGTGGAAGTTGCAGAGTCGTGGTTACGTTCCTTTTTATCTTTTTGTTGCTTGCATTGATTACGAACGTTTCATTTCTGATCCCACTGATAAAGCTCACCGTTCACTTTCCGCTTGTCAAGAATCAGCTTCACTTTTGCTCCCTTTGCTCTTTCGGTTTCGCAGCTTTGCCGTAACATTTTCTTAACGTAAACGGTTTGACATGACACTAATTGTAGTGACACTAATGGTGACATGACACTAATGGTAGTCCTTTTCAACTTTTCACGCTTTTTCAAAACGTGTTCCTTTTCACGGTGATCGTAAAAATTCATGATGTCCGGTCTTGAGCTGTTGGGTTTTCGCTTGCTGATCCAGCGAATTCGGTCAACGGATTTGACTTTAATACCCAATTTTGCAAAAAAAAAACGTTTTTGAAAAACAGCTTTGAGCAACAGCCATGAGAAAATACATGCCAACACAAGAACAACAGTTTTTACCAACAGTTTTGAACAACAGCCATGAGAAAATACATGCCAACACAAGATATGGATTAAAAAAAGATGGTGCAATTATCCAAGTGAACAAAACCGTCAACAAATTTTCATTGTATATATAAGGTAACACTGAAGTACTAAACTGAACAAGGCAGCCGCTGAACTGTTAATGAACTAACAGAAAAAAGTTATTGTGGTGCTTCACGTGAGATCAGGGCACATGCTACAAACCTCTAAAAAGGCGTTCCAAGCAATGCGACAGTGCAAGCTTAATGATTTTGACATATTTATTATTTCATGGAGCTAATACTTTATACTTGAAATGTGTGTCTAAATTTTGTAATGATATATGTAGTACCACAATGATGGAAATACAGAAATTCTAGAAAAATGTTAATTAAAAAGGCTATGAGAAGAAGAACAATACGATACTTTGGAGCTCGTAAGCCTGAAGATTGTACAAGTTAGTCACTGATGCAATGTTCAACACTTGGTTCTGTGCGTCCCCCCAAAACAATGGCTGGTTTCAGGGAGGATATTCAAATAATAAACACATTTTCGGTAATTAAAGACCCTTAGGTTTTATCTTTTTCCCCATTGCCATCACTCGTCGTATCTTTCTTTTCCAGGGCGCTTCATGATGATCCGATCATCTACAACCGTAAATGCGACTGTCATTGGTCCAACGCTTGACAACTCGACATTTTGCGCGGTAAGTATGCGGCATAACAATATCAAGCTTATTCACTTGCAGGAACTATTTGGTAATAAAAACACTGTATATGCCCTCCCTACCCATTTGAACGTGATAGCGTTGAAGAGATCGCTCTACAGAAATTCATATGTTGTTGTTCGTATCGATGTCTGCGTCCATTCATTCTGGGCGAAAAATTAGCACAGTCTACACACAAAATCTTAAAATATCCAAATAATGAAACCTTCAAATAAATTTAGGAATTGATATACAAGCCTTCAATAAGAATCGATCGCAAGCATTCTGCGGGAAGAGCAGGTGTTCCACCACAGAGTGTCGTTTTTTCTTGAAACTTCTTCGGCAAAAAGCAATATATTATTGCCTTAAAGTGGGAGGAATCTCTTTAACGCATCTGATATTGCATGTCAGAAGTGTCGTATCACGTTAGGTGTCAAAATATATCTATAGCTGAGTGGGTGGGCATTTTTAAGGCCCACTCATTAAAAAGCACTCACGCATATGTATTCATAAACAAAAGCATTAGAGATGTGAGCAGCTGCAAAAGTTCGCATGTTGCATCACGTACGCCTTGTGGGCACTCCACTGATCCGCATTAGGAATGATCTTAGCGTAGTGGGCACTGGCCAACTGTACTTCAGTTATATATGCTAGACGACTGTGAAACCACCAGTGTTGTGCGCACAGACGTTAATTTCCTTGAAATAGCCTAATGATTGACGCATGCACGGAGAACTGAAGGCAAGCTGGGGGTCGGGAAGATGATGTGCATGGGGCCAGAGTACGTTTTCCTGTTCTAAGCATGAAGTAGAAGATCAGTCATACTTCAATTTATTGTTGTCATTGCCCAGTCATGCTGGGTTCTAGCCTAAGATCTTGGGGATCTGACTTTTGCCACGGAAGATTAAGCTTGTTTAAAGTTTATTGGAGCATAATCTGTCATACTTCGCTTTCTTCAAGTCGGCAATTCTCTCCTTGCCATTTCATACAGGCAGCGTACCTTGAGCCTATGCAAGGGCCTGCAGACTCAGCGATAATCCAAAACACTCTTTACTGTATCGTTTGGCAACGCTGGAACTCAAACATAGCGTCCATACAAGCAGGAACATGAAGTCAGTGCTTGGCTCCGTACACAAGCCGAAATACCGATGGCCAGCTACTGCTGCGCAATGGGCTAAGTTATCAAGCACCAGTCTACGACTACCTGCAGTGAAGTGGCTTCCTGGCATACACTGCTTGGTCTACGAAACTAATTGAATTTAAAAGCCCTCACTAGTTCATGAAAAGGCGTGCATTACTTCTAAACAAATGTGGAAAGGCTTATTTCATTTATACCAGTAAGATACCGCTGAATATTGTCCCAACGATTATGTAAAGCAGCATGCTACAAGTATTGATTACACACCTGTGAGGCATCAAAACTCCCTAAGAAAGAAATACTACTAACTCTAGAACCAATCCTAACATAAGAGACGTGCAACTTGCCGCAACGATGCACACTCATTTGACTCCTATATGTTTTTAAACAATGTGGTTTTTTTAGAGAGTTTTACTTGAAATCACCTGATTCCTCAAAGTATTGTTCATAGAAAACATATAACCTATAATACGATGTCATCCCTGCAGTTTATTTCAAGCTTCTGTGTCATTAACCAAAATGGCTAGAAAGCTGGAATGAGTGAACGTAGCATTTTTCGATCTCCTTTATCGCGTTAGAAAAACACGACCGGTGCTGCAGACACCTACTGTGGAAACCACTAAAAACAACAGAAGACAATGTACAACACCTTGGTTTCGTACTTCATTTAAATGCGTAGCATTTCTTAGCCAACTTCGGCGACTTCGGCCACATAGCAAATATTGTATCACGTGACATGAATAAACGACAAAGGTAAATGACACGTCCAAACATTAGAAACATGATATGCGTGTCATGTAAAACATAATTACGTAATACGCTCATAGCGTGCTCGCGGCTGTTTTACTAGTTCCACATATACCAAATTAGGTACCACGTGATGTGAATGAACGACGAATGCAAATGACACGTCCAAGCTTGATAATCATGGCATGCGTGTCATGTAAAACTTGACTACATGCTACGCTCGTAGCATGCTCGCGGCCGCTTTGCTAGCTCCACATATACGACACTTCGTATCAGGTGACTTGAATAGATGACAAAGGTAAATGACAAGTCGAAACATGATAATCATGATATTTAAGTCATGTACGGCATAATTTATCTCCGCCTCGTAACGTAGTGCTGATTTCTAAGTCACATATCAACCTTGCTCATTCGTTCTTCGCATATCATCGATTCTCATAGTACGTGGGATCTGCCTTTTTTTTCTTTTAATGTATTTTTTGCGTTGTGTTCTAAACGAGCATGAACCAGCCAGCCGAAATACGCACTCTTCTGCAGACACGTCTCCAGTTTATTGCCTAGCTATAGAGCTGCAGATCGTCTGGGCATCCTTTTTTGAGACGCTGCGTGCCGATGTGCTTTCATGGATTGCCAGTGATTCAGTGGTTTGGTACTTTTGTGAAAGATGTAGCAGTTTTCACCAACCCTGAAATTTTGCCGTCATACTCTGCAGTCTTTCATCCGTGACCTTACCTCGAAAAGCTCAAAATGACGAACATTTTTTGAAGTTTTTCAACATTCACCCATATTCGCCCTCGTCTCGCTCACTAAAGCTGATGATGTATTGTATTGATCTATTAAAGTGTTCTGAATTGTCCATGCGTCGCGTTCAATTTATTTTTTCCTTTCCTTTAACAATCGAACAGATAACGTTTTTCTACGCCATGCAAGGAAAAAGCCAGCCGAAGCTCACACTCGCCTCTCGGACAACGAAAGGTGGACCTTGGAGGGTCTGGTGGAAACAGACAGGGCCAAGCCAATTCTTCCACTTCGTTGGTGTCAGCGTACCACTTTCAGAAACAGTTCCTTACCAGGTAAAACATGACATATATGCATATGAGGTTAGATTTCTTTCTTTATGTAGGACGCTAGAAGTGCACCATGATAAAAATGTTTTACGAGAAACCTTCATATGTTTGCCATATTGTTTTTTTTTGGTAAGCCTGGGGATTCTCTAAGGTTTGCACATTTCATAGAACAATGTGTAATCACATGCAGCAAGGTTCCCAGTATTGGGTGCGAAGCTGACCATTGGTGGAGCAGGTGCTGCAATCACGGTGACATGCAAGTTTAGATCACGTGATCTTGCCTCGTGGATGCGTTAGTTTTAACTGCGACTTCGGGGTGTTCTCACTTCTAACAGCATTTTTTTTTTTGCTACGGACATCTACAGGCTACACAATCCAGAAAGTTGCAGCAAATTTTATCGGTGGTATGCCACAGCGTGGTACGTACGATGGTACGCAATGTCACTGTCGCGGCCACTCAGTGCTACTGTCAGTTCTGTCTTTCTATGTTGTTGTGGTTGTTAACTCAAGCCAATGAGGTTAAAGTGAGCATTTGGCCACGATTGTTAACGTAAGAACAGAACGTTTCAGTTACCGCGCGAGAGCCTCATTCACAAGAAAAAATGAATGCACAAACAGTCCGATTTGGTATATAATGGGAACATGGGAGAGGCCTTTGTTCTGCAGTGGACGTAGTCAGGCTAATGATGATGATGATGATGATGATGATGAAATATATGGCGTATATGTGCATATATGTGTCGAAAGTGGCCGACATTACATTAAGCAATGTGCACTCTGGTCTTGAAACAAATAAAGCCCAGAAATTCGGTTCTCTGCCTTAAGTTTTATTAATTTAACCCCATTCCGGTCTATCTCTTGGTCAGTCGCTTCAGCGTGTTCGATCAGCGCGTTCGACAAAAGCTTCTTTCTTAGATCACACATGTGCCACTCTAGCCTTTTAAAGCTACTTCTATCACCAAGATAACTTTTACCACAGCTTGTGCCACCCTACCCTCCTCCCCGGTTGTCCGTCGTCATGTGTGTACTAGGCCACGTAGGTTTCCGTCCGCCAGTGATGTAGCCAGAGAATGTACGGCACTCCACGCCTGAGACCCCCCCCCCCCCCCCCCCCTGCCTCCAGCCCTTCCTGAAATTTTTTGCCGTGGCATGTAGCGCACAACATAACAGTCGACCAAATCTGCCTGCATGGTCCCTTAATCAAGCTGGTGCCTCCTCCGGAAGAAAAATCACAGCATAATCACGGAGTGAATGATGATGAGTAGGGCGAAGCGTCCATCAGCCCGTCCATGCTTCCGTCCGTCCGTTCGTTCATGCTTCCGTACGCCCGCGCAAACATCCGTGCGTCCATCCATGCATCCATCCGTCCTACGTGCGTGCCTCCGTTCATCTGTCCGTTCGTCTTCTAGTCTGTCTGTCCGTCCGTGCTTCCATCTAGTGAACACTTCATGTACCGCCATCTCGCATCCACTGTTGCACATACCCACTCCGCCTGTCCATCCATCCGTCAGTTCGTCTGCTAGTTTGTCTGTCCATCCATCCTTGCATCTATCTGTCCGTGCGTCCATCTAGTGAACATCCCAAGTAGTGCCATCTACCATCTCGCATCCCTATGGCTACGTACAACAACGACGGAGGATGGACAGACCCAAGCCCTAAGGAGCTTCGCTCCTATAAGTTTCTCTTACGCCCCTGCCGTTCACGACTCGAGCTCACATGGTTCCTTGCTTATACGTCTGCAAATTGGACTCACATCCACTGTCACTTCTTCTCAACGTTGTTTTGATGTACAGGCGAAAATGCGTTCAGCTTCTTCTTATAGTTGCCGTGAAATGTGAGACAGCTTATGAATTAAGCTTTAGAAAAACTAGATGGACGCTGGCATTTCTACTGAAACTCCGAATGAGGCACGTGCGTGCATGTGACTTTCGCATTTACCCGCAATCGTGACAGAAAGGTCGTAGCGGCAATGATGGTTTTCTTGCCCAGCATGTCACTAGATGTGGCTGTGAAGTACAATTTGATAAGACAGTAGTTCTCCAAAAGCACAAAGATGAGCGCACAAGGCTTATAATTGAAGCAGCACACATAGCGGAACACGGGGCTTGCGTCAGCAAACCATCAATCGCTTTGTCCGATAAGGAGCTAGCGTTTTTAAACATTAGCAGATGCCGTAGAAGTTAACTAATCAATGTAAAGCACAGTAAGCGATGGTAAGGTAGGGCTGACGCACTAAGATATTCTATCGGTGTTGCCATTTTTGGTCTGTGCTTTGGTGTTATCGTATGTGCCTTGACACTGTATCATCTTTTAGTATATATTTCATATTTTTTCCGAATAAACTTTCAGTTGGTAGTTAGCGCTTGTCCCTGTCTTTCCGTCTGCTTCTACGTTGTGCGCTTCCATTTCATAATTAGTCATGTATCACCAACTCGCCCAATCAACCATTTTGACAGAAAGGTTGCGGCTGCATGCAGATGCAAGAATGTTATATTGTTTTCCACAAGTGAAGAATCCGCTTATGCTGTGCTTTGTAAGGCTAAGTGTGCTAAACAAAAATGCAAATTTGCGCATGCTTCTCGTTACAACCGTGGCCCGTCTCCACATGCAAACCTATAATGAATAAAGTAAGTAGTTGTGCGCATTTCTTTCAGGAAAAATTATTCTGTTTGCCACAAGCATGTGTTAATACCCATTTGGTACTTTGATTTGACACTGAAGTAGTAGTTACCGTTAGCAAAATTAGCGCGCTCAGCACCCGTAGTTTTCATATAGGTAGCCATAGCAAACGACGCTGGCAACCAGGCATTATGAGAAGCGTAAGACTTTTCCGTAACAGTGGTTTAGCTCTTTGTGCAGTCAGTGAAGAAGCTGCAGCAGTATTTTTCATGATTTCATTGAGTGAACTGCAACAATTATGATAATAGTGAAGGAGCCGCGAATGCGTATGCGGGCTGCGCGCGGGAATGTGGCGGAGCATTCCAACCACTAACGTCACAGGGATACGTCCGCATGATGGCGCCACGGTATGCCTTCGCGCTTAAAACACAGAATGGGTAAGGTAACGCATTCAAATAAGCAACAAAAGTAACTGCCTCGAGAATACAGGCAACTTCAAAAGGAGGCGATGGGTGTTGCGAATTGAGAGATAAAGTAATTTCAACCTTCATGATATCTGACTGAGGTATATCCTCATTCAAGTCGAAACGACTTTGTGACGCAAATATTTTAGTACGAAATGTATCTACGCCCCCGTAGCTTTTGGTACAGAAACGGTTGCTTGATAACCTGCTCGTGACTATCGCCACGCCGTCTGACAAAAAAAAATTATGAGTTATTTTCTTCAATGCATTCAAACGTACACGTTTCCGTACGAAGACGAAAAAGGAAATGTTGGCGATTTTGATCACACCCGTCCCATGTTCTGCATTTCTTCCAGAGAAGTTCATCATCACCTTGTTGTTTTGAACCGTGGTACTCACTGTATATGCGGTCTTGCGTAGCCAAGTCCACAAATCGTTACAACTTTCCCATACTTTACTTATCTCTGTATTAACATCGGTTTCTTACCGTTTATATGTAACTCGGAAGTCATTCATTGTGGTGTGCCTTAAAATTATATCGTGTCTGTGGCACATGAGGCTTCAGATATTATCCCTTTAAAAAGAAGGTCCTACAATTTCTGTGAGGAATCAAAAAGAGGCCCTTTTGACACCTTTATAGGTTCTTATAGAATGGTTTCAATGTTGCTCTAGACTGCTTCGTGAATGTGCTTCTGAATAAGTTTTCTAACCTTTCAAGCGTAAGACAATTATCGCAGACACCATTCAGTCTCCACACGTCTCGAGGTTTCAGTGAGCGCGCTGGGCATTACAGATGCACGTGGTTGGAGAATGTTATGGAAGTTTGGTTGAAATGGGAACGTGTTGTTGTCTTTAGAAATTTCTTTTATTTCTGAAGGCTTAATTCTTCTCAAACATTCACGACGCGCTCCCCAGCCGGCATTAGTTTCTACTAGTCACATCGATGATGGCACGCCAGGCGCAAATACAGTTCGAACGCGACGCTGCCCGACGCAACGGACACAGCCGAAACAGCGCAATGATGAGTAGGGCTCATGTTCTTCTGTTGTAGTTGCTACGGGTGACAAAAACAGCGCTCGGTGCGAATGAGTCCCACCAAAGCCACCAAGAAAAATGTTGGTTTGGCACGTCCGGACCGAAGGGCGGCAGTAGCCATTCGGAGCCTAGTCACGCCCGAGCGCATTAGCGCCCACTGACCATGTTAGTGGCCGCTCGCCGCCCTTGGCTAACTTTATAGTGCATCTAAAAAAATGGCAGAATATCCACGGAGTTTTCATCAGCATTCGTCCGTCCATTCATTCTTGCTTCCGTCCATCCATACGTCCATCTGTGTGACCGTTCATGCGTCTATCCGCCCGGCCGTGCGTGCGTCTGTTCGTGCGTCCGTCCCTGCGTTCGTCCATGCATCTGCCCCTGCGTCCGTTCATGCGTTTATCCAAGGATCCGTTCGTCCATCTATTTAACACTCCAAGTACCACCATCTCGCATTTTTTCATCATATATTCCCCATACAGAAGCACCGCCATCCAGCGGACATTCCAAGGACTAAACGAGAGGTGGCACACGCACACTTTCTTACGGCTTGCGCTTCGGGTCTACTTCCCACCTTAAACCACCTCGAGTTCATGGTATATACTAGTTCGCTGTATTCATGGCACTGCGGCACAACGCCCACTAAACCTTTCTAAAACCATGAAGGTTACGCCCAGCGAGTATAACGTAGCAACCTTTTCTTGTCAGATAGTGCTCAATATACATGCCTATGCTGCTAATGAGAAATGAGAGACAGGAGAATTCGGCTTTTACTTTCTTACGGCTTGCGCTTCGTATCTACTTCACACCTTTAACCACCTCGAGTTCGTGGTATATACTAGTTCATTGTATTAATGGCACTGCGGCTCAACGCTCGCTAAACCTTTCTGAAACTAAGGAGGTTACACCCAGCGAGTATAACGTAGCAACCATTTCTTGTCAGATAGCGCTCAATGTACCTGACAATGGCTGCTAATGGGGAATGAGAGACAGGAGCATTCGGCTTTTAGTTAACGCGCACAATGCGAATTTTTTTTTTATTGTTCAACAACGCACAGAAGCAATCTCCCACCGGCACCAACTTGGAGGTCAAAATGTAACACTTGTTACACACTACTACTACTACGACTACGAGGGACGAACGGATGCCGCTATAAGAAGCTTTGCCCCTAAATCTTGTGAAACTTCAGAAAACACTGTAGTCTGTGCCTGAGTGGTTGTCGATAGTGGAACCCTTGACAGCTCTCAAGGAATTTCAAAATTGCTGTCTATTCAACAGAGCTGGCACTACTTGTTCTCGTGACCTTTATGTCATCGTTCATGTACATAATGCCTGGAAACAGAAAATAAAGCAAAAAAAAAACATCGCCAAATTTAGTTCACGTGCGCGCGGACTCTAGCTGGAGTACATCGGCTCGCAAAATGTAGCTTGCTCAGCCAACTCATCAGAAGAGTCCCTCAGCGAAAAGTTATCTTGGAGCATAAAAAAAATCGTAACCTGCCAAGCGAGTCCGACCCCGTGCTCGCTTTCATTTGAATATGTCTTTCCGGCTCAACTGGCGAGGCAATCACGCTGCCAACGAGCCGAGATGTTCATCCTGGCAGCAGGAATGAAAGCCTTCATCGTTGCCACGTCGAACGAGAAAATCACGCAGTGCGAGGCGCTCCAGCGCACAACGCTTCAGCGAAAACATCGCCGATCGGCGGCCCGGCATCGGCCGCAACGCACTCCTTCCGAGACACACTGCAGAGCAACAATGGTCCTGCACCATCGCAAACTGCCATGAAGACATCATCTCCACCAGCCCTCACTGGCGACCAAATGGACGTCGTGATGGCGGCGCGAGCCGCCGCCAACGTTTTTACACTATCTAAAAACTTTGACCGCAGCTCTTCGTGTACTCATTAACAAAGTGGCTTGTGACCCTGTGACGCGCGACACATGTGTCGCGGCTTTGACCGCACATCAATACCTCACGTGCCATGGCTAGTACGTTGAAGAATACCATGGCTGTGGATACTCCAAAGAAACGTCCGTTCCTTCCGCCGCCGTCATTCTGAGCTTACCCGCTCCCTGCGCCAACGCGACCTTAACATCCTTGCATTTCAGGAGACGCGAGTTCGTAAAGGGGAGCTCAACCTCACAGGCTACGTGGAATACCGTGGCGCTAATACAACCTGTGAGTGTAGCGCGTGCGTCAGCTTGATATAAGAGAGCAGAAAGCCATCCCAGTTATGAGACTTTCACCGGAGAAGAAACAACACAGGAAGTGTGTTTAGAATAATTTACGAACGCTTTAGAGCGATATAGGCTCTCTACTGTGGGAGAGCATTGTGTTTGCTCATGTATTACTGATTGTGTGAACACGGCGCATCGTCCGGGGCCATCGAGGGTGTCTACCTAGGTTCACGCGCGCCTTCCGCAGAAGCCATCAACGTCAGGGTTGCCACTACTTTTCGCCAATTTGGCGAATTTGGGAGGCCCGTGGTGACATAGAGTTATGAACGGTGACATGGCAATTTCTAGGCAATTTTTGTCTTGGGTTTAGACTTAGTTATGCATTCTATAGTCAGTGTCTTTACAATAGTTTCATTTTTTTTCATAGAGTTAGAGCCTTTAGAAGAATACGCACTCAACACGCCATTCAGTACTTCTGTCTTGTTTCTCCATTCACCTATATCCTTGAGCCACTGGCATATACTGGTGCGTGCGTGCTAGCAACCTTCCAGCAAAATTTACGTCAACGGAGTGCTGCACGTGCCGCGAAGTGGCGGTATAAGTATTTTAGGTGCTTGCAAAGCTTTGGGCTTCTTCAATGTATCGCTTCTCAAGTGGCTAGGTGAAGGTTAGGCCACGTGTTCTGACCACACCTCTATCTTTCCCCGATAGCTTGTCGACATTTTCACTACAGTAGTACTCCTTTATTTCGTATGTAAAGGCTAACTTGGTTAACAGCTTTTTGGGTCAGCCAAGAAGTCGATTTCTTTCGCCAGCGTTCAGAACCTGCACTGAGGCGAATGTGTATCGTAAGCGTGGCTTACAATGAAGCTGGGTGCGGGCATCGCCACGGTTACGCATCCTTTCAAACTTATTTGTGTTGATTTGCAATTAAGTTGTTCTATTATCGGACACAATATTGCACTACAATGATGTGTATTCTCAAAAATCTGCAGGAAACCCCGTACACCGTCCCTCTCTATAGATGTAGAGACCGTTTCGCCCTGTATTTGATACAGCTGCAGCCACAACAAACTCTTGTTATGAGGCGCTAGTCTTCAGGGACCATGGTGGTGCATGCATGCCCTTTCTCAGGTGCTCTCAGGGTGAAGTGGATGATAGGACTCTAAGCCCAGTGAGCCCTTCCATGGTGAAGAGGGTGATTCGACTGGCATAAAAAAAAGACAATATCTTTTGGGTTCCGGATGGTATTGTACTTTAAGGGCTATACACAGTTACCAATCTTGGGCCGCCACACATAAGTTTAGTGGTGACTTTTGAGCAAACTTTGAAGAAAATAGCGACTTTTTGTCGTGATTTGGCAAATTACATTTCTGAAAAGCGAGCGCCGACCCTGATCAACGTGTCGGACCTAATCTGTGCGGGCGTTGAGTGCGCGATAATGAGGGTGCGCGTATGTGCAGCGGACACCTGTGTCGCGAGTGTTTATGTCAGCTCACCGCGGATTTGCGGATCCGGGGACTTGGGAATCAAGTTCATAACTCCGCAAGAAATGACCGCCTTTCGTGAGTCTTGTAGCTTTAACAAGCTGTTTTTAACAAACTTTGATAAGCAAAATATCCTGGTTCTAAAATTCACTAAATATATTTATAAAATTTCATTTTCAGTTTAACCTTTATTTTGTAACAGCCCTGCAACTGGGCTACGGTTCAGGTAAACGCAATAAACAGAAAACACGATAAAGTAAAATTTTACTGAAAAATTTCGAAGAAACAAAATACATTATGCCATAACTTTAAGTTCAAGCTACGCCAGCATATGAGACAGCCAATAAAATCCTAGTGACTACATTAAAAAATGACACTTCTCCTGTAAAACCAGTTACGTGTTTCAAACACAACTTTTTTTTCTATTAGGTTAGTTTTCATACGCGGCGTGATTCGTTACTATGGTGGAGACAGTTGTGTTCAAGTCTGTATGTTGTTTTCTTCATTAGGACAACAAGAGCGATCAAGCCAGAATTTTTTTATTACGTGTTCGTCTGGCTCTCCTTTTTTTTATATTTTTAGTGTGTAACACTGGTCAAAATTACATTTCAATTACTTCTGGTAACATCCGCTACACTTTTCTAAGCATCATTGTCTCTTAGATTTCTTTGACATTGTGTCTAACAAATAAAATGAGCGCTCAAGTGAAAACTCATTTGCTTCATTCATAGCGACGGTCTCCTTCTAGTTTAGGATTCTTGCCTTCTCGTTGTTTACGAGAGATCATTAATGAGCTGCCAGCTCGTAATAGGTTGACGGGCCATGTGCCCCCAAACAGGTAAATAAAAAGTGTTCCGCACTCGCTCCCATGGCTATACTGCCAGCGGTTACTGACGATCTCACGTTTAATGCACTTAATACCCACTAAAGCAGACGGTGGTATAGCCGCCGTGGTAGCTCAGCTGGTAGAGCATTGGACGCATTGTTCGAAGGTTGCTGGTTCGTTCTCTGCCCGCTGCTAGTTATCTTTTCGTCAACTTCTTGTTTTTCATTTTTTCATTACAATTACAATTTAATAAGGTCCTCTATACTTTCATTAGCATGACTGTCTGCTATATTTCATTATTATTTGGTCTAACAAAAAAGTAGCCCTTAAATGCACACGTCTTTCCTTGGTTCCCACTAGGTGGCAACTGTGAGTAGACAGTGCCATGGTAATGAATTCACCAACTGGTAGTTACTTGAACTTACTAGTGGCAGTTACTAGATTCATTTACTAATTAGGTAGCAAATGTGATAAGCGCTTACTACTTCCAAGTTAGCAATTCTAACTACGTTTTTTTTTTCTCTCTTTCGTTCTGCATTTCAAATTTCCTTACCTTTGGTCTCTATTTTTTGTTTCTTTCCCATCTTTCGCGGGCTCCATGTCGCGGAGTGAAGTTTGTGGTTATTGCTCACACCTGCTGTAGTTGCTAGAGCGGGGCTTGCCCAATTCGTGTTAAGCATACCTAGCAGTATCTTTTCTGCGGCCACCAATTACTAACACCAGCTTTAGCACCTCCGCTATTAAAATGTTTGCCCGAAGCTTTTAAGAATTATTTATATTGTTTGTGAATATCTCCATAAAACGCATTCCTGCTGCAAACTTGTGCAACAGAAATACATTTTTCGCACAGTCCAAAGAGAAGTGATGGCTTCGGTGAACTTGTCATCTTCATGCTTATTATTACACGTGGCTTCTTTTCTAAGGCGTGTGCTAATTCATCTTGAATTACTTGTCAACACGGTTAAATGAAGGAGATAAATAAGGGGTGCTCTTATTTAAGCCTTTCATTTGACCGTACTGACATGTGATGCAAGATGAAGTGATGTAAGAATTGTTTTGTTATTATTACACACGTCAAGCATTCCTCCTCTTCACGCTAACAGCACTGGATCATAAGAGCAATTCTAACTTTGTAGTTTCAACACATATGGCATCCAAACTTTGATGCATCCCATAAAACCCTGTTTATTTTGATATGCATATGGAATTAAAAATCGTTCCCAACAATTAGAAGCCTAAAAGCAGCCACAGTCTAGAATTCGCTACGTTCTCTGGGACTGCACTTTGATAAATAAATGTTGAAAGCCCTGCTGTGGTGGTCTAGTGGCTGAGGTACTCGGCTGCTGACCCGCAGGTCCCGGGATCGTATCACGGCTTTGGCGGCTGCATTTCCGATGGATGCGGAAATGTTGTAGGCCCGTGAGCTCAGATTTTGGTGCACGTTAAAGAACTCCGGGTGTTCGAAATTTCCGGAGCCCTCCACTACGGCGTCTCTCATAATCATATTTGGGACGTTAAACCCCACATATCAATCAATAAAAGGCGAAAAAAATGCTATTTGCAGGGCAGAAAAAAACAACTGACTTATTGATTGAAAATGTTGCTTTTCCAAATGATTTGCAGGTTGCCTTCATGGGAGAACACACAGTACCTAACAAGAATGGTTACATAGCCATTGACGACGTCCACTTTTGGGACAGCTGCAAGACAAACCTCGGAGGTAAATATAAAGAATTCAGGAATAAGCTACTTTTCTAAGACATTGGTAACTGATATTGCTCTGTCACATGTATAAGTAATACTGAAAGCTCGCTAATGTATGCTGAAGAACAAAACCCTCATTCTCATAATATATCAAATAAAGTAGAAGGCGCACAGTCTGTAATGCATTACGACATATCAAACAATATAAAGATTTAAGGTGGTCTACTTTTGGTCCTACTTTCCAAGAAAGTGGGTGGATGCTGGCGTCATGGCAAAACAGCAATGTTGGTATAATTACCGGCTTCGTTTTGTCACATATGCTTTTATACAACCCTGAAGGTTATATATCTTCGGCCCTACATGCTCCCTAGCCAGAGATTTAGCCCAATTCAATGCGTGGCGCTACTCTCCTTTATAATGGATCGGTAGAGGACAGAAGCTCCTCCACAATTTAACTGATTATGCCGATGTGTGCATATCTTGCCTGTAAGCGTCACTATAAAAAGTCATGTTGTCACGAATTGAAGCCAGAGCTTGAGGTGTGCTTTTTGAGTGACAACCACCACTGTTTACGTAAAACATTGCGGCAGTACGCAGCGAATGTTATCTTCTATTCAACATTATCGTCCGCCCACCAATAGCTTTGGTCAAGAATTGTGCGGGTAATACAAAGGAATGAAGATTTTCGTTTCTACGCACCACTTCCATAGAGTAAAGCGACTCATTTCATACTGATCCACAAATATTCAGTGCTCTATGGTGCTGTTCATTGTGCTTTAATGACAAGTTAATAATGTTTTATCACGAGACCGCAACAGAACGAGCGACAATACAGGCACAGTGCTGGCGCTAGAAACAAACATAAAACATAAAACATGCAACCTTGAGCATTGCTGTAAACGCCTTCTATCTTATATCGAATGCTGGTACTTACTATACAGGGTATTTCAGCTAAAAAGCACCAAGCAATGAAAATTTTGAAAAATGAGAACTACGCCTTTTACAGCTAGAACAGTACTGTTCTTAGCTGTATGCAGCACGTCAAAATATTTTGTGTGATCCGCCAAGCACGGTAATTAACAAAGATTGCTTGAACAACTTTTTGAATACTGACTCCAGAGAAAAAATTTCAATACCAAACTTGTAGCTCTCATCCAGAAATAAAGCTTTCCAGTTACAGTAATATAACAATGCTGGGTAATTTTTATTTTTAATAGTTAGTTTAAAGGGCGGGAAGTTCAAAAAGTACCACGTGATTGCCGCCTAACGCACGGCGGTTAGAGTGCCCTCAAATCTAAGTTGAACGAATTAGCGGAGGTTTCTCACGCACGAAGGTCGCTTGAACAGGCTATCGGTGACTACGATGGACATTAAGCGATGTTTGGATAGTACCATTAAACAAAAATTGGCAGCATATCCACGGAGTGAATGATGGAGAGTGGGGCGAAACATTCGTCCGTTCATTCGTTCTTGCTTCCGTCCGTCCATGCGTCCGTCAGTGTGATCGTCCATGCGTCCATCAGCCCTTCCGTGCGTGCGTCTGTTCATGCGTCCGTCTCTGCGTTCTTCCATGCATCCGCCCCTGCATCCGTTCATGCGCCTATCCATGCATCTGTCTGTGTGTCCGTTCGTCCATCTATTCAGCACTCCAAGTACCACCATCTCGCATCTTTTCATCATATATGCCCCATATAGAAGCACCGCCATCCAGCGGACATTCCAAGGACTAAGCGAGAGGTGGCACACGCACACTTTCTTACGGCTTTTCTTGTCAGATAGTGCTCAATGTACATTCCAATGGCTGCTAATGGGAAATGAGAGACAGGAGACTTCGGCTTTTCCTTTCTTACGGCTTGCACGGCTTGCACTTCCTATCTACTTCCCACCTTTAACCACCTCGAGTTCATGGTATATACTAGTTCATTGTATTCATGGCACTGCGGCTCAACGCTCACTAAACCTTTTTAAAACTAAGGAGGTTACACCCAGCGAGTATAACGTAGCAACCCTTTCTTGTCAAACAGTGCTCAATGTAGATGCCAATGGCTGCTAATGGGAAATGAGAGACAGGAGACTTCGGCTTTTACTTTCTTACGGCTTGCACGGCTTGCACTTCCTATCTACTTCCCACCTTTAACCACCTCGAGTTCATGGTATATACTAGTTCATTGTATTCATGGCACTGCGGCTCAACGCTCACTAAACCTTTTTAAAACTAAGGAGGTTACACCCAGCGAGTATAACGTAGCAACCCTTTCTTGTCAAACAGTGCTCAATGCAGATGCCAATGGCTGCTAATGGGAAATGAGAGACAGGAGACTTCGGCTTTTACTTTCTTACGGCTTGCACGGCTTGCACTTCCTATCTACTTCCCACCTTTAACCACCTCGAGTTCATGGTATATACTAGTTCATTGTATTCATGGCACTGCGGCTCAACGCTCACTAAACCTTTTTAAAACTAAGGAGGTTACACCCAGCGAGTATAACGTAGCAACCCTTTCTTGTCAAACAGTGCTCAATGTAGATGCCAATGGCTGCTAATGGGAAATGAGAGACAGGAGACATCGGCTTTTACTTTCTTACGGCTTGCACGGCTTGCACTTCCTATCTACTTCCCACCTTTAACCACCTCGAGTTCATGGTATATACTAGTTCATTGTATTCATGGCACTGCGGCTCAACGCTCACTAAACCTTTTTAAAACTAAGGAGGTTACACCCAGCGAGTATAACGTAGCAACCCTTTCTTGTCAAACAGTGCTCAATGTAGATGCCAATGGCTGCTAATGGGAAATGAGAGACAGGAGACATCGGCTTTTACTTTCTTACGGCTTGCACGGCTTGCACTTCCTATCTACTTCCCACCTTTAACCACCTCGAGTTCATGGTATATACTAGTTCATTGTATTCATGGCACTGCGGCTCAACGCTCACTAAACCTTTTTAAAACTAAGGAGGTTACACCCAGCGAGTATAACGTAGCTACCCTTTCTTGTCAAACAGTGCTCAATGTAGATGCCAATGGCTGCTAATGGGAAATGAGAGACAGGAGACTTCGGCTTTTACTTTCTTACGGCTTGCACGGCTTGCACTTCGTATCTACTTCCCACCTTTAACCACCTCGAGTTCATGGTATATACTAGTTCATTGTAATCATGGCACTGCTGCTCAACGCTCACTAAACCTTTTATAAACTAAGGAGGTTACACCCAGCGAGTATAACGTAGCAACCCTTTCTTGTCAACAGTGCTCAATGTAGATGCCAATGGCTGCTAATGGGAAATGAGAGACAGGAGACTTCGGCTTTTACTTTCTACGGCTTGCACGGCTTGCACTTCGTATCTACTTCCCACCTTTAACACCTCGAGTTCATGGTATATACTAGTTCATTGTAATCATGGCACTGCTGCTCAACGCTCACTAAACCTTTTATAAACTAAGGAGGTTACACCCAGCGAGTATAACGTAGCAACCCTTTCTTGTCAGACAGTGCTCAATGTACGTGCCAATGGCTGCTAATGGGGATCGCCGCGTGCGCGTTAACTAAAAGCCGAATGCTGCTGTCTCTCATTCCCCATTACCAACCATTGGCATGTACATTGAGCAATATTTTTTATTGTTCAACAACGCACAGAAGAAATCTCTCACTGGCACCACCTTGTACGTCGAAATGTTATACTTGTTACACACTACAACTGCTACGAGGGCCTTTTTTTTAGGGGTGAAGTTTTTTTTTTTTTTTTTAGGGCTGAAGCTCCTTATAGCGGCACCCATTCGTCCCTCGTAGTCGTAGTAGTAGTGTGTAACCAGTCTTACATTTTGACCTCCAAGGTGGTGCCGGTGGGAGATTTCTTCTATGCGTTGTTGAACAATAAAAAAAAATGGCAGCATATCTACGGAGTGAATGATAGAGAGTGGGGCGAAGAATTCGTCCGTTCATTCGTTCTTGCTTCCGTCCGTCCATGCGTCCGTCAGTGTGATCGTCCATGCGTCCATCAGCCCGTCCGTGCATGCGTCTGTTCGTGCGTCCGTCCCTGCGTTCATCAATGCAGACGCCCCTGCGTCCGTTCATGCGTCCATCCATGCATCTATGCGTCCGTTCGTTCATCTATTCAACATACCAAGTACCACCATCTCGCATCTTTTCATCATATATTCCCCATATAGAAGCGCCGCCATCCAGCGGACATTCCAAGGTCTAAGCGAGAGGTGGCACACGCACACTTTCTTACGGCTTGCGCTTCGGGTCCACTTCCCACCTTTAACCACCTCGAGTTCATGGTATATACTAGTTCACTGTATTCATGGCACTGCGGCCGAACGCTCGCTAAACATTTCAAAAACCAAGGAGGTTACGCCCAGCGAGTATGACGTAGCAAACGTTTTCAGTCAGATAGTGCTCAATGTACATTCCAATGGCTGCTAATGGGAAATGAGAGGTGGAGAATTCGGCTTTTACTTTCTTACGGCTTGCGCTTCGTATCTACTTCCATTTTTCAACCACCTCGAGTTCATTCATGGTATATACAAGTTCACTGTATTCATGGCACTGCGGCTCAACGCTCGCTAAACCTTTCTAAAGCTAAGGAGGTCACACCCAGCGAGTATAACGTAGCAATCCTTTCTTGTCAGATAGTGCTCAATGTACATGCCAATGGCTGCTAATGGTGATCGCAGCCAGCGCGATAACTAAAAGCCGAATGCTCCTTTCTCTCATTCCCCATTAGCAGCCATTGACATGTACACTAAGCACTATTTTTTATTCTTCAACAACGCACAGAAGTCCCTCACCGGCGCCACCTTGGAGGTCAAAATGTTATACTTGTTACATACTACGGGGGACGAACGGGTGCCGCTATAAGGAGTTTCGCTCCTAAATATTTGCAGCGTGCGTGTTACTAAAAGCCGAATTCTCCTGTCTCTTATTCACCCTTAGCAGCCATTGGCGTGTACATTGAGCACTATCTGAGAAGAAAGGGTTGCTACGTTATACTCGCTGGGTGTAACCTCCTTAGTTTTAGAAAAGGTCTAGCGAGCGTTGGGCCGCAGAGCCATGAATACAATGAACTAGTATATACCCTGAACCAACTCGAGGTGGTTTAAGGTGGGAAGTAGACACGAAGCGCAAGCCGTAAAAAAGTGTGCGTGTGCCTCCTCTTGTTCAGTCCTTGGAATGTCTGCTGGATGGCGGTGCTTCTATATAAGAAATATATGATGAAAAGATGCGAGATGGTGGTACTTGGAGTGTTGAATAGGTGGACGAACGGACACACAGACAGATGCATGGATAGACGCATGAACGGACGCAGGGGCGGATGCATAGACGAATGCAGGGACGGACGCATGAAGAGACGCACGCACGAACGGGCGGATGGACGCATGGGCGGTCACACAGACGGACGCATGGATGGACGGAAGCAAGAACGAATGGACGGACGAATGCTTCGCCTTACTCTCCATCATTCACTCCATGGATATGCTGCCATTTTTTTTTACTTTCGGGTCATTCAAACAAACCCTGGAATAAAATTACCCAGCGTTTTTATCGTACCGTAACTTGAAAATTTGGTTATGTCTGTATAAGAGAGAGCTACAAGTCTTGTATTGAAAATTTTTCTCCATAGTCAGTATTTGAAAAGTTCATTAAGAATCCTTCGTTATTTTCTGTGCTTGGCGCATCAAACAAATATTCTGACATTGAAATGCAGCTAAGAACAATACTGCGCTAGCTGAAGACGTGTACCACTCATATGTTAATGTTTCATTGCTTAGTGCTTTTTAGCTGAAACATCCTGTATATCCTAAACGTATGGACCTTAAATTTCCACATCACTCGGCGCTTAAGTGATGCAAAAACACCCGGACACTGCTCCAGCCTGAGTTCCAGAGTTGACACAGCGCACACGCGTAAGCCTTAGTGCATGCACCGCATTCGCCATTGGTGCGTTCAGCAGCATTCTTGAACTTCAGAACGCTAACGCTGCATCTCGCGTTGTCTCGTAGCGCTTCCTTTATTAGCGGCACTGTGTGACACTTCTCGCATCACCCTGTCTCGCTCCCTGCCAAGCCGAAAGGTGGATTTCAAAAAATGCTGAAGTGGAAGCTTCCGCAATGCCTTGCCAGCAGAAGTGAAGCCAGAGTTTGCCACTGTGAACATGGCGGAAACATGCTCTTTTCTTGTAGTACCCACTTGAAGATCAAGTAGCTTGATATGTTAGGGTAAATTCTACGTTAGTTCTATATTAAAAGATAGTTGTTCCCTATTAAATAACATACAGAAATGAGTATGGGTGACTGAATCTCCAAATAACTTTGCCTCCGATTAGAGCCTTACTAAGAAAAGTTAGTAACCCTTAGAGCACTTGTGACCTTAAAGCACAATGTGACCCAAAAATGTTTTCGCATTAATCTCGGTGGGCGTGCAAGGGAAACGCTCTGTTCTTAATCGCTGAACATTGATAGTTTATCATGTCCTTAGTAAGATGGCCGCCGAAGCCGCCATCTCGTCTTATAGGCACGGCTTCACTACTGGGCAATCACTTCCACACCACCATTTTTTTTAATACTGCTTGCCAAGACCAGGCTCGAGCTGTCCACAAACGCCTATAAAAATGAAAAGGCTCCTAAATGTGTCAAGCGAAATGTTCTAACTGGAAGAGTGGACGTTAAGGCGTGCCATAAATTAAAATATAGGGTCACATATGAAGAAAAACTTAGTGTAAACAGAAATCATACAAAAAATTGGCCCGAATCTACACATTACACTGTAACAGTCGTCGAAAGATGATAGTCTTGCGTCTGGAGAGAGTGAACTAAACGTTTATTTGATGTTCTGTACAAGAAAATCGGTGAATGGTATTCTGAAGGTGCTGCGTTAAAGTGCCTCGAGCGTGTAGCGGAGGCGAACGTGCGCATCTAGGCACGTTAGACACGAGCGCCATCTGGCAGTTATCTTCGAAAACGAAGGCGTGCGCGACCATGGAAAAAGATGCGCGCCAGTCTCGGAGGTGATAAGTTGTAGAATGAAAAGCGACGGGCAGGTGTCACCACCGTGTTGTCGTAGCAAAGCGTTGGAAACACCTTCTGGGGCATCGCGTTGCACTGTCAGCGCAGCGCAATAAACGCTACAGTCTTTAGAGTTATTTGTGTATGCATCTTCTAGTATAAAGGCAGACATACAAAACATTTACGTGTTCTTATGGCGCCTCAGATATGCGCAACATTTGCCTTTTTAATTGACAATCACACAACTATGAACGCTAAACCTTGAACAATATTGGTTGGCGGCGCGGATGGGGTGGGCCGTTTGGTGCAGTTTGAGGTATCGTTAAGGCCGACAAACAGACAAATTTAGAGACAACAATTGCAAATGTCCCTTTTTTGGCAAATTTCTGTATTCAACGTCAAAAAACTTGCCTTCTGGTCGGCATAAAAGAATGTATAATGCCCCACCGCGGTGGTCTAGTGGCTAAGGTACTCGGTTGCTGACCCGCAGGTCGCGGGTTCGAATCCTGGCTGCGGCGGCTGCATTTCCGATGGAGGCGGAAATGTTGTAGGCCCCTGTGCTCAGATTTGAGTGCACGTTAATGAACCCCAGGTGGTCGAAATTTCTGAGCCCTCCACTACGGCGTCTCTCATAATCATATAGTGCTTTTGGGACGTTAAACCCCACAAATAAATCAATCAATCAAAAGAATGCACAATATCTCATTCGACCTTCGCATGTATTAGCTAAAAATAGGGTAAATTACTAGAGGTATCAATTCTTAAAACAATTAGGTATTTTTTGAAACTATGTATTTCCACCAGTCTTTTTGCCTACATAAATCGAGCAGCGTGATGCATTCGCAAGGGCAATCTTCAGCAGAAGCCCACTGACCTGGTACGTAAACGGCAAAATTGAGGCTATTTAGGCAACCAAAAAGGAAATGGTGTTATCATCTGCGTTTCCTTGCCAGCCGAGGCGCGCTACAATGAATGCGATCAGAGGCTGCAGTACAGTAGCGTTAGATTAAATTTGGGAGACTGTCACTGCTAAATGAATGTCATTTCTTTATTTAAAAACGCAATTACATCTGTTTCGAGTCAGAAACGCTGCAGAAGCTAAATACCACGTGACATCCCTATAAAAACGTTGAATTACATGTACGACACATCTTCAAAAATATCATATGATCATACGAGAACAAATACGAATAATGTCTATTCAAAACATTGTTTAATACGATGCATATGTGTCATTGAAAAATTTTCGTGAGGGATGTAGGTCGCACTTCTTCTCATACCACTTGGTGGGCAAGTCGTAAGCACGGCGCAAGTTCTCTGTGCATCCACGGACCAAATGTATTGTCGCAACATTAACATTTGAAAATACACAAGAAATTGAAAACTCTCAATAAGTAAATAATTTAGCAAGTGCCGTTGATCCAGGAAAAGTCCCTGAGATTTTTTTTTATATGTGGACGACTTCCTCATGGTGTTAACTTCTACTAACCCTGTAACGCACTCTAGTGAGGTAGACTTAGTTTTGAACCTGTTCCGACAACACGGAAAAGGCTTGCTATTTACTCATGAATTGCCCATTGACGAAAGCTTGCAGTTTTTAGATATTAACCTGACTCTGGGCGAGGGTCATGTCTGTTGGAAGTTTAGCCCTAGCACGAGAAAAGGAGTTCTTTCATATGATTCTGCACATTCAAAAGTGGTGAAGAGGTCTATAGCAGCAATGTGTTTTCGTTCTGCGCTGTCCAAGCCATGCCAGCACACTGTGTGATAGTTTTTTCTTTCAGGTATCGCGGCTCACTGCAGCCGGGTTTCCTTATTCGGTCTCAGTCAGTGTGTCTGAAACACTGCTTTAGAGGCTGAAAGGGGAACGCAAGAGGCCAGAGGCATTGCAAAGACAGAAGAAAAGACTGCATGTTGTACCATACATGCACGAAATCTCCCACAACCTGAAAAAGATTGCAAATCGGCTCCATATGCTGGTGGTCTTCTCTGCTCCGAAAAAGCTTTCAAGGCGCTGTGCCCGCATTTCTTCAAGAGGTGCCAAGGCAGTGTGCGATAAGAAGCATGAAAAGGCCTTCCTGCGTTGTGCCGTGGGCACTGTTTATGAAATTCCCCTGAGCTGTGGCAAGGTGGCCAGGCAGGGTACTGTACAAATGACTGTCTAAGGGAGCATTCCTTATCAATTAGGAATGAAACAGGGTCTCATTTGCCCTTTCACTGTGCTTCGTGTGGCTGCACGTCGAAGTTCGATTGCATGCGACTACTTGGAAGGAGCCGGGATGCACTGGTGCGGGAGTTACTCGAAGCCTTTCACATAAGGAAAAAAGGCGACTCGTGCGTCAGCGTGCCTTCAGTTTTGCTGCATAATAGTGAATTCCAACCGTTGGATCTAGATGTACAATAGAAGGTTGCTACGAAATGTCTGTCAGTCCTTTTTGCTGTTTCTTCCTCGCATTTTTTTTTCTTGCGCAGGCTTGGGTGTGTTGTTTTTCCGACGTCTTCACTTCAGGCATATCTGTTTGTTGCTGGTTCCCAGATATAATGATTGCAATAATCATTTATTACATCATCAAAATGTTCATGTCTGCACGTGCGGTGAATTAAATGTTCTGCGCATGTCCTCGAAGAGCCTATATATTGTGAATGCTTCATGGAAATAAGCTTAGTTGTGAGTTGGCGCTCTTTCTGTCTCTTCTCGTTTTTCTCGTTGGCAATCTTGCACCACGTATTTCAACTTAAGTCAATAGTTCAATTATTTTTGTTGACTTATGTGAACCATTTAAAATATGTCATGTTTTTCGTGCACAATATTGCTTTTAGTAAAAAAACTGTTTATATTGCTTTTTTGATCCATCGAAATTCGCATCAACGTGATTAGGCAGAAAACTTATCAAATCGAAAGCTTCTGCAAGTGGCCACTTGTTTTCTATCAATGGCTCTTTAATTTGAATTTCACAGACCTCGCCGATAAAATATACTGTGCTAATACGCAATGAGTTTCTCATAGTCTGTAAATATAAAAAATCACAGGAAGGGGAAGATGGGTGTTGCCGACGAAAGAATACGTAAAAGTCAGCTCGAGCACAAAGCCCTTCTATACAGCTGTTTCACCAAAAGTTGTTCTTACGAACAATTATTAGCAGAAATTTATGGTAAGAAAGATATGTGGTTTCCGCTTATGCCGGAGCATCAGTCGAACGATGGTTTGGTTAATACCGCTCCTAAACAAATAAAAACGGTTGCTCAAGGTAAATTAGTTCTTTCTTTTTTGCTGTATGTTCTACCAGTTCTACCATTGGCGCCTGCACCAATAAAGCCAGCGTTCACGTGTGGAGACAAGGAATTCCTGTGCACGGGTATTAAGGAGTGTATTCTATTGTCCAAGGTGTGTGATTTTAAGGACGACTGCTCAAACGGAGCCGACGAATCCCGCTGCGGTGAGTGAATGTATCGCTTCGGGCTTTCCTCAAAAAAATGACCAGCACAGAGTACGAAGCGTTCTATGAAGTGTCACTAGCACGTGCTGCGGTATGATAAAGATGTGTTGGCGTATCTGGATGATTACGGTGATCTGATTTTGTGAAACAAACTGTGCTGTGCTTCATGGCAGGCACAAAAATAGGTTTACTTTCAGTCAGGTGCCGCATAAAGAACGGCATATTGGCGGCACGCTCCAGCGTACCGACTAAAATCCTGTCTATAGGGAGCCCAGCAATAAAAATACCCGTGACAGTCACGCGGCACGGAAGTAACACCTATAGCAG
Organism: Rhipicephalus microplus; assembly: GCF_013339725.1. Lineage (NCBI taxonomy): Eukaryota > Metazoa > Arthropoda > Arachnida > Ixodida > Ixodidae > Rhipicephalus > Rhipicephalus microplus. Next base: position 110,127,582 of record NC_051169.1, read on the forward strand.
GTAAGAGCAGCTGCAAGAAGGAAAAAAGGGGGGGAAAGGAGGAGAGCCGCCGTCTCTCTCGCGCCAGCCTGGAGCCAGAAGCCGGCATGAACTTACGCAGAACCGTTCAGCGACAAGCGCGAGCCTGAAAAAGAGATGTAGATATATGTGATTGTGACACTAACGGTTTTTAATTATGTGTAGTCATAATTTCCGCCACATTATTGGCGAAAAACGGCGGTCAAAAGCGTAAAATAATGCTTTTTTTTCTGCCGCCGTGTCAGGACCGGGCCGCCTACGTAAATGTCACGCCTAACCGCAGGCCGTATCTTTCCAAGAAAAATTTGGCCTAAAATTTTGGCTAATTTTTGTGGCGGCTATTCCGAAGGCCACTTCGAATGGGGCCGGTTTCTCAGGAAGACGGCTACGGAGCCGCGTAGAAGTGGCGATAATTTGACTTGATATCCTGCCTGCAGGCGAGTAGTCTAGCGAGGACTCGAATAAGAGTGTTGTTTCCAGACTCTGTATGACTCCAGCCAATTATGACGCTATTTTCTAATGAAATCTTGCTGGCTTCCTAACTCATTCTCGTAAACAATAAATGGTGATTGCAGAAGGTGCAGCTGTTTACACGCACAAACACATACATACGCACACACCGTCTTTCTCTCGCTTTCGCGTGTGTGTGAAATGAAGCCCTACAAAAAGCAGAAAAACTAGTTGGAAATTGATCGGTTAAAGAATGACACGGTTACTTAGCTCAAACAAATCACTCTGATTATCTTGAAGGTGACTCCCAACTGTACCGTGCAGCATAAACCATGTAATGTAAAAATAGGGCTTGAATACAGGGTAAATGAAATGAATACACTTTCAAAATGTTCTATGTGCAAAGCTGTGTAAGCGAATATTTTAGCATGCTCAGTGGAGACAACCTTAACGGAAAAAATAGTCGACGTATTTATTGCAGATTTTTCTGTTCGCTCTGAATCAATTGCTTTCTATTTATGTTTAATTACCTGCTAATCACCTATATATATAGGATCCTGTGACTTTACGAGGGACATGTGCGGCTTGGAGAATGAAGACCCAAGCGCTCGTTTTGGTTGGAACTGGACGTCAGTAGAAAACGGCAGGAAGATAAAAGACTTCCCAAGCACAGACAGTCTATCAGACATCAAAGGAGCCTATGCGGCGTTTTCACTACGTAACCCAGGTAACGTGCACTTCACCACCCTGACCACCTGTCACAATATGCACATGTGCCTATTAGATTAGAAACACACAGAGAGTGAATGAAAACTTCGGTAAACGTGACGATTTATTCCGTAGTGGGTACTTTGCAACTGTGCTTCCAGCAGGTATCCTGAGAAAGTTTAAAACAGTCATTGTTAGGGCTGCACTAATAGCTTACTTTGTGTCCATACTGGGCCGTTTTCGCAACCTTGGCGTTTTGGATGCGAAGCAGCTCTTTCACTAGCCTGTGTAACGCTGTCCCTCCGTACACCTCCTTTGCGCATGCTCACGTCTTGTGCCAGCCTAGGAAGACACTCGCAAAACTGGCACTCCCCTCCCACTGTCTCACCTCGCAAGGCTGACGCAAGTCTCGTCTGCCTACAAAAAAATGACAGAGTATCCACAGAGTGATTGATGATGAGTGAGGCGAAGCGCTCTCTGTCTGTCTGTCTGTCTGTCTGTCTGTCTGTCCGTCTGTCCGTCCGTCTGTCTGTCTGTCTGTCTGTCTGTCCGTCCGTCCGTCCGTCCGTCTGTCTGTCCGTCCGTCCATCCATCCGTCCGTTCGTCTGCCTGTTTGTCTTCTGTCTGTCCGTTTTTCTGTCCCTGCGTTCGTCCATCCATCAATCCACTCATTCATCCGTCCATCCGTCCGTGCTTTCGTCCATGCTTCCATTCGTTTGTCCATACGTACATCCGTGTGTCCATCTGTGTTTCTTTATCTGTTTTTTTGTCTGTATGTTTGTCTGATACTGACGGCTATGGCTGACGCAAGACAAGGTTAGACTAGGAGAAGCTTCGCCCCTAAAAAGTCCACTCGCACTGCACAATCGTTCAGTGGCAACCCACTACATGTAGGCACTGGATCACGCTTTTGGAATTAAGTCAATGGCGTCTTCATTTGGCTTTCCCTTGATGAGCGCCAGCGTCAACATCGTCGCCAGTGTAAGCGTTAGCGTCCGCTACTTCGCATCTACACATGGTTCCTTTAGAGGTCAATTTTTAATCATCTCTAACTCATGGTAAGAATGACCATGCTTTCTTTCTACAATAAACATTTTTGTTCATTTTGGAACATTTCAGAAGCCCCAGTAAACAAAATGATGAAGGGTTTGACTACGCCACCACTGGGACAAATCGCGCATTCCTGTGTGGTGAAGTTCTACGTCTACGTTCCGAATGACCGTAAGTATGTATATGTCACACCCAGAAGAGTTTTTCAGGTGCACATTCACAGTGGCAGCCGCCAGGGTAATTTGACGTCAGAAACGACATTTATGGTGATAGTAATGGTGCCGACAATCTGGGCGTGCTTTTTTTCCTTGCCGATACCGTCACAAAGACCAAATCTTTAGCCCTCTCCGACGCGTCGTGCGTTCCATACGTGCGAGCAAACAAATGCTCACTAGCATCGCCAAAAAACTCGGTTGGAGCAGAGATGAAACGAGCCTACCATCTTCGTCGCGTGAAGGGGGCGTTAACAATACCACCCGCGAGCGAAGATCTCTGTCCGTGTCTCCTTAGGTAAACAAAACAACTCTGAGCGTCTTCCGTAGAGCGAAGGAGCGTGAAAGAGTGTGCCGTTGCAGTGTGGCTGCGTCACTCAAGTTGCAACTGCTCAGTATATTCAAAATTTCATCACAACTATCTGGACCAATAACAGGAGGCTGGTCGAATGTTTGTGCCTGCAGCGTTGTGGCCGCTTATTTCACGAAGAGATGGCAACCAAAAACCGCTTCGAATCTTGGAGTGGCTGTGCTCGTTTACGCCATCTTTCTTTTAATTTATGGGTGATTAAATTCTCCAATATTGAGCTCCTAGCCTTCCTTCACGCATCATACCGATTTTACACCATCGAATGCATTGTTTCGCGCTTGCTACGTAACTGTCCGTTTATTGTTGTCTCTAAGGAAGGCTATTATATGCAGATCAGGAATTGTCATTGATCTGAATTATTAAGTTAAAAAATACAATGTTAAGGCCCATTTCAGAAAATTTTGGTAGCACGCATCCGAAGGCGGCGGCCGAGTATGTTTGCAATGACAATGCCATTTACATGTCAGATGTTGTAGAGCAGAAAAAAAATCAGCGAGTGCTAGTAAGTCCCGAAATCACTACACCTAACGATGAAAAAACAATGTGAACTTGATAACAGAAAAAAGGAATCAAAGGTAGTATAGCTTGAAGTATTGTATCTTGAGTTTGTATTTGTGCCACTTAATATTTAGTAGTGTTTACGCGACTGATTTTGGTAATTGTTGTCAACATTGTCTCATTTGTAAATTAATATGCAAGTTTGTCCACTTTGTTTGCTATAAGCTACGCTTTTAGTATTATACACGTTTTCAATGTAGCGCTTAATTGGGTGCTTCTGCTTTCATAAATATAGTAATGTTCCACAATCCATGTAAAGACCAGTCACGAAATAAATATGATATATTAAACAATAATATTTTCTCAATAGCAGAAGTTTGCATAAGAACATTTTCAGTTAGCTGTATGCCGCACTGGTTACGGGTATAAGGCTCTATTAATTTGCCCACTGAAACTTTAGAACAGTTTACCATATCATCATATCTTCATTCGCTTTCTGCCGTTATGAATAACAACTAAACAATACTTTTTTGGCTGATTTACCTTATGCAATTCTTTATTGCTATTAGTAGCTGTCTGCTCTAACCAAAATTTTGTACTTACACTGTTAGTTTGATGCCTTTCTGAATCTTCACAAAGTACTTTTTTTTGCTTATGCATTCCAAGTTTTTCTTTGTACTCTGCATTTGTTACACAAGATATAATCGAGGTTGTTACACAAGATATAATCGAGGGTCGTGGTGCACACTGTAACTATGCAATTCTTGTCTGCATAATAATTTAAAGATAAAAACCACACTGATCAAAAAAGAATGTGTAAAGCCAAGGTTGCTTACGGTATTTCTCGCAACACTACATGTACATTTTAATTTTACTTGATCATACCATTTCAAGGTGTTACCATTTGAAGGAGCATTCATCTGTTTGTTGCAATTTTACAATACTAAAGATTTATTTTTGCTGAGTGTTTCCAAGCAACGTTTAGCTGTCATATTGATTACGTATGATAAATTACTCAAAAGGTAAAACTTTTTGCCTCACCAACCTAATCCTAACAATGGCAATGTACATTCTATGATTTGTATGTCAATTTTTAATTCCGGCTTTTTTTGTGTTTTCCATCATTATGACTTTGTGTAAACATATATTTGTTTTCATGTGCCGTTTCTGCTATAATCTATGATGAGATTGGCAGTTAGATAAATGAATAAATAAATAAATCATTAGTTAAATAAATATTAGTCAAAGTGGCGCTAAATTTCCTTGACGTATATTCTACTAACTTTTCAGTTTCATTCATCATACTTGCCTGCAGTAGTAACTCACTCCTTCTTTTCTATGGTTTACATAGTTTAGATTTCTTTAACACAAAGTTTCTCCGCGTTTCAATTCATTTACACCATCACACTTTTCTTTTTGCTCTTACAAAACAGGAGTTTAAGTGCATCGGTCGTCGACTACTTTGTACAAAACAGTATACGTGCATTATCAAGAGATTTGCAGCTACATTGCTCTCCTTTCGGGATATAGTTCTTGAGAACACGACCTATTCGAAGAATTCTTTCAGGGGCGAAGCTCCGTTGTTGTCGTACGTGGCCACCGGTGGCACATACGCGCTCTAGAGCGGGTATGTGCCACAGGGGATGCGAGATGGGAGATAGCGGTACTTAGAGTGTTCACTGACTGGACGCACAGAAGAACGCATGGATGGACGGACAGATTAGCAGATAGACGGGCGGATGGACGGACCCACGGAGCGAGTATGTCCCACAAGGGATGCGAGATGGTGGTACTTGGAGTGTTCACTAGATGTATACATGGATAGACGGACAGACAGACTAGAAGACGGACGGACAGATGGACGGATGCGTGGAAATACGGACGGATGGACGTAAGAACGGACGGACAGATAAATGGATGAACTCACGGACACACGGACAGACGGACGGACGCATGAATGGACGCAAGGATGGTCTCGCGGATTGACGGAAGGAAGAACGAACGGACGAATGGAAGTACAGACGGGCTGACGGACGCTTCGCCCCGCTGATCATCATAGACTCCGTGCATATATTTGTGTATTGAGTACATCAAGTAATTTCTTGTATTGACCCTATCCCAAAAGTTCATGTTACACTTATGAAACTGTATGATTATCTAATGTGATCATACAAAAATGCATAGTAGTCATGTTTGTTCATACGCGAATATTGGATATGCCCTGCCACGGTGGTCTAGTGGTTAGGGCACCCAACTACTAACCCAGAGGTCGCGGGAGTGAATCGTAGCTGCGGTGGCTACATCTTCGGTGCAGGCGGAAATGTTTAAGGCCCTTGTACCTACATTTAGATGCACGTTAAAGAACCCCAGGTGGACTAAATTTCCGGTTCTCTTTACTCTGACCCCTCTCATAATCACAATGTGATTTAGGGACGTGAAACCATAAATATGAATATTAAGAATATTGAATACGAGACACAAGAATTTGTGAAAAGGAAATCACGACATCTTACTGCTTTTCTCTATTCGCAGCTACGGCAATGCTAATGTTCGGGGTTCGGCCTCGTCAAGTATTTGACTTTAAGCAAAGCACCTTGCAGTTCTTGGGCACAGTGAGCGGAAGGAAACTGAAGGGTCAATGGACAAAGATGTTTGTGAGAGTCGGTGATTGGGATGCCGGAGCCAAGGTAAGCTTCACTCATAGCTTTGCCATCTTTGGTTTCTAAGCTATACTTCGCGACTACTACTAGTGAGGGCGGCAAAACAAGTGATAGGTGCCTATACATGCTGTGTCAATACGAAAAGCACTGCAGATAAAAGTTGCCAATCTTGAGCGTCAGTGAGAGCTAATCAGTAAGACTCTAAGCAAAATGCTGTCCCGCATTATCAGAGAAAAGATGATGCGAACATCTGTATTAAGCATTATGGGAAGATTGTCAAGCCTTGTAACGACTATTTTTATCTAGATCACATATACGAAATGACCAAACATATACAGTGCACATACATATGTGGAACATTTTGTTAAAGAAGAAATAAGAGAACCAATTATCTGAAAGTATAACTAACACCACTGCTTTTTCGCACATAACGAGAGACCAGGAAAACTTGAGCAGCAAACGAAACACCAGCAAGAACTAAAAAAGGCACTTATGAAAACATTCTACCGTACTCAAAGCAGAAGTCCCCCTTTGCGGAGGATTTAGTATTGCAACACTGTTTTTTGTATCTTTTATGCAAGTGTTACTTTTATGTCTATGCATCATGCATCACTTTAAAATTTTATTCATAATTCACATATGTATAACAAAAGAGTACCTGAGGAGGTAAATTGCTCGTGAAAAGAAAACACTGCGTGCGAGCCAATGTAGAGGCAGGATGCAGCAATCGTTCAGTTCTTGAACAACCAAATTAAAGTGGTGGACATCACTCGAAACACCTTAAGCAGCCTGGCATAAATGTAAAAATAATTCTTTAGAGCCACTGATTTGTTCTAATTTATTAGGGATATATTACAAAGAATTGAAATTAAAGAAATTTGGTGCGTGGCGAAGTGGTTAGAGCATCAGCCTCGCTTGTAAGCGGCCCGTGGCCTGAATTTCAGTGCCGCGCCTTTCCCCACCGTGTAAAAATGTTATCCAAGAGATGATAAAATTGCAATAAAGAAGCCTGGAATGTGGCCTCACTGTTGGCCACCGGCGGTAATGCACAACCTCACCAGAGAAGGATTGATTACCCTTGTGCAGTATCTGGTCACTACGTCCTTCATGACTACGCCGAAAAACCCTCGGCCTTCAATCTTCAGTGACTGTGAAGCAAGCGACCACTGTGGTGGTCAGATCTGCGACGCCGCAGAGGGTGCTAAGAATCCCTGGGTCCGGAGAGGCCGCCATAAGAACCTCAACTCAGCTACGTTTATTGCTAGAACCTTATCAAGTGAGGCAAGTCTAGCTGTGTCATTCGAGGAACTAGACGGTATAAAATTTTTATTTATTTATTTATTCATTTATTTATTTATTTATTTATTTATTTATTTATTTATTTATTTATACTGTCAGGTCAAGGGCCAAGACAGGAGTTGGGGTTACGTATCTGGCATGTACAAAGAACATATGTGGAAACAAGTTTCACACTGTATGCTCTAGACGCACACTGTATGGAAATAACAAAACAAAACGCAAAACTATATCAGAATACATCCCGCATAGGTCACAAATAAAAGAAACATGTTCGAATACATCTCGTACACGTCACCAAAAAGAGAAAAAAAGATTTGAAGGGATATAATACATATTGAACATATTGATATAGTACATTCAACATATTCAACCAACAAGGAACAAGCAATTTGGTTACAAATATTCTGACAAAGCTTTTTCGAACCTTTGTAAATCACAATGTTAGATTATGTATTGAGGTAATTGATTCCAGTCATCGATGCTTCGAACCAAAAATGAATACTTGAATAAATCTGTTCTGTAGCTAAGTGGTGTGATATGTTTCGAGTGTTTTGTTCTGGATGTGGTAAATGGCTGTAGTGCGATGTGTTCCTTTAGGTGAACCTTGTAGTCTCCATTGAGTATGTGAAAAAAGAACATCAGTCGATTATGTTGTATTTTTCGTTTCACCGTCATTAAACCGGAAATGGAACGTTATAGGGCCAAGTGGGGTTAAGAGGACAGATGAAGCCTATACAGTGGTACAGAATAAGCGCGTCCTTTGCTATTGTGGCTTGTCTGGCTGAAGAGAACTGAGCGTGAGGTTCTTTGTCCACAAAAACATAGCTGCTAACATAGGGGAAGAGCATAGCAGAATTAAAGAGTGGCGGGTATCGCAATTAGTGCTAAAAAGATTCTAAATGAAGGTGGTACAGGCCGATGTGCCTACATCCAACCATGATGACGTATTTGCTGAAATTTTGGTCAATACGTCCAATGGGCCATGAGTAAAGTAAAAAGGCAGTATATTGTACTGATGGGTAACTTCAATGCCAAGGTAGGAATGAAGTAGGCTGGACAGCAGGCAATAGGTGATTATTACATTGGTACTAAAATGCTATAACAGCAGTTATTAGTCGAATTCGCAACACAGAACAATTTACGGATCTTGAAAACCTTCTACTGAAAACGAGATAACCGTAAGAAAACATAGACGTGAAGGAAGCCTGATGAGAAAAGTAAGAACGAAATAAACACTATACTGAGTGCACACCCAGGCATTATGCAGGATGTGGGAGAGTCTGGCGAGGTAGAAAGCAAGGACGTTAGATTAGTAAGGTCTGTAATTCACGTAGGCCTGAAACAGTAACGACAGTAACTGTTATGGAAGGAGCAAAGCAATGAGGTAGCACTGAGAAGGAAAGTACAGGAAATCAGCGTCACACTTCAGAACACATGTTTAGCTCTTGTTGAGGAAAGCGGGCTTCGCATCGACGCGAATATTGATAATCTGATGAGTATCATTGTGGACTTTGTGAAGAAAGTTGGAGGTACAGCAGTTAGACAGGACACGAACAAGCAGTCCTGAGAGACAAAAAACCTCCTTAGGAACGTCAAAGCATGAACGCCTCAGACACAAAAGACGAAATGGAGTTGGCAGGGCTTTCCAATTCGAATCATAGGCGTAAGGTATCCGATGTAAGAAAGTATTGCGTATAGAAATTGGAACATGCGCTGAAGAGTACAGGAAGCTTCAAAGTGGTGAAGAGGAAACTTTGGATAGAAAAAACACTGGATGTATGCACTAAGGGGCAAGGAAGTCAAAGTAAGTACCAATATGAAAACAACAGTCAAAGTAGCGGAGGCGTTTTACATGGATCTGTACAGTAGCCGTGAAAACCACGACCGTAATGTTAGAACTAGCACTATACCCCAGATGACATCCCACCACTAGCGGCAGAAGTCAGGAAAACCTTGGAAGAAATGCAAAGAGGTAAAGCTGCTGGTGGGGATCACGTAACATCAGATCTGCTGAAGGATAAAGGACATAATTGTTCGAAAAACAGGCCACTCTGTTTAAGAAGTGTCTCCCGAGGAAGAGGATACCAGAATCTTAGTAGAATGCTTACTTCGTTGTAATTCATAGAAAAGGGGACGACAAGAGCTTCAAAAATTACAGGCCTTTCAGCTTGCTCTTCGTGTTCAAGCTGTTTACAAAGGTTATCACTAATAGAAATAAGAAATATTAAAATTTAATCAACTGAAGACCAAGCAGGATTTTGTACCGGCTACTTAACAATCAAGCAAATTCATACCATCGATCCAGTGACAGCGAGACGCTCAGAATACACCCAGCCACTATACATAATCAATCTTCAGAAATTACGAGAAGGATTTACATCCAGTAGAGATATCTGCAGTCATGCAGTCACTGCTGAATCGGGGCGTCGACGAAGCAAACTTAAACATCCCGGAACAAATCAACAGTGGATAAACTGCCACCATAGTGCTCCATGAAGAAAGTGACAGAATATCAATAAAAAAGGGTTTAAGAAAAAGGGATACGATCTAGCTAATGTTATTTACCACGTGTTTGTGGGAAGTTTTCCGAGGCCTCTAATGGGAAGACTTAGAGGTACAAGTTAATGCAGAGCACCTTAGTATAACCTGCGCTTTGCCAAGAATCTTGAAATGCTGAGTAACTCGGGACAAATTGCAATTTGAGATGGTTGTAGGACCACGGTAAGAAAAGGTTGGGCGGCAGTTTTAGTTTACTTTTATTTACTTGGTGCGGTAAGCTTGAGGAGGAATGTCAGCCATTGCACTGCATTCGCTCCGGCACGCAGTATTGCTTTCACAGCGCAGAGCCGAAGTGTACAAACAGAGCAGCCCTTACCGCACAGACTCGACCATGTACCCGCACAGCGCCCTGCAATGTGCTAAGGTGTCTGAGATTACCGAGCGCTTCTAGTTCTTGTTAAACCAGGACAATCGAGCCAACCTGCACGCGAGTGACAGAGAGGTAGAAAACGTCATTGTGACGACCCCCTGAATGCCTCATGGCACTTTTGGCCTGCACATCGAAGGGCCCCTTTTGAGATCTAGCGCAGCAGGGTGAATTCTCGCATCAGTTCGGCTTACGTTTGCTCTTCGCACAGCTAAAACTCGCCGCCGAGTCATGGCGACGTGCGTTGGAATACCGTGGCATCGCCGTTGACCGTTCAGCACATTCCGGCTTGTTTCAGGTATATCTTGGAAGCTGACGTGCTTGCAACACATGAAAGTGACACGTTTGATGGATGCTGTTGCCCTGGCGTGCCTTCGGCTACTTCAGGCTAATTCTTTCAAATGATTGCGTAAGTGTAACCACGTGCGCAGAGCCGGCAGTTCCACTTGCATGTCACTGTGGACAGGCGGATTACTGTTCCATTGGCAAGAAGTTGACGAGTTACCAGGGACGCCTTTGTTATGGCCGCAAATCCCAGTATGCGCAATATTAAGTTTAGACAAGTATGCGCCCGCTGAGCTGGACCTTTCCGCTAGGACGTTTTAATTATATTAACAATTGGTTGTGTTATTTGGGGCGACGGCATGATCTCTCAAACGTGCAGGTAGGTGACGTTGTTGTGACGAGTTTTTGATTGACTAAGTGCACTGTCCTATCAGAACAGGTGATCGTTCACCGTGGGTTGTATAACGGCGGAGCATCGAGGGTTACAGCAATCATTCTGAACCGTGCTTAACTTGTTGCGTACCTTCGACTCCGCCAAATCCCGTAGGGTCGCCCTACAAACGGTTTATTTGCAAAGTGTTTTTTATAAAACTTGTATGTTCATGACTATGAATTATATTCTGTACAGTCTGTAAATATAAGATTTTCTCAGCCTTACAAGAACTTCTGCAGCGTTTACTTCTTCTTCATGTGACCAGGAAGTCAATCACCGCTATTTGCGTAGTGGCGGCATGTTTCTTCCTCCTACTTTGCTTTACCACCTCAACTGGTGCGTCCAGGGTGCCGAGTGGGAAGAGTTTATTGCACAAAACCAACAGAACCGGAATTTTACTAGGATGATAAGCATGATGATTAAAACTTTATTTTGGTCCAGAGATCAAGCAGGGGACACTCCGCTCCACCCGGCTCATCTCACGTAGGGAGCGTCAAGCCGAGCTTGGCTGTCCGTTCGATGCTCTCCTTGTCTAATTGAATAAGTATGATTTGCATCCTGGTCGCCCAGAGTGCAATTATTAATTACTCAGTTAGACAACAAGAGCAGAAAGGTAGCTCTTCAAGTAATTCTGCGTAAAACAAAAGTAATATACAGCAACCACGGAAGAGAACAGCGCTTCGAGATAGGTTGCAGTTTATGTGAAGTTGTAAAAGAGTGTATCTACTTAGGACAGTTAGTAACCGCTGAGCCGAGCCACGAGATTGAAGTAACTAGAAGAATAAGAATAGGGTGAAGGAAATTCGACAAGCAGTCTCAAATTATGAGTGGTAGGTTTCTATTTTCACTGAAGAAGGAGGTGTATAACAACCGCATCTTACCGGTACTTTCCTACAGGGCAGAGACCTGGAGGATTACACAGTGGGTTAAAATTAAGTTGATGACGACGCTGCGAGCGGTGGAAAGGAAAATGGTAGGTGTATGCCTAAGGGACAAGAAGAGAGCAGAGTGTATCAGGGAACAAACGAGTGTTCAGGACATAGGCAAAACCAAGAAGTGGTCATGGGCATAGCACGTAGCGCGAAATCAAGATTACCGCTCAATAAGAATCACAGACCGGATACCGAGAAGACATACGGGTAAAGGGGAGGCAAATAGGCAAGCTGATGAGATTAGGACGTTTGTGGGTATAAAAAGTGGCAGCAGCAAGCACTATGTTGACTGGCGGAACATAGGAGAAACCGTTGTCCCACGTTGGACGTATTCAGGCTCATGATCACGATGTTGATGAATAAAACTAAATGTCTTTCTTTGATACCGTCTTTTCAATAGTTTTTATCGAACTACCTTTTCAGGTAAAACATTATAGCCTTCATTGAAACTAAAACGTTGCACTGCGTTCATCAAAAATATTTTATTGTATCTTTGTGTGATCTATTGTTTTAAAATTTGTATCGTTAACTCTCAGTGCATAATTGCTCGACTTGATTTGAAAGGGAAGTGCGAATTTCGATAACAAGTGAAGCAACGCAAGAAACTTGAAACAGTGGCCTATATGACAAGTGAAGAGAGCCGACGTCATAAATGTTTATTGATCTATCATAGTTTATTCCCTACAGCGGAAGGTAAAGTTTTATTGTCTCTAGCGTATAATCGTTTACACTGGCTCTCACAATGAAGTGTTCTGAGAGAAAATCAATATGCTTACCATCGAGTTTCTTAATGTTGTGTGACGTACCTTAATAAACAATATACTCATCAGTGGCTACACGATTGTCACCACGTATCAATACAATCAAACCAGCAAAATCATCCTATTATATAAGGCTCTACACAGTTCTCTAACGTATAACAACATACTTCATAGTGCATTATTAGACATTCAGGCTGCTTGTTTCTTTTTATACAGTTTGTGTACCTGACTAATACCCTTGGCGTCAGCATCGACCGTATTGAATATAATATGTGCCATCCAGACAGCCAGAGTGAAGGAGGTGAGTAGCGCTATATTTGGCAAGAAGACATGGCGCATTCCTTTCATAAAGGTTTAGCAACAGAAATGAAAGACATGAGTCATGTCATTATTGGTATTTGGCGGAGCAAATGACTATTGCACCACAAAAAACTTCCTTTTTGTATGTCAATTATTTATTAACTGTAGCTTTTGTGTTTTGAAATGCGAAACATTTTTTACCGAATTTCGGCAAATTTGACCGTGTCTCTTTATCTAGCTAGCCGCCTACGACTTTTAGATCTTTTGGCCGTTTCATTAATGAAATTGGTATGACTGTGAAGCGAGTATCAGTGACTAGTGATAACATCTAAATCATGACATATATTTCACGAATGTCATAATTTACCTGTCATGGTCTTGCTGGTCTTGCAGTGATTCCGTTCACATTACATATTGCGAAACTGGTATGGTATGACATGACTCCATGGCGAACATAAGTAACAGGCCATAACGAGGAAATCTCGACATGCATGTCGTGTATGTCATGACTACACATCACGCTCATATTGCGCTCGTGCTCGTTTCACTAGCCTCACATAAACAAAATTTGGCATTACGTGACGTCAGTGGATGGCGAAGGTATATAACTGGTGCAACTCATGGCTGGCGTGACATGTAAAACAATGACTACATGTAATGTTTATGATGCGCTCGTGGCTGTTTCGACATCTTAACGTATACGAAATTCCGTATTGCGTGACGTGAATAGAGGACGAAGATAAATGACGTGTCTAAAGATGATAATAACGACATGAAAATAATTCATGGCTTAATTTACATGTTTACCACTTCTGGTGGTAATATTAAAAATGTTAGTGGTGCCGCTGGTAGGCGACTATGAACAACATAACTGCATCTTATCTAGATACGTGATCGTGAATAACAGTTCTACTTGTGTTTACAGCGTACTGCGTCCGTCCGTCCCATAACGTTGTGCTGATTCTAAAGTGACAAATTAACCTTCCTGATTCGTACTTCGCATATCATTGATTACCACTGCACGTGAAATCTGCCCATTATTTCTCTAACCTGTGAGTTCCCGATACCAAAAGTTACTTCGGAGTTTAGCAGGCGACGACACCTTAATTATCTTAGCTACGAAACCACTACAAGCAAATAAATGATGGCATATATTATGTCGTTTCAGTGGAAGCAGCCGAGACGGTGACCTGCAGCTTCTCAGATCCTTCAAACTGCGGATGGTTCCCAGAGCGAAAAGATGCCGATACCATGTGGACTCTCAACGCTGCGAGTCGGGATTTCCGGGTATTCAATTGGTGGCCCTCCGACAGTGATTCTCACAAAGGTGCAGACAGTTACTACGAATGACAAAAATTGTTCTCATTGCATGCATTAGCGCTGCTCCCTGGAAGCACTTTGACATAAATATATTAGTTTGAATCTGAATTGTGGTGGTAAGAAGTTTTGGCCTGTTATCATGATAACATTTCAGTATAACTAATAAGCTGCTGAGTTCGAACATTATTCTTTTTAGGCAGCACAAGAGAGCGAATACCAGACAAGCACTGGCCGAGAACAACCACGTGACTAATGCTTGTCCGGTGATCTGTCTCGTGCATTGACTTGTTGTGCCCCACCGAACAATGAATATTATTTTGGTTGGTTATATTCATTAGGTGGTCTATACAATATATATATATATATATATATATATATATATATATATATATATATATATATATAGATGAAATAGATGATCAGAGTTTCTTCCGGCTACCGTAATAAAAGTTATAAACTTCGAGAATAGTGCAGTATAGGAAACAAAACAATAAAATATTTATTTAATCCTAACAGTTTCGGCTGGTGGACCAGCCTTCTTCGGTCACGTGGTTCGGCGGCTGGCCCGTGGCATCGGGCCAGCCGCCGAACCACGTGAACTTAAACTCGATCCATGTGTGAGATGCGAGTAAGCGGCAACATGTTCCACATTTTTCCGTTTTTCTTGGTCGCCACCGCTGGCGGCGCGTCTTACCTATACGCAGCAACAATGCCAGAATTACCCGCTCGTTTCCGGCGGCTCTCCGTCGCTCCTTTCTAGTTCCTCTCCTTCTTCTGCTTCTTGTTGTCTGTTGCTACCTCGTTCGCCCGCTTGTCTTTTTCTCTCTCTCTTTTTTTGGAGGGTCTTTAAACTGTGAGGGTGAACCTCTGCTACGGGAACTTGTATCATTTCACTTACATCCTCCGAAGAAGGCTGGTCCACCAGCCGAAACTGTTAGGATTAAATAAATATTTTATTGTTTTGTTTCCTATACTGCACTATTCTCGAAGTATATATATATATATATATATATATATATATATATATATATATATATATATATATATATATATATATATATATATATATATATACATATATATATATATATATATATATATATAATATATATATATATATATATATATATATATATATATATATATATATATATATATATATATATATATATATATATATATATATATATATATATATGCTAGGCTGCTGGAGTCGTCGTAACCCCGCCATGGTGGTCTAGTAGCTAAGGTACTCGGCTGCTGACCCGCAGGACGTGGGATCAAATCCCGGCTGTGGCGGCTGCATTTCCGATGAAGGCGGAAATATTGTAGGCCCGTGTACTCAGATTTGGGTCCCAGGTTTAATAAACCAAACAACCCCAGGTGGTCTAAATTTCCGGAGCCCTCCACTACGGCGTCTCTCATAATCAAATAGTTGTTTTGTGACGTTAAACCCCACAAATCAATCAATCAAGCTGCAGTCGACGTATGCCTCCCTGATGACTGTCGTGGTGCTGCGCATACGGCCAAAGCGAAGGTGATTGTAGATGCTATACGAATTCGGGTCGGTCGGGTGGGTCATAACTGACCCCAGTGCGTCGGTAGGGGGGTCTGATATGTATCCTCGACTACGCGATGAAACTTCGAAACCATATAGAACACAGCCGATTCTGTCGTATTATTGATCGCAACCAGCTTTCCAAGATGCTGGACGTAGTGTTCCTTCATGTGAGGCATGAATTTGAGATGGCACCCACAATCGCGTCATCAGCAGAAAACCATGGCTTTGCTGGTAGGTCCTGTTGCGATGATTTCCACGATAACAGGTGAATCGCCTTTTTTGAGCGACATGTCACTTCGGAAGTGACAGGCGTCGGACTCACTTGTGGTTCCGGCACACCCTTACTTATTGTACAGAACTTCCAAGAGCACTGGTATAGTAAGCAGTGCCAGTGGGTCAGTGAACACAGCGATGGGTGTCATGAGCTCTTGCGCTTGTGGTCCTTCACGAAAGGCGTACGGATCGTGTACAAAAAGAGCTGGTGAGTGCGTGTTCACATGCGTTGCTGGTTGTGTAGAGTGTGTCACCAGCCGTTGCAGCTTGAAAGTGGTCGTAGTCTCTGGTGATGGTCCTGCCAATGGTAACATCGTGCAACAGGAGCAGTTTGTAGTTGTCGCAGTTGGTGTTGGCGTCTGACGCGAGGGCTTCGGCGATGCTCTTCACTCTAGAGCGGCACGGTACAACTGTACCTCCAAAATGGTTTTAATCAAAGCTCCTATTCGGAGAAGAGCCTGGGTCAAATTGGATGGAGGAGGAGGAGGAATAAATGAGGAAGGACAAGGAGGTTAGCCAGTTCTCACACCAGCTGGCTACCTTGTACTGGGGAAGGGGTAAGGGGGATAAATGATGAGAGAAAAGAGACGTTGTAAAAAAAAGAGAGAGAAGGTCATCAGACGATCCACGACGCTGTTTACAGTCTGTCTCTAAGACCACTTGCCCGCAGAAAGCGCAACAACGCTCTCAGTGCCTTGCCTGCAGAGGACGGTCTCGGCCAGTGTCCTAATACGCTTTCTTCCGACAATTGGCGATTGTCTATTCTATCTAAAGCTTTTGACAGTTCTTTTCTTGGCACGCTGAAGCGGGGACACTCGCAGAGAAGATGGGAGAAAGTCTCTGCGCAGCCACAGTTGTCACATGTCGGGCTTCTGGCCATTCCGATTCGAAACGAATAAGCATTCGTAAAGGCCACCCCAATCCACAGACGGCACAAAAGTGTCTCTTCTGCTCTGGTTATTCCTGATGGAAGACGGAGCTGTAGGTGTGGGTCCAAATTATGAAGGCGGGCGTTGGTGAATGTCGGTGAATTCCACTGAGCGAGTGTCAGTTCTCGTGCAAGTGATCGAAGCCTTGCAGCGGCATCCGTTCTTGATAATGGTATAGCTACAAAAGGGCCATCATCATGAGCAGTTCGGGCTGCTTCATCTGCACGGTCGTTTCCATCAATGCTGCAGTGGCCTGGTATCCATTGATACGCTATGTCATGTTGTTTCTCTATAGCCTGGTGATGAAGCAGTCGTATTTCAGCAATTAGCTGTTCGTTTGGTCCATGACGATATGGCGAGGCAATGTCCTGGAGAGCTGCTTTGGAGTCGGAGAACATTGACCATGTCTGTTGCGGTTCTTCAACTAGGAACTCCAGAGCGGCACGAATGGCAGCGAGTTCTACTGCCGTGTATGATGTCAGATGTGAAGTCCTGAGCTTTATCGTGATGGATTTCTCCGGAATTACCACTGCGCCTGTTGAACTTGTTGAAGTGACCGACCCATCCGTGCAAATGTGAATGCGTCCACTGTGTTTCTCATGCAGAAACAGTAATGTTGTTTGTTTTAGGGCAAAATTTGACAAATTTTCTTCTTTTGCATTCCGGGAATGGTTATCAGGGCTTCCAGTGGATGTAGACACCACAATGGTAACAACGGCCTTGCTGCGTGCGTGAAGTTCGTGGGAATCACCGTGCGATGTGGGGCAATAATAGAGCAGAACGCAGAGCATGGCCTGGAAGTTGGAAGGGAGGCGAGGTGATGTGATGGAATCCGGGTGGCATGTCTTATGTGCGTTCTTAAAGCATCGACACGAATGTAGGTTGTGATAGAGTGTTCATGAGCGATTGCGACAGTCGCTGCTGAGGATGCGCATCTCGGCAGCCCGAGGCATATTCTCAGTGCCTGAGCTTGTAATGACTGGAGGACGTGTATGTTTGTTATGCGGGCCTTGCCAAGCACAGGTAGGCTGTAGCGCATGAAGCCAAGAAAAAGTGCAGCATACAGTTGAAGCATGGCTCGTACCGGTGCACCCCATGATTTTCCCGCAAGAAACCTTAGGACGTGGGTGATCATGGTCAGTTTCTTCTTCATGTAAGCAATATGAGGGCTCCAAGACAAATCACGATCTATTATTACTCCCAGGAAACGGTGAGTCTTTTGATAGCTGATTGTGTGTCCATTAATTCTGATGTGGTATGGCGTCATTGTCTTGCGTGTAAACGCGACTAGTGAGCATTTCTCATATGACAGCTGCAGTCCTCGTCCTTGAAGGTAGTTTGACGTCTGTGTAGCCGCTGTCTGAAACCTGGCTCGTACGTGTAGACGCGTGACCCCTGATGCCCAGATGCAGATGTCATCCACGTATATCGACAGGTGTACGGAGTGTGGCAGGACGTCAACGAGGCCGATGAGCGCAAGGTTGAAAAGTATGGGGCCTAGGACCCCACCTTGAGGTACGCCGCGATAAGTATGATGTTGCCTTGTTGCGCCATCTTCTGTCTGAACGAAGAATGTTCTGTCCTTCAAATAGCTGTAGATCCATTTGTAAACGCGGCCTCCCCATCCAATGCTGCCCAAGGCGTCCAGGATGGTTTCATGTAATACATTGTCGTATGCAGCCTTAATATCCAAGAAAAGTGCCGCTGATAATCTCTTTAAGCTCTTCTGCTGTTGTACAGACGTGACAAGATCAACAACATTGTCTACGGAAGACCGTCCACGTCGAAAGCCGGTCAAAGCATCGGGGTATATATTGTTATGTTCTAAGTACCACTCCAGGCGAGTCAGCACCATTCTCTCCATCACCTTCCAAAGCAGCTGGCAAGCACGATGGGGTGATAGGAGGCCATGTCCAGAGGCGATTTGCCTGGTTTGAGCAGGGGCACAAGGCGGCTGCACTTCCACGAAGGAGGAACCAAACCATTGCTCCACGAGTCATTGTATACAGCTAGAAGGGCACGCCGAGCTGTTCGTCCTAGGTTAGCAAGGGCCATGTAAGTGAATCCATCGAGTCCAGGCGATGACGAGTGCTTGCATGCTGCCAATGCTGCCTGAAGCTCCTCTATAGAAAACATATTGTCCATCCGAGTGTCTCTGGACGCCGGCGCGTTTCGTAGGTTACTCATGTTGATCCCGGACACCTTTTTTGCAACCCTGGCACAGAAGTCTTCCGCTACATCAATTTCACGCCGGCCTTGGTGGAGAGCAAGACATTTGAACGGACGATTTTGTTGTGGCAATGTTCGTAGGCCGCGAATTATTCTCCATATTTGCGAAAGAGGCTTGTGGGGATCGAGTGACTTGCATAGTGACTTCCATCGTTGCGACTGTAGTGCATTGATTCGACGTTGAATCTTCTTTTGTAGACGTCTCCCTTCCCTCAAGCCGTAGATGGATTTCGTTGGCCTATAACGTCGTTAGGTGCGACGATGGATTGCTCGAAGTCGCTCCAACTCTACCTCATATTTGCAAAAATCTGGCAAAGGTCCACAATTAAACGTTGCCTCTTGGATAGCGGCCTACGTTATACCTTCTAGGCTTTCAAGAGAACCTTCTTGGTTTCTCTCGCAATGCTTCTCTGTGGATGATCTATACTTTGACCAGTCTATCCGTGAAGTGGGCGCGATTTGCGACTTGCTTAGCCCCTTGATTTTTATATAGGTGGAAATGTGGTCACTGCCATGCGTTTCATTGTCCGCAAGCCACTGCACCTTGGTGTTTAGGCTACTTGACACAAAAGTTAGGTCGAGACAGCTACTATATGTCAGACCCCGTAAAAACGTGGGAGCGTCGTCATTTAAACAATATAGTTGGTGGTCAGATGCAAAGGAGGACACATCTCTTCCCCGACGGTTCATCTTCTGGCTTCCCCACAGGGGGTGATGAGCGTTAAAATCACCGGTAATAATCCGTGGCCCAGGTGTCGCTGATATAATGGCGCTTAATCTTGCTGGGTCGAAGCGGGGAAATATATACTGTCACTAGCGTGAAGTTAACGTTCTTACGCTTAACTGTCAGGCACACGTATTGGTTGCTGTCGTCCGGTGTTACTGGATGCTCAATATATGTGAGTTCGCACCTGACGTAAACAATGACCTTACTGGTTTCGTTACGGTTTGCAGATCTGAAAGCCTCGTATTTAGAAGTTCGTATAGCATTGTGAAGACGTGGTGCGCAAATTACGATAATTGGAAACTGATTCTTGAAAAAATATGGTCGAAATTTTAAAATGCGTGGTTTAAGACCTCGGGCATTCCATTGGAAAATTCATGCCTCTTGCACTTGTTTACGGAA
The DNA here is from genome assembly GCF_013339725.1 of Rhipicephalus microplus. Taxonomy (NCBI): domain Eukaryota; kingdom Metazoa; phylum Arthropoda; class Arachnida; order Ixodida; family Ixodidae; genus Rhipicephalus; species Rhipicephalus microplus. The sequence goes on from NC_051169.1 coordinate 110,147,922, forward strand.
GGGCTGCAGAGAAAGAGCCATGGTGCTTCTCTAGATTTGATAGCACCGGATTACAGGCGTCCAATATTTGAAGAGCGCTGTGGGCAGCTGGAGTCTGAATATTATTCAGGAGTACTCGAATTGTCTTCATGAGGGTCTTAATCAGGTCTATTATTTCGTTATCTTGACTGTCATGACTTACTCGCTCTGAAGTAGCTTTTAGTGGGCGATGCTGCCGCTCTACGAGCTGTGTCACTGACGGCAGCGCTGGCCACGCGTCAGGGTCAGTGTTTCTTGCGTCTTACTGAGGATGCTTGTTGTTGGCACTTGTTGATGCTTGTGGTGGTGAGTGCGTGATATGGGGTAGCGGTGTATCCCTGGCCTTGGCAGAGGATGTCCTAGGAGTTTTCCTATGGCGCGAACGCCGACGTCGCACTTTGGCAGCAGCCTCTCTGTGGGTAGAGCCGTCTCTGGCCATCTGCCTCAGCACTTGTATCTCCTTCTTCTTATTTGGGCACTGCTTTGATGACGCCTCGTGAGGACCTTGGCAATTGCCGCACTTGCGATGTTCTGCCTGGCAGGCTTCCGTGTTGTGCGACTCCGAGCATCGGGAGCACACAGCAGAACTTGTGCAAACAACACTCACGTGTCCTATTTTACAGCACTTCCGACACTGAAGAGGTTTCGGCACGAACGGCCGTACTGTGTGACGAAAATGACCAACTCTTACTTGAGTTGGGACGCTGTCACCCATAAAAACTATTTTCACGCATCGTGAGTTCCCGAAACGGTGGGCTTGCAAGATTATAGTTGCTTCCGTCACTGGTTTGATTAGAGTGGGAAAATCAATATCACTGATAGAGGTGTCGACGTCGTAGATAACGCCTGCCCTAGAGTCTTTGCCATCTGGTATGATAGAACGTACGTTGATGTTCCCGAGCACATTCACCTTGGTCAATACGTCGAGAGCAGTACGTTGCGTAACGTCTATCGCCAGAACGTTCTTGCGGCCATTGAATCTCACGTCTGTTATTTGTCCCGGAACGAGCGCCTCAAGTGACATAGACGTGACCTGGCGATTAAGTCGGTTCATGCTGTCCGCGGCATTCAGCGGGACAAACAATATAGTGTGAACCGGTGGCTCTTGAATATTCGTGGTGGCCTTACTTTGGGAAGGAGATGTCGTAAGCAGCCTCCTCTTCGCCTTGTGTCTTGTCACGGGCACAAAGTGACTTTCATCGGTGTTCTCATCACTGGCGGTAGAGTACATGAGCGTGTCCTCACTGTCCGCGTCACTTGGGTGGCCGGAGCGCTTTCTTAGAATGGCCACAGACGACGCGGAACGTATGGGTGGAGGCCCTGGTGATTCTACGTCCATTTCTGCACGCAGAAGAGCGGCGTCGTCTATTAGCACCAAAGAAAATGAGAAAAATAACAGAGACTGAAACCAGCGTTCCACTCAGGAAAAACTTCATCTTCTTCTCTATGGAGTTGTAGAAAAGGAAAGTGGCTGAAATACAAGACTAAACTGGGCACCACATTCAGGTCAAGATCACAGCTCAATTCCCTCATAGGCGTGCCAAGCTTCGGCAGCAACGCGAAGGCGATAGATAACCAGCCACGATTTCTGCTGTGTAGTGAACGCTTCGCGAGCTCCAAACACATCATTGGTCGCCATCCAATTTCCAGATTGGTCTTGGAAGCCGCGGAGCTGTAATATTTGCAAGCAGGCGCCGATGGTATGATGCCAGCTAGCGCTGTTGGTCAGGTAACGCCCCGCAGCACAGTCAGTGTCACAAGCGAGCGCTCAGGAAAGGGCGCGCATCCAATTTCCAGGGGCGGCGACAAATCCGGGTGCCATCCGGACACGGCAGAAGCCAGCTTAAAAGAAGAAAACAAGCATCAAAGGACATATCACGCGTGCCGCTTATTCCCTTTGAAGGCGCCGCTATGCCGACGAACCGCTTCGAATTCATCGTCGAGTGATCTCTGGAAAAATCTCGAAGGGGCTAGATGATGCAGAGCTGCGTCACGTTACGAGAGAGGTCCTGCACTTTCCACAGCCTAGACTGTGCGCCGCCGACAAAACGACTGAAAATGCTAGAACCCACGGCAAGTCCGTATAAGCCAGCAGCAGAGCCACAGCAAGAGATTTTTCGCTGTGGCATGCACATTACTTTAACTGATTGCTTTTACCACCATGCGTTCAATAACATACATATTTATTCTGTCAGTGCGAAATATTTATGCTGTTGTTTCTTTGTCCAAATGCCCCGAGCACCATTGCGTCCTCTGCTGCATAAGCATAGCTGAAGTTCGGCTGAGAAAGCATTGGTCGAGCAGACAATTATATATCATTAAAATGAAACAGCGCTCACACACAGGTATTTCACAAACTGATCTGCTTGTCTTCTTTAAACAATACTCTGCTTTTATTCTTCTCATAGAGTACCTTCTGTGCATAAAAAATTTCTGTTTCTTCGAATAATTTATTTGTTGGTCAAATATTTTGGAACTGACTCAATAAAAAGACAAATAAATAACTAATTTGCAATTTCAGTATTGTACGTATATAGTTCGTGTAGTGTAAGCGCAGCCAGTGACTTTTTTTTGCCAACTGACGTGCGATCATCGTTTGCGCAACTTCCTTTTCCGCGTTTATGAGAGCCGGCTGGTCAGCTGGAGGTCGGCTCAATTAAGCAGGTTTCTCATACTGTGCCTGATACATCAATATCAATTCAATATCCCAAAGAGTGCGTTGGAATTTTTTAGTTAATTTATACACAGAAGATACGCTACGCTTAAAAATTATGGATCATTTCCCTGAAGGGTAATAGAATGCTAAGCAGCAGCGGTGCGCACGGCATTGACTCGGTTGAGACGGGCGTCGACACGGGTGCTGGAAGAACAGTTTAAATTAAAGCTCGCTGTAGCGTTTACTCGAGTAAACGTTTGTTTGAAACGCAAAGGCATAGGAGATGGGACGCGTTGAACAAGCTTGTGCTCGCCTTCCTTGGCTCGCGTCACGTCGGTGTTACCCGCGCGCTTCTGTATTCTCGAACACCATCGGTATTCTTGGCTCGCACCTATTCGGTGTCACTGGTCTTCCACTGCCGACGCTTGTTTTCAGCAGTGGAAGATCGGCTCCCTGGCTTTCCTGGCTCGCGCCTCATCGGTGTTGACGTCGCCATTCGCGTATGCGATTGGCTTCGCTAACTTTCACAATGCCGGTGACAGCCAGAAAAGATACGCACACACACTTATCGACGCGATCGTGCGGCAATCAGCGGTGCGTTGTCCACATTGCCGCCGTTGCGAGCTTCTTGAGGCGCGCGCAGCGCGCGTGTACCGGCGTGCGGGTTCTTCTCGCCGACAAATGGAGAGAGGTGGCGTGGGTGAGATAATGCCCACGTGAGGAGTGGGCTCGAGCGTTGTGAGTTGTGGAGAGGGTGAAGCGAGAGAGAGGTGACACGCGGCGAGCGTGCGGCAGGCGAGGGAAAAAGACATGACCCCGCACTACTAAGAGGGCGTGAGTGGCATGCTATAACACCTGCGGCGAGAGGAGTAGTGCGGACGGAGGGACAGCATTACTCAAGCTAGGCAGAGAGAGTGAAAGAAACAACTTTTTTTGGCATAGCAAGATTGGTAAACTTAATTTGCCGGTGGTTCGAAGGGTGGTGGCCAAGAGCTTGCCACGACCATTTCGGTCCAGTTAACCATTTCTGCCTGGAGACTGTAGTCAGCTGACAACAGCAGCGACTCCCACGCCTCGAAGGAGGAGGCTGTCAGTATTGTTGGGGGGTTACGCTCGCATTCCCAGAAAATGTGATTTTGCGTAGCTTTCACGCAGCTGCCATATCGGCAGTTTAGTGTAATCTCTTCTGGATAAATTTTAGGCAGCCGATGAGGGCTGGGAAAAGAATTGGTTTGGATTTGCCTCCAGATCGTGGCCTGTTCTCTTGACATATCTTCATGCGGGGCCGCGTATGACTTGTGGTTCTCTGGGTAATACGCTGTAATTTCGTTATACGTGGTCACCCCTTCCTGTGGGAAGTTCAGGGTGGAGGGGTCCCCGTCCCGGTTGATTAAACTTTGGGCTGCGCGGTTGGCCACCTCATTCCCTGGATTACCTGCGTGAGCGGGCACCCATGTAAGTTGTATTTCATTGTCTCGTTTCTTATTTTTGATAATGTTTGCCGCGATCGACTCAACACAGCCCATTGTAAAATTCATGAGCGCCCTTTTCGAATCAGTCAGGATGAAATTTATAGCCGGAATTGAGGTGGCCAGCACGATGGCTGCTTCTTCAGCTTCTAATTCTGAGGCCGTTTTTACGGTGGCTGCAGTGATAAGTTCCCCACTGCCGGTCACCGCGCACATGGTGTAACGGTCTTTCGCTTGTCAAGTGGCGTCAACATTCAGAACATTTAGGTGATCCTGAAATTGTTTTTCGAGGTTTTCTGCTCTTGCTTTTCGTCTCTCGTCATGTATTCCTGCGAGCCTATTTTTGGCAGGGGTTTATTTATAATGTCTGCACAAGATGTCACTGGCAGAAAAACCCTGTTGTTGAGCGTGCAACTATAGTTCATCGTCCGATACGGTTGAGTATGTGCAAGCCTGCTTTGGTTCGTGAGAGACTTTCTTCTTGGGCCACTAAAAGCCCTTCGATGAGTTCCTCCCCTGTGTTGTGGATATCAAGGCGCAGTAGTTTTTCCGTGTTTGCGTATCGGGGAAGTCCTACAGAAAGTTGATATGTATGCCTAATTAGGAAATTTAGTTTTTCCACATTCCTCTATCTTATTTGGTAGAAGCGGAACGAGTAGGTGACTCAACTGATTACAAAAGCGGGAAATAACTTGCATAGTTGCATAAATCGGATTCCTTCATTCCCTTATTTTTCTTTGCCACTCTCCTTAGAAGCCTCGTCATTTGCTGTACGGACGCCTGTGGCTTGTTGAGAGCTTCCGTGTTATGAGTGTTATGCTGGATGAGCATTTCTGAAACCCTGGTCATGCGAACCGGGGGGGCAACGTTCCCATTTACTGTGATATGTGTGGGATCTGATCCAAAACAACGGGCAGGCCACGCATCGTAATGTTAAAGAGGAATGATGATAACTAGAGACGAGAATATAGGAAAATGTCTATTTTGTTCATTGCGTTCCCTTCGTGCCATTTCAATATATGAGCACGAAGTAGAGGTTAAGAACGGCTTTTATGGTGTATTTATAGTACATATAGGTGCCTGTTTTGGGTGTTCATGCGTAAATGCCAATAAGTGTCTATAAATGCCTATTTTCTAAATGAGAGCCTATATTAGCGCTATTCAAGCCCAAATTTTGTTTTCGAGCGTGGTAAAAAACCGTTATGCATGTAAGAAAGGCAACATTGGTATTTGCAAATACTATATGGTTCAACGAAGTTTAGGCTGTCATGCTGGTAGCGATTTGAGGAGGAACATGGGGAGTGCAAAAGACGCTATTTGTACTAAAAGAACGTCTCAGCATCTGTAGGGGCATGTCTATGGCCGAGACAGCTGTGCAGTGCCCTGAAGAAACTGAAGAAACTCCCTGAATACCAGAGTGTTGCAATGGGAAAGGAAGAGCTGGTTTTTCTGGGCAGCCGCGGTTAGCTGGAGAACGAATTAAAAGCCATGGAGTGGTCTTATTGATTCATTGGTGGCGAAGGTCGCTAAATTGTTGTACTTTGTAAAGCGAAGCCTGAGACAGGTGCCGGCATGTTTACAATCAACGGTGTAGTTACCATACAATCACCGTATGCCTGAATACGCTTGTTCCGTATGAAATTCCTTGTCATATTGCCGCGTTCCATTTCACAAGTTTGTGTTATCGTTCCGAAACACCACACGATTCTTGGCGCAAACCGCGCCTGCAGGTTTCGAGAAGGTTCCGGACTGTAGTAGATCATTTTGATAAGATCACGCCCACTGTGCGAACGGTACAGATTGTTCTGGAACCTACGCCACCGCCAGCGATAACGCTAGAACATTCGACGGCAAGGGTATCAATGCCGACGCGCTTCGCCGCTTGTCAGTAGTTGATCGAAGGCCGACGCGGCGTTCGCCGCAATCAGTCCGAGACTGCTATCTGTGCAAGACTGCTGCTGTAATTAGACTTTCCCTTTACCGGGCACAGGTTTGCCCAAATAAACAGTTAAATCCCAACACGAAGTTTCCTGTCTTTGGCCACGTCACGACCCCGTGACATCTGGTGGAGGTGCTGTTTCGTTCATGTACCGGACGCCCCCGTCAAGCCGTGAACCCAGCCCCCGTCGCGGAGAAGACACCGACGCCAACCAAGAACAGCGAACGAGCCGCCGACAGCACGGTCTCCCATCGGAGTACGGCCTTCTACAAGACAAGGCGCGCAAGACCAAGACCGTGACCTCGACTGCAGCGACAATGATAACCGGAGCGTCCCAGCCCGCGATCGTCATTCATCAACCCAGGCAACCACCAACGTTCCACGGCTCATCGTTTGAAGACCCGGAAACCTGGCTAGAAACATACGACCGTGTGGCCGCCCTCAACCACTGGGACAACGAAGAAAAGCTCCATCGTGTGTACTTCTACCTGGAAGACACCGCAAGGACCTGGCTAGAGAATCGGGAGTCCACGCTCCGAACGTGGGATGTCTTCTGCGGCGCATTTCTGCAAACGTTCGCAAGCGTCGCTCGCAAAGAGAGGGCCGCTGCTCTACTCGAGACCCGGGTTCAGCTACCAAATGAAAAGGTTGGAATTTTCACAGAGGAGATGGCCCACCTATTCCGTCACGCTGACCCAGACATGCCTGAGGAAAAGAAAGTTCATTTCCTCATGCGAGGGGTCAAACAGGAGCTCTTCGCGGGACTAATGAGGAATCCACCGAACACCATCCAAGAATTTGTATCCGAGGTGACCACCATCGAAAAAACGCTGGACATGCGTACCAGACAGTTTAATCGTCGCCTGACTCCAGAATGCGCTGCTGCTCAACCCAGTGACTCCGACGACCTGCGTGAAACGATCCGAGCGATCGTGCGGGAAGAGCTGCGCAAACTGTTGCCTTCGGCGCAGCCTCAAGTGGATTCGATCGCCGACATTGTGCGAGAAGTCCGGCAATCGCTTCGAATTCCCGAAACACCGCCGCCCGAGCCAGAAACTATGAGCTACGCCGCTGCAGTGCGCCACAACGCTCCTCCCCGTCCATGCCAAAACGCCGCCCCGTCACACTTCCGTCGCCAGACGCCACCGCCGCCACCACCCCAACCGACGTCCTACCGTTCCTCAGCGGGCCAGCGCAGTGCACCGAGGAAAACGGACGTTTGGCGTGCACCTGACAACCGCCCGCTCTGCTACCACTGCGGCGAGGCCGGGCACACATACCGCCGTTGCCAGTACCGACAGATGGGACTGCGTGGCTTCGCCGTCAATGCACCACGTCCGCAGCCAGGAGATCGGCCACGTGACATCGCCGACTACCTGGCAGGAACTCAATCGACACCACGAAGTCCTTCCCGTTCGCCGTCGCCCCGCCGCCGCATGTCACCGCACCCCCCGCAGTACTCTGGCCCAACGCGGGGCCGGTCTCCTAGCCCGTATCCGGGAAACTAAGGGCAGCAACCGATGGAGGTGCGGTTGCTGTGCGACGAACTACCGAAGATCCTCCGACGACGACGCCGACGCGACGGAGCTTTTTGAACACAACCCCAACCAGGCAAAGCCCTGAAGGCAAAAGCTCACTTACCGAAGGTGGCCGGACGACGCAACATGGAAGCAGCGGAACAAGCCGACGCAGCCGTGACCCGACGCCACGCCCTAACTGTAATGCGAGACGGCGAACTAGCGACCTCGACGTTCTTATCGACGGCCACAGTGTGACTGCTCTCGTCGATACTGGAGCCGACTATTCTGTCATCAGTGGGTCGTTCGCCGAGAAGTTAAAGAAAGTTAGGACAGCTTGGAAAGGCCCTGAAATCCGCACAGCCGGAGGTCATCTCGTGACGCCTGCAGGAATCTTCACAGCGAGAGTCACCATTAACGGCCGTATTTATCATACAGACTTCGTAGTCCTACAGCGTTGCTCGAGAGATGTCATCCTTGGCATGGACTTCTTATGCCTCCATGGTGCTGTCATCAACCTAAAAACAAGGTCGATAACGTTATCCACAGAAGAAGCACTACCGCCACGCACGCCGTCAGGACACCATGCCTTGAATGTGCTGGAAGAACAAGTCACCATTCCGCCTCACTCAAGCGTCATTATTTCAGTCGGCGCTCCTAAATCACCTGACTTGGAAGGCGTCGTTGAAGGCAGTCAGCATCTGTTGGTCACCCGAAATATTTGCGTCGCAAGAGGAATTGCAGAGCTGCGGGGAGGCAAAGCAACGGTTATGCTCACGAATTTCAGCAATGAGTACAAACATGTGAACAAAGGAGCAACGGTCGCATACATCGAAGAAATTGTCGAAGCCACCAGTGCTTTCGCCCTCGCCGATTCTGCGGAACCTGCTCAGAGGAACCAAGCCCCTCCCATAGCTTTCGACGTCAATCCCAGACTTCCGAACGATAAGCAAGAACAGCTCAAGGCCCTGCTCCTGCAATACGAAGATTGCTTTTCGTCGTCATCGAAAATTCGGTAGACCCCAATCACGAAACATCGAATCATAACCGAAGAAAATGCCAGACCACTCCGTCAGAGTCCGTACAGGGTTTCGACGCGAGAACGTGAGGCAATGAAGAGACAAGTTGATGAAATGCTGCGAGATGACATTATCCAGCCGCCCAAGAGTCCGTGGGCATCCCCCGTGGTGTTAGTGAAGAAAAAAATTGCCCGCAGCTTCCCTCGGGGGAACACTGAGGAGGATGCGGAGCATATAATTGGTTAACGGGGTGTTAAAGTGCGACTTACTTGGGTCGATGGCTAAATTGGTTAACGTGGTTGTGAAATGGGGTGTTAAATTGCGACTTACTTGGGTCGATGGCTAAATTGGTTAACGTGGTTGTAGGAGGGGGTGTTAAATGAGTGAACACGTACACACGTATGCGAAAGGTCGGCGCTGGTCGAAGGGACGTCGATCATTGTGTTTGTGGATTCGTTGGAATTCATTTCACCGCGACCTTGGACGTCGACGCGCCGTACAAACCAACCGACGAGCAGCAACTGAGCGAGCGAGCGCCGACCTTGAGTATATATACAGCTCGACGGCGCATGCACTGTCAGCTGTTGAATGTTCTCGAAGCGCGACGCCACATGCGCGTCCACTGGAGAATCAGGAGAATTGTAGATGTCGAACGCGGTATGTAGAGGAGGAAGGGTGCACAGATGGTGGAGGAGTGAAGCACGCGCGGTGTGTAGAGAAGGAAGGGGTGCACAGATGGTGGAAGAGTGGGCAACGGCGCGACGGCGCATGCGCGCGCGTCAGCTGTCGAATGTTCGAGAAGCGGTGCGGACGGCGCGGACGGCGCACTACAAGGCGCGAGTATAAGATGCTTCCGCATCTAAAAGGATGGGACCCTACGTTTCTGCGTCGATTATCGCCGCCCAAACAAAATCACAAGAAAGGACGTGTATCCTCTCCCACGAATAGACGACGCACTTGATCGGCTCTATAACGCCAAGTACTTCACGTCAATGGACCTCAAGACTGGCTATTGGCTAATCGAAGTCGACGAAAGAGACCGAGAGAAGACGGCGTTTATAACACCGGACGGCCTCTTCGAGTTTAAGGTGATGCCCTTCGGCCTTTGCTCAGCGCCTGCAACTTTTCAACGCGTTATGGATACAGTACTGGCAATATTTAAGTGGCAGACTTGCCTTGTGTACTTGGACGACGTCGTCGTGTTTTTCTCGAGTTTCGACGAGCATCTTCGGCGCCTTGAAGCTGTACTTCAAGCCATCAAGACGTCCGGACTCACAATGAAGCCAGAAAAGTGCAGATTTGCGTATGAGGAGCTCTTGTTTCTGGGGCACGTTATCAGCAAGTCTGGAGTTTGTCCCGATCCACGGAAAACAGCCACCATCGCCGACTTCCTGCCACCAACTGACAAGAAGGCCGTGCGCCGATTTCTGGGCCTGTGCGCCTATTATAGGCGGTTCGTGAAAAACTTCGCCCGCATCGCCGATCCTCTCACTAACCTTATTAAGGCCGACTCGGAGTTCAAGTGGGAAACGCCACAGGAACACGCTTTCCAGGAGCTTAAACATCGCCTCCAGACGCCTCCGTTACTGGCCCATTTCGACGAATTCGCCGAGACAGAAATACATACTGACGCAAGCAGCGTAGGTCTTGGCGCCGTTCTTGTGCAGAGGGCTGACGGACTTGAAAGGGTTATTAGTTACGCCAGCCGATCGCTATCCAAAGCAGAAGCAAATTATTCCACAACAGAAAAGGAGCGCCTCGCCATCATCTGGGCTACGTCGAAATTTCGCCCCTACCTCTACGGCAGGCTTTTCAAAGTTGTGAGCGACCACCACGCCTTGTGTTGGCTAGCCACCTTGAAGGACCCTTCAGGTCGCCTCGCATGATGGAGCCTGAGACTTCAAGAATATGACATTACTGTCATTTACAAGTCCGGCAAAAAACACTCCGACGCTGACTGTCTCTCTCGTGCGCCTGTCGACCAACCGCTACCCGACGACTCGGATGACGACTACTTCTTGGGAACGATAACTACCGACGACTTCGCTGAACGACAGCGGGCCGACCCGGAACTTAAAGCCCTAATAAAATACCTCAAAGGCAGGACCGCCGAAGTCCCGAAGGTATTTAAGCGCGCACTTGCGTCGTTCTTTCTACGAAACGGTCTTCTACAAAAGAAAAACTTTTCACCGCTTCGGGCTAAGTACCTCCTTGTGGTGCCTTCAGCTCTGCGACCAGAACTCCTGCAGGCCCTGCACGACGATCCGACGGCAGGGCACCTCGGTGTTTCCCGCACGCTCGCGAGGATACAAGAAAGGTACTACTGGCCACGTCTTACCACCGACGTCACTCGTTATGTGAGGACATGCCGGGACTGTCAGCGACGCAAAACACCGCCGACAAGGCCAGCGGGACTTCTGCAGCCAATTGATCCACCTTGTCGACCTTTCCAGCAGATTGGTATGGACCTACTGGGGCCGTTCCCGACGTCGGCTTTCGGAAACAAGTGAATCGTGGTAGCTACCGACTACCTCACCCGCTACGCCGAGACAAAAGCCCTGCCAAAAGGCAGTGCATCCGAGGTAGCTAAGTTCTTCGTCGAAAATATCGTCCTACGTCACGGCGCCCCGGAGGTCCTTATCACCGACAGAGGAACGGCATTCACTGCCGACTTAACTCAAGCGATCTTGGCATACAGCCAAACAAAGCACCGCCGGACGACAGCGTACCACCCACAGACCAACGGCCTCACCGAGTGGCTTAACAAGACGATCGCCGACATGCTGTCAATGTACGTCGATGTCGAACACAAGACGTAGGACGCCATTCTTCCGTATGTGACCTTCGCATACAACACGGCGGTGCAAAAGACGACGCAGATATCTCCATACAAATTGGTCTATGGAAGGAGCCCGGCAACGACGCTCGATGCCATGTTACCCAACGTCACCGACGAAGAAAACCTCGATGTGAGCGGGTACCTTCAACGCGCCGAAGAAGCCCGACAACTTGCGCGTCTCCGTATCAAGAATCAACAGACGACCGACAGCCACCGTTACAACCTTCGACGACGCTTCGTGGAATACCAGCCCAGTGAACGTGTTTGGGTGTGGACCGCGACACGCCGACGTGGACTAAGTGAAAAGCTTCTGCGACGGTACTTCGGACCGTACAAGGTAGTTCGACGTCTCGGCCCACTTGATTACGAGGTTGTCCCCGACGGCATCACGAACTCTCAACGACGCCGATCGCGACCTGAAGTCGTCATTGTCGCGCGCCTCAAGCCGTTTCATGCACGTTAACAAACTGAAACAGTGTTTTTTGTATTTTTGTTGTATTGTAATTTATTCATTGTACTTTCTTGCATTATTATTGTACCTTCATCTTTAGTTAAAGCATCGCGACGATGCCTTTTTTCAGAGGGGGGCAATGCCACGTTCCATTTCACAAGTTTTTGTTATCGTTCCGAAACACCACACGATTCTCGGCGCAAACCGCGCCTGCAGGTTTCGAGAAGGTTCCGGACTGTAGTAGATCATTTTGATAAGATCACGCCCACTGTGCGAACGGTACAGATTGTTCTGGAACCTACGCCACCGCCAGCGATAACGCTAGAACATTCGACGGCAAGGGTATAAATGCCGACGCGCTTCGCCGCTTGTCAGTAGTTGATCGAAGGCCGACGCTGCGTTCGCCGCTATCAGTCCGAGACTACTATCTGTGCAAGACTGCTGCTGTAATTAGACTTTCCCTTTACCGGGCACAGGTTCGCCCAAATAAACAGCTAAATCCCAACACGAAGTTTCCTGTCTTTGGCCACGTCACGACCCCGTGACAATATGTCTTCAAGTGACAAACATGAAAAAATACAGAACAGGGCTTCAAGGTTTGTCCTAAGTCATTACTAAAAATGACAGCTGTAACAATATGAAAAATGAACTACGATGGAAATTACTATCATCGTGTCGAATTATACTGAGGTCAAACTCCTATGTCAAGCGTTTCATGGTAAAACATGCATTCGAAAATGAATGTACCTGAACAGTCCTCTTCGCACAATGGTAATAAAGATTTTAGAATGTCGTATCAGATTTTATTTTCCTAATGATTTCTTTTGGTAGTTTCATGACAGAATGAAATGTCTTTTAAAGAAAACAAAGCGTGTTGTGTCAATGAAGGCATATTTTCCTTGTCATATTAACCCTACTGCTGCAGCGCCTTCGGGTGAAGACTGTTATGTGCACGTGGGTTTCGTTTTGTTTGTAATTTACTTTTTAATCGTGACATAATAAGTTGTAGTGAGACAATAGAAGTTCTTGCAAGCCCAATGAAACGTGTTCTAACATGGTGATTTTTCGAATCGGTTCGCTACGAGCCACCAAAGCATGATTCGAAAAAGCAAGCTGAAGTCTATTGCCTCTCGTCCCATGTAGCCATTGCGAGCCTCATTTCTTCCATGTTCTTTTTGGTATCGGAGCTGGGAAATAACATGACGCATACGCATTAAGAACGACATGCGTAAGCAAGGTCACGCGCGCATGACGTGTTCCAGGCTACTTGTGCGCGTACACTAGCAATGTTTGATTGATTGATATGTGGGGTTTAACGTCCTAAAACCACCATATGATTATGAGAGACGCCGTAGTAGAGAGCTCCGGAAATTTAGACCACCTGGGGTTCTTTAACGTGCACCCAAATCTGAGCACACGGGCCTACACCAGCAATGTTGTGTCGTTTCGGCACTCTCTGTTGTGGACCCACTTTTTGTGGGATGGATCAGTCAGTGCGTTTACTTCAGGAAAGGCTGGTAAGGATCATGTATTGTGACTCGAATACACCACGTCGCTCCGCTGAAACTGCGGTTGGAGACGACGGTACCAAACACAAGCTAAACAATGTCACGGTTGGCGAAGGCACGATGCACGAACGACGAGAAGACGAACGCAAGCGAAGTGGGGTGGTAGTAGTAGTAGTTGTTGTAGACGTAGTTGTAGTAGTCTTAGTAGTAGTAGTAGTAGTAGTAGTAGTAGTAGTAGTAGTAGTAGTAGTAGTAGTAGTAGTAGTAGTAATTGCAGTATATGGTAGTAGTAGCAGTGGTAGTTTGTGTCGTTTTACGTAAAGAAACACAATATAAATATGAGCGACGCCGTAGTGGAGGTCTCCGCAAATTTTGACCATCTGGTGTTTTTAAACGTGCTTTGACATCACTCAATACACGGGCATCTACTTTATCACCTCCCTCTAGATGTGACCGCCGCGGCCACAATCGAAGCCGTGGCATACGGGTCAGAAGCGGAGCACCCTATAGCGACTGGTCCACCGAGGCGGACGCGAAACGAGGGCCGATTAGTGAACAGCATCTCGAGGCTAATCCAAACAAAAAAAAGATAACAAACTGAGATTCCGTTTGCGTGTTTTATTATTTTTCTAAACCTTCATTCATTTTACTGATTTTGAAAGGGAAGCGCGAAGACACAGGGAAAATAAAGACATGTAGACAAAGAGTGCTCTCCTTTCCCTTTGTCTTTGCGCTTCCCTTTCAAAATGATATGAAGCAGCTAGCCCACACCAAAGTACTCCTCATTCATGCTACACAACAGAACACACAAATTGAACATGGCAAGTTGAGTACTGTCACGCACAACGCTCTTAATGAGGTATACCATTTAAAATGCAGGATATATTCAGGACATTTTTCGTCTGTTTTTCTACATATAGCTAGCAATTAACGAAGTTCTGATGAAGTATACTCTAGTAGAACTCGCTTTGGGCTAGTTGGTGCACGTCTTGATTAAATATTCAACGTTTCTTTCTTTCTGTGTGTTTGTGTCTTCCTGTGTGTGATTGTTCTTTCAGCGCGACGTTGAATATTTAATCAATCAATTTTGATGAAGAGCGCATGGTATGCGACGTCAGCCCACCAATGTCAACATAAAGTAGCGACGTAAAATCAGGCCCACTTCTTACTCTACGTCACTCCCTAGAACTTGTGGCGCACGTCCACGAGAAGTGTAAGTGGAATTTTTGATAAATTGAACGTTCTCCCACTACAGGTCATTTTGAAAATTTTAACAGGAATGATCCGGAGTGCTCAGTGCACCATTACGCCTGTGAGCTCTAAACGCCTAAACCTAGTAAGGGGTTCTTTAAGGTGTTCACTGATAAGGCAGAAATTGTTCCTACGTGATTGGACCGAGCATCCCTCCCTTCTGGGGAATCAGTGGTCTGGTGATTTGCTCCTGCGCTGCCCTTTCCAGCTACAACAAAACGAACGTGATTCAGGAGGGCGTTAATTGAATGGTGAACACATGACCTGCACAAATGCTAGACATTAAAACGAAAGGCCACATATGGCAAATAGCATGGGAAATGCATGCCTATGTTCAATTTATCGTACCTCTCTACTATCTAAATGTCATTTTTTATGCTTCTCGCCGTAGATACAAGCCACAGACTTCGTTGTTTTGGGATATTTCAATTTTTGTAGAAATATATTGTGCCTATATTTATGATTTTGAAGGCCTAAAACGGTGTTTTACCTGCTTGTCTTTGGCGCCTTAAACATGCTTTTTAGTGCGTAAAAATCCGGCCTCTAGTAATAACAAGGCTCTTTTTGAAGTGCCCCGTGTTCCAAGGGTGATTTTGTCGCTTTTGAGGTCGCCAATGGTTAGTTCAGCCATGTGTTCATGCAGAAAAGTTCTGATATAATGTAAGTGCGACTGCCGACGTTCATTTGGGTCAGGTTGTGAAGTACAGCAGCATGGGACATATTATCAAATACTTTAGTGATATGCAGGCCCAGGATGATCCTGGTAGCTGCTGTGTGTCTAGGATTTAATATATCATTGTGAAGTTGCAGCATTATATCCTATGTGGATATTTGCTGGCGAAATCCCACCATCGTGGGGGGTAGCAGGTCCCTCGACTCTGCATAAGCTGTTAGTCGTTGCAGAATTGCGTGTTCCATCACTTTCCTTAGGCATGGTGTAAGAGAAATAGGCCGAAGACTTTCCAGGCTTATAGTCTTGCCTGGTTTTGGAATAAATATTACTCGAGCATGTCTCCAACTTGGCGGTAGTGTCCCAGACGTCCGATGTTTGTTCATAAGGTCAGTAATTGCCGTAATAGACTTATCTTCTAGGTTACGCAGTATTTTGTTGGAAATTTGATCATCTCCTGGGAAAGCCGTTGTACGAATAAAATTCGAAACAGCACGTATTTCCGGATCAGTTATATCTCCATCTAGCTCATGGTTAGTTTTTCCGGGGTATTCAGGCATTTGTGACGAGTCTACCTGTGTGTATAAATACCTGTTTTTTAGTTCTTGCACTAATTCCTGGTTGGTGCCCGTTTATTTGCAAACGAGCTGATTCATTTTGTTGCGCGACGTGCTTTTAGTCTGCTCAGGATCTAATAGGTGCCTGAGGGGCTGCCAGGTGTCTTTATTTCCTAGCTGATCGTTGAGCCTGTCACATAGATTCGTTGTGTTTGACTCAGTTATTTTTTTTGTATTCCTCGATGTCCCTTTCAATTTGCGCCAGTCGGTGTTGCAAGTTTCGATTGTGCTCTTGGCGGAGCCATCGGCGATGTAAGCTGGCTTGTGCTTCTCACAAGTGCACAAGGTTTGAGTCCGGGA
This sequence comes from Rhipicephalus microplus, assembly GCF_013339725.1. Classification (NCBI taxonomy): domain Eukaryota; kingdom Metazoa; phylum Arthropoda; class Arachnida; order Ixodida; family Ixodidae; genus Rhipicephalus; species Rhipicephalus microplus. The sequence goes on from NC_051169.1 coordinate 110,164,176, forward strand.
TGGGACCGTCCCACTCTACTGGGGTTTCGCATGTAGCCCGTTTAGCATCATTAGTGAGACCGGTAGTCCACTCATTGAGACCTTCAATAGTGGCGTTTGAGCGCTTGTTTCTCAGGAATCGAAAGACATCCCATTTCGGGTGTTTAGTAGGGAATTTTGTTCTTTTGCAGCCCTTTGTGGGTACATTGATGGAAATCAGATAATGGTCGCTTCCTGAATGTCGTTCACTGTTTTCCCACGTAACTGCATAAGCGTTATTAGAAAGTGTCAAGTCGGGGGTTGTGTTGTGATTGACGCTATTCCTAATCCTAGCTAGTCGGTCGGGGAGCATGAGTAGGGTAATACTCAAGTCCCTAATAGTTTCTCATTCTTTAGTGCCCTTGCGGTCATATTTGGGGTAGCCTCATTCGGTATGTCTGGCATTAAAGTCACCTATTATTATCACCTGTGAGTGACCCGCTATTCTGCTAACTTTTCTTAGGAGTGAGGTAAACGTGGGTTCTGGTATCTCTGGGTGAACTATAAAATTAAAAATCTATACTCTGCATATATTTGAGCGTTTGTGAGGGAGACGTTCTACGAGAGTGTGAGCTATCTCTAGATATTGCAAATCATGTTGGATTGCTGTAAGATTGCGTTGCATCAGTATGACAGCAGCCGGTTTCTTACCGCCAGTGGTAAGTTTGTTGAATACGGTATATCCAGAGAGTTTTGCAGAATAACCTGTCTCCCGTAACGCAGTTATATCAGGAGACTCGTCGGCGGATCGGAGGTGAAACTGCAAAGCTTCCCGTTTGTTGCGGTAGCTCCTGCAATTCCACTGACAGAAGAGCGTTCTAGTCGTGTTGGCCGTCTTTTCGTGAATATGGTGTTGCCCTGACAGATTGGGTCGAGGGCATTTTGGGATTTTTTATAGCAATAGGCTGCGTGGGAGTTGAGGACGGTGTCTGTCATGTGATTACGTTGGCCGCAGCTGCACTCTCGGTCAAAGCGGGAAGCGAGCGGAAATCTAAGCGAGCTGTATATTTTGCGAGAGCTATACCAAGGGCACCGATACTTTCAGTGAGCTGTTGATTTTGAGTTGTTTGCTCCCTAGACATTTTGTCGAACAGAAATTCCAGCCTTTAAATTCGGTCATTGATTTGTGAGACATTCATGTCTGCGGTGGTAATAGCGGCTGTTGGTTCAGCAGCCTTATGTTTCGTGTCCCTGACCGCGTCTACTTCCATTGTGGCAGTGTTTTCTTTTTGCGCGACACAGGCCAAGATCTGTTCAGTACTGGTCGTAATAGTGGCGCTAGCAGGCGCTTGTTTGCGTTCCAATTGTTCAATTTTATTGTTATCGGCAGCCAATTGTCGTTGCAAGAGTTTAACCTGTTTTGCCAACTCCCTCACCTGTTCGTTTTCGAAGGGTTGTGTCTGCGGCTGTCGCCGTTTCTGCGTCTGCCAGGCAACCCATGCTCTTTGCGTGTGGGATGGCCGGAAGTCTGTTGTCGTGATCTCGGGTCCTTGACGGGGATCGGAAGCAGGCACCGTTCTCAGGTTTGGTAGCACTGGTGCTCCTTCCACCAAGCGGCGGGAAAGATTCTTGATAGTTCTTATTGTCGGTAGTAGTACCCTCGGTCTGGCAGTCGGAAAGATGCTGAGTTGCTTTTTCGGTGCTGTTGTCGTGTCCTTGAAGCTTCCTTTTCAGAAGTCGGCATTTACAGTTGCGACTGCCGGTTACGTCGACACCTTTATAAATGACACGTTGCGCCGGGCAAAGGAGTTCTTTGCTGTCGGTAGGTTGCGGGTGGCTTGGCACGGGATTAGTGGGCAATTTTTAGTTGGGTAATCTTCAGGTAAGCCTTTGCATGGTTCATATCAGGCGTGCTCACAGTGATAGTGTTGTTCGTCGGGTGAATGCGCCTCTGATCGGTGTGAAAGACTTTGGGTGAGTCGAATCCAGCAGCGGCGCATAAGGCTTTAGAGAGGCGGGCTGGTTCCAGATTGGCTAGGTGTAATGAACCCTTCGGTCACAAGACTATTTTGTAGTCTTCCCGGGGTAACCGTGGCAGTGGGCGTCGCTTTGGACCGGGCTGTGGTCGTGCACGGCAAGGACCGGGCTGTGGTCGTGCACGTCACATTGTCGGCCGCGTCTGAGCGGTGCTCGGGATCAGGACGGCGATATCGGCGTTGCACGGCCGACGCAGTATGTGACCATGGCTTGTCATTAAGCTATTCATCTGTTATTAGCATTCCTGTTACGACAACTTCCATTTTCCTGTCGGGGACCCGCTCTAGAAGCGAACGCTGACAGAGAAAGGTGGCGTCTTGTCGCAACGACGCCGGAGTTAGCATAAGCACGGCCGCCTAGCGAAGTCGGGCACGGTGCGTTCACATCAGCAAAAGAACGACTTGCCGGTGTGAAGTGGTGATTTCCAACGGTGTCTGGCGTCGCCTTGGAGCGTTGAGTCACTTTTCAGACGTAGAAAAGGAAATTGTGGCAATGCAGCAAGGTGAAAATGCAGAATCCATGTGAACCGTCTCCATGAGGTCTGGTGATCACAGCGCCTCCAGCGTGGGCAACGACCTGCTTCGCATCTAAAACCTCATTCGTGTTAATCCACACTTTGGCCGAATGTGCATGATGCGTTGCCAATCTTTAACATAAGGTGACACTTCATGTACAGCTTCTTTTTCACATTGAATGTTATTTCAGATGACAGTCATAAACATAGCTGATTGCAGTATTTGTTTCCCTTTATCTGTGCTTCTTTTATCTTCCTTTTTAACGCTGTTCGCGTGCCTTACACATTATGTCATACATTTCTGAAACGTTCTACGAATATTCGGCTTGAAAAGGCACGCGTCGTTACCAAAACAAAGATGCTTAACCAGGAAATAATATTGTGTAAGAATGTCATTCCTATGTTTCATTTGTGTAGGACCCTACATGTACGCTCAGAACAGCCGTTTCACCATAAGTAAAGCCCGCCTGGTTTCAATGAAGATGAGCCCTACTCCTGACACAGGTCGTTGTTTCACGTTTTGGTAAGCAACCTTCAACTCTTGACACAATTTCTCAGTGAAAGTGGTTTCTGCATTCAGTGTGAGTGGGTATGCATGGGCAAAAGTCACTTTTAACGTGACAAGTGTTAACAAAAAGCTGTATGCTGTTTAGATGCTCATCTTTTTTTTTTCTTTTGCGTCCATCGACAGAACAGTGGACATAGCCGTTCTCGTACACTTTCCTGTAATTGGAGCAAAAGGGATCGTCCTCCTGGGGTTTTGCATTAAGGAGACATACCAATATTTATTTCAATGACGATAATCAGAAAATATCTTTCAAGACGATGTGAGAGACTTAAAGTCGCGTCAGAAAAAACAGACATGTAGCGTTCGGCAGATTATTATCCGGCAAGATGATGCATGCGTATGCTGCAGTTGCAGGCTAGTGGAGGCAGTAAACCTTTCTAAATCTGTCATCTGCGCGAAGGGTGTACGGCAAACCAGTGCCTAATGAGCCGGCTATACCACAATACAAGGGGGAGTCCTATAGCGAGGGACCCCATTAGTTGTGGCCGCTGTGCTGACATGCCAGACCACAGCCCATTGAACGGAAAGATTCTGGCAGCTGAGCAGAGCCGCCTCCCAGCCTTCTCGCGTTGAGTTGTGGTTTCGGAGTAAATAATAGAGCTGGCATGCCCGTAACACGTTGTAGGTATCCACTAGCACGATGGATGGATGGATGAAAATACCTTTATTTATACGCCCTGTTCAGGATGTAGCCACCTGCCTGGCTAATCACACGTTGCGACTGGGAGGTCAAGACTCCTAGCCCTTTCATGTGCGTATTGAACAGCCAGGACTTGGAGAATACGGTCGTGAGACTTTATCATCCCTGTAAATCGTTCCCGCGAAATGCCACGGCCAAGCGACCCACACTTCCAGAACATATGCTCAAGCGTGCATACTTCTTTCTTATATGCCTTGTCAACAACATTCATATATTTTATATCTTTTGCCTGTGCCGGTGAGTAACAAGGCTGTGTCTGCAATTGTGTAAGTGTGACCAATTTTGCTCTGTTTAGTCTACTGTGAGGGGATTGAACTCTCTCCTCACCTAGTAGTAATGTTTAATAAATTTATTATATGTCATGGGCGTATCCAGTAGCACGACCTACCTCATACGAAAGGAGTAGTAAAATTACAACACTGGCGTAGGTAAAAAGGTCACGTGGTCCCATCGTACAACTGCCCGAAATTACTCGAAGGTAGAAAAGACATTCTTTTTTTTGTTATCTTGTGAGCCGATTGTGATCTCGTCTACCCGAAAGTTTTCTGCACCTAAGGCGCCTATTAAAATTTTCACTGCGTCCACTATAGAAGGCTTGCAAGCATTCTGTACCTCACGTGGCTTTGGAATATCACCATTACCTGCCCACATTTCACCATGGACCGAAGTCATAAGATTACACCAACATGTGATGCCATTTTGACGTGTGGCAGCTTAGAAGTGTGCAGGTTGGGCTAGTTGGTATGGCATGACGATAGTTATAGCGCGAGAACAAAACGACGACACAGAGACAAGCTCGTGTCTTTCGTATCCTTCTTGTCTCTGTGTCACCGTTTTGTTCTCGCGCTATAACTATCGTCATGCTGTTTTGACGTCACATATTTTAGCCTCCTTTTATTTTTGAGGACGTGACAATATGATGTTATTACACGGTGATAATGTCTCGCCTGAATCCGTGTTGACACCGTCGCGGACGATCACTTTTTTTTCTTTGACGATACATCTAAGGCTCTCACCTTTATAGCAGGCTGTTTATCCTAGCACTTGGTTTTGTTTGTGATGCAAAGGCCACGCATGTTTAGGGACCTTGGAGGGCAGCTTTTGGACTAGTTTTTCTTCTCTTACTATAAAATATTTCATGCTATATATTTCTCAGCTGCGCAAGCCTCTGTCACACTGGGCTATTAGATCAAATTACACTCCACTTTTGACCCTTGCCGATCAACCTCTTTCACACTATCAATTAGGGCTTTTGTTCATCGTTAGTGTGCGCAGTAAATGGCATTTTCTCGATAATATTGCTAGAGAACTATTCTGAGAACTGTGGCCGAACACCCTTTTTGGCCTAATAGGAAATGAACTCTTTATAATCTAAATTTTGGTTAACAGTAGGAATAGTTGGTACATTTGAAATTCCATATTGATTTTTACTTTTAGGTACAACATGTGGCATCCAAACGTTGGAAACCTAAGCCTCTTGATGCGCATGAATAATGTAACAAATATCCTGTGGACACGGTCATCCCCCCAAGGCAAAGAATGGAAGCAAGGCCAGGTTCAGCTACACTCAGATGATCCTCATCAGGTAAGGGCAAGAGTTTCGTCTGCGGTTTTTTCTGTGTATTTATACTAATGCATATAGCCAGATATTCAAATACTTGAGGTTGTTAGCTGTACTGATGTTCCAGTAACAAATTGATTGATTGATTGATTGATATATGGGGTTTAACGTACCAAAACCACCATATTATTACGAGAGACGCCGTAGTGGAGAACTCCGGAAATTTCGACCACCTGGGGTTTTCTAACGTGTACCCAAATCTGAGCACACGGGCCTACAACATTTCCGTCTCCATCGGAAGTGCAGCCGCCGCAGCAGGGATTTGATCCCGCGACATGAGGGTCAGCAACCGAGTATTTTAGCCACCAGACCACCATGGCGGGGCTCCAGTAACAAATCGTACTGTGATACCATTTCAACTATCGTACTTGTGTTTTGTTGCCATCTGTGCCGAGGCCAAAAGTGAAGACAATAAAATTTGTGTCATATAAGTAGTGGCATGGCAAGCAAGCTGAGCTAGTCTTAATGATTGCATTATAACTTGTTAGCTACTGAAATATTGCAATTTTCAAGAAGTGTGACAGACACTATTCTTGACGACACACAAAGATATTCTCTACAGAAACTGCATAATCACCTTTTTAAAAAAACTATGGTTCATACTTCATCCGTTTGAGCACAATTTTCAAGTGTAAAAGTGAGCGTAAAATTATTGTCTTGAAGCTCGAAGTTATTGGGTCCACATAAAGTTTTAATCTTCTTGATCGACCATTCTGTGCATTCTCGCAGGTTTGTCGGGTGCGATAAAGATCACATTTGTGCCCGCCCTTTCCACAAATTTTGCAGGCTACTCGAAACAGAATATATGTGAAAAACCGCGTATACCTGTGCTTCCGCACTGTAGACATCACCGCTTTACATCATCACCTTGTTTTTTCCTTTGCGGTAACGGCAAATAGAATTGCTAACAGATACCCCGAGTCAGTAAGGCCTTTTCCTTAAACCAAGTAATTAATGCTTAAGTTATGAAGTTCTTAAAGAATTATCAAAAGATAAACATACAATATTGTGTGATACAAGTTTACATGGAATGCGGACAATGAGACATGACTTTCGTTTTTATTTTCATTTTTATACCCTAACATGCCCCTAAACCTACACAGTTCAAAGAAAGACAGTAGTTTCATTCTCTCCTTCAGTACACTTTCTAAATCTCGTATCTCCTCCTCGCCACATATTTCTTCTCACTGCATGCGGAGATACTAAGCGTTCAGCCAGACTGGACTTCACACTTTCCGCTGGCACATTGATAACGCCGCTTGCGCAGTCGCATATGCAAGAAATGAACTGAACTGTACTACGTTTTTCACGCAAAATCATCGTGCGAGACAAGACATAACAGGGATGTTACAACATGATAAATGAAAGCAAAATATCGTTCACAGCAAACATATTAATTACAAAGCATCTGCTTGCTTACTTAGGCCATTTTGGTATCTATCTATCTATCTATCTATCTATCTATTTATCTATATATCTATCTATTTATCTATCTATCTATCTATCTATCTATCTATCTATCTATATATCCACCTACATCTAGGCGCATGCTCTCGTGATCACCCCCTTAACTTGCGGTGAACCAAAATTAGTGGGAAAGGGTGAGAAGGTTTGACGAATATGACCCGCTGGTCGTGACATGAGTACTGTCACAATCCGTTGCATGCAATGTCAAACTCTTGCTGACAGACAGTGGCACATACTTGCGGATGGTTATATGCCACTGGTATACGGGTATGCGCCACGAGAGATTGACATTTATGTCGACCCATGAATGGCGACAACGCGCATTGGTAATGCAAATGCAAGACCCTGAAGAAAAACTAACTTCGGCAGCGTTGACCTAACGAACATCAGGGTCCAAGCAGGAACAGAACCCTAGCATTCTGCGTCGAAGTCAAGTATCCTACCACAGGGCCACGGCACCTCTCGGTACTGATTTGGAAATAGTTTTATAAGGAATATGTATGTAATGCTGTAATACTGCCGTATCGTCAGATTAAATTTGGTTTTAGCAAAGTGTCGTCCACTGAACTTAATTTATACAGCAGTGTGAAGCCGTACCGTCATCACAAACACAAGCGTTACGTATCAGCTAGCCGCTTCTAGTGTTCCTGATAATCAAGTTGCTGTTGGCAGCGTTTCCAGACGGATAACAACTGGTTATTTAAATATGCGTTTTACATACATTTTTACAACAATTTAAATATATTTGGCATCATTTCGTAATGTGTCGCTCAATATCAAAAATGGCGATACGGTCACCTTCTTTCCGCGTGCTTCGCATAACGTCGATACCCAAGGTACGTGGCATTGGCTATTTTTTATTTTTTTTTTACATTGACTACTACAGAGCTTATTTATTTCTAAGACTACGTACTGCTGGCGCCACGAAATGTGCCACGAAGACTGGAAACGCTAGGAGAGAATATCACTTTCATTTTGTTTGCAGGCTGTTTAGGAGCGATTCAGCAATTATGTCAAAAGAGGCAGCCCTTGCCAAGCAATGGCGATATCGGCTGATTCCTGTACTGTTCTTTTAAAAAAAGGAACTATCAATTTTTCGCTTTCTGTTGAAGTACCCAGCTGACGTGTTTCGAAAAAAATGGAAGGCCTATATTGAGCAAAAACAAAAAAAAATCACAGAATATTCATTGAGTGAAAGGTAATGAGTGGGCGAAGTGTCCACCAGTCCATCCACGCTTCTGTCCATCCGAGCGTCCATCCGTTCATCCATCCATCTTTCTGTCCGTCTATGCATCCGTCCATGCGTCCATCCATGTGCCTGTGCATCACACAGACAGATGGACGATAGATGGACGCGGCCAGCGGATGATTTACGGTTGGCCGATAGAACCCTCCGAAGCTTCGCCCCACTCACCATAATTCACTTCATCAGTATGCTGCCAGGTGGTTGCTACATATATCCATATATACAGATGACGACCGGCCCACACCTTGAGGAGCTTCACCCGTAAAAAAGCCACCCCCAAGTAATCCCTACAGCAGGGTGACCAACAAGGTAGAAACGTCAGGCTCCGGCACGTGGCTAATTTTTGTTTTCAAAGTTTCAAACTTCAAACTTTATTCAATATTGACAATATTAATTTACAAAAAAGTGTTTGCAAGATTAGTAACACTTAGGGAGCTTAAAGTTAAAAATTGTTGGTGGGAGGGGGAGGCTTCCATACAAGATGTGGACTAAAAAAGAAGATATACATCATTCAGTAGTTACAGTGTCTTCGGTGAGAAAGAAAATAAACAGAGCGAAAATAAATACAAAAGCAAAAATAATTATATGTTGAACAAACATAAATCAAAACGTAGCACTGAATAAACAGTCAGAAGGTACAATGCAATACAGGAAGCAATAGAACATGTCCCTAACAAAAAGAAATTGCCAGGATGAAGACAGTAGTTGCAAAAAGTATTTCTTTACTTGGTTTCTGAATGCACGTTATCTGCTTTATGATTTAATAATGTAAGGAAGAGAATTTCATAGCTTGATTCCCATAGACGTGCTAGTGAACTTGCCGTAGCTCATGCGAATCTTAGGCAGAAGGCGATTATCCAGCTCAGAAAACATAGTAACATTGTTATTTACGAAGTTATCCACAATAATGCCATCAATATGTACAATACCACAAAAAAGCTTACACAAAACAATGAATAACTTCAGCTGAAATAGTTCATGAGATGAACAAGATGGATATTTGAATTCCGATATAATTGCATTGTATCGGTTAAGAAATGACTGAATGTCATGTAACGAAGTGCTTGATTTTGTATGCGTTGAAGTTGGTGTAGGTGGGTGAAATATTCGTTGCCCAAGGCAGATATGCAATAAGCTAGATGGCTGTGAATAATTCGTTATAAGGGGAATGGGTGTTGCATCGTATCGGTCAAGAAATGACTGAATGTCATGGGACAAAGTGCTTGATTTTGTAAGCGTTGAAGTCGGTTGAGGTGGGTGATATATGTGTGGCCCAAGGCTGATATGCAATAACATAGCTGTGAATAATGCGTAATGGGTAACATTTGGCTGAAAATATGTACGAGATTTGATTATGGTGCGTATTACGTAGATTATGTTGGAAAAAATTGATTGCAAATGAAGATTGAACTTCACGTTACTGTCTAGGACTATCGCAGGAAACTTTGCACGATCAGATATTTGTATTAGGTTATCGTCCAAACGTACAGGTACAGATTTTGAATGTACTGTCGGTAAGTAATGCAATAACATAAAAACGGTTTTGGATGTATTAATCTTTCGTTCTTTTGACACCAAGAGCTTATATTATGTAGATGAACATTATTTTTCGTAGTAGGTCATCGGTGTCATTAGTGCAAGTGAAAATGGAAGTGTCATCTGCATACAAGGTACAGTCTCGTCAAAAGACTGCTCAAATTATATTTCTTCCGGTACACTAAAGCTAGATTCACATGCGAGAGCTGAATCCCGCTGCTCCGTAGATCGAATAGTCTCGTGATTAGTTTCATCTGGCGCAGCAGCGGAAGACGTCGCCTGCACACAGCCGGAGCTACACACGCGGAATCCTCGTGCATACTCTCGACTCCTATGTTTATGCAGCGCGCTAATGTGGTCATGCAGGCCACGCGCTGTGAATGAAAATCGCCAATCCACCATCAAAACCACCTCCCCCCCCCCAAAAAAAAAGAAAAAAAACACTCGCCTCTTCCGCTGTCTTACGAAACACATTCGGTCGCTGCCGTAAAACTAAAACATATGGATTTTCAGCCGGCAGCCTGCTACCTATAGCCACGCCAATCCGACCGATGTTGCCAGACTTGACGCCGATTCTTCTCGATCGACGGGAGACGACCGTCAAACGGAGAGATCGAAATAGCGGCGACACATTTCCATCCCTGCCGCGAGTGGGGGAGAGCGGACGAGGCGAGGACGGCACGTTTCGATGACGCGCAAGTCACGTGATGCGCCATCCGTTGCGAAAATTCCTCCTCCGTTCCCTCGTGTGCATACACCTTAAAGGGTATCTCTTTCTTACGGAGACAAGGACGTCACTAACTGTGCAGAAAATGGCGCACCTCTATTATATTTTCGGTGATTTTTTATTCGCTCCATATTCACCCCTGCTTTGTTTTTTTCATTCATTTATATTTGTGGCCCAATGGTGAGCAGTAGGCTCACCGAATTTCTGTAGCTCAAAGGCCCTAAGCACCTTTTAGTACTTACTTTGGCATCGCTATGCACTTTCCATACTTTCACCCAGCCATATATAGCATTCCTCTAAGAGACGTCAACCAGACGCTCGTGGGTAATTGCAAAAGCACTTAAAACAATCTGAAAATATGCCTGAAGACTGGCACTGTGGGCGAAACACCAAAATTGCTGTACGTTATTTTCCAGAGATGCTAAGCACCCACCTTTGTTTTATATACTCGTACAGAGCTGAAAAGTCGCCATTTTATGCAAAAGAAAAGTGCCTTCGTTAGATGACGAATTGCTCCCATTCGAGCGACACCATTATGTGGAAATTAGATTGCACCTAGAGCGCCTGATTTCCATGCAAGGAGTACGTGTTTTGGGAGTCATTGATGACTTTTAATAATCTCAAAGAGTATTCGACAAATGCCTAATTTTAAGAGAATATTGCAGGAGGTTTACTTACTACTGGTTGTAGTAGTGTATTTAGGTATTTCTCATTTTTATGCATATTGCATTTACCATTGTAATGTAAATTTCTAAGATGTACCTGTGCAGCAATGGTAGAGCAATTTAATATACCTAACGACTGTGGTCGTTAGGTATATTCCATGCTGTTCACTCAAAGTGTTTTTCATAAGCTTATGTACGTTTCTGTTTGACGAATTGCAGCTGATCTTTGAAGCTGTGCTTCTCTACGGTGGTGGAGGCCTGATTGCCATTGACAACTTGGTCCTCAATGACACTAGCTGCGCTAGCGACAAATGTACGTAAACATTTCGTTCATCTATCGTAACTATGATCTTCAGTGAGGTTAAAAGTTTCCAGGGCACGCTCTCATTGGAATACATGGTTAGTGGCCTGGGAACTTTTGACCCCACCCTGTATTTTTTCAGAGCTCACAAAATATCGTCAGTGAACATTGCATTACTGGTATGCTAACTGCACCTTTCTTCAAAATATATATATTCGCTGTAGAAAATACTGTCAATAAATGAAACTATGATAAAATTTTGTTGCCTTGGCCTAATCAACTTTTTTTTAAAAAATATTAATTTTGACAAAATTGAAAGATTTGTCTTTTTTAGGGTGAATATACTATGGAAGCTATATTTTTAAACAAATTGTTGGCCATATGCTAACTAAAGGCCTGAACAAAGATTTGCAAAGAACATTACAGTGTTTATGCAGGCCATTGCATTGAATGATCAATGTTATTCTGTAGTGAATTATTCAACGGAAACAGGAGCAAACAAATGCAGTATATGAGCTCGACAGGTATCATTAGCCAATAATAAACTCTGCTTACGGTGTGAACACAATAGGATTCATAGATATTCATTGTATTTTGCATTGCACTGATCGTTTTATCGTCGGATTTTCGACATCCAAACTCACTGTAGGATGAACAATTCCACTGAAATGTGAAGCCATTGAAAGTGAATTTGTTACACCTATCTGAAAAAAAAAATATCCTTGTCAGTATCGATGCTATTTTTTAAGACTGCAAGTCGTGGAGCAGAGGTTATTACCCTGTATTTTCTCTAAGTCAGATCAGTAGTCATGATTCTCCTTCCGGCTTCTTATGGCATCAAAGAAACATGAATAACCTTAACATATTAATCGGTAAGGTGTTTCTAGGAAGGCACACGTGCACTTTCGTTAGGGGATTGCTGTTATATGTAGTATTTATTATAGGTGGAGGAAGCTACCCTCACGGCCGCTTCTGCTTCATGTTTACCGATATCAGTGAACCAAGGTGTCTTCACTAGCTCCACCAGATTTGATTACTTGCTAAATATTTTCCAGTAAAGGACTGCAATATTGATTCCTTAAGTCTTAATTCTTTCATGCATAAAACTCCATTCTTGGGAGGACCCAAAGTTTAATTGTAAAAAAAGACGGAATCTTTACCAGGAGCAGATTTTCTCACAAAAAACGAAAATTCTAAATTTTAGTTCAAAAAACATAAGGGGGTCACCTGAGGTCACCACCTTGCAGTTAAAGTGTACTGGTCACTTTCAGTGAAGAATCGGAAAGAAGGCCTTCTTTTGCCGCAGGATCAAAGGGGCAACATAGGTAGCGCACATCCATCCAAATATTCAGGGCACTTGTATATATCACCGAGAACAGCTTTGTTAGAGTGATATAAAATAATATAAATCACCACTCTAAAAGCCTTCGAGCATAGTGGCCATTCCAGATGATAATCTTGAGCGTCATGTAGAGAGTACAGCTTTTCATCTCTAGATTCCTTGTTGTTAAAAACTCGGACTTCATGATTACCGACTTTATAAAGATAACAAGGGCAAAGCATAAGTAGTACGCTTGTTGTGGGCTGAAGGTGACCTGTTGGACAATGCAGAGGGTCGATGTCAGGAATCGAAGAATCCAAGACAGTTCGAGAATATATGTTGGGGGCTTGTGGGTGGCTACTCGCCAGTAACCACTGCGACGCCATTGTCGGACTCCTGCAGTACTTATCTGCTTCGAAGGGTCATGGGTCCTGGTGTGTTTACGTACTTTGATGACTGCTTTGCGCGACTGCGTCCTTGAAACGAGAGAATTAGATAATCGGGAGGCAACGCCCTCGCCCTGAACCAGCTGTTCTTATTCTGTTCTGAGCCGTTGGTCAGCGCACAACCCACAACCTCTGCTGTTCTGCCTCATCGTCTTTAGTCATCACAATACAAATGTGCGTATTCCCACAAGCCTGTGCTGCTGATGGCGCTCGATGGTGTTTTGTTTAGTTTTGTCACCTAAAAGGTCTTGGCTCATACCCACTAGGGGATTGGCCACACTGCATCTTATAACGCAAGTTTAGAAACCATCCTTGTTAAAAGAGAGAGAAATCAGATCAGAACAAGAAGAAGAATAGCTTACATTAAAAAAAGACAATAAAACGTGAATAGGAAAAAGCATCAAAAACCACATTTCAAAATTGGCAATTATCTGGTGGTACCACTAGCAGGGTATTCTTCCGGTAGTCTGAATGAATTTATGTAGTGTGGACAGAATAGCGCTGTGGCCCGCACCCAACTGACTGGCTCCCAACGATAAAAGAATGGATGCAATAAGTGCCAATTTCAACATACCATTCAGCCCCTCGAGAATTATTCGGTGAAGTGGTGTATCAGCAGCTGCTGAGCGCGAGTTGCAAGCATGCCAGCGTTCATTGTTCTCTTCTTCTGTGGTCAGCCCACTCGCAGCTACCGCTCCCATAATGTTTATCACCAGTCTACGTTGACCACGAACTTCAGTAGCACGGTGCTCTGTACTGGCTCAGTACAGCCCTTTATTTCTATATTTCTAAGCATTAGGTATTTATGAAACGTGTTCTTCTGCACTATCAACATAATAGAAACAGCACATACTTTTATATCTACAAAAGTATATCGGATCCACCGTCTAGCGCGCCCTAAGAACGATGCAGCTGGAATAAAGCCTGAAAAGTAGCATCTCCCATTAAAGCCCAAAGTAAATAAATTAGCTCTCTCACACTGTCAAAAGCTTTAAAAAATGCGCCATTCAAAATGCGACTCGTGGGGCTCAAGTGTTTGCACAGGAAAAATTGGAGAAAATTGGTTAGCCTAGGAATCACGGTGTTGAAAAGAGTTAACTGTGTTCTATTTCCAGTACCCAGAATACTTAAAGCTTTGTTTTCAGTGGTGAGCTCAGTAGGGTTCTTCCAGCTCAAATGAGCTTTCTCTTTCTAATATTTGTTTCACATCTTCGCCTCCTGATATGTATTTTTTACTGCTAGGCACAACCCTGATAAGTTCTCTCTCTCTCTATCTGTATGTTTTGCGTACCACAATTAGAGTTTTTGCTGAACCGTCACTGTATTTAGTCGCTACACGTACAGGTGCGGTTGATCTCCGCTCCTTAATAGTGTAGAATATATTACCGTTACTTTCCTTCTGTTTTTAATATGTTTGGTGAATTGCGAATCCGTAACAATGCAATCGCATCATTTAGAAGTCTTCTTCAACGGATTCGTGGTGTTTTTAGTTTATTATGAGCATTGCGGACTGGCGTAAGTGAAATGCAAGGCATAGAACGACTAACAGGGAAAGCGATACCACTGCGTGTACATACATTACACTTAAGTTATTTGCAGTATAAAGATAAACCTATTATAAACACTACTTCAATGTGTAGAAAACGTTTTGCTAGGGCAAAATTTGCCCGCTCATTAAGCAATGAATGCAAGCTTCCAGAATTTCGTTCTCAACTATTGAACATAGCAGGAAAGCCCCTGTAGACTCAACATTATAGCATATCCCCTAATACTGCAAAAGTAAGCATAGGTTTTGTATACTTATCAGCTCATATAGCAATAATTACTTATTTTCCTAAAGTAACGATATAGTCGTGGTTTTAGAATTGTAGTCAAAGATGATGGTGAACATTTGAAAGCACCACTAAGTTGAAAGGCAATATTCGTATACCTATAAACAAAAAGTCAAAGCTTTGCCACAAAGGTGAAGCAATTAACGCGATAGCAACCAATTGAAAGGTCACACGCAGAATGGAAAGCAGATTGAAACGTGCCCCACGTTTCTCACGCACAAAGAACGCACGAAACGTACTCACATGTACAGATGCACGCGAATAAGCGTCTCAATTGTTACTTCACTATGTGTAAAAAACGCGCGCTATTCGCAAATGGAGACTGCAATGATTGCAGAGACCTTTGTGCGCCCGGTAACTACAACAGAATCGTTCCAGGTAAAGCCCGAAGTTATCCAAGACGTAAGATCCTCCCCTACTTACCACCGCGAGATAAGGGTGCGCGAGGGAGCGTCGCTCTCCCCCTCTAAGCGTGGCACAGTACGCGTGGGAAATTGGAGGGTGCGCCGCCGTGCGATGTGGCGACGCGCACTCATTGCGCCATCTTGTGGGTAATGCTGAAAGCACAAGAATTCTCCCCTGAGATGCCTGTAAGCAGTGGTAAGTAGTAGGTATAAATAGCTTGCCGTTTGAATGGTGAACGACGTGCTCCCCAGTAGCTAAGTAGTTAACCCCTCGCGCTCACAATTGAGAGGACCGAAGTTCGATTCCGCGCACCGGAGTCGCTTCTGGTTTTTTTTTCTTTCTTGCATTTCCATGTAGATTCGTATACATAAACAGTAAGTGACGTCGACGTTGGCGGCGAAATCCAGCCGAGAGTGTCCATATAAATACTATCGCTATATTATTTCTTATATGTGTTACGCACCCATTCACAATACCAGAACCAGGGAACTTGTCAAAAAGAACACCCGGGCGGCGCTGCGACTGTTATTTCTTGCACATGCTCGCTTATTCAAGAAAAATGAAGTACATTTATCTCCACCTGAAGGAATGTAGCCAAAATAAGAAAAATCAGTTTAAACTTTCTAGCGTCAAGTTCAATTTCATTTGCATTTATTTAGGCGAGTTGTTTGCGAAACAGAAAGTTTTACCTTCATAGCCCTGTTTATTACGACTGTGATGATAGAAACAGCCGCTATGGAGTTTGCGAACTGTCATTTATGACGCTATGTTTTCTTGTGCCACTGTAGTGCATCTTGAATGTGATGTAACATAGCTCTAATCGCAAGGTTGTGATATAGGCTAACGAAGCAGCTAGTACGGCTTGTGGGGATTGCGGTAACTATTCACAATTTTCTACTGTGCAACGTTTTGCAGATGGAGGTTGCAACTTCGAGTCTGACTCGTGTGGATGGCAACTGAACAACTGGGAGCGCACAAGCACCAGCAGGAGCCTTAAGCCTACCAGTGATCACACCACCCAGTCACCCACAGGTGAGGCTGGCATAGGGGTCTCAAGTTACGCCTATCAACTAGACTTCAAGTATTTCTTAGATGTACATTTTACGTATCACTTATCAGAGAACAATACTATCGCGTTGTTGCGTTGGTGCGGAATACGGTAACCAAAAGCATATGTGGAGGAGTGGCCGTTTCGTATGACGAACTTTAGTGGTCAAAAATAAAAAGAACACTCAACATTCACAGATAGAGGCAAGCGCAGTAGTCGGTCACCAGGATTCTGATTAATTATCTAAATCCTGAATAAATATGATACTATTCTGAACACGGCAGATATTTAAAAATGAGTCGTGGTGCGCTCCGGCATCACCATTGGTGATCGCGTACAGTCAGAGTGACTTTAACCATCCACGTGATGCATACAATCTAACCGCATTATTTGAGCAACTTACAATACACTAGTCTAGTACGGCTCGCGCAACGTGATAAGACCAGTCTCGATTCGCTCCAATTAATCTCAATAACCATGAGAAAACTGGGGCAGAGCACCGCATGTAAGATGGGCGTTTCAGGTCTGCTAATGTCACCCAGCTATGTGGTGGGATGTTGCCTTCTTTATTTTCATGAGCCAGTTTCAAGCAGCAGGATTTACCCTGTGGTTGTGGCGCACACACTTTTTTATCATGAAACGTGACCAGATGATGCACATTGGCCTTAGACGTCAAGTAGCCAATACACTAAAAAAGTTTTTTGCCACGCCATGATGACGTGACGATTTTTGTCACGAATTTTTTGGACTTTGTGTAGTCGTGATGCCATAATAGGATGACGTTACCGCGTTAAGCTAACTTTATGGCGGACGTCGGCTACATGAAATACTATGACGAATAAGCAGATCATATACCCTACGGATTGTATACTCTGTTTCACCACTTTGGTTTGACACTGCCAAAGCTAAGGGGCAGAGAAACGTACTCCCACATACAAGTACCTTGAAAGTGGCGGGGTTGGCTAAAGTTGACGTTTCTTTGGTGTGTTTTACACCACATCGATACGTGATATTTTTGTTCTTCTTTGCATTACTTAATAACGCATTTAATAATTGTTGTCGGTTACCGCCGTTAGCTGTGTTTACAAATAAACAAGGCAGCACCCATGCAGAAGTGACTGCCCGCTTCAATCCGTACTTGCTCTTGCTATACGCCCACTGCGCTGGAAGCAGAAAACAAATGGTGAAATCACCCATCGATTCGTTTTATTTCACTCTCGTACTAAAGATGCAAGTACGTTCTGTCGATAGTAGCGAGATATGCTGCTTGCTTAGACGCACCTGCTAAGCCTAACGCGCCGCGACAGTGTTTAACCGAGAACGTTTCATCTCCAAATATTGTACATGCAACCTCGCACAGCATTCCGTGCGAGTCAGATCTTTTTTTCTGTGGAAACAAAAAGAGATAGAAGGAGCATTGCAGCAGGTGACGCGAATGAACGCGTCGACGGAGAAACAGACATCCGAGAACCACGAACAGGGTCAGAGAGAAACCGACACTGAGTGAAGTTATGCGCCGGTTGAAATTCTACCGATCGTCAGCAGAGCAACAAATCCGCGGTTCTTTAGCTTTCTCGTGTAGTTTTTTTAATAGCTTTACTGCATTTTTAACTTAATAAACTAGCCATAATACCTACAATTCATTGAGCAGACGCTGTGAATACAGTGAGCAGACGGCACGGCGCGAATGAAAACAGGGAAGGGCTACGCGCCCTTCTTATTGGCTGAAGAGCGCTCTACAGTGCTGAAGGAAACTTCTGAAACAGAGTATAAAAGATGTAATTTGTATTCAAGAAGCCTTCTAGGGGCGAAACTCCTTAAGCCGAGGGTCATTCGTCATCGATGTATGTAGTTGTAAGTAGCCACTTCTCGTTTATTTGTTGGAATGTCCGCTACACGGCAGTACTTGTATGTGATAAATAGGCAGCCTAGATGTGCGCTCGTCTCCGTGTTTTAAAACACGGAGACGCACGCACATGTAGGCTCTCTAGTGATGAATATATGATGAAAAAATGCGATGGCGGTACTATGAGTGTTCACTAGTTGGACGGACGCCCAGACTTGTAAACGACGGTAACGTGGAATTGTCGAAGTCTTAGACTACATCGTGCGAAACGACCAGAGGGATTGTTCGAGTTAGCTTGCCAGCACAGGGCGTGTTGGCGCTCACAACTTTGAAGGGCCTTACGTACAGGTACGGGCGAAACTTTGACGTTGCACAGACGATAGCAAGGCACTGTTTTTCTGTTGTGGAATAGTTGCCTTCTGTCTTTGATAGCGACCGGCAGGCGTAACTGACAACCCTTTCTTCTGCGTTAGACTTCTGCGCAAGAACCGCACTGAGACCTACGCTGCAGGCGTCGGGTTCTGTTTCTGTACGACCGTATTCGTCAAAATGTGCAAGTATCGGAGGAGTTTGCAGGTGTCGTTTCAGTTTCATAAATGCTTCAACTTGCACCGCTCTTCATTCGAATTCGATATCGGCCTCCGTGAGCTGCGTCAGTGGCTTAGTGACCTGCAAGAAATCTTTGACGAAGTGTCTGTAATACGCGCACAAGCCGAGAAACTTGTGCATGGCCTTGTTGTCGTTGGGTGACAGGAACGTAGCGATGGCATATGTTTTCTGTGGGTCTGCGTGCACTCCAGTCTTGCTGATCACGTGACACAAAACAGAAGGTCCTTGCACGCGCAGCAGCTTTTTTTCTTTGTTAAGGGTAAGTGCGGAACTCCTGACTGCTTGAAGTACGGATTCAAGGCGCTGAAGGTGTTCGTCGAAACTCGAGGAAAACACAATGACACCTCCAAGTAAACGACGCAAGTTTGCCATTTCAAGCCAGCCAGTACTATATTCTTGATTTCTTGAAGCAAAGCGCATAACCTTGAACTCAAACAGGCCATCCGGTTTTATGACGTCAACGTTTTTTTCTCTGTCTCTCTGTCGACATCGATTTGCCAATAGCCGGTTTTGAGGTTCATTGAAGAACAGTACCTCGCATTGTGGAGCTGGTCGTCTATCTGTGGAAGCAGGTCTTTCTTCATGACCTGGTTTATAAGCGATAGTCGATGCAGAAGCTTAGAGCTGCGCCCTTCTTCTTCACTAACACCATTGGAGACGCCCATGGACTTTGAAGGCTAAATGGTGTCCCGTAGCATTTAGTCGACTTGTTTCTTTTTGGCCTTGTGTTCTCGCGTCCAAACTCTGTACAGACTCTGACGTAGTGGCCCGGAACTTCTGTTACTATTCGATGCCTCGCGAGCCACGCCACCGTGGTTTAGTGGCTAAGGTACTCGGCTGCCGACCGGCAGGTCGTGGGATCGAATCTCGGCTACGGTGGCTACATTTCCGATCAAGGTTAAAATGCTGTGGGCCCGTGTGCTCAGATTTGGGTGAGGGTTAATGAACCCTCGGTGGTCGAAATTTTCGGAAACCTCTACTATGGCGTCTTTCATAATGATATGGTAATCATAATCAAACGGAAACTCACATCACATTGATACACACACGCACTGATAGCGACGAGCATAGCGTCGGCCGTTGATAAACTGACAAGCGGTAAATTGCGTCAGCATTTATACAAGTGTCCTTATCACTAGAGGCCACGCAAGTTGTAGAATATTTTGTGATGCTCGCTTTGGGTGCGTAACCTTAACAAAACGATCTGCTAAAGTCCTGAAGTTTCTCGGGCACTGCGGGCGTGGTTTGCTCTGATCATTACTTACAGTACAAAGGGCCACATTAAAACTGCACGAGAAATTTTGGGAATATGGAGGTTGAATGTTTTAGTGGCACGGAGTATCGTACGCATAGCTATTGTAAATGTGGCCTTTTACAGCATAGATGTTATGCTCGAGGCTGTCGTGTGTCACATATACAAAATTATCACAATGAACCGCCTCGCACTGACGTCGTGCTCCGCTTCATCTTCATCGTGTTCTTTCTTCCTATCCTGCTTCGCTCACGGAACATGGACCCCGATGTGACAGACGTACACTGCGATAACCTAGATGTCGTGACAAAACGCGTGCTCAAATAAAGGGAGAGAAAGAAAAAAGTAATAGAGAGAGCTTCGTGGCAAAAAAAAATTCTTTGCAAGATTCAAAACTGCATAAACTGTCAAGGTATGCTAGAAGTTCGAATCATAGCCTCGCTTGGTATACTGTACCATGCAAAGGGGAGAAAAAAGGAAGTCATGGTGAGAAGAAGGAAAAGGAGGAGTACGAAAAGAAAGGTAGTGGTGAGTTACTGTGGAATTGTGAAACTGTGAATGTATTCCTAAATAATGATTGCCACGTGTAAATTTTGCTCTGCTCATAGTGTAAATAATTTTTTTCTAAACGAGATTTCTAATTCTAAACAACGAAAAGATTTTGTCTACTGTTTGGTGGATGCTTCATTTGTTTATTATTGCAACTTCTGTTTCAAGCTTCATAAGCCATATCCGGCATATATAAATTAACGCCTTCGTATGCCCAAGCATTTCTTTCGCCACTATTGCAGATGTATAATTTTTAGTTGAGCAAGACGGCCTTGCAAGTAAGAGCCTTTAGTGAGTTTAAACTTTGTACATATTGTGACATCACGGTAGCCTCAAGTCAATACGTAAATATTGCTTGAATAGATCAAAAACTTTGTCCCTGTAGGAAGTAGTGCATTGAAAGGGTTTCAAATCAGCGGCGCCGAAAGAATACGGAAAGTAGAATTACCCCCATTTAGCTTCATTCAGACAAATTTTTAGTTGCCAGATTGACACGACATGAAAGCCTTTCTGCTTTTTCTTCCATAAAGCGAAACTAATCGAGGACGATTTTTCGCGCATACTTTCTGTTCGATATCACAGGCCGATTCGTGCTGGCAAAGGCTCCTGGTGGCCGCATGGTGAGCCCTCAAAATTGGTATGATGCTACTCAGCCGATGTGTTTCCGCTTCTGGTACTTCCTCGCCGGTTCAAGTGCGGAAAATCTCAAGGTCACTCAAGTGGTCAACAAAGATCGTGAGGTCACGCTATGGAATGATGCCCCATATCAAGACAACAGCAAACAGTGGCGTCAAGCATCCGTTAACCTACCCGCATACAACAAAACACCTACAGTAAGTTCATCTGTGCTCCTTCTAATTTGCCTGTGGCAAAATTGTTCGTTAGTTCCTTCATGTTGACTATTCAAATGTTCTTCAGCACCATAGAGTTTTTTTATAAATACACTACAGAAAGCTCTCGCGCTAGTGCCTATGAGAGCTTAAATGCATGGCTCTTCATAGCACATGAGAATGATGGGTAGACCATGAATTTGCCTATATTTCGTGCTTTCGTATGCCTGCGCTCGGCTTCGCGGGGTTGAAGCAGCTCTGTCAAGAAACAACAATTATAAATGATTCATCTGTTTCACTTCATCACACAACATTGTTACGCTTCATCACTGGTCATTTAAAATCGACTCTCCGAAGGCACAGTGGTTCATTCTTTTATTCGAAAGAAAGCCAAACATCGCCATAAACAGTCAGTAGTTCGTTCACAGCCCGCAAGTATGAAGAATATAGGCTAATTGGTGTACTACCCATCAGTTCCACGGTTGCTGAATAATCGCAGCGCCAGAGTCGCCTCTAGTTATTTTAGGAAGCTCTCTATTCGACACCACACGGAGTTGCATTTTTTCAGAAAACATAAAAGGTATGGCGAGATAGAGGCTTTGATTTTGAATGTATAAATATTTAAACGCTCATATAAGCGAACAAATCAGGCAGATCGTACGCACTGCGCATCAACGTTATGCGAACTAGTCACGATTGCCTGGGCGGTATTGTTTCGTTTGCAGCCAGGAGCAATATTTTTTTTCAGTGGACTGTAGTCAACATCGACGAGGCTTTGAAATATCAAATGGACTATTACGTATAAAAGGTAGATTATCTTCAGACGTAAAGTCGCCTCTGATGTCCGGGCATACAGCCAACAACATCATGTTTTTTTTTTCTTCAAGCACAGGCTTTGAACTAAGGTGGTATGAACGCACGTGGCGGTGTGCACAACTGGGTATTATAAACACCCGTTTTGGGGCATTCCTGTGGATTTGAAGAATTTTAGACGCCACAGAAATTTTTTAATTTCTAATTAAGCCTAGCTGTATCTTCTGTTTACCAAGGTTTTTTAATGATAGGAAGTCTTGTATATTTATGGAAGGGGTGCAGACAAACATGTGTGGGTGACTGGGGCAAAAAATGTTCGATAAAGTACGCATGATTTCAAACAACTTTGCTTTTGTACATGACATGCTATGTTTTACTAACGTAAAATAATAATGACACAACTCTTCCTGTAACAAATCATAAGTGAGCAATGTAGAAGTATCGATGTAACAATACCTATGACTACGTTGAACGTTTTTGGTAAGTTTTTAAAGGGCATACCTAACATAATGTTTTTTCTGCTCTATATACAATATATCAATTTGTTGAAAGCATGAACAACACACTCCTTAGCCAATTAAAATGGAAATCAAGAATAAGTTTTTTTCAGTTCCACATACACACATCCGTACACACCGGAGCTTTTCGCATCTTCCAGTTCAGTCTACTGTCGTGGGTTAGTATGCTAGATGTGTCAAAACCGCAAATGAATGCAGTTGTACGGTGTTTTGAAATCCTTACTTAGCACTTTGCGATTGCTTGCGTCAGGCCTTCTAATGTTTATGTATAGTTTGGGCTCCCTGGAAGAACCCAGCATTACAACAAGAGGGGCAATATACAAAATATGCATTTCTGTCTGCGCAGATTGTGTTTGACGCCACAACATCTTATGCCGCGGGAGCAATTGTAGCCGTAGACGACATCAGCCTCGGCAGTGCTCTTTGTCCTTCTCCCGGAAGCTGCTCCTTCGAGGAGGACATGTGCGGGTGGATTACTAAAAAGATGAACAGTGCGCAGTGGTACCGGCACCGGGGTGCAACAGCACTTAACACAACAGGTGTAAAGAATGACCACACCTTGGGAACAGACAAAGGTGAGACGCTCCCTATTTTCCCTGATCTGCTGTTGTTTCCTAAGGCTTTCAAGCTGAAGGAAACGCTCGTCTTTCTCTGTCCCTTTATCCGCCATCTGGAGCTTTTTCATTACAGTGTTCTTCAATACAAGTAGCTTATGGCACTGTCATTGGAAGCCTTTGGAATTGAAATTTTATGCAACCATGCCATGTCTCTCGCACAGCTCATGCTAGAGCTCAAGACACAATTAAGACAAGTAAGAGCTCGCGCTCATGTTGGTCTAGACGCCGCAGTCCACGGCGGCTTCCTTTAGCCGCAAAATAAATTGGTGAGATCGCAGCGCGGCTACGTCGGCCGACTTCTCGAGGTATTTCTTACTCTCTTGTTGCTCCTCACCCTTTTTCCCGTGCGAGCTGATTCCCTTTATCCTTGTGATATGTCATTTAGAACATGTTGGAGATGCCTGCTTCAAAATTCGCGTTCGGTGACGTTCACTTCAGCGATATTGCGAAGAACTAGGTAACTTTATCGGCAGTGATTCATGCTGAGCCAGGTATCATCCTTGGATCTGCATACTGAAAAAACCTTATAGAATCAGTGCAAGCTTTGTATACCCCTCGAGACAGCGTGTGTTCGCAACATACATAAACATCCTGGATGAAATCTACAGGGGATCAACTGCCACTATAGTGTTACATAAGGAAACCGACAGTATTCCGATATAAAGGTGTAAGACAAGGGGATACCTAAAGAAATAAAATAAGAGTTCTACATATGTTGAGGACGACGCCCTGAGCAATGAAAAGTTATAGGTGTTCTAAGGAACAAGGAGATGACAGAGTGTATCGTGGTACAAGCAGGCGTTAAGTACATGGCATTTGAAGTCAACAAGAAATGGCCATGGGCCGGGCAAGTAGCGCGAAGGCAAAACAAGCACTGGTAATTAACGTTCACAGACTAGATTCCAAGAGGACTCAAGTGTGTGAAGAAGAGACAGAAAGTTAGGTAGGCGTATAAGATAAGAAAGTTTGTGGATATAAAGTGGCAGCAGACACAGGACCAAAATGACTGGCGGAAAACGGAAGATCTTTCGGTCCTGCAGTGGGCGTAGTGATGATGATGATGATGATGATGATGATGATGATGATGATAGCAATGATTCCTCGTAATAGCTTCTGCGCACTCACGGAGCGTCTCATTTCCATCTCCAAGAGATGTATAGCATCGCTGCAAAACGCAGTCATAAAAATGTTCATGAAGAATGATATTTATTGTTTTACAACCTAAAGAAATTTTCCTAGCAATTTTGATTTACTTTACTTTGATGCAAGCGGTGACTTTTCATTGCACCCAGGAAGCAAAAAAAGAGTTGTTTTGACATTTGGTGGCAATGCGAGGGTCGACAATGGGTAGCGAAAAACTCAGAAAAATTCGCGTTAAGTTCGAGTGAATACGATATTTTCTACGTCATCTAATAACAACTGAATTTCACCAAGAGTAACACACAATAATACGGCCGTAACTTGATTCTGGCAATCTTACCATCGATTGTTTGTATTTGCTACTGTATATAGTAACAAATGACCTTGGCTTTCGACCTTTCGTTTCTCACAGTGATTGTTCCACCGTTCTTGGCTTTCCAGGGTACTACCTGCTCCTCGACGCAGCTGACACGGCTAGTTCTGCCTCCGGCAGTCTACAGAGTGAAATGTTGGCCCTGGGTTCATCAGTGTGCTTCAGCCTTTACTATTGCATAAAAAAGAACTGTGAGTATTTTTTAACGAAGCATGGATTCGGAACAAATAATGGTGCAATTTGTTGTCAAGTAGTTGAAAGAGACGCAAGTCATTGGTGACAATACTCAAAGTCAATAAAAATCACAAAAAGCGAACTCACTTTTCACTAAGCTTCTGCATACATGTTAGCATAACATATTTCAAGTAGTTAGTTTGCTCTATGTCTGTTTCTACCACTTCTCTATAGTACGAAACATTTCCTAATTTTGTTAATTTCTCCGGCTATAACTGCACTATAGTTGTTAACAGCTTGTTAAAAGCTTGAATTTTCAAACTGCTGCCTTATTTGTGGGCCCTCAGGCATTCTCAAGCGCTTTTTTAGACGAGTTTTGCTTGGTGGGCTCCCAACTTGTTGAAAAAAAAACATGTGAGAATTATTGGACATAAATAAATAATCATTATCGCTAGGCTAATATGGCCATCATCACCATCATTCTTGTCAAGTCTCCTAAGGACATATTCAACGAACTTCGGATAGACCAAATTCAAAGTACGAAAGACGAGCCGAGTGTTTTAAACTTATGTGCTGAATAAAGCAAGCTCTCATGGGAATCATTTAATAGAAACTTTCAAATACAGACACAAAACACTAAAATGTCTGTTTTCATGTTTTTCACGCTCTGCCCACTTGAACATTCGCTGCTCTCGTGTGTAGTTTCCCATGTGCAGCTTCTTAAGACTTCAAAGCTTGACCTCATTGGTTGTAACAGCAGTTTCATGGTCACAATTGGACACTGTTGTTGGGCTGATACATCAACTTAATGTTGATGTCAGCTTGCCTGAAACACAATAGTGAACCTGCATTTGGAATCAGGAGTGCCAGAAAGCCCTGCAGACACATCTATTGGTCTTACCCTACACTTTTTTAGAGCAGAAGGCACTCACAGAAGAGCGAAACAGCAGAATTCTGCCAGTATCTCCGGTTGTAGATTCAGTGACGGCATTTTGAAAACTATTTTCATTGAAAGCGACACTTCTAGACAACTGTTAACTTAATTTGTGAGAATTTGTTGGTAAAAAGTTATGCTAGACCTATTCATTACACGTGATTAGAAACACACTTGCCGGTTAACAAAATATGGCTCTATATCTCGTGTTGTCTTATGTTATTAATATAAAAGAAATAATATATAGATTGATCCTTTGTTGAAACGAGCAAGGGGTAAAAAGGGAGAAGGGCAGTCAGCTAAACCAGTGCTGCAATCGATTGGCTTGCGTATACTGGCGAATGTGGAAGAGAGAGTATATCACTCTTGCAACCAGCGCAACAGGTCTAAATATTCAACTTCTCTAAGGATAGCTGTACTACCCAAACCAGCTGCACCAGCGCAGCAGTCATCCCGTCATGAAAGATCAACTCCACTTCCAATATTTGCCACGGGAGCACACCGACTGGTGCGAAGCTTATTTCACCTTGAGTTGCGGTCTACTGTATCAGCCAACAAACTTCAAATCACTGGGCAGTATTCTCCGACTCAAAAGAAGTTCTAGGATGTCTTTCCTAAGCACCTCATCGTGGATCCAATGAAGAATCAGCGTCAGAAATACGAAAAAGACTGCATTATGGCACTGCAAAATGACATAATGGCGTGTATTTTAGCTACGAGGGGTATTTGTGGGCAAGTCACTGCAATATCTCCGGCAATGACGTGCCTGATAAACCTATCAGAAATATCCCCAGAAACAACCCTTGTTTCTGCGCCTTTTATATCATTCGCCAATGGGTAAAAATGGAGTCGTGGTTTGACCACGGGACGTGTTTTAGCATGCTGATACGCAGCGGCAGCCCCAATTGTGGGTAACCCCATAGACATAATTTACACAAAAATCATTCCTTTTCTAAATTTCCTAGTGAGGTCAGAAAAGAGATGGAAAGTGCGCCAAATCGAGAGGAAGATATTTTCCGCGGAAGCTATCCCTTCTTGATTTGCAGCGTTCGTTATTCTTTCGTTATAGTTTTGTTAGCCAGTTCCTATCTGCTCATTTTCAGCATTGCTATGAACCCTACGTTTCTTCAAGTTTATACTTGCATTGACTTAATAGGCATTGCAGAGAAGTGCTGTTCAAACAGAATTTCAGTATTCATTGACCAGGGCCAAGAGTTAAGTAAGGGGTGCCTTGTACTCTCACCCCACCAAATATTTCCAGGAAGTTCTTTATAAATATAACTTATGTTCTCATCTCTTTCACAGAAAACGTCCTTGCAGTTTGCAACCACTTATAACTCACATTCGAAGGCGTTCTATCAAAAAGCGTCAAGAAGAGCGCCAATTACCTCAGATATAGGTGTTAAAGAGCGTTAACATTATCGTAAAGACCAATTCTAAACTACTGGGTTCCTGAATCGAATCCCTCGGGCTCACTCAGATTCAGACCATGCCGTGCTTGTGAGTCCGGGTGAGTAATGTTTTGGTTAGTCTCAGCTGAAATGAGTGCGGTTGAAAAAAAATTTTGTGGGCGTGAGTGCGAGTAAGTCCGCCTCAAAAAAAGTGTCCTGAGCCAGAGTTCGAGTGAGCCCTAAGGTAACAATATACCTCGTGAGTGCATATGAGTGAACTCCACAATTTTCGCCGACATATGGAGTCATTTTCTTGTTAAGGAACCTATTCTCCTTGATTTTTTTTTCCAGTGGCGTCTTCACAAGTTATTAAGGTTGATATAGGGAAGAGAATGTTCTGCAGAAAAAATAGTAGGTGTATCTCGTGGTAGTGGTCGTAAAAGCAGCGCTAGCTTTTCAATCCGCGTTTCAATCAGAATAGCATTGCAACTGGCTTGAAAAAATATGAAAGCTTGATCAAGGCACAAGGGGTTGCTCTTGTGATATGAATGCCTATGAACTTGCTTTTTGCGTCATATTCGAACAGTTCGTAGCCTGTGCTGTGTGTTGCCGCCCTCTCCCTGTGCGTGCGCACGGGGGTGGGCAGGGGGGCCACCACTCTCTCCAGTCTCCCGGTAGAGGAGAAGGGGGGGTGCAAAGTCGGCAACATACATTCACTGCAAAGCATCTTCACACCCCCTGAGGGAGAACCCTGCATTCGCAAGGTTATAGCTCTCGTTCTTTGCGTTGTGACGGCACAGCATCGCTTTGTAATAGGCATTCTATCGTATAAAATGAATACGCTAATGCTCGTTGTGAATGCAAGAAGTGGGTCGCCGCACCTAACAGGGACTGGTGAAGGGGATAACACAGGTGCACTCCAGTTCTTCATTTCTCCAGTCTTGCTTACGTACTGCGCCCTACTTCTTGCGTTCACAATGAACCGTTACGAATTAGCCCAAATGACCTTTTAGACATGCTAATGCCCATACGTTCCTCTATATATGTGCTCTTCCCAGCTGGAGCAACCTTGGCTGTTGCATTCCACGACCAGACTGGCTCAATTTCTGACCTTCCACACACCGTCCAAGCCACTGCGCCCAGCGAATGGACGCGTCTTTCCATCGAACGCTCGGATCTTCCCGACGTATTCTCGGTGAGCTGCCAAGAAGATTGAGTTACCACTTGAGATACTGAGGCCTAAAATTGCCCTTAGAATGCACGTTAGACCAACGAGTTACACCTCTTCTGAACATATTTGCTGCCTGTGATGTGTATTTTGTTTTAGCTTGGACAAAAATGTCGACATTCAGCTATCGAAGATTTAAAGAAAACAGATGATCATTTGTACGAATGCCGAATTTTCGTCAGCATTTGTTGATTCGTTTAGCATATCAACCGTATGACCTCAATTTGTACAGTGTTCTGATTCTCATCAAAAGTTTCTTCCATGTCCTTACAGTACCGGCATATCACCGTTCTATTTCGTGAAGTAGATAACATTATTTGTATCGATCAACCTTATCTGTAAAATATAAATAAAATTAGGAGCGTGGTATGTGACTAGGTACCCATAAACCAACTCTACAGGTGATAAAGATAGTAAAAATATCCATTTAGAGAAGATTTACAAAAAATTCAGCAATGTTAAATTTAGCAAAAAAAACTTTATTAGCATTGCTGCACAGTTCCTGAAGAAAGGCTCTGAGATGTCACGTTGAGAACGTACACCAGATTTAAGTAAAGGTTGTGCGATTTTGCGTGAACTTATTTTTCAGAGAAAAGAAAAACTGCGAAAGGGCTCACTGAGCTGAGCTGAAGATTCATGGTACAATGCAGTTCTTAATACCAAGCCACTAGTTCAGTGGCAAGAAGGAAATAATTTTACAATGTTGACAGAATGAAATATCACAGAAGAAGGGTCTCAAAGCGCTACTGCGCTTTTTGTGATCGACAGGACTTTCTAGATGGTTGTAGCCAGAACGCCCTTCCTGTGGGCATTTTTGTTTTATCATGAGTGCACGTGCGTTCTTTTTACTCTCTCTCCACCCCTCTTTCTTGCCCCTATTTCCCCACCCCCAGTGCTGGGTAGCAAACCGTATGCCAAATATCTGGTTAACCCACCGGCCTTCCTTTTTCTCTCTCTCTCACTCACTCTCTCTCTCTCTCTTAAAGAGCGTAATGGGAAACATTTTATTCAAAAACAAAAAATACAGACGTGCACATGGAAGTAATCTATGTAATACGTGAAATTGAGCATTATTTGACAGAATGCGCCTATATGAACAAATGTAACTAACGTGTACAACAATATCATTAATGCCCAGGGGCTGGGCCACATCGCGATACCATGATATCCTGACAATATGCTCGAGATGTTTCCGAGTCTCCATAGCTCTGCATTCTGATACATTAAAATGTATTTGTATCTCAGTGGTGACATACCTTTAGGATTTATCGATTATATCATGACAGCGTACGGGACACAGACATTTATTCGTTATTATCGTCAGAAGTTTTTACAAAAGGGAAATGAAGACATTTTGTAATAAGCTAAGCAAGGGCGTTCCACCATTCGGTGATAAAGGAAGAGCAGTTAAGAGTTCTCCATACACTCCAAACGGCCTGTGTAATAAAGTGCTAGACGCCACTGACACTAGCATCGTGAAACAGTGTTGTTGGCCTCTACCACCTAAATTCGTGGCCTCGTGAGGGTGGTGCGGTGCGTCTATCTTTCAATAAAACTTTTTTTCTAGTGACGAGTCATTTTGCGAGTTCAGGATTCTCGTATTTGGGGCATTCTTATGCTTTATGAGGGGTAAACTATTTAAGAAGCTGCTTTTTCTTCAGTGCCAATAACGCAATTACATTCTCAGCAAAGCTAACTGCATGTATAATAATTAACCCCTGTATGTTCCCAATTAAATGCTGTTAATAAAGAATTTAGGCGATATACTTCTCTTGCAAGATTGTATGAACTTTTACACTATTCCCGATACTATTCGGCAGTTAGGGATGTTTTCGTGTTAGCATCAGCATCCCAGAAACAAAGAGGAATTTCGGTAACTCTATTCTAATCCTATGTCTGCATCTGCATTTTGGTATACTTCTTCGTCTCTTTGCAAATTTGCCAACAAAATATCGCTTCATGACAAGGAAAAATTTGTCTCAGTAAATAAATTTCTGGCTTGCAGCCAATCATTTCAATATCTATGTTCCACAATACTTTTTCGAGCATATCTACCCAGGCCTGATAGAAACTAACAGTAGGCTACATGACATTATACCACATCTCCGCTGTACCGCGCATGTGAAAGTACTACATGACATTTATTTTCTCGAATGTGTGACAGCTGCACGTTACAAGATGCATTCGGCAGTGTACTTTACAGCAAAGAATACTCATGTGCAAGTCAATATACTGGGTTCACAAAACGGAACGACTGTAGTGAAGAAGTTGATACCCGGCATAGTCAAAAGTACACGAATTGACTTAAGTAATGGCCATATTTATTTGTCTAAGAATTGTATCCGCAGTAAGTCTAGCATGCTAAAAGACCTAGTGCCATCTACCAACAGCATGGGTTAATGTTGCGTTACGCAGGTTGTCATCACCGGTCGGACTGCACGTGGACGCAGTGACGTCCTCATTGACGATATTGACGTACGTAGGGGAAAATGCCCAGGGACAGCAGGTACCACTATAACAGCCGGACCAGGTACGCTCCAGCTTACGCTGTTACACTCAATGCACTGTTATCTTACGGATATCTTTAATATGGTGCACTTTACCAGTGTGAATAGGTGACACGTCACCAGACGCTAGCTTTTACACTTTTCATTATGTGCTTCACAAAATGAACTGTGGTTTTGAATGTGTGCGAATCCGACACATGGGCGCGAGTCAACATAGAACGAAGGTTTCACTACTGATGCCGTAAAATGTTTGAAAAATTGCAGGAACCGTGCAAAATTATGAATGATATGCAAATGTGTCACAATGTCAAAAAGTTGACACAACGACGCATATGTTCACGTAAATTATGGTGTCCGTGTCACATTGAACACACAGCTATGTGTCAGTCGAAACCGTGCATTTTCCGTCCCACTTGTCAGCCGCCAGAGAGTGTTTCTTCACGTCACGCACCCATAACGATTATTACCACTGTTCATAAAACAAAAAAATAGGTTCAACCTGCACCGTTTAAAATTATGCGTGGTCTTCTTGGCAGAGCCAGTATAAAGAGAACGACTTCATCGCATAATTAGGAACTGTTATTTTCCTTGGCGCACTTGTTTCCCACAGCTCAGGGACGTTCTCGCCTACTGTTTCGCCCATAACTTATGCACTAGTAACCGTCCGTAGGGTAACCCTGTTATTCAGTGCGTAACTGGTGCAGAGCAGGCTCACA
This sequence comes from Rhipicephalus microplus, assembly GCF_013339725.1. Classification (NCBI taxonomy): domain Eukaryota; kingdom Metazoa; phylum Arthropoda; class Arachnida; order Ixodida; family Ixodidae; genus Rhipicephalus; species Rhipicephalus microplus. The sequence goes on from NC_051169.1 coordinate 110,196,065, forward strand.
GTATCTGTCAGCCTGCCTTGCTGCGTCAAAGCCTTTCCTTTTGGAAAGGCTTTGACGCAGCAAGGCAGGCTTTCCTCTTGGAAGGTGCTTTTCCATCAAAATCTCTGCGAATGAATCTGCTTACCGAAATACATGACCGCAAAAAAAGTACCAGGGCAGCGATTTGGCAAGTCGTTTTCATGATCACCCAAACCTGTAGCATTTGGACGTTGCTCAACAGTCGAGGGACCATTACATCGTATTAGCAGTGACCAGAAACGGGTAAATCGCAAAAAAGAACTTCTGGCAGAAGAAGCCATCACGTCACTGGCCACCTAGGTTGAGGCAACTTATTCCACTTGGAGTCATTTAAAAAAAATGCTCACATACTTCATGGAGGGCTGTGTTGATTTTTAAAGGGCCACTGACCACCCCGTGTTCAAAGACGTGGAGGTGATTTTCTCCTCTCCTTCCTACACACTCTGCATCCTCCTCACCTTATACTTCTTGAATGCATGTGAACAATATTAGCACTAAGCGCTTGATCCTATCAGGATTCGCACTTCTCGGCTGCACGCTGTTATGGCTTCTTGCGCAATTGTATAATAAAAAAATAAAGTTTGATCGGTTGATTGTGTCCAATATTCATGCCAGACAAAGAAAAATGGATGATCTGCTGCATGGCAAAGCAGTGCAGGAGACTAAACGCATGTGATATTTCGCGTATATCAACGAATCGAGAGCTTGTACGTTGTAGACGTCATGGGAACTACTGTCTACGTCTTAGCTGTGCGCCAAGAAGAATGAGAAATATCAGGAAAGATTATTGCGCTCTTTTTTGTATTTTAGAATCCTGGTAAAAGGAATTTTATTCTAGCCTGGCTTCACAAGAACAAATAAAGTTCTGGTGACCAGCTCGCCCTTGATTCCATCACGTTTTCCAGCTGCTGCATCGTCTCGCGCGCGCTGTTAGCGATGGAAGAAATTCCGGTCCAGAGAGACTTGTGCATGATGAAAAGCACCTAGATGACCGACTCTACAACGCATTTTGCGTTTTACCAAAGCACTAGCGCGTCAGCAGAGGGGTCACCTCACATCGATAAGCCTCGTGCACAGAAAACGGTTACAGTGTATTCACGCGCACAAATGATGAATGCTCACAACGTTACCCGTCGCTTGCTCATTTGAAACGTCCGCTCATTAATAAGGTGAGAACACGTCGAGAGCAGGTAATCAAGAAAGTGACACGCGAGGGGTAATTTTGTATAATTGTTCTTGCCTTCCTCACCACCAGCCGGCTGCGTGAAGCCACGACAGTGGTACACTCTAAAAAATCTCATTCTTACCTAAGCATGTGTTTCAAGTTTTTTTACACGCCTAAAGCATACGTGATATTCCTCCACGCTTACCGATCAAGCCTACTAAGAGTGAAGAGTGCCATACTCTTCACGCATAGCAGGCGTAACATATGAACCACGTTTCCCGCGCTTATCATGGTGTGATGGCTGTGCGCGCTTAAAAACGACACTGGTTATCCTCGCCAAAGGAGGAAAGAGACTGGTTGCATGGTGGAGTGACGCAGCTCCCTCTCGCGTCTCTCCCTTGCGATCAGCTTGTAGCACCGGTTGATGCCAGCGTGGGCTACTTCTTCGAAGCAAGCTTTGCTCAGAAAGCTGTTCTTTTCTCTCCACCTTGTGAACTTGGCTAGTGTTAATGCCCTGCATAAAAATTGCACGAGATAATATCGCGAAGGATGTTGAAACTAGCAAACTAACAAGCGCTTTTGGTAAGCCGTGCTCCATTCGAAGGATGCAGAACAATATTAGGTGTTTGACAACCCATGTGATAAGCTGACACAAGAAACCGTTGCAAATATCTATTGCTTGCTGTTATTGAGTACGACAGAAGGATAACTAACATTCTTACCTATATTGTCCAACCGTCCGTGAATTGCAGGTGAGTGGCCGCAATATACACACCATCTGTGGGCAATGGCTGCTCCAGAACCATCAGACCGTGGCGGGTTTTCTCGCATGAACTCGGCACAGTAATAATCTACACTCTAAAAAAATATCGAGTAAAAAGGGTGTCTTTTTTGTCTTACAACAGTAATCGTCATCAGGATTGCGTGCGCTTCCTTTCTTGAAGAATCGGCACTGACCACTTTCCTATCGAGAATGCAATGTAACCTTGATAATAGGCATGTTGATCGTGACCGGAATGTACCGGGCGCGGGGCCATAGCGCAAGGATGGAACGCAATATAGATGACTATTATTGTTGTGGGACAAAAAGACACCCTTTTTACTCGCTCTTTTTTTAAAGTATGTGCTTGCAACGCCCACGTTGCACGCCAAGAACGCCTACGAAAGTAAACATGGCAGAAATATCTGCCTTGCAGTGCCTGAACGGTGTTAAAACCCAAATACCTCGCAACAAACACAGTGTTTCAGAAGCGCGTCCTTCGAGAGCCTTCCGAAGTAAAGTTCCGTGTTTGCTGCAACAGGCGTGACAAGAAGGCGAGGCGAATGAGCATGTGCCTCGTCATGTTCATCGTTGAGAACGCTCTCCCTTCGGGCAGACGGTGCCGCCTATCGTGGCTCCCGTATTAGGATTTCTATATGCGTTACGACCAATGTTTACACGTGTTCGCCACGGGATTGTAAGCGTGTGATATCCGTTGCACATGCGTACACTGCTCGCCCACGCGTGCACATTTCATTTCATTTCATTTATTTACTCTCAAGGCCGAAGCATTACAGAGAGGAGCGGGTATACATCGTACAGAAAATCAGGAAATACAGCAAATCAAAATTATATGCGCACAATGGCGATCTGAAAACCATAAAAGAAAAGAAAGACTGCGTGATGTGAAGAAGAGGCAGGGTGGTTGTAACAACAATGTTCAACATGGTTGCGTCTTTGAATGACACGCGCACACAAAAAACTAACAACAGAAAACACAGCGTGACTTAAGTGGCGAATTTACGCGAAATGGTTAGAGAGGGCATTTTTAAACAGAGTGAGGTCAGTGATAGCAGCGATAGGGGCGGGAAGGTGGTTCCACTCATTTGCAGTTTTCGGGATGAATGATTCAAAATATAAATTCGTGCGGGCGCTAGGAACGCCCACTTTAAACTGATGATCGTTGCGTGAGGAAACGTACGATGGGGGCTGGAAAAGAGTGTTGCTAAAAGACGGAATACAATGAAAGATCTTATGGAACAGGCAGAGGCGAGATATTTTACGCCGCAGTGAGAGAGTGGGTAAGTGAAGATTGGCTTTCATCGAGGTAACACTGGACGTGCGATGGTAGTTGGACATGACAAAACGTGCCGAGCGATTTTGAACCGCCTCGATGCTGTCAGCGAGGTAATTGGTATGTGGATCCCAGACTGATGACGCGTACTCGAGTTTGGGTCGGACTAATGTTTGATAAAGCAGAAGTTTAAGGTTAGTCGGAGCCAAAGAAAAGTTTCTGCGCAGATAACCTAACGTGCGATTCGCATTGTTTGTAATATAATCGACATGCGTGTTCCAAGAAAGATTGTTAGAAATATATACTCCTAGGTACTTGTAGGACGAAACCAGATCGAGATTGCTGTGGTTAAGTGTGTAGTCGCACGGTACATTATGAGAAATACAACGGGAAATTCGCATAGCCTTGCATTTAGTAACGTTTAGCTTCATTAACCATGCGTCGCACCATGATGAAATGTGATCCAGGTCTGTTTGAAGGGCAAGATTATCTGCGATAGTCCGGATTTCACGGTAAATTACACAGTCATCGGCAAATAGTTTGATGGATGATGAGATGTCTTTAGGTAAGTCGTTGATGTAGATAAGAAATAGTAGGGGACCAAGAACTGAACCTTGCGGAACGCCGGACGTTACGGGGCTAGTCGGGGAACAATGGTCGTTAGCAGTTACAAACTGGGTGCGGTTAGATAAGAAACATTCAATCCACTTTAAGACGTTAGCATCAATATTTAGCGCGTTTAGTTTCAGAAGAAGTAACTTGTGGCAGACGGTATCAAAGGCTTTTGAAAAATCTATGAAGACACAATCAACAGTAGATGAACGATCAGCAGCAGAGAATAAATCGTTAGTGAAGGCCAGAAGCTGTGTCTCACATGAATAATATTTCCTAAACCCGTGTTGGTGAATGCTAAAGAAGGCGTTACTTTCAAGATAACTCACGACGTGGGTGTAAATTACATGTTCGAGAAGTTTGCATGGTACACTGGTTAGTGAAATGGGGCGATAGTTCCCGGGACTATGAGCGTTTCCTGATTTAAACAAGGGAACCACCTTCCCCACCTTCCAGTCCTCTGGGAGAACACCTTCTTCTAATGACTGATCAAAAAGTCTCGACAGAATAATTGAGGAATGAATGTCAGTGTTTTTCAAAAATTTAGAAGAAATGCCATCGACGCCAGGTGACGACGAAATTTTTACGTTTTGGATCAACTTGCGTATGCCGGCCCGGTCAACGTGTACAGAATTCATCACAATGAAATCGCGAGCTTGAACACCTGGAAGGACGGCAGGAGTAGTGCTCGTAAAGAATGAAGAAAATGCATGGTTAAGGGTGATACAAACGTTTTCACTGGAAACTACTTCGTCCGTGTCAGTGGTAAGTTCAATCTGTTTCCTATCGCCCCCATTAACGACCTGCCAAAATTTGTGGGGATTGTTTTGCAGAATTAACGGTAGCGTTTGCTGAAGAAAGGACTCCTTTGCCGCGGATAAAGCACGCCCGTATTCATCGGCTACCTTTTTGTAAACCTCCCATCTTTCAGATAAATTAGAACGCTTGGCTTGGCGGTAAACGCGCTTCTTTTTATTGGACAGGCGTTTCAATGTTGGCGTGAACCACGGTGATTGACTGTTACATGCGATTTCGCGTAGTGGTATGTGCTTGTTAACGAGTTCGGCAACTTTATTTTTAAACAGCATCCAGTTATCGTTGACAGATCTTTGGTTGAAGTCTTCTAGAAAAACGGAGGTGAAATGTTCAAGTTCGGTATTAATGGTTCCATAATCAGCTCTACTGTAGTCCCTGAATCGCTTTTTACTTTTTTGTTTACGGGGCGATGTGCAGGGGAGGTTGAAAATGATTGCTTCATGATCACTGAGGCCTGGCAAAACAGAAAGCGATTGCACCAGATCGGGGTGAGAAGTCAGAACTAAGTCTAAAGTTGAAGCACTTGAATGTGTAATGCGAGTTGGGCACATAACCAGCTGCGTTAAATTGAATTGCGCGCATGTGTTAAAGAAGCAGGCGCTTTCAGAGGAGCCAGAGCCAGGCGATAAATGGGAGTTGTTCCACGAAATATCAGGAAAGTTAAAATCACCTAGGATTAAAAATGGTGTGGCAGGGAACCTCACGTGCAAGTCACTCAAGACGTCATGAAAATCATTGGAAAAACCACATGGCGCATTCGGAGGGCGATAGCAGGCACAAACAATGACATCTTTGTGACTTATGCGGATTCGAACGCACACCAATTCAAGGGAACATACAATGGGAATTTTAAAAGACATGAATTCCTCTGAAACAGCGATCAAGACACCGCCACCAGAACGCGAGCCACGGTCACACCTAAAAAAGGAAAATTTTTTGTCGCACTGCAGGATCTCACGGTTTTCAACTTTTGACGACAGCCAGGTTTCGGTCAAAACTATCACATCGGAAAGGCACGTGTTTACTAACGAAGACAAGGCATCACGCTTGTTGATAACACTTCTGATATTACAAAGCAAAAAACAACAGTCAGGGTTAGAGGTATTACAACTTGTGTTAGCATCTAGCTACAGTGGAGAAGATGGGCCTCTGATGACAGGATCGTTGCGATTAGGAGGATTTGAGGGGACACGCGAGTCCGTTTCTATTTCGCACACACGATCTGAAGATGCGCAGTAGGTGTATATTTTATTGCCAATGACCACTTTATTGTATTTAAGAGAAAATTTGTGACCAGTTGACTTGGCGAAGTCGATTAGTTTTTTCCGGGTGGCGCGTGTAGCCTTGCAGAAATCCTCACAGATTGATGTATTTGTGTCACGAAACTTAGACCTCTGGGACAAAACACTATCTTTAGTTTTGGAAGAAGCGAAACGTGCTATCACGGGCCTAGTTTTATGCCGCGAAAACGTTCCTAGCCTGTGAGCACGCACGATAGCATCGTCAGGTAGCTGCAAGTTTAACGTAGAGGTAAGAATCAAGCGGACCTTTTCTTCAGAATCGGCCCAAGTTTCTGACGCTGAATCTTCAATTCCGTAGAAAATCAGGTTCTCGCGACGAGACCTATCCTCGAACTCATCCAGACGCGCTCGGAGCAAAGCCTGTTCATAACATAACAGAACCATCGCACGCAGCCTTACCCTCACGCTGACCCGAAGGAGCCGCACGCTTACTTTTGTTCACGTGGAGCTTGAAACGTCATCCACGGCTCATTTACATGTGCATCACGCTTAAATTTACAGTTTAGCGTGACATTAGGCATGGGATTTTTTAGAGTGTACTATAGTGCGACATTGCGCTAATGTAGATTTCCGCAGTTTGTACAGGCAGGACTTCATTATTATTGAAACAAAATATTTTATTATTATTTAATGACATGCTTTGTAGAATCTTTCTGTATACATGAGGTTTCTAGGGCTAGGTTAACTGACGTTCAAAAATTTAAGCCAGTACCAATATAATTATGTTGACAGCTTAGTTACTGCAATAGAAAGAGACGCAATGTCCATGTAAAAGTGTTTGACCTGTATGAGCTTGGTCACCCGTTATGTAGCCAAGGACAGATCAAGAGAAATCTGTAAGGTGGGCGTTTTCACGAAAGTTAGTGCTTCTTTGAGTAATGTTGTGAAAACAATTGCGTTTTTCTAGGGTATTTGTTTCGTAACTAGCCACGTGCCATAAGCAATGTAGTACAGTCTCGCAATGAGATTACATAGGGTACTGCAGTACAACTGAACTTCCAAGACCAGAAGGAAACTGTTAGATCTCACGAATGTTGAGAATTGACTAATTGCGCAGGAGCTGCCAGGGAGATAAGCGTGATGTCATGCATGTGATGATTTACCTTCTTGGGTCATGCGCTAAAGGTCGCCGAAGTTCTCTAAGAAGTTAACTTCGAAGACAATTGTGTGGAAGGGAAGAGAAACTTCCAGCGCTGTAGCCACATTGTGAGCCCTACACGAGGCGCGAGGTTGAGTTGACTGGTTTACGTTTGCTGAAATGCTAGGCATACTGCCACGCAGCTCTTGCCGCTGATGTGGAAAAGCTACAGCTGCTGATCTCCCACTGCTAGCGTTACGATTTTATTGAAGATTTTTTTACTCATGAATACCGATAGCCTCTTCGTGGGCCTTCTTATTCTAAAAGAAAGCGAATAGTGAAAAGAAGGACACTAAAATAATATCTTATATATGTCAGACTCGCGACAATGTTTTAGAGTCAATTTAATGGTTTCACATTGGACGAATCACACGTGTGTTATTTGAGATCGCGTACAATATTACTTATCGTTATTTGTGGGCACGAATCGGACATTTAAAGGGCCTAAAGCTTCCGCTCTGTTATAAAAAAATTTCACGCAGCAGTTCAGCAGAATAGCGTCAACCAGTCTAAAACAACAGTTGTAGTACTTACTAATTTTCAATAAAGTTCTGCATACCGTACTAACTTTGGTTGACAAACTATGTGTTACTAACCCATTAGTATGCGTAGTTAGTAAGGCGAATAATTAATACTACTTTCGCCGTTACAAACGCAGTTAGTAATGGTTACTAACATGAGTAGTAACAGTTACTGAACTGAAAAATGTAGTAGCCGCAACGACTTCGCTTCACGAATAACCTATTAACATAACCAGTCGATTCCCTAGCATCAACACTGCGATATAACGTTAGGTAATTATGCTCATGGTCTCCCATAAAACTCGCACACGTACACAAGTGTACTCGACCTTTTTGTTTTCATTAAAAGGCTACACTGACACGTACAGTAGAAGATTACAAGGCTGCGCGACAGGTACAGTAGGACTCGGTCATGGGTCTTGTATATTAGGTCATTATGAGATACTAATATGCAAACTATAGAGGTACTTTATTGATTAAAAATACGCTTCAATAAACGACCTGAGCTACGTCCCTCCCGCATCCGAATAAATTATTTATTGTTTATTTAAAAGCACACAACTAAAACTATTTCTCCTAAAGCACAGCCATCCACTTGCGCCAGTAGCGTTTTTTGTGTTTAGGAAAAGTGGGCAACTGTTCAAAGTACCAGGCACTCTTTATGGGAGAGCACAAAGCCATCCCGTTTGCCTCACACTTGAAGAGGTCTTGTTGACAAAAGTTACGCCGTGACTTTTGTTCTCCGTTCATCATCATTGGATTTCTGGCTCCTTGGAAAGCATAAGATGTGTGCTAAAAAAAGCGGGGGGGGGGGGGGGGTAACGATTTATAGTACCAGGTACTCTATTATGGGGGAACTGAAAGCCTTTTCATGGGTCCCACCCTTGATCGACGCCAAATACAAATGACTCGCGATCAAACATCTTTGTTTTAAAAGAAGTGATTACCCAATTAGAGTACTTGGTACGCTAGTATGAGAGAGCAAAAAGCCATTCCGTGGACTACATTTTCTCGTGACAACATTACAAATTTGGGCGGTGAAGTCGTCATGCGTTTGGAAAAAATGCTCGACGATTTACAGTACGATGAACTCTACTATGAAGGAGCTTCCCGAGCCAAGAAGCGCTCATGAATATCGCGCAGATATCCAAATTAAACGCTGTATGTACTGTTAGCGGGAGGGGGGAGGAGGGATTTTTAAGTGAGAAAACAGAAGATAAATGTGAGTCCCGTAACTGTTTCCATAGGGTGCGACACTTCAACAGTGACTCACGAGGGATCAACCTGGTTCTAGTAACGTTGACGAGGGATGGGGGTAAGGAGAGATTAAAAGGGATGGGGGAGAAATAAAAGGGATAGAGATGGAGAGAGGGGAAGGGATGTAGAGACCCACATACGGAAGTCAGGAGAAGATAGGAAATATGGACATGGTCGCAGGAGTCCGACGACGGAGCACCACACAGCGAGAGCTCTTGTCGACGTCAGGAGATGGCGTAAGGCGAGCCAGTTGGCCAGAGCAGTGCTGTCGTTGGAGATCGTGGGGGAATAAGCAGTTGGCACGAATTGCAGTGAGCGAGAATTGGATTGGATTGGATAAACCTTTATTTGGTCCTCCAAAACACAGATCACCGTGTTGCGGGCAGCTCCCACGTGGGGACTGAGAGGCCAAGCTCCTCAGCCGCCTCGCGGGCTTGGTGGACAGCCCAGAGCTGATCTGCCAAGGACGATCTGCGGATTGCCGCCTCCCATCTGGCAGAGGGGATGTTCGATAAATGAGCGAATTCGGTGCACTGCCAGAGCATGTGTTCTAATGCTGCTATTTCCCCACAATGTGGACAAAGATTACTTGGGTATAGGTCAGGGTACATGATGTGTAACATTTTCAAAGTAGGGTACATCCACGTTTGCAAAAGCCTTAATGTAAGTGTTTGGGGCCGAGTTAGATTTTTCTGAGGTGGAGGTAAAATCCTTCTAGGCAGGTAGAAATGTTTAGTTAGCTCGTTATATGTTGTAAGAATTTCCCGCTTATCCCCTTCACCTGTAGAATGCATCCCCGGGGAGGCGCAGTTGGAGAGGGCTCGCGCCACCTCGTGTGCTGCTTCATTTAGATTAGCAGGGGAATTGTTGATTTGTCCAAGGTGAGCTGGAAACCAACTCAGAAGATGATGCGTTATGTTCTTGCCTTGCAGTATTCTCAGCGTTTGTTCAGAGACCATCCCCTTGGCGAACGCCCGTAGTGCTGCCATGGAATCACTGTAGACGACTTCAATGTTATCCATCTTGAGTGCTAAGACGATGGCCACCTGTTCCGCAATGATTGGGTCTTTCGTCCCAACCGTCGCTGAGTTGACGACATGGCCAGCCCCATCGACCACTACTGCCACAAACGCTTTCCCATTGGAGTAGGAAGCCGCGTCAACAAATACGACCCCTCGTTCCTCGTTTGAGACTTGACGAAGTATAGTCCTGGCCCTCGCTACTCTTCTTCCGACATTGTGTTCTGGATGCATGTTTCCTGGTATAGGAGATACCGTGATATTCTCCCTGATGTTGTCGGGGATATCATTGTAATTACGTCTGATTGCTATTGGGTGTTGGCCCAGCTCCTGCAGGATCATTCTCCCCGACCTTGTTGTAGATAACCTTGCAAACTGTGCTTTCTCTTGGGCTTCTGCTATTTCTTCGAGCGTGTTGTGAATGCCAACCTCAAGCTGACGTTTGGTGCTGGTATGTATGTGTAAGCCCAAGACCTTCTTGATAACTTTCCTGAGGAGCACATTCAGTGTCTCGGACTCTGCTCTTGACCAGTTGTGCATTGCTGCCTCGTACGTGAAGTGGCTTAGAACAAACGCATGCATCAACCTAATGAGGTTGTCTTCCTTGATCCCATTTCTTTTGTTGGCCACTCTGCGTATGAGGTGCACCGCACTTTCTGTTTTACAAGGTAACTTGGCTATAGATTTGCTGTTGGCGCCAGTAGACTCTATCAGCATGCCTAGGACTTTGATGGAGTCGATCCTCTGGATGGCATCCCCTTGGTTTGTACGGAGGTGGATGTCTATCTGGTTTAACGGCTTCCATCCAGTGGGCTTCGGTCCCCGGCGTGCAGTCTGATACAGAAAAAGATCTGACTTACTCGAGGAGCACTAAAGCCTGGAAGTACGAAGGTACTCTTCTACGGTGTCAATCGCCTCTTGAAGAGCGCTCTCAATCTGCCCCTCACTTCCACCTGTGCACCAGATGGTAATGACATCTGCGTAGATGCTGTGCTTCAATCCTTCAATGCTCGATTATTTCTTTGACAGTCCAATCATGGCAATGTTGAACAGCATTGGTGAAATCACTGCCCCTTGCGGCGTGCCCCTTGCTTTTAGTTCGATTGCCGCGGTCTCGATATCTGCAATCTTCGTCACGGCTTTCCAATCTGTAAAAAAGGACCATACGTATTTATAGAAGGTTTTCCCCAGACCAAGCTTGGAAATTGCTTCGAGTATGAATGAGTGGTGGATGTTGTCAAACGCTTTTTCTAGATATAGGCACAGAAGGGCTCTTACGTCTCTGGTTTCATTGTCGATGACCTAGTGTTTGATAAGCTTCAATGCATCTTGTGTGGACGGCCCTGCACTGAATCCAACCATATTGTGTGTATGTAGGTCTTTATCTTGCAAGTACTTGTTTATCCTGTGCAGTATGGCATGTTATGCAACCTTGCCGATACATGAGGTCAAGGATAATGACCTCATGTTGTCCAAGTTAGGGGGCTTTCCTGGCTTAGGAATAAGGATCGTGCTGGCCAGCTTCCACTGCTTTGGCACCCTGCCTTCTTTTCATGCTGCATTGATCATATCCTTCAGGGTTTCAATTGAATCATCATCAAGGTTACGAAGGGCCTTGTTTGATATACCGTCCGGGCCATGGGCCGACCTGCCATTGAGATCATGCAAGGCTCTTCTGATCTCTTCGATGTTGAAGTCGCCCTCAAGAGCTGGATTGGGCCTGCCCTGGTACTGTCTACTTGGTGGTGCCAATCCTCTTTTGATTGGGAGGTACTTGTGCACGAGCCGCTGCACAACTTGCTGTTCTGTAGTGCGCCCTATCTCTTTATGCAAAATTCAAGCCATAACATGCTTTTGATATGTTTTGGTGGTGTTTTCGTTGAGGAGATGCTTCATCATATTCCATGTCTTGCCATCGCGGATATGACCATCGACGGAGTTGCAGATTTGGTCCCATTGCTGCCTGGATAGTGCGCGACAATGTTCCTCGACTGATCTGTTTACCTCAGCTATCTTCTTCCCCAGTCTTCATTTCAGGCGCTGACCCTTCCAACAGTTCAGTAGTGCTTGCTTTGCCTCAAGAAGATGAGCGAGCCGGCTATCCATTCTTTCATCCCGAAACTGTGTGGTAATCGTGGAGGAGACGGATTTTATGCTCTCTTTATACTGTTTGACCCACGGCTCCAAGCCTTGTCTGTGGGCATCTTGTTCCCTTTCCATCCTTATCTTCCTGAACCTATCCCAGTCTGTGAAGTGGAATTCTCTCTGCTTTTTACGCTCCATGTAGAAGGAAGTGGCAAGAATGCAGTGATCACTCCCTAGGTCTAAAGCGAGGTTCATCGACTGGGCCTTCTGGATGTTCCTTACAAATGTAAGGTCGGGGGTGGAATCCCTGCAGCAAGATGTACCAAGCCTTGTTGGTAGGCTGCGGTCTGTGATTAGGGTGAGATCAAGTCCACTGGCACTTTGCCAAAGTCGATTTCCTTTCCCAGTGTTGTACTTGTAACCACACGTATGATGAGGGGCGTTGAAATCAGCTGCTATGACGAGTGGAAATTTCCCGGCGATATTAACAGCTTTTTTCAGAACCGTCTTGAACCCTTGCTTTTGTTCCTTTGGACTGCTGTATATATAAAAAATGAAAATTCTTTGAGGGTTGCTGGTACCTGGCACGATCTCTACCATGACGTGTTCCAACCGGCCTGCTTCTATCTTGAGGTCGTCGGTTACGTGCGTTAGTTTGTTGCATACGAAGGTGCAGACTCCCCTCCCTTCAGTATCCCCTACTACAGGCCGGAATCCAGGCAATGTTGCTTGCGGTGAAACGGTTTCTTGTAATAATATAATATGAGGCTTTTCTTGGCTGATCCTGATATACTGCTGTAGGGTTGCCTTCTTTTTAAGGTAACCTCTACAGTTCCATTGCCCGACACGAAATGCTTCACGTAGCGCTGCCATCATGGTTATTACATGGGCGGCCAGAGCCTGATGCTGCACCTGTCGACAGGTTTGGTATTACTAGTATTGGTGGCCGAAGAGGTGAAATTGGTGCATGAGGAGGCCTTGCTGTGTTGTGCAGATATGCTTCGATCTTTGAAATGCGCAAATTCATATGCTCTTCCAGTGCCGCCACGCTTTATTGTAGCCTACCCATCTGCTCGCTAAGATTGGCTACTAGTTTGCTGCGCGTATCAAAGACCTCTTTCATATCTGACATGATCGTTTGGTTGGCTTCCACGTGTTCTGCCATGACTGCCCTCTTTTTCGTGGTTCTCAAGTCTCCACGTTTTCAGCCACAGGGACATCAACTGGCTGAGGCATTGGCTGTGAAGACTGCGCGCTGGTTAGCTTAGTGAGAATTTTATTTCCTTTAACTCAGCTGATAGCCTCTCATTCGGTTTTGTAAGCCTCGCGTTTTCTTGCTCTAGCTGTGCAATTCTATCATGCTCTGGCAGCTTACCTGTCGTCACCTCTGCCGCGCCGTTGTACACTCGCTCAGCCCAGCTGCCTTTCGATAGAACTGCAGGCGTCCTCCCCGGGTTGGAAGCCGTGATCTTGAACTGAACACCAGACAGCTCACCATTCGTGTGCCGCCCAGGCTGATCCCGACCCTGATGGTGACCTTGAGAACTCGAGCGCCCCCGTGATTGGGAGCGGGCCTTGGGTCTAGAACCTCTTCTGGAACGCGACCTCCCCCAGGAGGTCGCGTTCCAGAAGAGGTTCTAGACCCGTCTTTCCTGTTCTTGTGTTGTCTGAATACTCTGGGTCACGTAGGCTGGAATAAGCTGCTTGTCGTTGATGTCTGGACTCGATGTGATTGATGCGTTCCGGGCTTCTGCGGCTGCTCACTATCTTTCCCAACGTCTGCGTCTGACGATGTATGGCACTAAGAACCTGTTCTTGCACTCCTTTGTCGGCCGTGGGATAGTGACCGTCACACAGCCTGCATCTTGGATTGCACTGGTGCAGGCTATCTGCGTTCTTGATCTCGCAGCCTCTGCAGATGGTTTCAGATGGGTTCGGACAGACGTCAGACCAATGTCCCAGCTTTCCGCAGACGTAACACGTATCCATGTTCTTGCGGTAAAGGGAGCACTGCAAAAGTGAAGGTCCATATCTCACGAATCTGGGCACCTTGTGTCCTTCGAACGCTATGATGATTGTCCCGGTGTCCTTGATTCTCTTGGCCTGCAGCGCGAGCGGGTTGTTCGCATCCAAAATCTTTCGGGTCAAAATGTCTTGAGTATCGCCTACGGGGATCCCGCGAATCACTCCTTTACAAGTATCGTGGGGTGCCGTGGCGTACGCGCTAACCTCGAAAACTTTGCCTCCAATGTCAATTTGCTTGACCTTGAGGTAAGTTGAAGCTCTGTCTTGGTCCGGAGTGCTTGCCATCATAATGTTCTGCTGCAAAGTTGAAACATATGATGCCTTGCATTGCCTCCTCCTCTTTGACGCCGGCCGCCAGTACTATCGCGTTTGCCACGGCTCCAGTGCCAATTCTCGAGATATTTAATCCTCCACGTGGTCATAGCACAATTTTGCTGAAGGCCTTGGGTAGTGGTGGCATGCGTCCAGCTCGCACAATTGTATGCTTGGTGTCATACCTACTACGACTGGCTCGAGCGTCTCCCGCAACGCCAGCCTTGGTCGAACCCTCGGCAACAGGAACGCTAACCGCGGCTAGCTTATTCCTAGAGCATCTCGTTTCGGCTTCCTTCCAACCCATGTCTTCCGTGCAATCCTCTGGAGAGATGTCCTCTCCATCTACTTGGTATTCCATTCTCAGTTGCAGGTCCTGGAACGCGCAGAGCGTTGAGTCACGTTGGCGCCGGGTCGGCGCATCGGCGACAATCGCCTCCTTGGTTAGGCTTAAATCTCCCGGTGGCGTTGCCGTGTAAAAATGTCCCAAAAATGGTTTAAAAGTCCACTCACCAGCACAAAGGTGGTATCTGCTGATTTCTTGAGAACGTAGGCACACGATGGGACTGAAAACTCGGCGACAAATTTGTGAATACCACAGAAAAGCATTCTCAAAAGCGGGAGCCGATCTTCGCGCGTTCGCACTGGTCGGCACCTCGGACGTCAAAGAACCAGTGAGCGAGAAGCACTGTTAGAATTGCTCGCGTCTATTGAGCCTATAGTGTTCATAACCATACCTTTGGTAAATGCAACTAGCCCTGCTGAGAGACTACGCCTTATAATGAATATTTTTGGGTATGCGTTTTTCATGAGGCGGTGAACAATTCTACTAGATGAGCGAAATGGCGTAGCGTAGGAATTGTAATCAAGCTTCTTTATACAGACAACATATTACGTCTGTTTTGCATAATACCACCTCAACATAACCCAATATGCCAGACACAAGGCGAAGCACTACGCTTACATATTCGCCTCAGTGAACTTGAATGGATCCCCATGCTAATATATACGTTGTAAACCGCAATAATGGGTGCTTTTAGCTGACTGATTTATGCGGTTCATTCGCATTTCTGCTCAAATGTTCAACGTTACCGGAGCACAACTCGCGTTGTTGGATTTAGTGACGCGTCTTTCGGTCAAAGAAATCGCGACGCCGCTGGTCGGTGAAACTCAAAAGTATGTTCAAAGGAAAATAAAGAAATGTACTTATCTTGCAGCGAGTAAAGCAAATTCTGATTTAAAACCGTATGAATCTATTTACTTTTGCCTTCTTATGGTGCTTGACGCATGGGCATTTAATATTTTTTTTGTCCTTTTGACTTTGAGCTGGGCAACAATTTAATCCTTCAAGGTAGTAGAAATGCATTTCCAACACGCTACCCTGAGGTAGCGTGTTCAACGCATTGCCTTCTGGAGAGTCAAACTTAAGGGCGTGTCTCCATAGGTGAAAGCGTGGCAGCTGTTAAAAACGAAATTGTACAAGAAATTGTTTTCTAGCGGAAGTTTGTGGAGTCCTGTTGACGAAAAAAGTACAAAAAAGCAGCTCGAGCCGCTTCTTTCTGGTCCGAAGTGTCAGCCCATAATGTTGATAAATTGATTTGTGGTGTCTAACCTTCCAAAACCACCATATGATCATGAGAGACGCCGTAGTGGAGCGTTCCGGGAATTTCGACCACCTGGGGTTCTTTAACATGCATCCAAATCTGAGCACATGGGTCTACAACATTTCCGCCTCCATCGGAAATGCAGCCGCCACAGCCGGGATTCAATCCCGCATCCTGCGGGTCAGCAGCCGAGTACCTTAGCCACTGGACCACCATGGCGGGACTGTCATCTCTTAATGTATCGCCGTCCGCGTTCACACTGAGCATTCTGGACGCCGAAAGTGCTCCAATTCCGGTTCGGCGGCGCCGAGATCCGCCGAAAAGGCCTTCTCCGCGCCGATCCCTCGCGGACCCTTTTTCGCGGCGTCTACCGTGGAACCGGCCCCCGGCGGACCAATAGCAGTGCTAGTCAAGAAGTTTTGAAAAATGGCAGCCAAACCCTACTCGCCTGTCAAATCGCAGTACACGTAACTGAACGTTCTTATGAACAAGAGCTTAACCCAGTCTGTGCCTACTTCACGTCCTTATTTCGTGGAAGAAGGGACCGGACTTGTTTTTGGCGTAAGCGAGTTTGTCGTGGTCTTTCAGAGCAACATGAACCCACCAACGCCACTGGCTTCAGCGGTTTTTAAATGCGAAGCATTTCTTAGCGAACTTCGGCGACTTTTAATCTATCTATCTATCTATCTATCTATCTATCTATCTATCTATTTATCTATCTATCTATCTATCTTGCCGCCTACGACATTAGATCTCCTGGCCGTTTCGATAATGCTATATACCATACTTGGGATTGTACGAGGAACACATTTGACTAGTCATAACATGACAACCATTACATGTACGTCATGAATGTCATGATTTACATTTCATGGCCCTGCAGGTCTTGCGGTGGTTTTCTTCACATGGCATGTTGGAAAAGTGTTATGGTATGACATGACTACATGGCAAACATAAGCGACAGACCCTAACATAAAAATCATGGCATGCGTGTCATGTAAACACATAACTACAAGACACGCTCATGATGCGCTCACGGGTATTTTGCTAGCGTCACATACAAAATTTGGTATTACGGGACGGGAATGGCTGATGAAGGTATGATACTGGTGCAAACATGATAAACATGTGATGCGTGTTATGTAACAACATGACTACATGGTACGCTCATGATGCGTTCGCAGCCATTTCGCTAGCTTCACACTTATCAAACTTGGTATAACGCGACGCGAACGGACCACATAGGTAAATGACACATACAAACATGATAATGACGACATGCGTATCATGTCACAAAATGACTACATGCCACACTCATGATGCATTCGCGGCTGTTTCGCTAGCTTCACACCTGCCAAATTTGGTGTTACGTGACGTAAATAGATGACGAAGGTATGTGACGGGTGCAAACATGATGATCAAGAGATGTGGGTCATGTGAGAACATGACTACATGCCACTGTCAAGGCGCCAATACATTTCGACGTGACGGGGTGCGCGTGCTCACCGGCATTCATTCCGACGCGCTACGCTGGTGTTGAGACGCTCGGCGCCGGTCCTGCCATATACTCGCCGGCGCGCGCCGCACCGCCTTGCTTGCACCCATGCGCGTTTCAGCGCGTCAGGCGTCCTTCCGTCACAAAAACAGGTAGACGCAGTATTATCGGGGTAACGCAAATGCAGCATTTTTAGATGCGGAGCATCTTATACTCGCGCCTTGTAGTGCGCCGTCCGCGTCGTCCGCGCCGTCCACACCGCTTCTCGAACATTCGACAGCTGACGCGCGCGCATGCGCCGTCGCGCCGTCGCCCACTCTTCCACCATCTGTGCATCCCTTCCTCCTCTACACACCGCGCGCGCTTCACTCCTCCACCATCTGTGCACCCTTCCTCCTCTACACACCGCGTTCGACATCTACAATTCTCCTGATTCTCCAGTGGACGCGCATGTGGCGTCGCGCTTCGAGAACATTCAACAGCTGACAGTGCATGCGCCGTCGTGCTGTATATATACTCAAGGTCGGCACTCGCTCGCTCAGTTGCCGCTCGTCGGTTGGTTTGTACGGCGCGTCGACGTCCAAGGTCGCGGTGAAATGAATTCCAACGAATCCACAAACACAATGATCGACGTCCCTTCGACCAGCGCCGCCCTTTCGCATACGTGTGTACGTGTTCACTCATTTAACACCCCCTCCTACAACCACGTTAACCAATTTAGCCATCGACCCAAGTAAGTCGCAATTTAACACCCCATTTCACAACCACGTTAACCAATTTAGCCATCGACCCAAGTAAGTCGCACTTTAACACCCCGTTAACCAATTATATGGTCCGCCTCCTCCTCAGTGTTCCCCCGAGGGAAGCTGCGGGCAATTTTTTTATTTCTCGCCGGTTGCTGTCGAGCCGCGCCGACAGACACTGGTCGCGCCGGTCGCGTCTTGCGTCAGACTATAGAGGGCTCGCGTTTTGCTAACGGAGCGTCGCTGTGCCCAGCGTGCATGCGTGTCAACGCTACAACGGAGTGTATTGGGCCCTTCATGGTGCGCTCATGGCCATTTTGCTAGCTGACATATCAACATTTCTCATTCGTGCTTCGCATATAATCGATTCCCACTGTACGTGGTATCTGCCAATTTTAGGGGAAAAGCTACTTAAAACGGCACCCGTTCGTCCTTCGTCGTAGTACGCAACATGTCTTACGATTTGACCTGCAAGTTGGTGCCGGTGGGAGATTTCTCCGGTGCGTTCTTGAACAATAAAAAATTTGCAGCGTGGGCGTTAACTAAAAGCCGAATTCTCCTGTCTCTCATTACCCATTAGCAGCCATTGGCATGTACATTGAGCACTATCTGACAAGAACGGGTTGCGACGTTATACTCGCTGGGCGTAACATCCTCTGTTTTAGAAAGGTTTAGCGAGGATGGGCCGCGTTGCCATGAACAGAGTGAACTAGTATATACCATGAACTCGAGGTGGTTAAAGGTGGGAAGTAGACCCGAAGCGCAAGCCGTAAGAAAGTGTGCGTGTGCCACCTCTCGTTTAGTCCTTGGAATGTCCACTCGATGGTGGTGCTTCTATATGAAAAATATATGATGAAAAGATGCGAGATGGTGGTACTTGGAGTGTTGAATAGGTGGACGAACGGACACACAGACATATGCATGGACGCACGCATGGATGACTGCACGGAGGATGGATGCATGAACGAACGGAAGGACAGACGCACGGATGGACGTGCGGACGCATGAAAAGACGTACGCATGGATGTGCGGATGGACGCATGGAAAGTCACACAAACAGACGCGTGGACTGACGGAAGCAAAAACAAATTAACGGACGGATGCTTCGCCCCACTCTCCATCATTCACTCCGCGGATAGGCTGCCATTTTTTTATTGGGCTCCCTTTTTTTTGCAAACGCTGTCACGTTGCTAGTGAGCTGCCCCGTGGCTCCATGTGACTCCGCCAAGGTCACAGAGGTTTCTGTGAAAGCGTGACCATAGTAGTAGGTTGCATGTATGCGGTTATTTGTGCAGCTCAAGAAAGTTGAAAAGTGGCTGGTGGAAGACTGCAAGGATATATTTGAAACGAGTATATGGCAGTCAATTCTTCCAACAAACATTTTTTGTAACCATTCAGCAGGTTGCGAGGGACAAACTGCCAACTGGCATAATATGCTTTCATGGTTTAACTATTGTCATCACAATATCCTGGATCAGATATCATGACAACGCTTGAGAGTACGTTTTTAAGGCATTGTTTATAATCACGTAAGCGTGCATTACTTCATGTTTTATATGAACACCACCAAGCATTTTCTCCAGGAGAATTGCAAAATAACAAAATTGACGAATTTTTAAAAAATTTGCTCACTGAAATATTTCACGCACTGTGCTTTATATGCTCGCTATTCTTATTATTATTATTATTATTATTATTATTATTATTATTATTATTATTATTATTATTATTATTATTATTATTATTATTATTATTATTATTATTATTATTATTATGTAGCTTGCATGCTATTATAATTGCACTGTATCGTAGTGTAAGATTTCCGTGTTTTACATTGAACAGCTAGCAGTGTTTATAAATAATGTTTTGATAATTTATCTCTTCTTCGGCCTACTTAATGCTTGTTTCCTGGTGATATGTATCACCAAAAAAGAAGACCCCTTAATATGAATACCGCTTACATTTGTGCTTTAATTGAATAAAATGTTGCTTAAAACTTTCAATTTGTACTGCGACACTTTTCCTCCTTCAGAACGGTGATTTTAGTGAATATTTTCAAACAAATCTACTATTATAATAAAAAAGTCAACATTTAAAAAATTTTCAACAGCACAAACACATTAGTCTTCAAAAAAGCGCTCTACATGAAAAGCTATTGAATACTAGGCAAATTTTCACTCCAGAGAGAGAGAAACGGCTCCACAGTTTGTCAGCACTGCTACCAGGTTTTAGCAAGGTTTAGTGAGTGTTGGGGCCACATTTTCAGGAAGTAGAGGCGGCGAAAGGTGGGAACTAGACACGAAGCGCATGCCGTAAGAAAGTGCGCCCATGCCGCTCCTTCACATCGCCCGTACCACGTCTCGTTTAGTCCTTCGAATGTCTGCTGGATGGCAGTACTTCTATATGATGAATACATGATGCAAGGTGCAAGATGGCGATACTTGAAGTGTTCACTAAATGAACGGACGAATAGACCGATGCACGTACGAATGGACGCATGGACGCACGAACGGATGAATGGACGGATTAACGCATGGATGAGCGGATGCACGGATGGACGGGTGCACGGACGAATGCAGGCACAGACAGATGGACGCATGGACGGCCGAATGGTCGAACAGACGGACGCACGAACGGACGGACAGACGGTCACAAATATGGACGGACGGAAGCAAGATCTAACAGACGGACTGCAGCGCAGACGGACTGACAGATGCTTCGCCCCAATCATCATCATGCACTGCGTGGATATGCTGTGATTTTTTTTCTAGATAGAAGAGAGAGGGAGTTCTGTGCTGTAGTGGTGAGACGACGTGACTCGGTGTCTTTTACGGTGAGTTCGCGCCTCCCCTACGTCTTGAAATACGGCAGCCGCGCCATATTAGACGCCGTTAACTGATCTAAAAACATAATACAACAGATTCAACTACAGACGTGACATTGACGCCGCCGCAGATGCACGTCCTGATCTGAATCAGAAACAGTGGGATGGTCAGACTGTCGGACGAACGGATGGATGGACGAATGGAAAGACAGGTGGACAGACATACAACGAAACAAACAGACACACAGACATACAGACATACAGACATACAGACAGAGAGACGAACGGACAATTCATGGTTTACGAATAAAACCTTCCGATGCCTCACTTCACTCATCATCATTCACTTCGTGGATATGCTGTGACTTTTTGGAAGGAATAGTGATGGCTGTAGGCGAGGAATATACCAGGTGTTCGAAGTTAAGCGTTCTGGTTTTTTTTTTTTCAAATGAAGCTCTAGAAGGTACGCCAAAATCACTTGGTCAAAGAAGTTGAATAGCCAGAGGGACACAAAGTTACATTATAATTATCGCAGTCAAAAACCCGATTTACTGAAATTGAACAATTACCTTTTTACTGGCATCTGTAAGTTGGCAAGTCTCTATTGAAAAAGTTACACCATCTGCCGCTGAAGGGAACCACGCGAAGCAACGGGTGCTCACGCGCACAGTGGCGCCGCCGTTGGCGCTGGCGCTCATCGCGGTGCTGCGCAGGAGAGAAACCTTGGGGAGCCGTAAAGCACGCAGCGATGAAGCGGTGTTTGCTACACGAGCATGCCAATGACTGTTAATTGGCAATGAGATATACAAGATGCTCATTGGACACAGGTACCCGCCGCCCACTTTAAGGTAACGCGCACGGTGCGAATTTCATTGCTCAAGAGCGCACAGGAAAAATCTCCTACCAGCACTACTGTGGAGGTCAAGATCCAGTGCCTACATGCAAGGAGTGGCTGGTGAACGGTCGTGCAGCACGAGCAGTGGTGTTCTGAATATGTGTTGCAACACCTTGATCTGTTAGGAACGGCTTTCAGCTCTCCCAAAGTAGAGTACATCGTACTCTAAATCGTAAACAACTTTTTCTAAACACACAGACTAACAAACTGCACGGCTTCCCGCTCTCGCATAGTAGAATACTAAGTATTTAAATCGTTAATGACTTCTTCTAAACACAGACTAATAAACACTCTAAGTCATTAGCCCTTTATTCTAACTCCCCCTCCCCTTTCGCAGCTGTTCCTTTCAGGGCCCACTGGACGGCCTAGAAGAGACAACATTTATTGAAAAAATTACAGCATATCTATGGAGTGTATGATGATAAGTGGGGCGAAGCGTCTCTCCATCTGTGCGTCCATCCGTGCGCCGGCCCCTGAGTTCGTTCATGCGTCGGTCCCTGCATCCGTCCATTCGTCCATTCATCCATCCGTGCTTCCATCGGTGCATCTGTCTGTCTCTCCGTCTGTCCATTCGTTCGTTTATCTAGCCATCTCACATCTTTCATATTGACGCGTGTGTACTGGTGGACCAAAACGACGATAAGGGGATTTGGCGGTCACCAGGTAGTAGAGCTCTATCATAGATAAAGAAGGTGATCTTGCTGTTCGGCTGCTGAGAGTCACTGTGTCAACGCAGTGCCTCCTTTATGAACATTCAGTGCCCGGTAAAAGCGGAAGAGAACAATGGGACTACTCCGTCGGCGCGAGTGCGGTGCCTCGACACCAGGTGCCGCCGCCTAAACAGGGTGCCGGAGTTTGCTACGTGCCGCAGCCGCCGTGTTTCTGGCTCCGCGCTGAAAAGTAAACAGAATAAATCCTTAATGTTCTGCTCTCAAACTCAATATATCGCGGCTGTAATCGCTGAATTATGTTACCGAGTGTTTCAGAGATCTGGTTGCCAGCTTTCACGCACTAGCCGCAAGCGAAGAACGCCACGCTAAATGAATACCAAAAACATGCCGTGTACGCACGCGCCTACATGCTTGGACATGATGTACATGAATTTCCAACGTTGACTTGCCATGCGTAGCAGCTCTATATTCTGCAAAATGAACCCAATTGATGCGATACGTATACATTTTGAAAAAAGAAGGAACATTTATTTGTAAGTACCTCTATTTTTGGTAGCATCACAGTTTTGCATATTTTCTTGACAGGGGCTCTTTAGCGAAGTACTTGAAAGCATCATGCTTGTCACTGACAGTGAATGCATAGTTCACCAGCAGGGGCCGCAAAAACCGAACATATATCAGCTCCATGAGCTTAGTTCTGTGAGTGTCATCCATATCCTTGCACTTGAGCAGGTTTCAAGCACACAGTGCTGACACAGCATACTTAACGAGGGTATACAATGGATTTTTAGAGTCGGATTGTCCTTCAGAGCACGATCCGCAAATGCCCTTAGCACGTTAACGGCAAACAGCAACTGGTCTGACGGGTAAAATAGCCCACCTCGATCCTGGCTGCGGGTGAACTGCAAGATAGGTCGATTGCTCGCTGGCTTTGTGCAGACTGCAGTGCAACTTCCACAACACATGTGCTCGTTTATGACGCGGGAAATATAGCCCCCAACATAAACAGTTGCAGAAATCTAAAGTGACGGCAAGTGCTGAGGCAAGACTGTTGCATTGAGCCGTTGCAAAACACACGCAGCTCTCTGTATCTGAGACAGCTGCTGTGTTAGCGAAGGAGAAGCTTCAGTGAGCAGTGTGCCTGTTGACATTTGGGCACATTCTCTGTGTGCAACGTTATGCCGTGCTGGATGCGGCAAGTCCAGTTTTCAAAGCCTTCTCGAGCCCTTGCAAAACAGAACGAACATTCAGCATGTCATTGCAGCCAGAGGACATCCGCAGTGTTCCATACAGCGACTCGATGGGGTCACTATTAAACTTACGCGTGAGCACAAACAAGAACACCTCTGTGAACAGATACTTGATACAGGCAACTGTGGAATATATGGTCAGGTGGAATGCTTCATACGTTTCTTTCGTCAAAAATTCCTTGTGACTTCGACAGCTTTTTTGCCAGTTCATCCAAGTACATGGGTAGCGTGACCTCGAGCCACTCCAGTCTTGCATCTTCAGCATCGTCAAACTGCCGAGTGTCAGGCCACTTTTTGTGAATGTGCTGGGTTTTATTGCTTGTATCATGCAGCACGAACCATCGATAGATGTTTTGCATGAAAATGATGGTCTGGCCTGCAGCTGCGAATGATACACTCGATGTATGCCCAGCTTGGTCTCTGAGATGCTCCAGGGCTGCAGTAACATCAGGCGAGAAGACCTGAATTGCCCTTGCGACATTCATTTTTTCTATGTTATTCGGATAGACATGTTTTCGGCTGAGGTAGCAGACAGGCTTTACAACCAGGTCCTTCAGTAGGTCGTAGAGCTTCTTGATTTAGCAGGATGAGACCTCTCCTTTCGGACCAATGTCGTGGGCCAGAAACTGCGAGCGCACGTTTTTTAAAACATGGCATGCATTAAAACTTAAAAAGAGGAGCCTGTCGCGGTCACAGGAATGTTTTATCTGGTACGTAAGTAGACCATCGCCCAAAAGTGTCATGGCATTGACGTTCACTCTGTGCTTATCACTCACTAAGCGAACTACCCTTAAACCACAGGCTTCTACTTTTTAAGCACAAAAATCAACAACTTGTGAAGCTGTGGGCCTGTTAAACCCTTGGTAAAATAGTAGGCCACTGGAATGCGATACGACGTCGAGAGTCTTGTAATTAGGAAGCAGAGAAGAGAGTTTGCTAAGGTGAGGTTCCCACCATGTTGTTCCAAAGAGACATTGGCGTGCCCCACAAAAAAGTCCTGCTGTTTGTTGTACTGCAGCTTTTCTCTGGTTTTCATTTCGTCGACTATGAGTGAACACACCCTTGACAGTGGTACAGTTAAGCGTTCGGCTTCTACTCTGAGGCGAGCTTCGGCGAGTTTGCTGAAGCCCGTTTCTCGACTGCTGGTTCCCAAGTAGTTGCTCAGAGTCTTTCTGCAAGGAAGCTTCAAAAGCATTTCACCGCGGATTTGTTCGTACGCCCTTCTCGACAAATGCCTTAAAACTACACAACGTCGGGTTGTCTCCTCAGACCAGCTCGGCCTCCTCTTCTTGAAGTTCTCAATCTGATCAATCAAGAATAAAGCTGCAGGTTCCTTGTCTTTCGCCCTTTCCTTGATGAAAGAAACATCCGCAACCAGGGCGTCCTCGTGCAGCTTTTTCAATTCCATTTTGTACTTGTCGACGGTCTGTTGCAGTCGAAGCAGCTGGCTCCTCAACTCCTTTTCTTTTCTTTTCCACTTCGCTTTCTCAGCGACAAGCACACTTGAAGTTGACCTGTTGTCTACCTGGACGCCTTGATCACGCAAGTTGGCCTCCGACGATGTGTTCATCGCGCAACGATCCGACATATCCGCCACTACTGAAGCAACGTTGACGCTCGCGTAGTCACTGCGTGCCATTGTAGCACGCACTCGTTTGTCGATGCTTGCTGTATTTCTCGCGGGAGTTGATTTCGGCTGGAGGTGGGGCGGGTATTCTTCAAAAACTGACGGCACAGCCCCTTTCTTTAGGCGTCGCCGCTTGCCTTTGATGAAGTCCTCTTCTTTGAAGTGGTGACTGCATACTTTGGTGTAGCATGAGGTGCTGTTCGGCGACCACTTGTCTCGTCGTATTGCCGCAAGCCAGCGCGCTCGAGCGTCTGCGTCAGCGGGTAGTTCATGAAAGGAAAGCCCTGCCGGTTTCTTTTTCTCATCCGATTTGCACAGCGGAACACAGCAGTACGCTATTGTAAAGCATTCTACGCATGTACTTGCCGAAAACTGTCCCACAAAACGAAGTTGCACACCACTGAACGGGCTGCACGCAACACCCGGACAGAATGGCAACGGCGGCACCCTGTTTACCCAGCGCCCCTAGCGGGAGCGGAGAAAAAAGGCGTTCGACGGCCCCCCGATGGCGGTGTGCCCGGCACAGATTTTTATGCAGTCAACGTTTATCTGCCTTTGGTTCGCGCTGTACCGCGACACTGTGGAAGTGCTGGGCCGCAACCCTACCTAATGCTCCATACTCCCACTGGGAGCCGTTCATCTACCTCGGACGCATTGTCACCCATTGCAACTCCCGTGCGCCCCGGTTCAGTCGGCGGCTAATAGGCCCTGCTTCAGAGTTTACTCCTTCCACGGAACCTCGCAGGCGCCGATTACCTCTCCAAATGGAGAACGCCAGTCCGCAACCGGCGTTCCAAGGCCCCCTGCCGACACAACCTTCACAGGTAACCATCTTTCAGCCGCTGGTTCCCGATCACTTTAGTGGCGGCGCCCATGAAGATGTTGACGACTGGCTTGAGCACTATGAGCGTGTTGCCAAGAATAATCTATGGCTTGAACAAGAAAAGCTCTCACGCGCCTATTTCTACCTTGACGGTGGTGCGAAGATTTGGTATGAGAACAGAGAAGCCAGTCTGTTAACTTGGGGCGACTTCCGACAACAGCATGTCGACACGTTCGCCAATGTGGATCGACGCGACCATGCGCAGCAGCTGTCGGAGCTACGGGCTCGAAAACCTAATGAAAGCGTTGCTATAATTGCTGAAGATATGACTGGTCTTTTTCGTTGAGCTGACCCGAACATGAGTGAAGATTGGAAGTTGAGCTACCTCATGCGCGGCGGTAAGGAGCAACTTTTCGCCGGGCTACTGTGCCACCCTTCAAGTACCGTAGTTGAAGTTATCATGGAGGCTACGGCTATTGAGCGGGCCCTCCATCAACGATGCAGGCAGTATCATCGAATGTCTAGCAGCGCCCCAATCAATGCTGAGAATCAAAGCTCCCTGCGAATCCTGAGAATCAAAGCTCCCTGCGAGACCTCATTAGGGAGACAGTTCGCGAAGAACTGCAAAAGTTCCGGACTCCAGTTGCTCAAACCCTCGTTGCGTCCATCGCTGAACTGGTACGCGATGAAATTCACCACGCATTTTCTACCGCTGGTCCTGATAACGAGCACCGTCTCATGAGCTACGCCGACGCTCTGCGACGTTCACCATCTGGTACATCGCCGCCATACCGACCAGTGCCGACGGCCCCTTGGTCACCGCTGCAAGAGCAAACCCTGAGCCGATCGCCAAGCCAACTGGCGTACCACCAGCCATCCATAGCAACACCATGGACATCGTCGCAAGAAGGGAGGCTCAGACGTCGACCGCTCCGAAGAACAGACGCATGGCTCACAATCGATCGACGTCCACTATGCTTCAACTGCGGAGGTGCAGGTCATATTGCCCGTCATTGCTGGCACCACAGTGATTCGTTCCGCCCTCTTCAAACATGGTCTGACGATCGACGTGTGAACGAAGAATGCATACCACGCCGGGAGGACGCCTCTTCCCACGGAGCCCGTTCTCGCTTCTACGACTACCGTACTTCTGACGAGGAGGCAATACCTACTCGCCACCCAGGTTTGGGACGTAAATCCCGCTCTCCTTCTCCCACTCATTCACCTTCGTCACACCGACGTACCTCCGCGGACCTTAACGCAAGAAGGTCACCCAGCCCGCGCCGGGGAAACTGAGGGCGGTGACCTATAAGAGTAAGGTTGCAGGCCATGAAGATGACAATGAAAAGCCCCATTACACAAAGCTGTTAATCCGACAAGACGTGAGAGTGACGACATTGTGACGGCCGACCTTAGTGTTTTTCTTGACGGCCACAAAGTAACAGCCTTAGTCGACACTGGTGCCGACTTTTCTATTATCAGTCAGGACCTCGCCATCCTCCTCAAGAAAGTGAAGACGCCGGGGACAGGCCATCAAATAAGGACGGCAGGTGGTCAGTTATTGATGCCCTCTGGAAGATGCACATCAAGAATCGACATAGGAGGTTCTTCAATCGTTGCGTCGTTCGTCGTTCTCGCCGCATGCTGCAAGGATCTAATTATTGGTATTAACTTGTTACGAGAGTACGGCGCCGTCATCAATATCCCAGACAGATCGATTACGTTCCGCAACAGTTCAGGTGCACCTGATTGTACACAGGCGCGACCAAACTGATTGCGTCTAACTTATCACGATGTGGTTCTCCCTTCTCGGTCATGCACGCTGGTTTCTGTGGCAGCCGCTGTCCAGTTTGACGGCGAAGGAGTAGCAGACCGAATAAGCTCGCTCCTCCTCACACACGGCATTTCCGTTGCAAGAGGTATCGTCAATGTCGCCGCTGGACGCACGGACTTGCTTCTGACAAATTTTAGTGATGAGCGCCGGCACCTTCCAAAAGCAATGGCCGTCGCCTACTTCGACGATATCACAGACGCCGAAGGCTGCTTGACAGTAGTTGACGAGGCGCCAAAACTTGATTCAGCACCAGTTCTCGACGTTAGCAATACTTTGCCTAAGCACGAGCGAAAGAGGCTTCTTGAGCTACTGGCCGAATTCAAAGACTGCTTTTCGACAACATCAAGAGTTGGCCGCACGCCTCTAACCAAGCATTGGATAATTACTGAGGACATGGCGAGACCAATTCACCAAAACCCCTATCGCGTGGCTCCAAAGGAACGTAAAGTAATACAAGAAAAAGTCGACAAAATGATAGAAGATGACGTCATTCAGCCCTCAAAAAGCCCCTGGGCGTCATCTGTAGTCCTCGTTAAAAAAAACGGCACCCTGCGCTTCTGTGTAGATTACCGAAAACTCAATCAGGTGACAAAGAGAGATGTGTATCCACTTCTTCGTATAGATGACTCTCTCGACCAGCTTCGGCATGCTCGTTACTTTTCATCGATGAACTTAAAGAGTGGGTATTGGCAAATCGAGGTAGACCCAAGAGACCACGAGAAGACTGCTTTTGTGACACCAGATGGCTTATATGAATTGAAAGTCTTGCCATTTGGTTTATGCTCAGTGCCTGCTACCTTTCAAAGACATGGTTACCGTGCTTTCTGGGTTGAAGTGGAAAACCTGCTTGGTCTACCTTGATGATGTCGTAGTTTTCGCCGCAACATTTGACGAGCACCTTAAAAGACTTGATGCAGTTTTACAAGCCATACGGTCCGCGGGCTTGACGTTGAAGCCTGAAAAGTGCCATTTTCGCTATCAAGAGCTGCAATTTCTTGGCCACGTTGTCAGTCACGCAGGCGTTCGTCCTGATCCTGAAAAGATCGCAGCTGTTGCAGTTGCACAGTTCCCGGTGCCGACTGATAAGAAGGCTGTCCGACTATTGCTCGGACTATGTGTGTATTATTGGCGATTCATCGCGGACTTCGCACACATCGCATCACCGTTAACCCGCTTCATGAGAGAAGACGTTGTCTTCCAATGGAGTAATGAACAGGAAGCTCCTTCGAGAACCTCCGCCAGCGACTACAGACGCCTTCTGTGCTTGCCCACTTTGATGAGAAAGCCCGAACGATGCTACACACTGGTGCCAACAATGTTGGTTAGGGAGCTGTGCTTGTGCAGCTGCAAGAGGGCACAGAAAGAGTAATCGCGTATGCAAGCCGAATAACTAACACGCGCCGAGACTAATTACTCCACGACTGAGAAGAAATGCCTCGCCGTGGTATGGGCGGTCAAAATTTCTCCCGTATTTATACGGCCGCTCTTTCAAAGTCATCAGTGACCACAATTCACTGTGTTGGTTGACAAACCTTAAAGATCCTATCGGGAGATAAGCGCGTTGGAGTCTCAGGCTGCAGGAGTACGACTTGACGGTCTTACACGACAGGGAACCGCCACATGGACGCCGACTGTCTCTCCCGCTCACCCATTGAATCGGAAACTCTATCCGATGAAGAGGAAACAGCCTTTCTCAGTGTGCTTGACTAGACCGCTATTGCGCAGCAACAACGTGGTGACCCTGAGTTACTTGCCCCAATTATTTACCTGAACGGAAGGTCTCAGAAGGCACCAACTGTTTTCGTAACAGCGCTGTCATCATTTTGCTTACGGGGTGGAGTACTATACAAAAAAAACTTCTCTTCGACAGGATCTGCGTACTTTCTCGTCATCCCATGCAGCAGCCCTTCGCTCCGAAGTACTCGAAGCATGCCACAACGAGGTGACTTCAGGCCACTTAGGTTACACAAGAACGTTGGCCAGAGTACGGCAGCGCTACTTCTGGCTAAGCCGTAAAACAGCATGTTCGCACTTGCCTCGACTGCCAGCGATGGAAGTCACCGCCGACTAAACCAGCTGGCCTCCTGCAGCTCGTGCAGGTCCCAAGAACACCATTCGACCAGATTGGCATGGATATTTTAGGCCCACTTCCTACTTCTACGGCTGGGAACCGCTGGGTTATTGTTGCGACTGATTACCTTACCCGTTATGCTGAAACAAAGGCTATCCAGAGAGGTACAGCAGTGGAAGTGGCACAATTTTTCATTGACAACGTTGTCCTGCGGCATGGTGCACCAAGCGTCGTAATCACAGACAGAGGAACCGCATTTCCGGCACCTCTTTTGGATCAAGTCCTCATGTTAAGTGGAACAAGCCATCGTAAGACCACCGCCTACCACCCGCAAACGAACGGGCTTACAGAGCGTCTGAACAAAACAATTGTAGACATGCTTTGAATGTACGTAGACCTCCAACACAAAAATTTGGACGAAATCTTGCCATATATCACGTTTGCATACAACATGGCCAAGCAAGAAACAACCCCAATGACACCGTTCAGCCTAATTCACGCAAGGGAAGAACGAACCATGTTAGATGCGATGCTAGCGCACAAATGCGACGACATCGAACCGGACGCCGAGATGCTTACAGAACGAGCGGAAGAAGCAAGGCAACTAGCACGCTCGCGAATCCAGCAATGACAAGAGTATGACGCGAGCCGCTACAATTCTTGCCGGAGAACAGTCGTTTACCAGACCGGCGACAGAGTATGGGTTTGGACGCCCATATAGAAACGAGGACTCTCTGGAAAGCTCCTAAGGAGATACTTTGGGCCATACCTAGTACTGCGACGACTGAGTGATGTTACGAGGTCGTCCCCGACAGTTCGTGTAGTACGAGGCTTCGCCAGCACCGTCCTGAACCAGTTCACGTTGTGCACGTGAAGCATTATGAAAAGTAGTGACTGCGCAAGACACTTCTTAAAAAACAAAAAAACTGCACTACTGGCTTAGCATTGGGGCGATGCTCACCAAGAGGGGTCAAATGACGCATGTGTACTGGTGGATTAAAACGACGATAAGGGGATTCGGCGGACACCAGGTAGTGGAGGTCTGGCTGATCGGAGATAAAGAAGGTGATCTTGCTGTTCGGCTGCTGAGAGTCACTGTGTCAACGTTTATCTGCCTTTGGTTCGCGCTGTACAGAGCGACAAGAAAGAGAAAGAGAGATAAAGATGCAAGGAAAGGCAGGGAGGTTAACCAGACGCACATCCGGTTTGCTATCCTGCACTGGGGAAGGGATAAAGGGGAGAAAAGAGGTTGCAGAGAGATGAGAAGGTACACACAATCACGAGCACACTGGGGGAGCACGCACAGTCTACAGGCGGTCGCTCAGGTTTGTTGACTTTAGGTAAATTAGCAGTGCTTTAGTTGCCTTCTGCGCAACTGAGGCAGATGCCCAGGGTCCTAGTATCTTCTGCACACAAAATGGTCCGGGGTCAAGTTGATTCAAAACGATCCGGAGCTGGCATCGCTGTGTGTCGTAGCAAGCGCAGCTGCACAGGACGTGTTCGATGGTCTCTTCAGCTCCGCAGTAGTCGCATGTAGGAGTGTCTGCCATACCAATGCGAAAGTAGTACACCTTTGTAAATGCAACACCCAACCAAAGGCGGCATAACAGTGTCGCATCGGAGCGGGAAAGTTGTGATGGTAGCTTTAGCTTGAGCGAAGGATCCAGTTCATAAAATTGACGCCTTTGGAAGCTGGTAGACGACCAGAACGTGCGTGTGAGATCTCGAGCCAGCAGGTAAAGTTGTCTTGCTGCATCATTCCTTGATAGAGGAATCGGGACTACACGGGTTCCTTCATGGGCTGAGCGGGCTGCATCATCGGCTAATTGATTTCCGGTAATACCGATATGTCCAGGCAGCCATAGATATATAATATCATGCCCTCGTGCTAGAGCTTCATGATGGCAATGTCTTATTCCTTGTACCAATTGGTCATGACTCCTCCTACGCATGGCAGACTGCAAACTCTGAAGCGCTGCCTTCGAATCACAAAATATGACCCATTTTCCTGGACGTTCTTGAACGAGATATTGTAAAGCAGCCCTTATAGCAGCAAGCTCTGATGCCGTAGATGTAGTCATATGCGACAACTTAAACTTGATTGTCATTGCTGCAGCCGAAATTACAGCGGCACCTGATGAGCTGCTGGACGAGACGGACCCATCAGTGTATATCTGCGTTCGGTCTAAGTACAACTGATGTAATAATTGCAGTGTTGCTTGCTTCAATGCTACTCTGGAGTGATTGCTTTTCTTTTTGATTCCCGGAATTTCTAGACGTACTTGCGGCTGGTCGAGGCACCACAAAGGACATGCCATTCTCGCAGCTCACGTATATCCTGATGGAATGCTGTTTAGGTGCTTGGCTATGACGTCTGAAAACGTAGCGCGTGCGACAATATTCAGCATAAAAGTACCGCCTTCCATCACACATTTCAAGGACTAAACGAGAGGTGGCACTCGCGCACTTCCTTATGGACTGCACTTCGAGTCTAATTCCCACCTTTCACAATCTTTAGTTCATGGCTATATACTAGTTTTCTATATCCATGGCGATACGGCCCAACCCTCGCTAAACCTTGCAAAAACCAAGAAGGTTACGCCCAGCGAGCTTAACGAGTCAACCCTTTCTGGTCAGAGAGTGTTGAAAGTGCCTCCTTCTGACAATAGTTTTCTTAGTAAGCATCAAACTCAAGGCAACTTTGTTGGAGTTTAGTATGGGATTGGACTAGTCGCTAATGCATTATTGAACTTCTCAGCGCAAACACTTCCGACAAGCAACACAAGAGACGAGGACGAGTGCCAGGTCACCAACAGGTTACCAATAGTCGTATGTGTATATTATTTTATCAGAAACAACTGTGTTTTTATTTATGAATAATGTGCGCGGGTTTCCTCCTCAATTTAAAAGGGTGCGCGCGTGTCCCGCTTTAGAGGTGGCTGCGTGCACGCACCCTAACTTAGCAGTGTTCATCACCGTGGCATTGTGTAATCGGAAGGGCTGTCCGGTATACTCACGTATTTTTGCATGGTTACTGAACAAGCTGTTGGAAAGTCACGTCGGGCGTGTCCTCCCGTGCAGATGCTATTGAAGCTAGTCGAAGCGAATGGAATGCACGTTCTCTATATTAAATGCGTATTGGCTATCCGCAGCAGCTTTGTGCACGTAGCCTGTAAGTCATCCTAATGGCAGGCTGTGTCTGCATAGCTGAAGGCGCAATGAAACGCACACAAGTGCGTGCAATAACAGCGTTGGGAGCGCTGACGTCCTTAGTGAAGGATGCAGTCGCACAACCTAGAGTTTTATGCACTGAATGGTACGCTCGAACCCTCCCGTTCGTACCATTAGGTTGGTTTTGCTTCACTGTATTTTCAAGGCACGGGGCGCCTGCTACTTGCCGTCGAATTTGCCCATTTTCGCGGAGCAAAAAAAGTTGCTCCATGGAGTGGATCTTACGACGGAGCTGCTTCAGATCAGCCAATGGCACATACAGGGAGCACTCTCAATCCGCCAGTGGAATAGACTTGCTCCGCATGGAGGGGAATAAATAATTATCGGAAGTGTTCCGAATCTGCCAGTGGATGACACCATGAAACTCTCTATTGACGGTTCACAGAACGTCCTCCTACCTGCACAGATCTTCAAAGGGATTAGCGGCCACTACTTCTCGATGAAGGCACAGATCTGCTAGCATCTTGAACTGCCATCGCGGCTTACGTGTTGGCCAAACAACTGCTCTGTTTTGCTAGCAGCGCGGACTCGCGGCACAAGAAGCTGTCATGTTAGTTACTTTCTCGTCACGTGATACCTCGCTCACTACAGTCTAGGCCGATGGCGACGGTCCACTACAGGCTCACCGCCGGACCGTCGGGCGCTTGCGCTGTGGCGCAACCACCGACTGGCTGAGTTGAGCAGGAGGCAAAATAGGGTCAGCTAAAAGCGCTTTATAACCTATATGGTTCGTTCAACAAATTTGTAAAACAGGAGCACAGCAGAAAGGTAGTAACTATTGTGACCTTTAAGTGCCTAATGACGTAGCTAGACAGGTCGGAAGAAGAAGGTGAGTAACAGCTGCAATTACTATTTGCTGGCGATTATAAGCTTTTTCTGAACTTTTTGTAAGAGTGCAGGAGTTCAGTATGACTTCGGATATGACATTCTTCAGAGTTCGCGTCAATTTGGCAAATTTTTTTCTTACAGAAACTAAAACTTCATTTCCCCCGACAACACCAGCAGCCCCGCAGCCTGCATCTACGCGGGAAACTACGTTAACAGGTAATAAAATTATTCTGCGTGCGTTCAATACTTTTCTTTTTGTCTGTCAAGGTAGCACAAGGGCCAGGCTTCAAGCGCTGCATGGTGAGCATTAAGCTGAAGCATTCAACGCCTAAAATTCTGCTAGCGAATGCTTGCTTTCAGTGGCCCTTACTTGTACTAGGACAGAGTACCTGTAATTGCTATGCATTTCTTAATATTAAGTATTGAAAAACCATGGAGAGATGTTGCGATTATTCTATCGTAGTTTGAAACACGTACATGGCGTTTTCAAAACCACACTTCGTTCTTTAGGAAGGTAACTTCTATACGACTGAGAGACTGTATTTGTTAGTTTACAAATTGTACAATGCTACTAGCCGGACTCTAGCTATATAAGCTGAAAGCAAGAATGGTGATATACCAAAATTTTAAAGCAATTTTGCTATTATTTGCTTTTGAAAAACAGACGTCATCTGTTTCGAATGTAATGACTAACACTTACAAGTGAAACTTTGGCACTCATTCAATTGTGGAGCGTTTGACGTGCCACTTTCATTGTGTCACTCTCCCTTCCACATTTTCTCCAAGCTGCCTAAAAATAGAGGAGCTAATATCTGTAATGAGCAAACGTAATCTAACTTCAGGTGTTTGGGCTGGTGCCCTTTTTCCACACCAGGCATGCTAATTATCTGAAATCAACTGCTGTTGTGACCTAATAGATGATAACTACATGGATGTAGGTCACACATTTATATCGGTCTGCATCATATTTTTGCGATTGATTTCTAATAAAAGATGGTCACTACATGTATGCGAAAAACGGGCTCCTACTTTACGTAGAAAGTATGTTCACATTATGGCCAGTATGTTGCATAGGTTAACAAACAACCGCATTGAGTTATTAACAACGTATTCCTAAGGACTCAAGATAAGAAAGCAACTAAGCACAAAAATAATGAAGAGACGTTCATAAGCATAGCAAAGTGGTACGGCGTCACCGTGTCCTCCTTCAAAGCTACAGTATTGTCCTGTCTTGAGACATCCTCAAGTCACATTGTGCTTGCGCTTCCTAGGTCTCATATTTGAGGCCCACGGGAAGGCTTTATGCTATCCCTCAGTAGAGTATCAAGTGCTCGAAATTGTTAACAACTTTTACTAAACACACAGCGCACTTTTCAATTACCAGTCCCTTGACCGTAACAAGCTGAACCACACCCCAGGATTAGAACACGGCGATTGCCCCTACGGGAAGGTGTTGTAGCAATTGGAACTTTTTGCGTTGCGCCCTCGCCATCGTGAACTCGTTCACGGCATAATTTTTGTCAACATGGCCTCCTAAAGTGTGAGGCCTAGGAGACGGCTTTATGTTATCCTATATTAGAGTACCAAGTACTCTTAATTGTTAACCATCTCTTGTAAACACATAAGCCCATTTGTTTGTCTGTGTAATCAGATAATAACAATAAGCTTATTTTGTACATTAAATCATTACTTCACCAGCTATTCGTTTGTCATTCTAGAAGCGTCTGCCATACCCACAGAAGTTGTTACTCCAGAACCTGTCCCAACTGAAACTTCAGTGCCAGGAGCGAGTGAAAGCCCAGAAACCCCAGCGTCCACTGAGACTGATTCGGAGCTAGTGTGTCATCGTGGTGAGTTCAACTGCAGAGACGAGAGCACTTGTATTCCATCTGCACTGCTCTGTGACGGTGTAAAGGACTGTCCGAATGGATTGGATGAAAAGTGTGGTAAGGACTTTGAAACAATTTTTCGTGACTCGTGCAAATTGACTGTATCGAATCCTTTTTTCTTGTTGCATCAAAATTACTTACGGGCCGTCCATTCTCTAGGATGGTGGCTACATACATACATACATACATACATACATACATACATACATACATACATACATACATACATACATACATACATACATACATACATACTACATACATACATACATACATACATACATACATACATACATACATACATACATATGATGACTTAAGTATAGCCGCTAACGTAGCTTTAACTAACATTGAAAACATAGTATCCTGCAGATAACCACAAACGTTTATTCGTACATATATTTCAGTCTGTGATAAATGAATGGCTACCCGTGGAGCAATAACTGTATCCTGAATTTCATTCGGTGGTTTTTTGTCCATTACTACGCACTTTTGGTTCAACTAGTTGCAGGTACGGCCAAGCAATGCCAAGAAAACGAATTCTTCTGTTCTTCGGGCTCCCCTAGCCATTGCCTGCCGCGGGCTATCCTCTGCGATGGACGCGAAGACTGTGCTGGCGGCTCCGATGAATCTTTATGCCGTGGTAAGTTAGAGCACAATATTTTCACGTCACCCCAGCAATCGCAATGCTGTGTTCTTGTTCGGATTAGCAGCTTACTGTTAGGCACTGTTATTTTGAAATATATAATAATCTTAGAAGCACAGATGCGTCCCCTAGTTTTTAAAACATTGGAAAAGAACTTTGAAGCACAAGAAATTAAGAATTGAAGAGAAGAGTGGACGCAAGCGGGGCTTTTCGTGTGCACTCTTCTCTTCTGTCCTTGTTTTTGGTCCTTCTCTTTTGTTTCTTAAAGAAATATCTAAATCACTGCACAGGACCGCTTGTTGCACGCTTTATATAGGGGGGACTACTTGTATAGAAAAATGAGCAGTTTCCGTAAAAATTCTGCGTCAGCCTCTAGGACAGGCAGGGACTCTTTTTGACAGGACACAGCACGCAAAATTAGATGTTCTGAAGTGCCGCTGAACTACGGTGATGGCCAATATAATACTATTTCACACACGTTAACGATAGTGAATGGTGATTACGATGTTCTAGCGATAATATATGTACTGCGAGGGTTTGTATGAGTTATCACTCCGTTTCAGTTTTGCAAAAGGATACGTGACCCTGCATTCGTAACCGTATTTGCCTACTGCAGTTGGTGTACATGAGATAAAACAATACGCAAAGCAATCATTACAGATACCACCGATGATCGCGGTATACCATTGAAATGAAAGTATATATACATGACCTTCAAATTGTGATCTTCTACGTACGATAGTGATTCCTACAAGACGGCTATCCTCAGAGTTTACTCATGAAAATTGTGTCTGCAAGCGGATGATGCCATTACTTATAGACCAACCAGCCGTGGCGGCTCAGCAGGCTGACGTGTGGGGCTTCTAATATTGTGCAAGTGGCTTCTATTATCCGCTGCTATGGTCGCATTTCGATGTGAGCTAAATGCAATAACGCCCGTATATTTACATTCAAGTTCGAGTAAATAAAAAAACTTTGGCGTCATATTTAACGCGGTGTCTTATAGCCTGCGTCTTTATTACATCCTGGTTTGCGGCCTTAAAACACAAATAATTCTAATTGAATGCTCGCAAACTTGCGACGCCGTGACTGGTATTTCAACATTTCTCCGACATATGCATGCTCAATGTCGCAAAATAGAAAACGTCACCACCATAAAAGGAGGTGCCGCAAGCATGTGCATCTTATTGCTCCAATGCGATTTCAAACTGCAAATTCTTCACCTTTGGCAACGGCAACCTTTTAGGTGCGAAGCAGCTCCTGGCGGAGTTCTATCTCCTGCGCTGCCCACCCTTACTGCGCATGCGCAACAGCTGGCTCAAGCACTGCCAGCATGGGCTCACGCGCTAGGGCATTCCAGCTTGTGTATAGTGAACTAGAATGACTATATTATGCTACAACTTTTTTTTGGCACTGAAGGGAAAACTACGGGGGCGGAGCTTCTGCACATGTAGCACTAGGCAAAGTAGTCTGTTTTGGCGCGCGTCTCTGAACGCTGTGGAAAACGACGGGGTCGTATCATCAGCGTTTCATGTAGACGCAGGCGCCGCTTAGCATTTGCGCTACACGTAAAAAGGCGGCACTCTCTCGCGCGTTCAAAAACGCGAAGTCACTGCGAACAAATTAAAAAAAAATACGAATATTTTACTAGAGTGAGCTGCGCCCTGTCTCAAATAGCTCCAAGTAGAAAATAAAGAAGGAACTTTTGTGTTTCACGGTGAAAATACTGGCGCTGTTGTATAACTGCATTCACTAGTGGTAAGATGCACGTAATTTGGCTTTTTAGCCTTCGCTCCAATGACAAGAAAGGTTGTCGCCAAATAAATAAGCCTGTGTAAAGGGTTCAGTAAGTCGCTGTGACCACTTCCCTTCACACTCTCTCAGCACTCATGTGATGGCCTTTGGGAACAAGGTCCTGCTGACGCACGATGAACGAACGCGTTGTATGATAGTCAGAACGCCCTGGCGCGGTAGGACCGGCGTAAATGACTGCGAAAGAGCCGCGGTGTGCACCACCTGTGCATTGCCTCATGGTCCCCTTTAGCGAAAGATGGTGTAATATTTAACGCGAAGCTCCTGAAGGCATGTGCCGCACGTCTCTTGTATGTAGAAGCCACTTCTCGTTTTAGTCTTTGGAATGTCCGCTGGAAGGTGGTCCCTGTGTATTGATATATGATGAACATATGCGAGATGGTGGTACTTCGAGTGTTCACTGGATGGAAGGACGGATGAACAGACGGACGGACGGACGGAAGGACGGACGCACAGACAGACAGACAGACAGACAGACAGAGAGACACACAGACAGACAGATGGACGCGCGGACTGATAAACAGGCGGACAGACGGACAAATGGACGTGTGGACAGACAGACAGACAGACAGACAGACAGACACACAGACAGACAGACAGACAGACAGACAGACAGACAGACAGACGTATGAATGTATGGACAGACAAATGAACAGACGGAAGAACAGACGGTTAGATGGACGGACACATGGACGAACGCATGGACGGACAAACAGACAAAACAGACAGATAGACTGACTGACAGACGGATTCTGCCAGCGGATGATTCACGGTTTGCCGATAAAACCTTTTGAAGCTTAATCCCACTCACCACCATTCACTCCGTGGATATGCTATGACTTTTTTTTCATGTACCGCATTCATTGAATTGAGCGAAAAGTTAGTAACTTGGTTGAACGTGCACAGATTAGGCTTCGCACCAGTTCGAGCAACACCCGACATTTCGAAGATAATTAAGCCGTGGTGGCAGAACATGGCAATCACTTGCGCTTATCCCATATTATCGTGAGTTGTTGAACTTGATTTCTTTTCGTACCACAAGTGACCTTCGCTGACTGTGACGGCAATTCAGCTGCAGAAGCTGAATCGTGGTCTTCGGATCTAAGGCTCAAAAAAAACAAGATAAATATTCTTGTACGTTACTCAAATCGTTTTCTTATCGCGGTAATTCTCTTCTCCACTTCGAGTGTTAAAAAATAGGCTTTTCGTACATAGTATATATGAAGAAGTCTTTGCATATTGTCTGCTCGAAGTTCAACATTCAGTTTAACGAAGCTTCGGCTGCAGACAAGAAAATTGCAGAATTTACTAACTTCGATATATCGTGGTCTCACTACAATTCAGTTTGGTTACAGTATAACACGTTACTTTAACGAACTACGAAGTAAGTATTTTCATGAATGAACTCTTAGATTCGCAGTTATCATTCTCTAATTTTACATATCACGTGCACCTTCGTATCTTCCTAAAGGTGACCAAAGGCTCGGGAGACATTCAAGCTGGTTTATTCCTGCATTTCAAGTCCGGTTCATGAAGAGTGTTTTTCATTGCTTTTGTACTTCCAGAGTGCCCACATTATTTCTGCCTGAACGGGGGAATATGTGGATGGACGCCAAAAGCACCAAGTCCCACTTGCGACTGCCCCGATGGTTACCATGGCCGTCGCTGCAATTTATTGAGAAGCATCGTACCGGAGGCGAGCAATCTGACGTCAAAAGGTATCGCTTGCTGAATATATCTTTGAAATGCTTGTGCGAAGTGTTCATGTTTAATTTGTGGGAACAGAGTTTATTGTCACAGCAAATGCTTGCCTACTTAGAAGCCATGTGGCAAGAAAATATGCCTTTTTTTTTATTTAGGCGGCCTGCCTACGCCCCGATTGTTAATTCTAATTACATACCAGACCTGGTAAATGCAATGCCCACACAAAGACTTTTATAGCGAAAGCTGTTACGAGATCCGAACACGGGTCACGCACGGCGTCCTAGTTGTCTGCCGTCGCCGCGGGTGTCGGTAACCAGTATCGCAAGAAATATGAGAGAACTCAGTAAATAAAAAAAAGGCTCACAACATCCGCGGCGTTCCAGACCTGTATTACACCACTGAACCACGCCGGTGTTTTTAATTCTTGAAAAAAGTGGCCTTATTTTTTTAGGCAGGCTTCATATCGGGAAAGGAATCATGGTTGTATGACCAGTAAAGCTTTTTAGAACGCCAAAAGAAAATACTAGGCGTATCATAATGCGAATGAAGCAACGAGTGGGTCGCCCGATGCTCAAACCCAGTAGAAAACTTTTCTTAATGACCTATTAACTGTGGTGCATACCCACTTCAGGCTTATAATTCGTTGTCGTCGGTCATTGCATAAAAAAATCGCCAGGCATGTGCAGAATGCGCAGCACAATCACAGCGAAGGGTAGAAGAGCGGCCGTTCAGAGCTTTTTCTAAGCACGCTTTCGGTGACTGATACAAGCACACTTGCTTATTGCCCCTCACGCCATTATTAACCATAACTTTTGTGTAGTAGGCCGCCATTCAAGACCTCGTCCTAACTGCAACGCAAGACTGAAAACTACAGATCACAGACGGCCTCACAGACGGCCACAACGTCAGTGCTCTCGTGGACACAGGCACCGATTACTCCGTCGTCAGTGGGCGCTTAGCTACTGAGATCAAGAAAGTGAAGACTGAGTAGGACGGCGCACGGATGCACATGGCGGGTCTACACCTTGTCACGCCGAAGGAAAAGTGCGCCGCAAGAATCACAATGCGCGACGACACATACCCAACTCTATTTGTCATACTCAAGCACTGTTCCCGAGATATCATACTCAGC
Source organism: Rhipicephalus microplus (assembly GCF_013339725.1). NCBI lineage: Eukaryota > Metazoa > Arthropoda > Arachnida > Ixodida > Ixodidae > Rhipicephalus > Rhipicephalus microplus. Next base: position 110,237,467 of record NC_051169.1, read on the forward strand.
ATTTATTTTCGGAATGAACACAACACTTTTACACTTAAAATTGCAGTCCATTCCACTGTCCACAGATCAAGTGATAAACCAGGGATGAGTGTCGGTCGCCATTGAGCGTAGTCGAAAAACATGTTAGCCTCATGCCCTTCTCAAACACTCTCGTCTGCGTCAGTGGCGATGCGTCAGAAGAAATAGATGGTATAGTCCAAGGACACGCAGACTTACCGTGGCATTTGTGTCACCAGGCGAATCCCTAATTTTATAAACGGGTGCTCAGAAATGCTGATCCCAAACTTCACTTCAAAGAAAAAAACACCTTAACAAATCGTTCCGCGAACATTTCCCTGAAATCAGCGAATCACGCATGCTGACAGACTCGTCGGCGGAACACGTGGCCGCATACCCGATTGCGGAGCCCATTTTTAATGAACGCTGCCCTGCCCATGCACAGACAAGAACAGCTGAAGAACCTTCTTCGACGATACGGGAACTGCTTTTGGACGACATCCAAAATAGGAAAATTACAATCACTAATCGCCGCAATTTAACAGAAGAAAATGTGCAACATGTTCGCCGAAGCCCTTATCTAGTCTCGTAACGAGAGCAGAGCGCGAGGTTATCAAGAAGCAAGTTCATGATATGTTGCGCGACGTCATCATTGAGCCGTCACAGAGCCCCTGGGCTTCATCAGTTGTGTTAGCCAAAAAGCAACGAACGCTGAGATTCTGCGTCGATTACCGCCGGCTGAACGACGTTACAAAGAAGGATGTCTATCCGCTACCACGTATGAATGATATCCACGCCAAATACTTCATATCTATGGACCTAAACAGCGGCGCTCGACAAATTGAAGTCGATGAATTGGACAGAGAGAAAACTGCCTTCATTACGCTAGATGACCGCTGTGAATTCAAAGCAATGCCCTTTGGACTTTGTACAGCCCCAGCCACATTTGAGAGAGTTATGGACACTGCTTTACGTAGACTGAAGCAACAAACGTGCCTCGTATACTTAGACGAGGTTGTTGTCCTCACTGCCAATTTTGGAGAAAACTGAAGCAGACTGAATACTGTACTCATGGCCAAGAAATCTTCTTGATTGACACTGAAACCAGATGAATGTCCGTTAGCTTACGAAGAATTGCTATTTTTCAGCCACGTCATCAGCAAAGCTGGTGTGAATTTTGATCCACAGCAAACATCAGCCATCGCCGGTTTTCCGCGGCCTTAGGACTAGAAATCAGTCCGCTGCATTCTTGGATTGAGCGCTTATGACAGGCGTACAATTTCAAATTTTAAAAAAAAATTGCTCAACCTCTCACACGTTTAACAAAATCAGAATCAGAAAATGAATATACATGAGGAACTCAGCAAGGTGACGCCTTCGCCGAACTTCAACGCCAACTTCACTCACCACCAGTGCTCGCGCATTTCGATGAAGACGCTGAAACTGACATCCATACCGATGCAAGCAGTGCGGGACTCGGCGCGGTGCTCCTCCAAAGCAAATGTGAACTTAAAAACGTTATTGGCTGCGCTAGCCGATCTCTCATTAAAGCTGATTTCAATTATTCGACAACAGAGAAGCAGCGTCTTGCTATTGTCTGGGAAACTGCCAAATTCCACCCCTACTTATACGGACGGCCTTTCAAGGTTGTCACCGATCACCACACACTCTGTTGGCTTGCAAACCTGGAAGAACCACCACGTCGCCTAGCGCGTTGGTGCAAGTGCTGTGGGGCCGATTGTCGCTTAGGAGCTCCCATCGACGCTGTCCCGCAGGACGCAGATGACGACGCTGTTTTTTTTTTTTTGAGCGATCAGTGACAGTAGTTTTGCAGAACAATAGCGAGGCAATCCTGATATTCATGACCTCTTTCAGTACTTGGAAGGAAAGACAACATCTGTTTCCAAAGCAAACAGCCGTGGGCTATCCTCATTTTGCCTACACAACAATGTTGTGGAGGAAAAGAACTTGTCCTCAAATAGGGTGACGAGCCACAGAAAAAATGACGAGCCAACGGCGGGTCACCTGAGATTTAGCCGCTCGCTTGCAATTCAGAGAAACTACTATTTGCCCGGACCGGCATCCGACACCGCGCAATACGTGAAAACCTGTGGAGACTGGCAAAGACGAAGGAGACTTCCGTTGAAACCTGTTGGACAACTGAAGTCGGTCGAGCTACCATCAAAGCCTTTACAAGAAATCGCAATAGACCTACTGGGCCCATTCCCTACGTCCGCTGATATTACACAAATGATTTGTCGTGGCAACAGATAATTTGACCCGTTTCACCGAAACAAAAAGCCTACTAAAGGGCAGTGCCACAGAAGTCGCGAAATCGTTCGTCGGAAACATCGTCCTGAGAAACGGTGTGCTCAATTGCTTAAAACTAAGAGAGGCACGGCATTGACAGCTTATCTGACACGAGTTATATTTCACTATTGTCACACAAGCCACTGAAAAACGACGGCATATCGCCCTCAGACGAAGGGTCTTACTGAGCGGTTGAACAAAACTATCGCCGACATGCTATCAATCTATCAATGTATGTAGACATCGAGAATAAGTAGGGGGATCACTTGTTACCATACGTAACTTTCGCCAACAACACGGCAGTACAGAAAACAACCTAAATGACGCCACTAAAACTACTTTACGGAAGAGAACCCATGACGACGCTCGATGTCATGCTTCCGAACGTCACCTACGATAAAAACTTAGACGTCTGCACTACCAACAGCTGGCAGAAGATGCTAGACAATTAGCTCGTCTGCGCTATGAAGCACAGCAGCAAGTCCACGCCCGACGCTACAATATTCGCCGAAGCAAGCAGCAATATCAACCTGGTGACCACACATGGGTGTGGACGCCTGTTTGAAAGCGCTGAATCAGTGCAAAACTATTCGGAACATATAAGGTTGTGCAATGCTTAGGTACTCTGTACTACAAAGTTGTACGCAATAACCTTAGCTCATCGCAACTACGCCGCACATGCGCCGAAGTGGTTCATGTCGTCCGTTTGAAACCTTACAATGCACGCTATAGAAGTAACACACTCTTCCATAACATTTTTGTGTTTATAATTTTTTGTGTTCGCATTATTTTGCCCGCAGTTATGTATTAGTTTGCTCTAAACATCGGTACGCTGTCGTTTGAAATGGGGGCAACGCCACATAATAACTTTTAGTTTGTGACCATGAATGGGAAGCAAGAACATCGCAAAAATATAGACAAGGACAGAGGAAGAAACGACACCACGCTGAACTCGCAACTAATCTTAATTTGAAGATACACGCACATATATCAAGCAATCAACCCGGTCACGTAGAAAACCAAAGGCGCCTGCGCATCAAAACAAACAAGGTACGAAACAAGCCTAATCATATTGACCAACAACACGTGTTTAACAACCGAAAAAAACAAAAGGATACCTTCCTACGTGCCGATGATTTCATTTGTGGGGTTTAACGTCTCGAAACCACCATATGATTATGAGAGACGCCGTAGTGGAGGGCTCCGGAAATTTCGACCACCTGGGGTTCTTTAACGTGCACCCAAATCTGAGCACATGGGCCTACAACATTTCCGCCTACGTGCCGAAAAACATACCCAACAGTCTCTAACAAACTAACAGTCAGACGCTCTGCTTTTCCACGTGACCGGGTCGAATGCTTGATATATGTGCGTGTATCTTTCAATAAAGTTTAGTTGCGAGTTCAGTGCGGTGTCGTCTCTTTTTCTGTCCTTTTCTATATTTTTGCGCTGTTTTTACTTCCCAAGTATGAACCACCAACTAGCCCAACTTTCGCTACTATTGTTACCATGAAACTGCACGCTTACCAATTTTGTAAATCGCCTTTACATGCGCCAAAATAGGCGCCTGGTATGATCACGTGAGAAAGATGGTATCGCGTCTCAATCTGTTGTCGTATTGATAAAGGGTGCAAGTTGGCTGACTGTGGGGGCAGAATCAGTGGGTGGGCCTGTGTAGCGGCGAGCCGCGAGTGTGCTTTCGTGTGACACGCCGGCGCGGCAACTGCGTCCTTCGGATGTTACCGACCACCATCTAGAGCCTGAGTTCTTTCAAATAAAGTGGTTGCCCTAAAGTGCCTTCGAGTTCCTGCGGTACAAGTCACATCCCTGCGTGACGATGCGGCATGCTTGTAAATGCACAGTAAACTTCTGCTGGCGTGACTGGCCAGAACAGTACGAATATGAAAACATTTATTTAACCTAATGCGTCTTTACGCTGCCATAGGTGCAATCTTCAAAAAAGTACAAAGGACGTTTAAAGGTGCACTCCTACAAGCAAATTCGAAACCACACCATCTTCGTTTAACAACTCCGAGATCACACCATTATACAGTCTGCTTTGCTGCTTCAGTCAGCTGTGCTTCAGTAATACTTGAAACTCACTACGAATTCATCATAGAAAAAGGTAAATATAAATAGTGCCATTCCAAATCCTCTTTCAACAAATGGTTTTTGCCCGATGTCACATATACATGCATGCAGCATGCGAAGGAGGGGAAAATGTACAGTTATCTAAGCCAAAAACAGCCATTATTCATTCTCCTGAACTAATTATAATAATTTTCGTCTATGATTAGCGTTGATTTTTTTTTACATTTATGGTCATTCGTGCAGCAGGCCACCTCGGTCGTGGCTTGCGGAATTACAAGGACACTGGGAAACGATCAAGCCTTGGGCACCTTATCAATGTAGCCTTTATAAATTATTTACATTACTTTTTGCAGAATCTGGATCTGCTGCTGGAATTGTGACCGGCATAGTTGTTGTTTTGGCCATCGTGCTTGCAGCTGCAGTAGCCGTTTTTGTTGTGAACCGCAAACGACGCGAAGCGCAGTGAGTACATCGTTCCGCATTGCAAAAATTTCATTGTGCTCTGGCTTGTTCGATCATTAGTACTGTTTGTGGAACTAAGGTTTCATAGATAATCGACTTGTAGCATAGTGAATAAATACATATTTTCTTCGTTCAACGCATGTCTGCATGGTTTGCCAGGAGGTGTTCCGTCTGAACTGAAAGGATTTTGAAAGAATGGCGTGAAGACGAGCTTTTCATGCCAGAAAAAGCAACTAGAAAAATACTTCTCACACTATTCTTCTATGTGGCCTGGTTTTATAACTTTATTCCTTTTCGCAGAGAAACTTTTAATGCAGCCTTGCGTCAGTGAGAAAATGGTTATACAGGGCTGAATAACTTCATTCCGGTTATCTTCCTTGAGTAACACTTCCTAAGTAGGTTCACTTACAAACATTGTAGCCCCGCCGCGGTGGTCTAGTAGCTAAGGTACTCGGCTGCTGACCCGCAGGGCGTGGGTTCAAATCCCGGCTGCGGCGGCTGCATTTCCGATGGAGGCGGAAATGTTGTAGGCCCATGTGCTCAGATTTTGGTGCACGTTAAAGAACCCCAGGTGGTCTAAATTTCCGGATCCCTCCTTTACGGCGTCTCTCATAATCATATATATCGTGGTTTTGGGACGTTAAACCCCACATATCAATTACAGACATTGTACTGATTCTAATGCATACATTGTTATTGCTATGTTGATTTCATGCTATGTCTATAACATCCGCTCTAATACAAGAGAGGTGTATGAAACTGCCTCTATGTATAGTACTTACACTTCTGAACATTCCACAAAGTGTAACTGTGCCAACTCAATCATGCAGTGTTTGGTAAAAGTGGCTCAAGCTAGAGTATAGCGTTGTCTGCTAACTAATAAGTTGATAACTATGTCCACAAATTCTGGGCCCTGACATAGTTGAAGAAACTGCCGCCCGACGCAACTACAGCAGCTAACATTGTGCGCGCACTTGCCGCACCAGTACTGAGGCGGACGCATTGAACCATTGAAGCACCCTATTCCTTTAGCCGTCCTACACAGGAACCTGATCAATATGCTCAAAAGCCTTGGCGGCACACCAGGTGTTACGGCTCTGCGCAATACAGTATAGGAAGAAGCGCATGTTGCCTCCGGAAACAATAGGAATAAATCCTATAAAAATAACCAAGAAAGTTACATGAATTTAACTAGACAATCAAGTAGCAAATCACTTGAAAGAGCTCTATTGAGTCTAAAACTAGGAGTCGTTCTTTAATCTGACTTTTGATGCCGAACTTGAAAGAGGATGAAGTGGGTCTATATTGAGACCCCTCTCGCAGGCAGCTCTTGCATTTTTCTCCTTCTTTTTTTTCCCTTCTCTTCCTTTTCACTTTTTTCCTATTTATTACCTTGTTCTTGCAAAAAAAGTTGCCCTTCAAAGGCTGCGACTCTTCGTTCTTTTCTCGCCATTCATGTTTGCGTTCATGTTTTCTACGCATTTTTATGATAATTTACCACTGTTGTCAGCTTAAGATGGATCACACCTCATCAGAGGTCTCTGTAAACAGACCGCGAAGTTTTGATCGAAAGGAGTAAAAACTCGACTATAAGAACCATCTGTACTAGCCATTTACTACACAAGAATGCACATCTGGGCTAGTAGTGATAGTTAACTTTTGAACAGCTTCTAGTGCAAGAAATAACAAGAACACAGACCAAAGATGTGACAACACGAGCGCTCATATCGTCATATTTTTATTTTCCGATAAAAACTGAGCCATTTTCCACCATAAAAAACCCTAAGACTAGCACTGCTAATGCGTAATAAATGCGTAACGATGACGTTATATTTTACACAAAAATATAGCCTTGAGTCTACATGACTCATTGACCTTTTGTTGACGTTCAAAATTGTTGACGTTCAAAAGAATACTATAAATGAAAAGGTAGACACACACGGGGTGCTACCATTTCCGTCGGCCGTCTTCTTGGAGCCGTAGATTTCTAATCTAGCAATACCGACACGTCCACTTGTTCGCGCTCACTTTGTCGACATATTGTGCTAAATCAGTATTTGTCCCTCTCCGCAGGAACCCACCGCTCTTCATCGACAATCCTTCATACGAAGAATCAACAAGCTAAACAGGTATGAATATTACGAGGGACATCGTGCTTGCCCTGAAGTTATGCTCTTAAAGCTATTCGTAGAAGGGTTGATTCATGAGTGCTACACACCTACATTTTGAATAGCTTGATGTTGCTATATTTAGCCTGATATTGAAGGCCTTCGTGTACACTTTGGGCACTGTTAGATAAAGTACATCCAACTGAAAATTATTGTGATGATTCGTTCAGAAATTAGCAACATCTGCTACTGCACTGGCTCTGTTCGGGAATAAAGAAATTCGGCAGCAAGCTGATAAGGTGCAAAAGTAACAGTCGAACAAACTCAGTCCTACTTTTCTTCACCAAACTGAAGTGGCGCTTTCACTTCTGCTGGCTGTGGCAATAAAACTTTCGGCTTGAGCGTCTAACAGCAGAAAAGTATTATTGATTTGTGCTAAAATAACTGTCGGTAACGATGACACTAAACGAGTAAAAACCAAATTTTGCTGCGGCATAGGCTGACTATAGAGCTCTTTGAGAGCCTGCTAGCTTGTTAACAGTGCAGCCTAAGCTTTGGCTCATTATGCACCCCAGCAGATATACCAGTATGAATAACGTAACCTTTCTGTTCTATACTCTTGCTTTCTAGGGTCTTTCAACTGGCGGACCTCATTCCCAGATAGGCTCAGAGGAAGAGGACCACCTGCAAAAGCAAAACGTCAACGACTGCTATTTTATTTATATAGCTTGGAACTTTGTATCTCAACTTATTCAGAAGCAGGAAAAAAAATGAACGAACTGGTGATTTTTAGGGCTCGAGGTACGTTATTTAACGTGTTTACTCGAAAGGAAGCTGCTATTGCAGGCCAAACTGCCATGCAGTTAATACAACAATGCTGGTTGAGCTTGTGTATTATACGAACAAACAACGTCAAGAAAGAATAAATATGTGGTACAATGTTTCTTACTGTCTGGGCACCGATCATTTGCCTTCATAACCGTTAGTCTTACCAAGATCCAGGTTTACACTCAAGTAGTGGTAAGGTTGTTATCAAACAGCAAGCGGTCGGATACCTTACAGCCTTTGCCCAGCGAGTTAACGAATAAATCACGCGTCGGCGCCAAGAATGTCAGGTAGCGACCACTTTCTGGCCTAAACCGGTTTTCCCCGTGCCTTCTGTTTTCGAGGCTCTCTTCCCGCCGCATGCGTGTTGCTTCTTCTTCGCCGGTCTCACTTGGGGATCTGCTTGTGCGTGAGCCCGCTTTCCTTCAGCTGCACCAGCCGTTGCCAGTGCCGCAGCCTCCGCGTGGCAAAATATGGCATGAAGGCCTACAGAGGCAGCGCCAATGCTGCTAAGAAGGGCGTAGTATTCCCTATCCCATGGCACTGATAGCCTTGCTGAGTAGGTGGTTGTGACAAGTGTGTGGATGGAAAAGATAAGACAGTAAACCATTTCGAGGCGTTTGGACGATACCGAGCAAGTCAAATAGGACAAACAGGCATATATGATGAGCAGCGCGATTGAGTACCGTGTGGCGCCTTCATTTGGGTCTGTTGAATCGTGGTGTCATAAGTGTTGTTCTGTTGTGTCATTATCAATAATATGTGAGGTTACACGGCTCAAAACCGCGACATGATTATACTGAAGACGCCGTAGTGGAGGGCTCCAGAACTGTCGTCCTTCTAGCGTTCTGTATCGTGCACTGAAATCACACATTTCGTGGGCCACTGCAGCTTTTTAGCCTTCTAACAACGGTATACCTAGATCTGTCAAGTTAGGAGTGGTTTTATTTGAACGTCGACCAGTGGGATGGCGTATTTTGTTAGCAGTTATTTCTTCGGATGAGAGGCACTACTGAGTGGCTCAAGGATTTTTTAGTGTGGTATTCATAAAAAAAATGACAGTATATCAAAGAGGTGAATGGTGGAGAGTGAAGCGAAGCATCCCTCCGTCCATTCTTTCTTGCTTCCGTCCGTCCTTGCGTCTGTCTGTGTGACCATCCATGCATCCATCCGCCCGTCCGTGCGTGTCTCTGTTTGTGCGCCCACACGCCCATTCGTGCGTCCATCCCTGCGTTCCTCCATGCATCCACCCCTGCGTCCGTCCATGCGTCCATCCGTCTGTCCATGCGTCCATCCGTGCGTCCGTCCATGCATCTGTCTGTGTCTCCGTTCGTCCATTTAGTCAACAATCCAAGTACCACCATCTCGCATCTTTTTATCATATATTCCGCATATAGAAGCACCGCCATCCAGCGGACATTTCAAGGACTAAACGAGAGGTGGCACGTGCACGCTTTCTTACGGCTTGCGCTTCGTGTCTACTTCCCACCTTTAACCACCTCGAGTTCATGGTATATACTAGTTCACGGTATTCATGGCACTGCGGCCCAACGCTCGCTAAACCTTTCTAAAACCAAGGATGTTACGCCCAGCGAGTAAAATCTAGCAACCCTTCTTGTCAGATAGTCCTAAATGTTCATGCTGCTAATGGCTGCTAATGGGGAATGAGAGACAGGAGAATTCGGCTTTTAGTTAACGCGCACGCTGCAAATTTTTTTATTGTTCGACAAAGCACAGGAGAATCTCCCACCAGCACCACCTAGCAGGTCAAAGTGTAAGATATGTTACGCACTACTACGAGGGACGAACGGTGCCGCTATAAGCATAGAGAAATAAACAAAAAAGGTTAAGAGTGGACACTCCCATAGACCTCAGCGGCCCAATCGACCCTAGCACACCTGGTGGTTGGTGAGAGCAAGTGGCGTGCGCTTCCTGTTTCTGTTTCACTGGCGCAAATTTTGAATTACTTTGCATAACCGACGTTTGGCTATGACGAAAGTTCACGATTTCAGACCACTTTCCATCGCCCAAATGGATAGTTTTTGTAGGTCGTTTTGATTTAGCGATTCCCTGTTTTGTTTTGTTCAGTGGTTCGTGCGAATTGGTCGTGACGTGATTTTTATTTTGATTAAGTTATAATAAAACGAGATGCAGGTAATGACAATTCACTACGGTTTTATTCATCGCGCTTGTGTTTTTCTTTTGGAACAAGTAATCAATGTACATATCAGTCAAAGAGACAGAGTATCCGCAATGTTTTATTCAAAGGCAAGGTAGAGCCTGAGAATATAAAAAGCACAATATGACAGAGGTAGACAACAAATGCATCTCGCCTTACAAATAAATTGTAACAAATACAGAGAACACAGACAACGCACACATCGCTAGAGTTGGCAGAAGCCGAGAAGCTGGTGAAGTATGACACACCGGGCTGGTGGGTAAGTAAGGATCTATGGCAAAAACACAGCGCACAATGCTGATGAAGAAGGAAGAAGTGACATATACACAGCAATGAAGTCGCGAATCACGCCTGGGGTTAACCGAAATAATGCATAGAAAAAACGGGCGCACAGAAACCACACGACACAATATAGCAGAAAGGCAAAGGTGCAGTGTGCTGGCTGGGCTTAAGAACAGCTAGTCCAAAATGAAAAAAAAGCAGACTTGATGCCTGCTTGTCCTCGGAAAGGTAGGGCTTTGCAGCTTGCTCACTACGTGAAAGACAAACTTTATGCTACAACACTGGCAGGTCTTGTAGCGCTTCTTATGTGTCACCTTCATCAAAAACTTAAGATCCCAAGCGATTTGCGTCTGGGTGTTGCTGTGACGCTTGCGAGCTAAAATAGATTGTAGTCATCACTTATCCAAATTGTGGACCTTAATTGGTGCTACGAGAGCGGTATTACAGGGCTAATAAATAGCAGAAGGAAACCGCTTTGGCTCATTATTTTTCACAAAGACCCTACATCGTACGCTATCACTCACAAGCTATATAAAAATAAAATGGCAGCGTCCGCAGCCCCATCAAACTCTACAAGTTTGGGTATTCTTTTGAAAATTTTGATGGGCGAGATGAGGAGGTTGATGAGAAGCTAAAATACAAAAAGCGTGATAACGTGAACCGTGCCCACTTCATACTGTGTTCCTTACCCGCTCGAAGACATTTCAACAAGCGGTTTCGTTATCGATATATTACTTGAGCTGGAGAGATAAAGCATACACAGTGACTAAGCGACCCACAGTAAAGTGTACAGTTAGCCCGAATTTGCTACAAAAATACAGACAGGATACCCAACATTCTTTTTAAGGTTATGCAAATCACTTCGAGCGAATACACAGTGTCCCTACTCCTCATAGCGGGTAACCAAAACAATGTATGCAACGAAGGAGTGATTAGTCCAGTTGAACTGAATATAAGCATATAAGACCATAAAAAAGTCTGCTGTAATGAAGTAATAACATAACAAAGCTATTGCAGGATTCGGCTCAACTTGAATACTTTAGTGTAAACCCGCCGCTAATTGCTAACCTTTGAACTTGTCAAGCTGTATGCCTGAGATTGAAAACTGGAACCTAACCCTATCTAAATTTCGGTTCACAAAACGCACATGCCAACATAAACGAACCCGGCAAAACATTTTCAGAAACCTCGCGCGACACCCAGCAGAGCAGAAATGAAAATCGCCAACACTTGACAGATGGTGATACAAAACATCGCACACTTTCAGGTGATGTGCAGTGGCCTCAATCATGGCCAGAAAGTGAGATTCAAGTTGTTGTACGTATGCAAAAGCTGCTTCTGATGGCACAGTGAGATTCCCAAAAAGTTTGCTGGGGACGTGGTATGCTTTGAGCATTGTGAAATACTGGTGGGTCCGCTGTGCTGCTACTTTGGCTTGCAGATGTTTAATGGTTTGCTTGTACTTCATTGATGGAGACATTGTCGCTGACACACAGGAACGCACTGCAATAAACAAAAAATGGATGTAAAAGCGAAGAACAACTAATCCCATACGAGCACTTTCCTCGCTCTTTCAGACCCAAGGTGCACAACTTTCTGTGGTGCAAAGTTTTCGATTCCACTACCTAAAAACAAACCATTCACAATGTTGACAATGCACAAAAAAAATGAAAATCACTGAGAGCCCACCCTTACATTTTGTAAGTGCACACGTAGTGTCCTTTTGAGGATAGTTTCCTCAGAATGTCCTAAACATAAAATAGCACATTAAAAACAGCTGCCATAAAAGCATAGTCACCATTTTCTTTAGGGCACTCAGCCGTGGAGCTGTTGGCGAAGACATCTTCTGGGGGGTCTTGTGAAGCTTGTTCAGTGCCTCGGACAGTGCTGTCGGAACAATCTTGCGAGCCGCCTGCGGAAGTCTCTATATCAATCCACTCTGGTGTTGAAGTGAACATACAACTTACCAGTCACACAAGTTCATTTTGTGACAGCTGAACAACTGGTTAAGGTTTTCTCCGGCAAAATGAAGTCAGCAGAAATTCTTTCCCCAGCTACAAGGGAGCTGCCACCTGCAGAGGTTTGGTCAACAGTCAATTTGGGTAAAAAAAAGAAATCGCGACACTGAACGCACCCTGCTCATCGGGGCACCTCAATGTGTGGGAGCCGCTTTTTGAAGCCTCTACCGCAGGTCTTGAAGAAATGAAATTACGACAATGTGTCAGTAAGAGGCTTAAAATAATACAAACTGAAGCTCATCCGCACCCTGCAGTGCAGCTTCTGCAGTCATGTCACAGTCACTATTTGAAGCGACGCTCAGAGAACGTGCATATATGTGCAGTTGGTACAAGTTACAAAGCTTGTAGCATGGGGAAACTTAAACAGCTCTTTCAAACGCATAAATTGGTCAGACGTGGAAGAAAAGAGAAGGCACCAACTAGGAAACAAGTAATTTGTGATTTTTGAAATTATCAACAGTGCCATCTTTCACCGATGAAAGGTATATGTACATGTGCACTCAGGCTTGAAAATAACGTGAAATAGCCCTTTAAAGTCTTTCAAAACAAGTTGTGCAGGTCAAAAGCATCAAAAAACGACAGAAATGTAAAGCTGCTGTTAGGAAGGTAACAGCCCACAATTCACAAAATTTAAGACTTTCCAAGTGTTACTTTTATAGTGACGTTTCTCCATCGGCTACAAAGATCTTCGCGGTTAACTGTCGCCACTGATTCAGTACAAGTGGCTGCTATTGCACATATTTGAGTTTCAGTCAATCACTTACATGATGCAGCTGGTTGCACACTGGAAACAGCCATTCTTGTAAGCCTTGTGTGCCCATGGTCCATGAAACTTTGAGCCGTAAAATGGTCGCTACAAACCCTGTACGTTTTTAGCATACTGCATCCATGCTTTCATCCTGCATTGGCAATGAACTATCAGCTGAAAGGGGAAGTGCTTGAATGGTGATTTTTTATTGTTACCCTCACTGAGCAAGTACGAACACTAAGCCCAAAGACATGCAAACCATACAAAAGCTTTAACACACCTGCCGTCCCGTGGTATGTGGAAGAAACTCGTCCCAGGCTTCTTGTGGGTTCTGCCATTGTTGAAGCACCACGATACACAGCAGTAGCTGCCGTAGCTTGGACCACCGGACGACATGGCATCAGCGCGGTCTGAAAATATTAGTAAGTGGATGCTTCGCTGTCAAATTACGAAAAAGATATGAGCACGTCATAAGTGTACCAGCAAACCCCTTTGAATGATTAGCTAATCGATGCACAATACAAAACCAGTGATACATCTCTGACTCATAAAACTCTGATTTACAAAGATAGACGTCAAGACCACGTACAAAGATCTTCAGAAGTTTGTAGGCCGCTATCCCTTTTAATGCAATGGTACCGTGGCCTGGGAACTTTAGAACACCTTCGTGCGTACGCAGTATCAGCAGTACATTGGGAAGAAAAATCGTAGTTGAAATTTGTGCGGTTAAATTATATTGGAAACGTCAAAAAAATTTGTGGGCAGCTTGCACTAGTGGCACAAGGCTAGCGAAGAAACGAAGATGATGGCCACTTGGCTAGTCCAGATTTGCCTCCGGCACACCAGGAATTATTCGTGTTCCGAGCCTTCGGGAAACGCGTCGTGAAGCATGCGAGGCCCAGCGAACGCTTCTCAATATTTTGCACCGAGCCACCGAGCCTGTGACCTAGCTGCCCAGCTATGCTCAGCGCACAGACGCTCGCGTCCGTGGCAGACGCAGCACGCGTCGCCTCGGCTTGACGCCGTGCCGCCTTTGCTATACTGCATACGTTGCACAATGTTCCCGTCAAGCCGCCGCATAGAGCCGCAAACTTTCTTTTTTAGCAAACCTCCCCGTCCTTACAAGCTTCAGAAAAATGTTACAACTGCGTGAATGAGAGAACACGTAAGAAACAGACTCGCACACACGAAGCGCAACATGTGTGTGTGCATCTTTCTATGATTGTTGCATGGTGTCTTATTCGCGCAGGTGTAACCGTTTTCTGAAAAAATGACCCAACAAGCCCAACAACATGTCATTCAACGAGCTTGGCTTGAAAACGTGCCTCACCTGTTATCTCGCGCATGAAAACACCGACTCAGCCGACGTTGACGAAAGCGACGAAAGCTTCCCGCTGTCAGTCATGCATGGGCTTGTCGCTGGGTGGATGGTGTTTATGACAGTAGGACTGAAGAAGAATAATCGCGTAAGGTGTGTTGAATAAATTGTTTTTATGTATAATGAACATACCAGATTCGGGCGTATTAGTTTGTGAAAACAATTCTGTCGCATTGATTATAAGTGTTTTTTTGCGCTTGCGTCCTCTGACGTTTGGTGAGAGCACTAGTTCATTACGTAGTCGTGACGCACTTCCTGAGGCCAGGTTTCGCGGAGTGTCCTCTCTTGTCTTCTTCTTTCTCTATGCTTTAAGGAACTTCGCCCCTGAAAAGTGGCCGCTGAGTGAGCTGCACACCTGAGGTTGAATCCTGAGTTGTTTCGCCAATCTCAGATTTTTTTTTCAGTCAAGTGTATCGGTACCCCGACGTTTTGGAAGGACTCACTCACATTAAGCCTCACCCTATTGTGTCCGGTACTGCGGCAATGAGCGTACAGACAAACCGGTAAGTATAAAATGAACTGACTCGGGCTTGAAAGCAAGTGTTCTGCGCTGACGACAGCATAGGCAGCGTGGGCTAGTCACATGATGCCGTTTACTACGTCACAGTGACAGCAGCGCTGGCCTCTCCAGTAGTCGCCCTCAATTACAATAACTGTTTTTTTCTTATTAGCTAGGCGTTGGTGTAAAAAGGAGTGATGTGTTAGGGTTTCCGCAAAAAGGTGCAATGGAAAGCCAGTAGACCGATCAGATTCGCGTAAAGTTTGCTATCCAGCACTGGGTGGAAGGTAGTTCACTGTAAAAACAAGGAACAAGAGAACACGAGTATTTGTCAATTAGTTCCACAGAAGTCAGTGTCTGAGCTTGTGGTCTGTAGGTTTGGGCCTTGCATGGAGTCTAGGAATGCACAAGTGAAGACGCTCGGGCCCACGACGCACGTCAGAGAATGGCGGGCAAAAAAAAAAAACACCTGGTAAATATGGCATATTTAAGAGAATTTCGCATAGTAATATTGCAACTGTGACCACGTGGCCAGAGAGTAATTTACAGTTTCGTGTTAAGAAAAAGTGGGTAGCAATTTACAGTACGTGAAACAGTATACTACGGGAGAACAGAAAGCCGCCCCAATCATGTGTAATGTTCTGTTTAGAGTTCCAGGCAGAAATTGGTGGCTATCGGAGCAATTCGCCTTCTCTCGGCTGCGCACCTTCTCTGTTTCCTTTCCGACCTCATCAGTGACGCAAAGACACTCGTTTGTTTGGGAATCATTTCATGTTGAATACACGGCTACCACTAATGGTGGAAGTGGCGCTGCCGTTCTTTTCATTTTCCATCTGTGTTGTTTATCCTAGCTGTCTGTTATAATCCGTCAATAGAGAGCTATCATTTTCAGGAGTTTGTACGCGCTGAAATTTTGAACCTATTTATCTCATGCTTCGCTTCCTGAGCACAAGCGCCGACTCGCTTACGTGGGGTGGAGAGAGAGAGAAACAACTTTTATTGAAACGGCAAGTGTTAGAGGAGTTGACTCCCCTCCCTTAGATGGCAGCTAGGAGTCCTTGGGCCCTAGCGGCATCTTCGGCTTGCCTGATGACCTGTAGTTGGTCCTCGATGCTTGAGCTTAGCAGTGCGGTCTTCCACTGCTCCGTATTCATGTATGTGTTTGGCCCCTTCACGATGTTGGGGCAAGCCCAGATAATGTGTTTGAGGTCCGCCCGCTGATTGCAGTGTTTACATCTGTCTGAGTAGAGTTCCGGGTAACAATGATTATAAGCGATTGGGTTTGGGAACGTGTTTGTTTGTAATAGGCGCCACGCTGTCGCCTGCTGCTTATTTAATGAAGAGTGTGGTGGCGGGTAATGCTGCCTCCCTAATCTGTAGTGCTTGGTAATTTCGTTGTAACTGAACATGCGGTCTCTCTCCGCACGCGGGCTCTGCGTCATTCCTGCCCCTGCTCGGCTCGCTAACTCTCGAGCTAGGGTGTGTGCGGTTTCATTGCCCGGGAGGGAGGAGTGGGCGGGCGTCCATATAACATAAACGTCGCGCTCTCCGCGAAAGTTATTTAAGATTCTTAACGCCTCTTTCGAGACCCTTCCGTTAGCGAAGTTATGAATCGCGGTTTTAGAATCACTGATTACGACGCTGGCCCTTGTGGACGCAAGCGTCAGCGCTATGGCCGTTTCTTCAGCGATTTCCGAATTTCCTGTTTTAATGGTGCCGCTAGCAAGCAGGTGGCCCGCTTGATTTGAAGCGACTATTGCCATGTGTCGACCGTCTGTATATTCGGCTGCATCTACATATACCACGTCCACGTCATGTTGAAACTTCTTGTGCAGTGCTCTCGCTCTTGCATTCCTCCGCTCCCGGTGATGTTCGGGGTGCATGTTTCTGGGTAACGGAGGTATTATGATGCGCTCTCTGGTTTCTTTTGGGATATCGTATTTATTGCCGCTTTGGCCAGCGTACGTTATTGCAAGTTTGTGCAGGATGTGTCTTCCCGTGTTGCTTTGCGCGAGTCGTTCATATTGCGCTATCATATGAGCCTCAATAAGTTCGTCTAGCGTGTTATGCATTCCTAACGCTTCGAACTTTTCGTTAGACGTGGTGATCGGTAATCCGAGGGCTTGCTTATATGCTTTTTTAATTATGCATTCTATCTTTTGTTTTTCCGCCACTTGCAACTTGAGGTATGGGGTCACATACACTATGCGGCTGACGACGAAGGCTTGGATGAGCTGCACTAAGTTGTGTTCTTTCACGCCGTAGTTTTTGTTGGCGATTCTTCGACTCATTCGAATGGTTTGTTGGGTGTTGTTATCCAGGAACTTTATTGCTTCCCCGTTATGTCCGTTCTCAGATATTCGGAGTCCCAGAACTCTTATGTGTTGTACCTGAGGTATTGGGTAACCTCCTGCTAAGATTGTGATGTTGTGTCGTTCGTGAATGCGCTTGCGACCTCTGCTTGTAGGTCTGTAGAGTAATAACTCCGATTTTTGAGGAGAGCATTTTAGGCCATTGTTCTCCACGTATCGCTCTACGGTATTTACTGCTTGTTGTAAAAGCTCTTCTATGTGACCGTCGCTCCCGCCCGTCACCCATAGGGTGATGTCATCCGCATAGATACTGTGCTGAAGCCCTTCGACGCGTTCCAGCTCTGAGGGTAAACCAAGCATCGCCACGTTGAATAGGAAAGGGGAAAGCACCGAACCTTGTGGTGTTCCCTTGTTGCCTAGAACGAATTCTTCGGATTCCGCTTCCCCGGCCATGATTGTAGCTTTACTGTTGGTGAGAAAATCTTTTATGTAATCGTACACTCTCCGACCTACGTGTAGGTTTTGCAAGTTGCGCAATATGGCCTCGTGGGTGACGTTATCAAATGCCTTCTGCAGGTCAAGGCCCAGAATGGCTTTTGTATCCAGGGTGTGCGTTTCGGCGTCTATGATTTGATTCTTTAGCTGCAACATGACGTCTTGCGTCGAGAGTCTTGGTCGAAAGCCGATCATGGTGTGTGGGTATAGCTCGTTGTCGTCCATGTATCTGACGAGACGCGTTAAAATTACTTTTTCCATGAGCTTTCCAATGCAGGACGTCAATGAAATGGGCCTGAGATTTCCGATGAGCGGCTTTTTGCCCGGCTTGGGTATTAATATGATTTTGGCGGTTTTCCATTGCTGGGGTATCGCGCCCTTCTCCCAGCATTCGTTTATGTACTTTGTGAGAGCAGTGACGGATTCGCCATCTAAGTTGCGAAGTGTTTTATTTGTTATACCGTCGGGACCCGGGGCGGACTTGGGATTGAGTCGTCCGAGTTCGTATCGAATCTCTGCCTCTGTTATGGAGGCGTCGAGGTCGACGTTATCCTTCCCTTCGTACTCTGGGAGTCGCGCCTTTGTGGCATCTCCTACGTATGTCTGGCGTAGCTCGCGTAAGAGCTCTGCTTCTGTACCTGCGTAGCTGTGTAGTATCCGTTGCAGGTTTTGTCTTTGTGTTGTTTTCGTGCCTTCTGGATCAAGGAGGCCTCGGAGAATGTTCCAAGTTTTGGACATTCCGAACTGCCTGTTCATTAAAGTGCACATGCCTGCCCACTGCTGCTGGGACAGCCTATTTGCGTAGTCTTCTATGTCTCTGTCGAGCGCGACGATTCTCTTTCTTAGACACCGGTTGTGCTTTTGACCTTTCCAGCGCTCTTGCAGGCTGCGTTTTGCCTCCCACATGTGTAAGAACTTGCTGTCCATTTCTTCCATTCCTGCCTCTTCGGGAACATGTTTGGTGGCTTTCTGCACGCTACGCTGGAGTGTGTCTGTCCACTTCTGTATATCTTCGATGGTCTCTGTAGCATCGTCCTCTCTTATCTTACGAAAGGTGTCCCACTCGGTTAACATTATTTTTCTACCTTTCTTTTTACGCGGACCTGCTTGTAAAATTGTGCATACAATGTAGTGATCGCTGCCTAGATTTACGTTAGTGTTGGTCCAATGAGGGTTGGATATATTCTTTATGAATGTAAGGTCCGGCGTGGTGTCTCTACTGACGCTGTTCCCCATTCTGGTAGGGTCTTGTGGGTTAGTTATTAGCGTGAGCTCCTCGTGCTGCGCGTCGTTCCACAGGTTGCGGCCTTTAACGTTTTCGATGGTGTAACCCCAGGCGGCGTGTGGTGCGTTAAAGTCGCCCACGACGATCAGTGCTTGTCTGCCCGCTACGTTTAGCACTTTGCGGAAAAGCGAGCCAAACTTTACCTTTTGTCGTGGTGGACTGTACACGTTCAGCACAAACAAGCTTCCCTCCTTTTTTCGAGACGGGAGAATTTCTAGTAGGACGTGGTCTATGTTGCGTACGCCAGTATCGTGTTCTACAGCCGTTATATTACGATGTATCAGTGTGGTTACTGCTGCTTTTTCAGCTAAAGTGCTATATGATTTGTATCCTGATAATTTTGCGGTCCCCCCAGTTTCCTGGAGGGCGATTACATCTGGTGCTTGCTTGGTTTTTACGAATTGCTGCAGGTTACCCCGCTTACGACGAAACCCACGACAATTCCACTGCCAAATCGTGTATTCATTAGACGGCGCCATGTTGGCTACTCGAGTTTTCTATGCAGCTGTTCTCAGCCGCAGGTGGTCTGCTGTACGGCTTGCTCTTGACCGGCCTCGCTCCTGCGGGTCGGGCGTCTTTCGAGACGTTTTCCAGCTGCCCTACCCTACCCTCGAGGGTGTCGAACCTCTGAGACATTTCATCTCGCATCTGCGTTATCTGCTGTTGTAGGTCCGCGCGCATCTGCATGAATTGCTGCTGTAAACCTACGAACATTTCCTGAAACATGCCTTTTACTTCTCCGAGTGTAGAGTCGCTTTGCTCATCGGCGTTTTCCTTTGCCCTTCGTTTATGCGGTGACGTTTCTCCACTCATCGACGCGGGAACGGGCGTCGCCGGAGCTCGAAGAGGTGTCGACGCCCTAATGGGTGTTGGCGTGGTATGGGTCATCTCTGAGTGTTTTGGGTTCTTAAGCTTAGCGTTTTCTACTTTAAGCATTTTTACCTCTTCCCTTAGCGTCGCGTTTTCTCGCTTTATTTGCTCTAACAACTGTCTGATCTCTGTTATTTCCTGTTCTAAGGCGGACCCCGCGCGTGTAGGTGTAACAGCAGTGCCAGAGACCGCGTCTGCAAAGCTCACCTGTGCCTGAGTTTCTACCGCTCCTCGGCTGGATTGCAATCTTGACGTTGCCCTGGATCTCGATCGGGTTCTCGATCGGGTTCTCGAACGGGTTCTGGACCGGGTCCTCGACCTTGGTCTGCGACCGGGCTGCTTCCGACTGTCCCCCTCGTATGGTCCCAGGGGTGAGCCTTCTGTGCGATGGCCTTCTGATCCCTGGGTGTTCTCGCTCGTTGCTTCGCCAGCTCGTTTGTTGTAGTCGTTGATGCCGTATGTTGTTTCGGCCTCCGCTTCTTCTCTTCTTCGTCGCTCCCAGCGTCTTCGCCGGACCAAATACGGTATCTTGTACTTTGCCTTGCAGCGTCTGTCTCCCGTAAAGTGAGCTTGCCCGCATAGCTGACATCTTGCTTCACACTGGTGTTCTTGCGGCGGGTTGGCCACGCCGCATCCTCTGCATATTTTTTCGTCTGGGTTGGGGCAAACGTCCGCCCTGTGTCCCAGCCTCCCACATTCGTAGCAAATGTCAATGTGTTTTCTGTATAGCGAGCACCGGACGATGAGCGCTCCGTATTTCACGTATCTCGGCACGTGAAGTCCGTCGAAGAGCACGATTACATTGTCTCTGTTGCCCATCCTCTTCGCGTGTAATATGCTTGGGTTTCTTGCTGTCACTAGGTTGTCTATAATATCTTCGGAACTTTCCTCTTGGGATATCCCTCTTATGAGTCCCTTAGATGTGTTTTCCGGCGCTGCTCTGTAGGCGCTGGCTTCGTGTTCTTGCTCTCCCACTCGGATCTTCGTGATGGCTCCGTACCGCCTGGCTCGCTCTTCGGACGGCGTGCTGACGACCACGATATTCTGCTTGTAGTTTATGCATATACTGTCTTCTTCTGCTGCTTCGCGACCGACGCCAGCGGCGTTTCTCAGGCAGCAGTATATGCGTGCCTGCCTGTGCTCCGAAACGCTGAGTCCTCCTCGTGGTCGCACGATCACTTTGTAGTCTTCTGCCGGTAGACGAGGAAGTCTGCTTGCATTAGCAATTTGTCGTATGGTTCGTTCACCTTTCCACTTGCTGTCCCCAGGCGCGCCCGTCGGCGCAGCAGCGTCTCTTAGCATGGTTATCTTCGGGCCTGAAATCCCTCCAGATGTTTTCGTGATGTTTCTTCTGCGGACTTCGCACCATCCGGCGTCGTTGGTAAAGTCCTCCGGTTGCATATCTTCTCCTTCCACGCTTACAACCTCCATCGTGGTGCTAGACGCGCCGTCGAGGCGTTCCGGGGTCGCCCCAGGCGTCCTCGTCGACGCGTTGGACCTAGCTCTCCCCGCCGCTGCGGCGGCAGACGCAATGTTTGATCTTCGTGGCGACTCAGAATTATCTGTGTCAGTGCCGAAAAAGCGGGCCCACCTTGCAATAGTTGGTATCCAGGTGTTCGGCTGAACTTCCTCCGTCGATTGGCGTAGAGACTTTAGCCAATTTTTGCAATTTTTTAACAAAAATCATTTGAAAACTGCGGAGCCTACACAACGTGCGTCCGCACTCTGCGACTCCTAGCGTCCAACCTCCGCGGGGTGCAATAACTTTCAAGGGCGAGAAAACGAGTACAAAGAGATAAAAAATGAAAGCATATCGACCGAGTGAATGATGAGTGAGGCGAAGCGTCCGTCAGTCTGTCCATGCTTCCGTCCGTCTATTCGTCCTGACTTCCGTCAGTTTGTCCGTGCAACCGTCCATGCGTCCATCAGTCCGGTCCTTCGTTCGTCTGCGTGCACGTTTACCAGTGCAGCCGTCCCTGCATTCGTCCGTGCGTCAACCACACGTAGATCAATCCATCTGTCCATGCGTTCGTCTGTGCGTTCGTCGATCTAGTGAACACTCCAATATCCGCCATCTCGCATGCATCTTTTTATCATATACTCATCATAGGCAACTACCACCATCCAGCGGACTGTTAAAGGACTACACGAGAG
Organism: Rhipicephalus microplus; assembly: GCF_013339725.1. Classification (NCBI taxonomy): domain Eukaryota; kingdom Metazoa; phylum Arthropoda; class Arachnida; order Ixodida; family Ixodidae; genus Rhipicephalus; species Rhipicephalus microplus. The sequence goes on from NC_051169.1 coordinate 110,259,480, forward strand.
GTGGCTACCTACTACTTCGACTACTACTACTACTACTACTACTACTACTACTACTACTACTACTACTACTACTACTACTACTACTACTACTTCATACATACATCGGTGACGCACGACCCACGGCTTAACCAGCTTCGCCCCTAAAGAACGCCAGGCCTGCACGGAAGGCGCAGCATATCACCGCAAATGCAAGACGAGTGGCCTTTCAGAGCCTTTTCTAAACAGTCATTGGGTATTTGCTCCAAGCACACTTGCTTAATGCCCACTATGGCAATAATAATTCTTCTGAGAGGCATGGTATCTAAAATATTGCGAGGAATTTTGTGCCAATTGTTCGTGCAGGGGCTGACGACGATGAGGAATTATGCCTGAAGTGGGTATACGCCAGAGCTAATAGCTGAACAAGATAAGCTGTTGTAATAGGTTGGAGCATCGGACGACACACTCGTTACGTTATTCGCATTGTGCGACGATTGCTTGTTCTTCCGCTGTTTTAAGACGCTTTACAAGTCGTATTAACGCGATTGCTTTCCAGACATCAAGCCCGTCAAAGGCAAGTTTGCCAACAAATCCCAAGCACCACATAGGCGTTTTTTTTTTCATGCGAAGCACTTCTTAGCAAACTTCGGTGACTTTGAACGTATCTATCTATCTATCTATCTATCTATCTATCTATCTATCTATCTATCTATCTATCTATCTATCTATCTATCTATCTATCTATCTATCTAGCCGCTTACGTTTGTTTGCTCTCGGGGTTACCCCATTTACTTGGCGTGAACCAAAATTAGCATGAGAGGGTAAGATGGTTTGACGAATACGACGCGCTTGTCAAGACCTAAATAATGTCACAATCCCATCGCGTACGTCGTCAAACCCATCCCGCCAGACAGTGGTACATACCCACGGGCAGTTGTGTGCCGCTGGTATGCGGGTATGTGCCACAAGTGATTGACACTTGGTATCTGCTCAGGAACGACGAGAACACACGTGGGCAATTTTAACACGCTAGTATTAAGAAATACCCGACGTCGGTAACGTCGACCCTACAAGTCCTAGCTGAAATCAAACCCAAGCATTCTGGGTGCCAATGAAGCCTTTTACCACAAAACTACGCCAAGTCTTGGAACTACTTTTCAAATAGACGCTAATCTTCATGAAACGGTAATAGTGGTTTCAGTTCTGCCCAACCAATTTTGTAAACATTACATATATACTATTTTGATACAGCCGTCACGTCGGGTTAACGCCATATGTGATTAGCTGCCATCGGCTGAAGTTGATTTATGTAGCAGATTCCAGGGCAAGCATCTTCGCGAGCATCAGCGCCTCATATCAGCTTCTGGTGTTGATTGATTTATTGATTGATTGATTTGTGGTGTTTAACACCGGGATTCAATCCCGCGACCTGCAGGTCAGCAGCCGAGTACCTTAGCCTATAGCACTATACCACCGCGGCACTATACCACCGCGGCGGGGAAAAAAGACAGAGAGGTATATACGTACATAGAGAGAGAAAGAGTAAACGAAAGCTAGGAAGAAGTTTGGTGATCAGTGTATACATATGCATGTATATATGCAGTATTAATCAGATCTAACAGGGAATCTTGACAAGAAAAGTATAGGGGACGCTATATGAGGTAATTTTAATATGAATGCCAAGAAAGAAGAGAGGACGAAAAAATAACTTGCCGTGGGCAGGGACCGAACATGAGACCTTCGAATACTGCGTTCGATGGTCTACTAACTGAGCTACAATGACAGTCATCTCCCTCATCTATTTTATTGAGTATAAATGCGAATTAAACACGGGCATATACGAATTAAACAAATACGCTAATTAAACAGTTAGTGCCCCCTGTTGCCGTGGCAACGAGTTCTTGTTTGGCGTCACGTAGTACGTGATCTTATTACGAGAAGGCACCTGGTCAAGAATCTCTCACACACCTTCTTAAGGCTTCAAGTCTGCCAGAACGAGACCCTCGCAGGGATTGAAGTAAAGTTGAGCTTAGGATTGTAAAATTGGTAGACAGTAAGTATCTGAAGCTTGTCGAAAAATGAAGCAATGTTCCCAAGGCTGCAGATTGTTTATATGGCGCACAGACCTTTTTTTTTGTAAAACTAGCAGCCTGTCTAGTTTAGTTTTTGAGGTTGTGCCCCAAATTAAAAAAAAAACAGTGATGTAGATGAGAATGAACTAAAAAATATTTTAGCTGGAGCTTTCACCTGTTTGGAACTAGGGGCCTACGTTTGCTTAAAACAGACACTGATCGAGACATATTGGCGTGTATTTTCTTTATTTGAGGTGTCCAGCTCAGGTTCTCGTTGCAAATAGCATATAATTTAAACAAGGGAACTCGTTCGACTTCATTATTTTTAAACCAAACAAAAACAAAATTCTTGTAATGTTCACACTGGTTTTTGCTCTTAAGTAAAATAAATTAATTTTTACTAACGTTCAAATTTTGTTGGTATGAATCTAGCCAGGAAAAAAGGAAAACAAGAAACTCATTCGCTTTCTTCTCTGGATGTTGTAAAGAGCTGCCACAAAACAAAAACCTCGTGTCGTCTGCATACATTAATCTTGAGGAATGCACTGGCACGTGAACGATATCATTTGTATAAATATTAAAACAATAAAAGGCCCAGGTTAGAACTCCACGCTACACCTGGTGTTACTAGTTTTAACTGCGAATTATACCCATAAATATGTGTATGTTGTAACCTGTCTGTTTAATAGCTGCGTACTAACTCTACAGCAATACCTCGAATGCCATATATGGTAATTTTTGAACAGAATATTATGCTTAACTGAGTCGAATGCCTTCCGAAAGTCTAAATATATTCTCCTGGTTAATTCCTTGCTGTCTGTATTTTTAGCGATTTGATCTTTAATTTTAGGTAATGCCATTTCTGTAGATTTGTTTGCACGAAAACCCAATTGGTCACTGACAAATAATTCATGATCATCCAGAAACTTGGTTATCTTTCGTTGGACTACGTTTTCTAACACCTTCGAGAATATATGTACCACCAATATCGGTCGGTAGTTATTAAAATCTTTGATAGGGCTTCCTTTTTGCAAGATTTTTGCTCTCGCAGTTCTCATGGTGACTGCCAAAATGCCTTTCACTAGCCATCTGTTACAAGTATGTTGCAAAATTGCTGAAAGTAAATCTGCAACAAAGGGTGTTGAAACAGCTTTCATTTCGTCGTTACCGGCCGCAGTAGTTTTGGTTAGCCTCATAAGAAAATATATCCAATACACGGCGATAGAAAAGGAGAATTCATACACGGGGAAGCTATATATCTGTCAACATCTTATTGCCTGAGGGAAGACGAGTTTGTACTTGAAGTTAAAAAATATGAATTGAATTTATTCGACAAAGCCTTTTTTATTGTGAGAGACATTATCAGTCACCAATATACTAGGAATGCTATTTTGTTCTTGACCGATTACAGAACGTATTGTGGTCCAAACTTTTTCGGGGTCATCGGAAACCGCAAGAAATCTGTTTGTATATTATTCAGCCTGAGTTTTCTTGATATCAGTGTTTCACTTTTTCACTTTCTTGTACGCGTTGCGAGGCAATACTTTTTTTAGAAATAAAGAAGTGATGGTATGCAGTATCTTGGGCTATCATGTTTTTATGTGACTCTTTTGTTACCCATGTTTTTCTATTTTTTCAGTGTTTTCGCATAACGTTTAGAGAAAGCTTCCTCGTACAACACTTGGCCTCTTGGAGAATTATGTCGTATGAGATGCTTGGGTTTCCTATGAGACTATTCGACCAGTCGACAAGCTTAATTATCGAGTGAAATGCAGAGAGAGAGATGCTTCAACGAAGCTACGAGAAGGAACAGGAGTAGTACGAGTTCTACGTTTTTTAGGGGCGAAGCTCCTTAAGGCGTGGTTCTGTCCAACCCTTGTATGTACGTAGTAGTACGTAGCCACCGGTAGCACATACCCGCTCTAGAGTGGGTATGTGCCACAGGGGATGCGAGATGGCGGTACTTGGAGTGTTCACTAGACGAACGCATGGACGGATGGACAGGAAGATTAGCAGACGGACGGACGGATGGATAGACGCGTGGACGTATGAACGGATGGACGCACTAACAGACAGGCAGACAGATAGATGGATGGACTCAAGGATAGACGCATGGACAGACGCACGGACGCATGAATTCACCCACGAATGATCACGTGGATGGACGGAAGCAAGAACAAATGGACGAATAGAAGCACGGTGGGCTGAAGAACGCTTCGCCCCACTCATCATCAATCACTCCATGGATATGCTGTGTTTTTTAGCAGGAAAGATGCATAAAATGGGTAGGTTGTCACTCAAATCACGCGAAAATTCCAGAAATAACATAGATTTTATCAAAGCTAGTGACAAACAAATCAATCAAGGTTTTATTTACGGCTGTAAATATTGTTGTCGAATATATACCATTTTCACAGAAGCATGATTCAATCAAGTTCAAGAATTGATATAATTGTGAAGTGTTTCTCCATATATCTATCTTAAAATCACGAACAGGCAACATTTCGGAAGACACATATTCAAACAGGGAAGTAATATATTCAAAAAATAATTTTCCAGAACAGGGTGGATAATCCAGAACAGAGTGGATGCCCTTTTTTCTGTCATAGAAACTGCCGACAATGGTTGGAGCACTCAATTGAACACCCGCCGGAACAGTACGACGTGGTGCTTGCAGAATGGAAAAAGCAATCCACTGAAATCACAAGTCTGACAAAGAAAGTTGAAAAAAGTGGAATTGACTAACAGTACGCAGGAAATTTCTGAAATTGAAAAAAAAAACAAGTAAATGCTCTCGATAAGTACAGTAGACAACATAATTTAGAAATACAAGGTACGCCGGTTGTCGATAAAGAGGATTTGCTTGGAAGGAGTAATCAACTCACCAACAAACTTCACCTTCCCGCGTGGACCCGCACTGACCTTGAGGCGTTACACGGACTGCCAGCTAAGCCTGCAAACATTCCCGCAATACTGGTCCATTTCCCTTTATGTGTTTTACGCGATGATTGGATGTCCAAGAAAACCAAACTCAGAGATACTTGACTCCCTGTTCAAGTGAAAAACAATTGGACGCCACAGAACAAAAAACTTTTCTTAATGCTGAAGGCAAGGGCCCGTGAAATTCCCCACGTTTTTTGTTTTTTTGTGTGTGTGGCAGAAGGGCAGGAAACTTTTTGTACGTAAAGCTTCTGGCCGATGTGCATTCAATTTTCTGAATTATTTCATTATTATGCGCCAGCTCTGTGTGTGTGTGTGTGGGGGGGGGGGGGGTTCAGAACACTACAACCACCCGTTTGACAAGGGCAAGCCAATACAAGCTTCGCTTGCAAAACCATGTATTGCTTCTGTCTCACTACGGATCGGCAACGATCACGATGAAGTATGAGAGTACCTGGGTTGATAGAAGCTTAGCATACATACTCGGCGGTCCCAAACGGGACGGTTACAAGGCAGGGGCAACTTCAAGAGATTAACAGCCTCTGTAACAAAACAAAAACTATATTTTGTAGTTTTTGCAGCATCTAGTGGTGAAGTGCGGCAGCAGATGTTTGAACAGCGGCGCTGTTCATATCAAAAGTTGATATTTATCATACAGATCACTTACACACGACACGCTACGTTACGCATTGAGTCTTTTTGGTGGGTGAACCGTTCATTTATTTTTGGATGATGCCGCTATTTAGTCTACTCTACTTGATTTCAGCTCAGGGTATGTACATTGCATGCCGTGATAAAGAACCCCCAAGAAGCCACGCTGAGTATCATCCATGTGGGGTAAACCCTGATCGTTTACAGCTGTCTTTCCCGTCGCGTGCTCATCGTTGCGTGACGTGCGCCTTCTTACCGCTTTTGTTTCTCGCTTGTTTGCAGCCTTTCTGATGAACGACCGTAGACGCAGCCATTACGTCGTCACACACCGCAGTTATGAAAGGACCATGACGGATGGACCTAACCATAGTACAGGAAAAAATAAATGGTAGGAAATTTACTACGGTGACCATCCTATATACCGACGTTAAAACTGCGGTATCACTCACTCTGTGCTACACTTTCATCAGCAGCAGGCCTCGTAGCGTAACTTAGAAGTGTGGCAGCTTGGGCTAGTTGGTATGGCATGACGATAGTTATAGCGCGAGAACAAAACGACGACGATTCTTGTCTCTGTGTCGTCGTTTTGTTCTCGCGCTATAACTATCGTCCTCGTAGCGTAAGTTACTCATATTCATATGCAAGCAGAGCCCTAAGCCTAAGCGGCAATGTGCGCATTTTTTGCACTTCGTAGCGAAATTTCTTACTTTTTAAGTGTGAAGACAACATACTTTTGTGTTTGGTTTGTAGCTGCCGCGTCAACCAATTCACAGATTGTCAAAGATTGCTATTCAATAGGTGCCGGCAAACTTGTGATGCTACCATGCATGCTTCGTTACATAGTCATAGCAACCCTTTAGAAGCAGTATCATAGCAAATTTGTTGCATGGAACCTGATGCATGTAGCCAGACGGCAGTGAATTGGAAGAAATTTAGTGTGACTCACAGCGATGTACATTTCAGTAATTCATGCATTTTTTGCTTTTATGTAAGTTTAGCGAACAAAATTACTTTTCATAACAGTCACAATGCTTTCTTGAACACTTGGAAAAATATTTTCGATTCATATGCATCTCCATGGGGCACATTATATTTATTGATATAACTGCTTCACAATTTCGTGCTATTCTTGAAAACAACCTGAGCGCATTTTTTTTTTGAAAACAGATTTTCATAATAAGCACTGAAATATATATTGCTATTTTCGTTGTAAACGAGAAGGAAGATTATTGCAGTAACTGTACGATCTATTCAAGACAAGTAATTTCCGAGAAAAATCTTTTAGTCAGGTTTCTGTTCTTTAGACGCCGCAGTAAAATAGTTATTGAACGAGGTCAAAGATATGAAAAACGTAATACGCGACACAGGTTCGGGAAATGACACTGTGATACTCCACCATAGGACCCTAATTGCTACTCCGAGTAGTACATGCATGCCTTTATTGCAGGTTTCACAATCGCTGCTCAGTAATATGTTAAAAAAGCCTAACTCATACGCGATTTCATTCTGTGATCCTAGCGAGATATATCTGTGGAGCCATAAAGAGGCCTCTCAGCTTTAGTGCTCTGTAGTTGGCTATGTCGGGCATCATGACTATTGATAAAATACGCTGCTCAAAAACTAAGGGATTTGGAAAATTGAAAGTGAACATCCGAGTACCAGGTGTATAAAAAAGCTAGTGCTTGTGAAAATGACATGCAAGTTAAACGTAGAATGGACGTGTGTTACTGACAGTCAATATGCGCCCGTGCATGACCAGTGTTCCTTGCTTTTCAGATTAAATTTGTACAATTTGAAAATCATGAGCCTGCTTTTGGTCTGCTTTGTTGCCGCCGCGGTTGTCCTGGAGGTGACCGCTGGAGGATATGGCGGTGGTGGTGGATAGAACCCGGGTGGTCAACGCTACCACTATGGCGGAGGGGACCGCAGCAGCGAAGAAAGCCATGAGCATTACCATGACCACGGCCATCAAAGCCACGGTCACTACCCGCAGCCAGCCTATGGAGGTCACCCGACGTACATACAGAGACCAGTCTACCAATCTGCTCGCGTCCCGACATACGGTCCACAACACAGACATACGGGTCTTCTGCACAAGCTCACGGACAAGGTCCACGGATGACGCCTACAAGACCGACGAGTGGATTGCGAAAAATAGAATGGACTACTTAAAGTTCAGGGAGCCTTATTATTCGCCTTCAAGACTTCAACGGCATAGCGATATTTTGTTCGTAATGCGTAATTCAAACACTTGGTGTATAAAATATTGTCCAACTTGCTATGCGCCCACTACGTGCCCTTAACGGTGCAGTTGCGTGTGTGCCTTTGGTAGTGAGTGACTGCCTTTGAACAATGCCGTCAATTTATACTCGTATGTTCTGACACTCGATGGCGATGTACCATTTTACCGTGCATTATTATGGCAATATGTGATGTTGTATTGGCAAGCATGCATACAGAACACCGCTGTTTGTAAAACATGATATTTTCACTGAATGTCTGAGCATGTCAAGTTATTTTCACTGGATTTGCAAGCAGAGCTGGTGCTGTGTCATAGAACACCCGCTTTCCGCGCAAACGACCCGGGCTTGATCACCACCAGGTCCTAAAACTTGTTATTATTTTTTCTTTGCATATTTTTATAATTTTCGGTCATGCAAAGATGCTCAGTTTTTCGGTCACGCAATTTCGCTCACACCAATGACGTCGGCAACAACGCCTGAATTACTGCGAAAAAGCTCTTTAACGCTCACGTGTTAAAATTGTTGATTGTGAAGCAGACCTTGTATAGTGGAAGTTTGCTGTGGCAAACTATCCGATCTCCGACACACTATTCACTTCATGCTGCTGAATGTTTTTTTCTTATGCAAAAATTATTGCCTCATCAGCTGTACCTATTACATGCACAAATAAACTTTTATCTAATCTAATAACAGTACACAATCATCTGAGAGGACAGTTTACAGAACAATGAAAACCGATGGCATGCATTAGCAGTCATCAGGAGAAGCTTACTTTATATTAAAAGGGAAATTGTGCTTTTGCTGAACTCTCTTCATACTACTGAAGGTGATGGAAAACATAGGAGCTACGAAACAAGCCAGTGAACAAGCTAGCAAGCAAGATATAGAGTCATCATCATCATCAGTACGACTACGCCCACTGCAGGGGAAAGGCCTCTCCTATGATGCGCTAATGAACCCAGTCTTGTGCTTTGCTGCTGATGCGTATGCCTGCGAACTATTTAATCTCATTGGTTGACCTAAGTTGCCGTCTCCCTATCATGAGTTTTAGATGCGGAGCATCTAATACTCGAGGCTTGTAGTGCGGCGCCGTCCGCAAGCTTCCTCCTCCTTCTTCCACCATCTGTGCATCCCTTCCTCCTCTACACACCGCGCGCGCTTCACTCCTCCACCATCTGTGCACCCTTCCTCCTCTACACACCGCGTGCGCTTCTCCTCTTCACGAACATTCGCTAGCTGTATAATGTAGCGCGCATGCGCCGTCGCGCTTCGAGAACATCGGCAGCTGACGCGCGCGCATGCGCCATTGCGCTTCTCCCCCTTCTCGAACATTCGACAGCTGACAGTGCATGCGCCGTCGCGCTGTATATACTCAAGGTCGGCGCTCGCTCGCTCAGTTGCCGCTCGTCGGTTGGTTTGTACGGCGCGTCGACGTCCAAGGTCGCGGTGAAATGAATTCCAACGAATCCACAAAAACAATGATCGACGTCCCTTCGACCAGCGCCGCCCTTTCGCATACGTGTGTACGTGTTCACTCATTTAACACCCCCTCCTACAACCACGTTAACCAATTTAGCCATCGACCCAAGTAAGTCGCAATTTAACACCACATTTCACAACCACGTTAACCAATTTAGCCATCGATCCAAGTAAGTCGCACTTTAACACCCCGTTAACCAATTATATGCTCCGCATCCTCCTCAGTGTTCCCCCGAGGGAAGCTGCGGGCAATTTTTTTTCTTCTCTGGGAATCTAGTCAATTACCTTTATTGACGAGCGGTTATCCTGCCTACGTGCTCCATGTCCGGCCCGTGTCCGTTTCTTCTTTTTGATTTCAACTATGATATCCTCAACCCTGGATTGTTCCCTGATCCACTCTGCGCTCTTTTTGCCTTTTAAGGTTACACCGATTATTTTGCTTTCAGTCGCTGCCTGCGTCCTCCTCAATTTAGGCTGATCCCTCTTTGTAAGTCTCCAAGTTCCTGCTCTCTAGTTAAGTACCGGAAAGATGCAACTGGTAAATACTTTCCTCTTCATGGTTAGCGGTAGATTACCATTCAAGATTCTAGAATGCTTGCCCACTGTGATCCAGCTCATTCCTATTCTTCTAGTTATTCCACTCTCATGGTTAGGCTCCGCTGTTACTACCTGGCCGCGGTAGACATATCTATTTACAACTTCCAGTATCTCTCTATCTATCGCAAAACGCTGTTTTCTGCCAAGACTGTTGCACCCTACTTTAGGTTTGTGCAGATTAGTTTTTAGACCTACTCTTTTTGCATTCTATGTCCATTTCAGTAATCATGAGCTGTAGTTCATCCCCTGAGCTACTCATCTCGACTGAGCCAAACGGCTTCTCATAATCTATTAGCTTTATGTATAGGGGTTAGCTGTATTCAGCGCATTTCTGTATTGCCAGATTGATAGTTTGGATATGGTCTATTCTGGACTACCCTGGTTGTAGCCGCGGCTACAAACACGAGCCACCGCTCATTTGTATTGCTTGGGTCTTTGGTTGATTGAACTCTATGTCACCCTAATTCTATTAGCTAATAGTTTTGTAGATGTATTCTAGAGAACGAGCAGTAAGGTGTTCGGCCTCTATTTTTATTTCAAGTCCTTGACGTCTGTTTTTTTAATGGATTAAGGTGATGTTGATGAGATCGGGTAACTAGAAACAAAACTTAAATCATATTAGACAACAAAGTATAAAAACAGAATATAGTTCACATGAAGTTCACATTTGCGGCAATGCATAGTGAGTATTCAGGGTATATATATAGATTAAATAATTGCTCCCGAAAGAGACGAAGGTTATTCTTGAGCCTCATAGAATCACGAGGGCAGTGAAAATAATAAATAAACAATGGTGCCATGCAACTAGCTGTTACTCGGAAGGTATAACTGAATATTCTTGAAACAAGAGGTATTCGCCTCATCGTGGGCGTGCAAGAGCTAAGAATGGTGTTGAAATTGTACACATTTCAGCTATAGACAAATCTTCACTGGAAAACGGCCCCTTAGCTCGAGGCACTGGGTCAATTACTTGTAAGGTATCGGTTGTCTCGGTGTTCCTACATCTTGATTGCAGACATTTCCGAAAGTATGAAGCATGTTCGCACCTTACTCGGAAAAATAATGGCGCCTGAATAAGTGCTACTTGGTATAAATTTATTTAACTTGGAGTGCATATAGGCGCAACGACGTGATCTCACCAGTATATGTAAAAACAGGATGCTTGCATAGATATTTAGCAGAAGTGCTCATTGCTTGCTGTTTTTCAGTTTATTCACGTAATACATTATTTTTATTTATGCATTTATTAACCATTAAGGGACGTTTGTGTTATTGTTTTTATTTGTGTATTCATTTTTACCTCAAACATGCTTAAAACAGTTTGTTCTTATGAGCGGTACTGATCACACTGCTACACTTGAAAATATGAGTACTGAATAAAATTGATAACTTGCTTGATATTTTGTTATCGAGCATTTTCTTGGCTATATAAAGTATATATCAAATCTAGCAAAATTAATGGTATCGAAGAAAGCATTTTCGCGTTTCCTTCGACTAGTAGTAGTCACAAATGCGCTAGAGGCCTAAATTTCATTGATTGAATTTTCCTTAACACGTGTCCGTTTGAATATTAAATTGAATTTATTGTTTTCGTAGTATTTCTTCTAATACATATTTTCACTTCCGTTACTGACGCGTGCACAATGCACATGAAGACCAGGCTTCTAGAGATTTCGGCGTAAAGCACTGAATAGGTGACCAGCACACAACAAGTGCATCCCTCGTAAAATCGTTTGTACAACAGGTTTTGGTGTGGCAATAAAATGTTGCCTCTCTTTTAACACACCCCTAAGCCTAACAGCGTGGCATTCATCGGTGTTCTAGCTCTTGTCTATTACTCGGTGTCACGCGCGTGCCGCAAACACTATGCATGTGTAACCATGTGTGTTAACAGCACCTGTAATCAGGTGATTAATGGTACTGCCTCCTTTACGACAGCCTTGAAATTCACCGCGGATGCCTAAACTATCAATTTGATAATCTAAATAGCGATACGGTAACCACGAACGTTGGTTCGTATTTTCGTCTCTCATTGTTGGTTTTAACGAACGAAATTGGCTGCAGCCGCGACTCGCCGTACTTATTACAGTTGTATAAAGGCGGTTAAGTTGATGGCGATTTGTTGGGCCGTTACCACCCAGCTGGCGCACATGACGGTGCAACATTGGGCAAGCCACCCCCTACGGCATACCGCTGCAATGAATACAGTGAGTCGCTACCGCAGCTTATTTCAATCGTTGAAACCAGAATTTCCCATACAAACACAATAGAAAACACTGAAGCTAGTGGCTATGGTATCGGCAACACATGGCGGCTCAGCGAGCAAGGAAATTATGGGTAGGTAATATGGATTTGTCTAAATTTCGTATTTTAAGCTCATTCTGGCTCTACGTGGCTTGAAGCTGCTTTGTCACGAAGCAACGATTGACAAATGTAGCAGTGGCTCTCCACGGCCATTATGATTTAGGCTTACCATTTCAAATCGAGTCACGAAGTTCAAAAGGGTTTGTTCTTTCTCTTCAAAATGAACCCGAAACACAGCAATAAACGAAGCCGCAAGTGCGATTCGCTGCCTGCAAGCAAGTACGAAGTATTGGAAAATTTGTGCACTGCCCGTCACTCCTATGGTCGCTGAACGATCGCAGTGCTAAAGCCCCCTCTAGTTAATTTTGAACAACTCTGTGGTATAAAGCACAATTGAAAGCATCACGTTTCTGTTGCGCGGATGCGCTAGTGCCAGGATTTTTCCGTATTTTGGGGGCTATCTTTGCCTCGTGAAAAAAAAAAACTTTATACGTGAGACTTTATGACGAAATAGTGCAATGCGTGTTTTCGAAGATGCTCTCAAACTTTGCAAGTCACAATTCTTGCCTGAAGTCAAGATTGAACGAGTTACTTAAACCTTTCTCATTAAGGCATTGTTCATTGAAAAACAAAAATTTTCTATACTGCACAAGTTAGCTGTCAGCAAAATGCAAGTGATTTCACTCACCTGCCTCTAATGTATTTTTCAACCTTCGGCTAACGATAGGTGGAGCACGTGGTACACTTTGCTGTGTAATGCACGCTTTCTCAGTGTGCGTTCTTTCGGCATTGAAATGTGAAATCACTCGTGCCCCGTGGCTCGTTTGTATACGACAAACCTCTAAATACTGAGCAATGAGCCCAGGCAACGCACGACTGTAAAAATAATTCAGGCTGGCATTAGTAACTGCAAATGCGTTGGCAAGAAACACGTCAAAAAAAACCCAATGATAAACCCGAATGATCCTGAAACACGTCAAGCGCGATCAGAATGATGGTTCCAGGAATGCTTACAAAGTAATCCCGGTGGCTGCAAACTCACGGAGTCCAGGCAAGCTTTCCAAAATATAATCAGGCATTCAACCTTGCCGTTTCGCTTATATTTTAAATTGCAACTCCAGGCAGTGAAACTATAGCACGCAGATTCGTATGCATTTTAATGAACTTTGTGTTGGGCTAGTGAGATTTGGATCACGTCAGAGTTTTTTTTTATTGCAAAAGAATAAATGAATAAATCCTAAGCAAGAGGAGAAAAACGCCAAGCTCCGGGCGTGTGCTAATCCTGCAACTTTGTGTTCTTGTTTATGAGAATTTCTTCCCCGTTTTTGAGCTAAATAATTTCTCATGTGGTTTGCACGAACGTACACACAAGCACACACGAATTCTTATTATCTAAAATTCATGTTCATCATCTCTACAATAAAAATCAGCCTCTCACATCTGATAAGCAACTGAATCGCTCTATTAATTTCTTTGCTCAAAACAAACACCCAAGTATTACCTAATAGACAAATTTCACACTTAGTTGCAGGATGCGACATCGTATTTTATTTTTGTCTCTAACATGTCATTCCAGTTTGTCTTGACAGCGTGTCTATTTGTTACAAATGGCATGCCAGAAATTCTTCATAAATATAGTTAAAAAAAAAAGTCAGATCCACCCTTCCAGGTCTTCAACAATAAGCATCTTGTGACCAGCGTCAAATACAGCTCACTGTGCATTTCTATTAGAAGAAACAGGCGCCTGTAAAATGTTTTCGACAAAAATTGTTCTTCGGGCTGCGGATACAGTGGCAAGTCAACTTACAGTGTTAATTTGATAAAAATACAAAAATAGTGGTGACGTGCACAGAATTTACGTTTCATCAGGTACTTGTAAGGAACGCACGGTCACAGAACAGTGATAGAATGGATCGTCGTGTTGTTGTGGCGAGCGTGGCAGTTCAGAAGCAGAACCAGATAATGAGCGCCACGGCAAGGCCAAGGGCTCTCCAGTTCACTTCACTCGCACGAAGTTTCCAAACCTTGCGGCCATGGTCTTCGTGCCTGCCACGAAATAGAAAGATGTTATTACACGTCGGGACTTCAACGACGAGAGAGTTTCTCGCTGTCTATAGGAGCAAAAAGAAGTTCGTCGCATCCTACAGATGGTAATTGAGGGTAACAGCCTCAGTTATTCTTTGGACATGAAGTTTCATGTGGTTGAAAAGTGGGAGAATGTATGATTGTTCCGGAAAATCACATATCTCTAGTAGCACACATTGACACGAGTAAAAAGGGGAAGCTGAATGCTTCGCGTCTTCCCTGTCCTTTTCGTCCTTGTCAAAGCGTGCTACTTCACCTATACGAAATAATTATCTTCTGTGGTTAAATAAATTTTCTGGTTTTACAACATATTATCCCATCGTAAAGTAGAGTTTTCTGGAGAGTGAACTACGAAAACACTCACCACAAATATCCGTTATATATCTTGATACATTTCTTAAATGAAGGCGTCCACACGTAAATCGCAACATTTTTTTAAATTAAAAATTGCAGCTTACCCGCAAAGATGAAACAACGTATGCGGCAGCGAAATATGGTAATGTAATACGAAGGCTGCAACTTAGTTCTTTTGTATCCGATTTTACGTAATTGTACAAAATGCTGCTGCAAGAAAATACTGCCGCTCCTGGATGAGCAGCGGATTTCACAGTCTCATCGCGTTGAGAGCACTGCATGTAGACGGGTGCATGAGCCGTCCGCTGATGCGTCCAATATAGTGCATACGCCTGTTGTCGCGGCCGCACCTTTTTGTCGGATGCCCCGAGTAACTGAAGAAGAATGGCTATTTGGGCTAGTTGGTTTGAATTCATGGTAATAAGGGCTGCAGCGCGAGCACGAAGGTGCTAGAAAAAGCAGACAAAAGGCGAGGCAAGAAAAGCAAAGAGGAGAACACGAGCGCTGACTACCAACTGAATTTTATTATTCGCAGCACACATGATAATATATACAACAGGCAACCTTTTAACAGCAAACGTGAGCAACGTGACGTATTCTGAATATGTCACGTTGCTCACGTTTGCTGTTAAAAGGTTGCATGTTGTATATATCATCATGTGTGCTGCGAATAACAAAATTCAGTTGCTAGTCAGCGCTCGTGTTCTCCTCTTTGCTTTTCTTGCCTCGCTTTTCGTCTGTTTCTTCTAGCTTCCCCCGCTCCCGGAGTCCCTTCATGCTTCTTCAAGGCAGGCGGGGTGTTTCCTCTCTTCTCGAGCACTATTTTAGACGAGAGGCGTTACAAGCGGAGGATGTTATGGCATGCGCTAACCCTGCCATGGAGGTGTGCCCGCTCGTTTGATCATTGCTTCAGCCGCGTTCGTCACTTCCGCTCGCCTTCATTTGACTGTGAGTAATACGATGCGCGGAAGGGCGTTATCATTGTAATCGGCACACGGAACATCACGTCAGAACAATTGAGAGTGTCTATTTTTAATTGCTATTGCAATAAAAGTGAGCCTCATTGATCAGAGCAATCGCTTCGTCAGGTGTGGCAGAAACGTGTAGGACCACCACTTAATATTATAGAATCACCGGCCACGGACCAGAAACACTTGCAAATTGATACATACCCGAGCCTACAAGTAGTACACGCCATAAAAAGCACTGCATAAGCAAACAACTGTCGAGAAACATTAGCAGCATTGTAAAATCGGGCTCACAAATATCAACACACCGCTAATAACACAAAGCTACAACATTCGGAAGTGGAAGACTTGCATCACTGGCGGGAACAGGGTAGACCCAGCTCGTGCACTCTCCAGAACCAAGCCCAACGAGCCGCCCTAGCCGGTGGAGCTTGAGACTTAGTCACATCCACTCGCCCTGATTTTTATTTCAATTGTGTTTTACTCTTCTCTTTTCTAACAAAGAAATACTGTAGATATTATTGATTTATATACCGTTAATTTCTCTGAATAACTAACTTAATGCACTCTTGCAGTATTTTCCCCCTTATGCTCCTTAAAGATGACGTTTTCTTTCACTGACAGTTTGTTCGCACATTTGGCTTACACTGATGACGTCCTAAGGCAGAATCAAAGGTCATTTTTTTTCTGTAGGTGGTAGCTGGAATTCCTGCATCAACATCCTTAAATAAAGTGTCAGTAACCAACAGGTAACCGCCTTTTTTACGACAGATGGTAAGACATAGTTGAAATAATCTTCATGAACCGTCTTCGTTTTCTAAGTTACTTAGGTCTTTAAAACATTTTCATTGAGCATTCGTATGAATCGATCAGACACGAGACCAGTTCTTTCCAGAATTTTGTTAGCAAGTTCGTAGCGAGATGTATAGGAAATTGGTGCTTTAGGTAGGTTTTGGTGAGCAGATTTTAATAGATATTGAAGTTAGCATTGCTAAATGGTTTTCTGAAGGTTGTTAAGTACTGCGACAGCACTGCAACGTTAAAAAAGCTTTCTACATGGGTGTTTTGAACATACTTGCTACAGGACATGATACAGAGGAGTAAACCGCGCAACAATGAGGCGAAGTATGAATGACCGGACAACACACGTGCTGACGACAAAGCGTGTGTAAGTTTATTACACCAGAAAATACATAGCTGAAAAAAAAGAATCAAGACTTAAACAGTCGCGTGCGCATATAGATATAGTGCAAGATAAACCTGCCACGAGTACAAGTGTCCCAAGTTTGCAGCCTTCCATATCAAAAAGAAAGGGAACGTGTACGTCGCTATGCCATCACTCGCTCTCTTCGAAAAAAAAAAAAGGATTGTTTTTGAGCTCTTGGGGCATTTCCACTAGTGGTAGATTCATCCTGCATTTCATCTTTCTGTGCACTTGATGGCTTTAGTCCTGTCCATGTTTTTTTGCCATATGTTTTCTGTTGTAACAAACTTACAAACAGTTGTTGGTCAGCGTTTGTGTTCTGTGGTCATCCTTATTTCTTCCCTTTCTCACGCTGTTTCCTTCTTGGTCTCTACATGGGTCAACAAAATGTGTTGCCTCACCGTTGCTTGTTGGTACATACAAATTGTGTGGCCTACAAAAATATGATGTCAAGATAATTTGTCGAGCCTTACGCTCTATAGCGACCATATGTAGTAAGCGCAGCCGTATAGTGGAGGTCTGCCCAAAAATTTTACTATATGGTCTTTTTTGTGTGCGCTAACATAACACAGTATACGGGCCTCTGGAATTTTGGCCCCATAAAAATGCCGCGGCCGAGATCGGACTCAAGATTTTCGTGTCAGCCGAGCACCGTCACGACTACACGACCGTAGCGGTCTAAGGTGCTAAGATAACTAGAAAGTGCCTAGGATTGTTTTCCTGATTTTTCAAATGCATACAACATTCAAAAGAGTGCGAAAATACTTCAGTTATTGTTGCTTGTGCGTTTGTTCATAGGATGTATTGTCTCAGGATGTGATAAAGAAAAACAAACGTCGTTATTTTTTGTTTCGCAAATAGAAAGTATGCAACTTGTAGCAATACTTTCTCGTTTACAGAGAGCGAAAATCTGCACGGTGCTTTCAAGGTATTAAGATAAGTGCGTAACGTGGTGCACCTGTTCAGTGACACTTACTCGGTTTCATCCACCACGCACAGTCCTGTAGCCTTCTCGCAAGTGGTGCCAGCTGCACAGCGGCTGCATGTGCCACCTTCCTTGTACACAGGCAGTCCCAGGACGTTTCCTCTGCAGTATAGCAAAGAGGCATAACTTTTTGTTGGGGTTTTTAGGCGTAATGAATAAAACGTACTTGGAGCATCACTATAAGGTTGAGAAGAAATCTCGCTCTTGAGCTCCTTGGGCCTTGTTTAAATTAATTTTAATCATGCATATGTACCAACTAGCCCATCATTGAGTCAGTGATTTGTAAATGTGGTCCGCTGCACACACATCGAGAGATATTCTTGCTTGTTAACCATGGCTTACTTTTTTACGAACACATTCATTGGGCTCATCGAGTGAACACATCGAGTGAATCGGGTGAACGCTCTTTCGACTCGCTTATCTGCGATGCGTTCGTCCACCGTATAGTGTGCCGAAGCAATTTCGTCTAAAGGCCGCTTCACATGGCACAAGAAGCGGTCCGCGGCGAGCTTCCAACGTGTTGGAAATTTTCGCTCTGATTGCAGCGGCGGGAGCGATTTTTAGTTGGAACCTGTCGAAGTAGGGCTGGTCCGACAAGCCGTGGAAATAGAGTCGACGTGTTTGTTTTGGTAATGGCCGATGCTGCGCATTTTAAAATGAATTCAGACGGGAAAGTGTTCTTAAATGGCGAAACAAGCAAGCCCTTTGTTACCGTTCACGGTAACTTCATGATATCATAATGCACATATTACCTTATATTCATGTCTGTCACAATGAGCGGTGGCAAGAACTCACTGCTCAAGTCGCAGACTGAAAATCGCGGACCGTATGTGATCCATGTGAAACGAAACCGCCATTAGGGACGACTGCGAACAGTGTGACTAGAGCGAACGGAACGATTTTTTTTTTCGCTGCATGTGAGACAGCCTTAACCCGGCCATCGCCAGCGTTGCGAGGATCAGCAGAGCCGATCGCGTTCGCGAATAGTTACCTTGCGCCTGCAACACCAACGAGGCGCGAGCCAGGGCAGCCAGAGGCTAGCGTCGGCAGTGTAAAACCAACAACACTGACTAGGCATGAGTCAAGCACGCCGATCGCACTCGAGAATGGATACGGCGGGCGGGCAACACCAACGAGGCGTGAGCCCAAGAAGTCGAGCCCAAGCGTCTTCAACGCGTCGGAACAGCGGCGAGACCCAAGCCAAGGAAGCCGAGTGGAAGCGCTGAGAGCGAAAGGCCAAGGCCGACGAATCCTCGACGTCATCGGCGACGTCGTCGGCAATGTTGCGAAAGTGGCGTGCGCCCTTCGGCGAAGCGCTCGCCCGCAAGCGCCGGACTCCGCCGGCGGATCTGGAGACGTCTCGCTACCGTAACGCTGATCGCGCCCTCGCGTGGCGAGAGCCGTCCGCGACGCGGCCAAAAACGCCGGGGCCGATGCCAGCTTCCGATGAGAGTTCCTCCAACGTAGCTTCGGTCACAGTTGCCGCGCGTGCGATCGTCTGTGGTTCGACAACCACCAGTCCAACGTCAGTTCTGTCCGCAACCGCAAGCAGCAGGAGGCAGCGGCTGAATGCATGCACGCGAGATCGGCGTGGACCCATCCGACTTCGCGGTCTGGGCCACTGACTAGGCGGCGCTGACGTCGGGCGAGGCTCCGACGATGAGCGTCATGCACGATTACCGTTGCCCGCCTCACCCGCCGCAACTTCCCGAGCTGGAACTTTCTTCCAACACCCGCGTCGACGCCCGTTTCCACCAGTTCAACACCGTGCGTACCACTGCTGCTTTGCATTCATCCCATCAGGCTTTCCTTCAGGGAGATGGTCTCAATTTTTTTCTAGACAGAACGCAATACTAAGCTTTACTTGCTGATACGTCTAAGGTGCTGACCAGTTGGTGTCTTATTTGGAGCACTTCTAGCGTATTCTGGCACAACAACTCGCAAGAAATTCTGATTTGTGAAACACCTGCGGTTAACGTATCCACTCTAGAGTGTGAGGACACGGCCTCAAAAGTCTGCTCCTCCGTGAAATTATGTTGTTTTATTGTTTACTTTTTTATATCAATATTCGTCTAACGCTGCGGAGAGACGAATTGACTTAAAGTTTTCTGATCGAATCGGCATGCATATGATGCCAATTAGAATAGCTGTTTCGCTGGGTGATTGGTCTACATTCATAACTAATTATAAAGTGTGAAGGAACACAATCGCCAAACAAGCTCTCTCTCCTGTATCTTCCCCTGTGGTTGTGATCCTTCGCGCCATACAATCAATATTGAGCCACACCTTAAATACATGAACCTCTACCATAGCGACCATATAAAGCAACAGAGTATTGCTGTGTGTGTTCCTGAAGCACTACTTTTTTAGGGGCGAAGCTCCTCATAGCGGCAGCCGTTCGTCCCTCGTTGTCATAGTAGTAGTGTGTAACCAGTCTTACATTTTGATTGATATTAGGGGTTTAACGCCCCAAAACCACCATATGATTATGAGAGACGCCGTAGTGGAGGGCTCCGGAAATTTTGACCACCTGGGGTTCTTTAAGGGGCCACTCACGAGGTTTGACAATTTTGAACTGAGAAACGCAATGCGCAAACCAGGCGTTCATGATCACGTCTGTCAAACTTTGCAACGCTACGCGCCACGAAAATGGGTCAAATTTCAAGATGACAGCTGCTCCCCCTTCCCTCTGCCGGCGCACGCGTAGAGAATGAGGGCATGACGTAGGCGTAGGAATGGCCCTACGTACGCGGCAATGCAGTGACGTTGGTCCTCTACGTAGACGAGTCTGCTCTGACGTTGTCAGCAGTATACCACGTGACATGGCAACAATTATTTAACACAACATGCGTAGTTTATGTATTTTACTTTAAGAGATTATTAAAACATGGGAAAAATAATGACACACAATAAAATTATGCGCTCTTTTCTTTTCTTTTTTTTTGTGAAATGCTACGAGATGCGAGGCTAATGTGCCAGTGTTTCGCATGGGTTCGTGTCCCCGCGGTCAGCGCATTGAGCAGACGACCGCTGTGGAACGCTCCTACGCGTTCGCGCACTCATTGTGCTCATCTACTCTACCGCGTCTAAGCCAGCGTTTCCAAACAATCCCGCAGAAACAGGCAGAAGACCACAAGATAACGCTGGTCAACAAAGCAACGCTGCTCGCGTTCTCGGGGGTTGGACTTGTTTGGGCACGTCATGCGCACGTCACCTCATCACAGAACACCCACCTCATGGTCGGGTGCTGGAGATGGTGGGGAAGACATTTGGCATGCGAAGGCTACGCGGAGGAGCGGCAAGGGTTTCGAGTTCGCCTCCTCTCATCCTCGTTTCGCGCCACTTGAAAAAACCTGTTTTCTGCGCTCGTGATGCACCGATTCGAAAAACTTTAGTGGCAAAATGTTCCTCATAGGACACCCAATTACTTCCACTGTCTAACTCAAAATAGGTATGGGGCCTGGTGAGTGGCCCTTCAAACGTGCACCCAAATCTGAGCACACGGGCCAACAACATTTCGCCCCCATCAGAAATGCAGCAGCCGCAGCTGGGATTCGAACCCGCGGCCTGCGGGTCAGCAGCCGAGTACCTTAGCCACTAGACCACCACAACCGCCATGGTGGTCTTGGGGCTACTTGACCTCCAAGAAGATGCCGGTGGGAGATTTCTTCTGTTCGTTGTTGAACAATGAAAAATTCGCAGCGTACGCTTTAGCTAAAAGCTGAATTCTCCTGTCTCTCATTCTCCCTTAGCAGCCATTGGCATGTACATTGAGCACTATCTGACAAGAAAGGGTTGCTACGTTATACTCGCTGGGCGTAACCTCTCCTTGGTTTTAGAAATGTTTAGCGAGCGTTGGGCCGCAGTGCCATGAATACAGTGAACTAGTATATACCATGAACTCGAGGTGGTTAAAGGTGGGAAGTAGACACGAAGCGCAAGCCGTAAGAAAGTGTGCGTGTGCGTCCTCTCATTCAGTCCTTGGAATGTCCACTGGATGGCGGCGCTTCTATATGAGGAATATATGATGAAAAGATGCGAGATGGTGGTGCTTGAAGTGTTGAATATGTGGACGAACAGACACACAGACAGAAGCATGGACGGACACACGGATGGACGCATGGACGGACGCAGGAGCAAATGCAAGGACGAACGCAGGGACGAACGGGAAGATGGACGTGAGGACGCACGAACAGACGCACACACGGACGGGCGGAAGGACGCACGGGCGGCCACACAGACGCACGCATGGACAGACGGAAGCAAGAACGAATGGATGGACGGATGCTTCGCCCCACTCTCCATCATTCATTCCGTGGATATGCTGCCATTTTTTTTATTTTCATCTATCGTATTGTGCTAAGAACCATCCCATTGGTCCGTCCAAACGCTTTTATTCCTCCATTCCAGGAAATGCAGTCGTCCAAGTGCTCGGAAGCGCAGTACTTGGTGCCCCAGCATCGTCAATCTGTATTGAACCGCGCTTGGAAACCAATAACTGCCGCGGTGTTGCCAGGGCATCTCAGAGACTTTGTCTGGAGGTTGGGCTGGGGCTTGCTCCCCACGCGAGATCGATTGCAGCGATGGCAGGTAGTTCGCACCTCCACTTGCCCCAACTGCGTCATGGTAGAGACCAATCGACATGCGACGTTTGAATGTGTGGTTTCCCGCCTTTTTTGGCGTGCGGTTAATGCTGGTTTTCGGGGACAGGGTGTGCGAACTTTCGTGTCCAACGGCCGATTTCCGCGTAGCCGCCTCTCCGCTCTCTTAATAGTTGCGGGGCTGTTCAGCCTTTGGAGAAACCGATGTGAGGCCGTAGCTGCCAATTGCCGCCGGCGTGCCTTGTGGCCGATACTGGGGAGAATGAGACGAGAGATCCTCGCGTTCCTCTCCGAAGAGCTTTTCTTCCTCGGGGAGCAAGAGTTTCTGCGGCATTGGTCGTGCCCTTTCGTCAAGGTGGAACACGAAAGGATACAACTCATTTTTTCGACCGACTTGGTGCTAAGCAGCGCCCGTTGAGTTGTTATATATGATTTCATTTGTTACAAATTGTGTTTCATTTGGATCTATTGTATCGTTATACCCTTGTATCGTGATATCACATTGAATTTTGTGTACATGTATGCCACATAATCATGTATATTAGAGCAAATGTCTTCACTGTAACGTAGTGATGTTGGTCGTGAAATACAGATGTGCCGAAGTGTATGTGCCCTGTTACTGGAATGGTATGAAGCTTTGTGTTCTGTATATGCTGTAAATAAACTTTTTCTAAACATGGTGCCTTGATATACAGGCCTACGGGACGGCTTTAAGCTCTCCCATAGTAGAATACCAAGTACTCTAAATCGTTCACCAGTTTTTAAGTGCGAAGAATTTCTTAGCGAACTTCGGCGGCTTTGAGCCTATCTATCTATCTATCTATCTATCTATCTATCTATCTATCTATCTATCTATCTATCTATCTATCTATCTATCTATCTATCTGTCTGTCTGTCTGTCTGTCTGTCTGTCTGTCTGTCTGTCTGTCTGTCTGTCTATCTATCTATCTAGCCGGCGACGCCTTTTAGCTCTCCTGGCCGTTTTGATAATGGTATCAATACCAAACTTGGTATGGCATAACATGAATGCATGAAGAACATATTTGACTAGTCATAAGATGAAAAATATGACACTTATGTCATGAATGTCATGAAATACATTTCATGGTCTTGCAGCTCTTGCGGTGGTTTCATTCGCATGGCACGTTGCAAGACTGGTAAAGTATTTCAAAATTTCATTGCGAACACAAGCGAAAACCCCAACATGAAAATCATGACATGCGTGTTATGTAACAACATGACTACATGTCACGCTCATGATGCACTGGCGGCCGTTTCGCTAGCGTCACATATGCCAAATTTGTTATTACGGGGCGGGAATGGGTGACAAAAGTATGATACTGGTGCAAACATTACAAACATGAGATGCGTGTCATGTAACAACATGACTACATGCTATGCTCGTGATGCGCTCACGGCTGTTTCGCTAGCTTCCCATGTACAAACCAGACGGACGCTGGTCACGCCTGGCGTCACAGTATAAAGTGCTCACGGTTTGCTCACGTAGCGTCCCTGTGCCCAGCGTGCGCGCGCGTCAACGCTACATTGGAGTAAATTGGGCCCTTCATGATGCGCTCGCGGCTGTTTTCCTAGCTTCTCATATATCAAAGTCGGTGTTACTTAAAGTCAATGGATGACGAAATATTTGACTGGTGTAAGCATGATAATGGTGACACGGAAGTCATGTACGGCATCATTTACCTCCACCTCGTAACGTTGCGCTTATTTTAAAGTGAAATTTCAACATTTCTGATTCGTGCTTCGCATGTCATCGATTCCCACTGTACTTGTGATCTGCCAGTTTTTTGCTAAACACGTCTAGGTGATTGCAATCGTTAGCGCGGGACGGCACTCAGCTCTCCCATAGTATAGTACCGAGTACTCTGAATCGTTAACCGCTGTTTATAAGGGACTTTTGAAAGGAGAAAAGGAAGAAATGAGCGCAGTTCCATGACTGCCTCTCTCTCCATGGATGGCACCTCCACAGTTCGGCGCGGGGGATGGGGGTAAGGAAGAATTAAAGTGGATACGGAGGAATGAAAGGTATAGACTTAGAGAGAGGCGCAGGAACAGCCGCATACGGAAGTAAGGAGAGAGAGAGAGAAAGAGAAGGAAACGTTTATTCTCGAAACAATGCCCCGAGCGAAGCCCGGTGTCACCCTGAGGTGGGAGGGCTCCTTAGTCCAGGAACCCTCTGGCTTCTACTGCCCTCTTGGCCCTGGCGACGAGTTGTTGCTTTTCCAGGTCCTCGAGGGCGAGATTCGCCTTCCACGTTCCGGTTAGGTCTTCCTTCGTCCGTCCTGCTTCGTTATCAGTCGTGTGTTGTTGCAGATTACGTCTGGCAATACACTGGCATGCAAGAAGCAAGTGCGCCAGGGTGTCCGGTACGTTGCAAAGCGGGCACATAGAGCTATATCTCGTTGGGTAGAAACGGTGCATTAGGGCCCCATGTGTGTATGTGCTGCTTTGCCAACGTCTCAGTATTACGCTTTCCTCTTTTGTCAGTTTTGGGTGTGGTGGAAGGTATACTCGTCGCTCCAGCCTGTAATGCTGGAGTAACGACGAGTAGGTGTTTTGAACAACTTCCGTCTCTTCAACGACGGGTCGAATGTCCTGTGGGCAGGGGGCAGCTCGGCTGACGTGCTCGCGGGCAGCGGCGTGGAGCGCTTCATTTCCCTGCAGACCCTCGTGTCCTGGAACCCATAATACACAAGTGTATGGGAGTAGAGTGCTTCGCCGTTTCAAAATATTGATGGCATTGGCAGAGATACGGCGCTTAGCAAAATTCCTGCAGGCGGCTTGTGAGCCGGTGAAAATCACCGCGGCGTCTTTACATGTTGTGGTTGCTAGAGCGATTGCCGATTCTTTTGCGGCGTCTGAATTGAGTGCGTTGACCGTGGCCGACGCTAATTCTCGGCCTTGAGAATCGACGACGCTGACAGCGTACGCGTTTCTCTGTGGATACTTGGCCGCGTCAGTGTAGCGGGCGTCCGGGTCTTGCTTGAACTTTCGTCGAATAGCGTTAGCTCTAGCCTTGCGTCTACTTTTGTGGAAAGTAGGATGCATGTTGCGTGGAATAGGTGCGATGGAGAGCAACTCTCTAATGTACAGCGGGATGCGCTTTTTCCGGTCTGCATCGGCGATGAACGTGTTGCTGTAGTTGAGGTACTGGAGCACCGACCTCCCCATGGGCGTCAGCTTGAGCCTCTCCAGCAGACTGTTCCCATGCGCTTCGATGAGCTCTTGCCATGTGTTGTGGACGCCCATCTTTAGAAGACGTGTGGTAGAGGCCATTGGCGGAAGTCCAAGAGCTACTTTAGTGGCCTTTCTTATCATGATAATAAGCTTTTCAATTTCAGCGGTTTTCAAAATCAGGTACGGCGTGCCGTACGTAATGCGGCTGGTGAACAGAGGTTGCTTTATACGTAGTGTGTTGGGCTCTTTGAGTCCGTTTCGTTGATTCGCGATCCTCTTGACGAGGTGCGAAAGTTGTGATAGTGTCCATTGGAGTCTCGGTATGGTGGCAGCTCCCGATCCATCCTTGTAGATGTGAATTCCAAGCACTCGCAGAGTCTCGACTTTTGGAATTAAGGTGCCTTTCAGCGTTACGCTAGGGTCGGGCTCATCGTATAGAGGGGGTCTGCCTCTCGTTCTCGCTTTGAGAACGAGGTGCTCGGATTTCTCGGGGGCAGAGCAGAGACCACAGTTTCTGAGATACCGTTCGATGGCAACTACAGCGGTTTGTAAGCAGGTCTCTTGTCTACTAGTGTTCGAAGCCCTAGTCCAGAGCGTGATGTTATCAGCGTAGATCGCGTGCCGTAAATCAGGTATTTCGTCAAGAAATTTTGGCAGATTGATCATAGCCACATTGAAAAGTAACGGCGAGATGACTGAACCCTGCGGCGTTCCCTTTTTTTGGTAGTTGGAAACTTTTGCTGCGAATGTTGCATATGCCCACAGTTGCTGTACGGTCTTGTCAGAAAGTTTCTGACATACGTGTAGGTTCTAATGCCGCAGCCAACGCCTTCGAGGTTGTTGAAGATCGCGTCGTGGCTGACGTTATCGAAGGCCGCCTTGACGTCAACTCCGAGTATGAAGTACTTTCTTCGATGGGTGAGGTGATCAAGGAGGTCTTTTTTGAGTAGTAAGAGCACGTCGTGCGTCGAAAGATGCTGCCTGAAGCCAAACATGGTGTCCGGTAGGTGGCCACTATCTTCCAGGTACTGGGTTAAGCGGTCGTGCACCATGTGTTCGAACAGCTTTCCCACGCACGAGGTGAGAGAAATCGGGCGTAGGTTCTCGATGCCGACTGCTTTGTTAGGCTTAGGGATCATGGTAATGAAGTAAGGAGAAGATAGAAAAAATGGGCATGAACACAGAATTCCGAGGACGGGGCACCACTTCGCGGAAGCTCTTGTCGGCATCAGGAGATGGCGTAGGGCGAGCCAGTCGGCCAGAGCGGCGCTGTCGTCGAAGATCGCGGTGCACAACCGGGCGTCACGAAATCCAGCGAGTGAGTCCATTAACCACTGTTTCTAAACAGATCTCCAAGGTTTTTTTTTAAGATTAACGTGTCAAATAGGACCGGGACGGCTTCTGCTCTCCCACAGTTCAGTACCGAGCATAGAGTTTCATACAATAATACCTAGAGGGGAGTCTGGCACTAGTGTCTACGTGAGCTCCTTCAGCGGTGTGTATACCCCCTTGGGAATGATGGGAAGTACAGACTTCGGATTTGCTTTGGTTTGCCGAATATAAACCGAATGTAAAACAAAGTGATATGAAGTTATATTTATTTTAAGATTGCTTCACTCTTTTGTATGTAAATCTTGTTGCTGAGTGTTTTGGTGACCACGAGGCAGAAATGAAACCTGGACAGCTTTAGCCCCCAGGGTACGAATCGCTCTACCATTGCGTTACAGATTTAGCGTCAAGATATAATGAATAATTTTTCACAACAATTAAAAACAAACATGCTTGCACGCATGATCTATTTATGGAAATAACAGCGCTTAACGTTAATAATAACGCTTAACGTTTCCTCTACTGCGATTCCAGGTGCGTCTGCGCAAGTGCTCGGCTGGGACTCTGTCCCAAACGTACCTCTAGTTTTGTTGTGAAGTCAAACGAGCGTGACGGTGCGTCTACTTTGTTTCGCCGTCGTTTTGCAGTCGTTCAAATGAGTTTAGGCAAGATGCGCTCGTGAAAAAACATAAACTAGATGAAATATTCTGCACTCACATCAGATGCTACAACTATATGCACAGCAGTGAGTGGACGACGCTTCGTTTAAACTGTCAAACACGACTCGTCAAGCTCCAACGTCACAGCAAATCAAAAGGCCTAGTTGTCTTTAGCCTCTTCGAGCAACAGAGGTGCTGTTTCATCCCTTTTCATCGCACCCCATTACCCGCGTTGCGCGAAGAACAAAACTGAAACTGTGGAAAAAGATCTGTAGGCAGTTCGCTAGCTAACACTATCGAGTTCGAAGTCTGTACTTCCCATAATTCCCATGGTGGTGGTACACGCTTGCAGCACCAGGTTCCTCTGTAGGTATTATTTATTTATTTATTTATTTTATTTACAAAATACTGCAGGCCCCATTTAAGGGCTCTAGCAGGAGGGGCAAGATCATAACATTGCACACAGGTGTAAAACAGCAAAAAGAATGAAAAGACACATCATATACAAAAAGATACAAAAACATAGGTCATTGTTAAATACGCTCAAGTGCCTCTACAGAGCCGTTTCACAATTGAGGTAGGCAGTTCCAGTCGTTTATGGTTCGAGGAAAAAGAACGAGTATTTGAAAATGTTTGTTCTAGCACAATACCATGTTAATGAATGAGTTTGCCGATACCGGGTTTGTCTTGTCATAGGCGGTTTCTGATATAAATGACGGTTTACGGACAGCTTGTTGTTATTCAAAAGAAAAAGAAATTTGAGTCTGTGAATTTTACGACATTTTTCAAGAGTGGGTATACTGTTTTCTTTCATAAGGTTTGTGGGGGAATCAGTTCTTTGGTACTTGGAGTAAATGAAACGGACTGCTTTGCGTTGGATTAGTTCGAGAGCCTCAATGTTTTTTTTTTTTGTGTATGGGTCCCAGACGATTGAGACATATTCCAACGAGGGGCGTATAACAGTCAAATAAGTTAGTTTTTTAACAGTAGAAGGAGCATGCTTAAGTTTGTGTCTCAAAAGACCAAGTTTACGGAAAGACGACGCGCAAATATTAGAGATGTGCTTATTCCAGCTGAGGTTGCTGGTTAGAGTGACACTAAGGTACTCAACAACCTCAACAACCCCAGCTAGTGTCTACTCAGCTAGTGGATACTCAACAACCTCAGCTAGTGTCTGGGTACCAGATTCATATGTAAACAGCAAAATATTTTTTTGTGTTGGTTACTCGCACAAAGACGGTTTTGTCTGTGTTTAACCTCATCTCCCATTGCTCGCACCATGCAAAGATATTTTGGAGTTTAGTGTTTAGCAAGACCTGGTCTTCATAGGAAGTTATTTCATTGAACAGCACAGATTCATCAGCAAACAGTCTGATCTGGACCGGCGAGGAAATAGTATCAACAATGTCAATAATATAAATTAAAAATAATAAAGGCCAAGTACACTCCCTTGGGGAACCACAGAAGGTACAGGGAGCGGGTCAGTGCAATTACCGACAATGCTTACAAACTGAACGCGGTCAGACAAATAGGAAGAAATCCAGGAAATTCCAAATTCTGGAAGGCCAATCGATTCCAGTTTTTTAATAAGCTTATCATGAGGAGCAAGATCGAATGCCTTGGTGAAATCCAAAAAGATGACATTAACTTGTCCTGCCTTATCTAAAATTTGTGAAAAACTGTGCACAACAGAAATTAACTGCGTTTCTGTGGAAAACCCTTTCCTGAAACCATACTGAACATTCGAAAGTATGTTATTTTCATTAAGAAACATTATAATATATTTAGCTATGATATGTTCAAGCACTTTGCAAGACGAAGACGTTATAGAAATTGGACGGTAGTTTGGCACCAGACCTTCATCACCCTTTTTGTGCACTGGAGCAATGCGTCCCACTTTCCAGTCACGAGGCAAGCGGCCGGAACGGATGGATGCGCGGAAAATGATTATGAGAAATTCCGATAGCATCTCGGCATATCGTCGTAAAAAAGTGTTGGGAATTTGATCAGGACTGGTTGAAGTTTTAGTTTTCAAATTCAGGAGCAATGAAACAATACTGGGTAAAGATAAAATATCTGGAACGTCGTCACTACTTCGAGAAAATCGGTGCAGTGGCTCGTTAGAGGCTGAAAAAACGTTATGGAAGTACAAATTGAAATGATTGGCAAAAGTTTTT
Source organism: Rhipicephalus microplus (assembly GCF_013339725.1). Classification (NCBI taxonomy): domain Eukaryota; kingdom Metazoa; phylum Arthropoda; class Arachnida; order Ixodida; family Ixodidae; genus Rhipicephalus; species Rhipicephalus microplus. The sequence continues at coordinate 110,289,302 of NC_051169.1, forward strand.
TAGTCGACAATAGTTTCTCCTTCATGTGTTATTTGCTCAACACAATTGGTCTTTTTGCTCAAAAGTTCCAAAACTTTTGTGGGGCAGACGTAATAAAGTTGGGTAGAGTATCCTGAAAGTATCTACACTTAGCAATCCTCACAGCCTCGTTCAGTGTGTCCTGATTGTATGATTGTATGTCCTGATTGTATGTCAGTGTGTCCTGATTACATTATTGTATGAGACTCTATGGTACCGAGTATTCTAAATCGTAAACCACTTTTTCAAACGCACATCACAAGACGGTCTTATGTTCTCCCATAGGTGAGTACCAGCTACTTTTGATCGTTAGCCTATTTACCAAAACACATGCTAATGTTATTTGCATAATACAACCGGGACAGCTTATGGCCCTCCCATAGCACAGTTTGTATAAAGCTCGAAAGCGTTCAATATTATACATAAACACAGAAATCGTCGAGATCATAGGAAATCTGGGACGGTGTAGTGCTCTCCCGCAGTAGAGCGTTTGGAAAAAGTTGTTACCGATTTAGAGTACTTGGTACTCTACTATGGCTCTCCCGCAGTGGAGTATGAAGTACTCTAAACTGTTAAATAATTTTTGTAAACACCGTACTGTCTGGAGAACCAGTAATATATGTACCGCGATTGTATAGTGCACTCGTTAGTATTGTTGTAATTTCACTCTGAATCATTTACATTTTATTCTAAATACAAGCTTCCCTTGAGGTAAATTGAATGTCTTATGGTGTATGCACTTTTGTTTCCCCCGTAACTATACACGAGCTGATCCCGTTTCGCTAAGGATAGACGTTTGACGCAGGAAAACTTAGATGCGAAGCAGCCTATGGTGGAGTTTAATCCAGTGTTAGGCCTGACCAATGAGGTTAAAAAAAATCTTCAGTAGAAGCTTTCACTATGCCTTGGCAGCAGATTTGAAGCCAACATATGCTTAGAGTCCAACTCAAAACATGGCTTCTTATCTAAGATGCAAACACATCCATGATGCAAAACTGGACGGCTACCATGTGTGTCGAAAATATTCGTACACACCGCTTCACGTTAGGTTACATAGGCACCACCCCCCAAAGATCTGTGTTGTTCCCTTTACTTTATAACGCAGTATTCATTTCACTTGCGCGGAAGCTGCAGAATATCCCTCACATTGACCATATACCTTGTACACAGGTGATATTATTTTGTGGACTATATACTGATCGGACGTACAAATAAAAAAAACCGTACAAACAGTTGCAACTCTAATACAGGGCGAGGTCACTAATGTAGGCTTCAGCTGTTCACCAGAAAAATCACAACCCTTCTTGACTCCGCCAAAAGGTAATGTAAACCAAAGTTCCATCAAAATTTGTGCACAAGGTAGGGAGATCGCTCAGGTCAGTATACTATACACATCTTGGGGCTGTACCTACAACAAGATGGAAAGCATGCCGAAACAGTCAAATGCATTGGCAGCCAATACGCAGCTAACACGCTGAGTGACAGGCAAAGATTATGGCCTACGAGAAGCGGATACTCTGCGAGTGGTACACGCGTATACCCTAGGCAGAGTATCGTACTTCACACCTTACCTCAGCCTCAATGTGACCGAAGCCCAAGCAATAAACTCTATAATCCGACAAGTCACCGAGTAGCGCTCCGCCTTCCAAAAACCACCAGTAACGAACGCCTAGCAGAGCTAGGAGTACATAATACTCTACAAGAACTATTCGAGGCACACCTGCGGCCACAATATTTACGACTAGCCAGCACCGATACCGGAAGGCATATGCTTTCGAAGCTCCAAATTGGTATCCTCTGTTACGGCTCTCGGCGCTGTTCACCAGTAGTCACTTCGGATCCCAGCGCTGATCACCAGTTGCTGCGGATCGGGGGTCTACCCGGTCTCTTGTTGTAGCGTGGTGTAACTTCGGGTGGAGGAAACGAACGCTGACAAGATGAGGATACGAAAAACAAATGAGTTTATAGCACTATTTACACTTATTTACAGCATAGAGAGGTTGAGAGTTTCACAAACCACGAGCGTGGTGGTTGAACCGTTACATGGTTCAGAGCGACGTCCAGCACTCTGCGGCGTCGTTATAAGCCCTGTCGGGCTCCTCCTCTCCGAGTGGAACACCAATCACACACACACACACAACAGACGAGAGGGACGAGCATGCACGGCCCACGTGAACGTCCATTATTGAGTCGTGATCACTGCACTGCAAGGTGGCACCAGCGGGGCTCTTCCTCGTCGTGTGTGTGCCGCTGGTCGAGGGGTCCCCAGCTCCTGACGGCATACATCAATGGGTCCGCCGATCTGTTCGCTCAATTAGCGGGATGATTTGCGGCGACCGCCGCGGTCTCTTCCGAGGAAGACGCTGTTGTTGTGCTCTCTCGAACGGCTTACGGCGTCGTAGCGACACGACGTCTCACCCTCCGGCTAGCAGGGGCAATACCTGGCGGGCATAGGCAGCCGGCCGGTGGGCTACTTGTTTGAGGATTGAAAGAGCGCCGCTCCCCCGTCAGCTCTGGCGCCGGTCATAACACCCCGCTAATCACGATTCTCTAAAATCACTACCGAAGAAAATTCGCGAAGCATTTTGTATTCGACCACTCCCCCGTAACATACACCCCGACCACAACCACGAGCGACAGAGAACTCTCTTTAAAGCGTATGGCGGGGAACAAGATGCGAAATGGGTAGATACTGCATGTGATCATCACGGGGCTACTGCAGTGACCTACCCCCCGAACACCACTCCAATACTAACAGAAATACCTCCAGCGACCACACCTGAAGAGGCGGAAGAGGTCGCAATCACGCTAGCGCTCGGCAGTTTAAATGCTACATGCATCCCAAGTGGTTCAAAAACAGTATTGCTAAATTATGCTAGGGCCAGAGTTCACCCTACCACCTACCACGTGCTCACCTAGAATCTCCCTTCCTCCTGCAGCGTTCAGCTCATCTGGGTGTCCGCGCGTGCGGGAAACTCTGGCAATGAGGCCGCTGATTCGTTATCCCGAGGATGGAGAAACGGAGCACAGGCGCACCTCTTGGGGGATTTCTCGATGGAGCGCGCGTGCACCTTTCCTGAGCTCACTGCGAGTGCTCGTGCTGAAAGGCAGAAATATTAACCCCATCACCCTTCCCTTACAACCAGGTAACAGCACCGTGGCCGCCGTCTTCAAACGCAGACCTCACAAACCCCTCTCCCTCCTCTCGCACTACCGACCCATCCCACCTTCTTGCCCCCTGTGCAATGCACCGAGTGCAAACCTAACTCGCATTCTCCTGGCCTGTCCCTATCCGCCTCCTTCCGGCGGGCCGGTGCCCCTCCAAACCTGGGAGGACTGGGAGACCTCGTTACGCTCCGTGTACCCGGCAAGGCGGTTGTTCATCGCCAGCGTCATGAACCTATTAAAGATGAACGTTTCAGTATGATGGGGTCTCGAGCGGCGACTCGAGGACACGTTTCCGGATGTTCTTAAGGGCCTTTACACGCGCTACCAGCACAGCCGCAACGCACATTACGGGACCCCTGCCATACCCAAGCGGGGGACAAGTAAGCCAATCGGCGACGCTCTTTCACCCTCCTTAGCGTCGCCAATTGGCTTATTTGTCCCCCGCTAGCGTGCGGTAGGGGTCCCGGCACGTGCGTTGCGGCTGTGCGGGAAGCGCATGGAACGGCCCTAAGCTGCCAACCAGTGGCACGCGTATGCTTGCGTCTACACGTCAAAAGCGTCAAATGTGCCTCTCGGCATCGGCGTAGGAGGGGCATACGCGAGGAGGCGCGAGGAATCAAGCCAGGCTTGATATTTTTTGCCACGCGTACGCTACGTCACCACGCGTACAGCGGCGCCAACCAACCAAGGGCCGCGTGCCAACCAACCTGAGGCCGCGACGACTCCGAATGCTCTGCCTCATGGCCACCGCTTCGAAGGCACGACCGAGTGCTGGAAGCAAGCACCGAAACTACTCCAACATTCCTGAATGAGTGCTTCGTAATCTATAATGACAACGACACGACAAACGACTGCGAGTGCTACGAGCGTGATGTTGTTTCGCGCCGAGTTCGAGCAACGCCGACAAATCCAGCGAATTCTGGCCGGCTTGCTTGCGCCGGTCCCGCGTGTGATCGTCGGCCGAGAAAAAACATCGTACAGACTACTGGAGGATATCGGTGTTCCTGTGCTTTTATCTGTGATTTTCTGTGCTGAAAACGAGTGTAAACAGACTTCGGAGGTTTGAAGCTTTCAGCGTGAGCCCTCGCCTACCGCGGAGGCAATTCAGAGCGGTGTCATCTGCATCCAGCGTAGGCCTCTACCGTGTAGTTCGTATGAACCAGCCCATGCGAAAAACATCGGCTGAGCAGATAACGAACATATACGGATATTTAAACTACCAGCAAAGTGCAGAAACTTTCAACACAGCACTGATCTGTAATCACGATGCAGCTTAGAAGCAATTTGTAGCACTCTCTAACACGTTCAAATAATGTTATCAAACACTGAAATGATCTACTTGGTTTGGTTCGTGATACCACTGTGTCTGACTTTTTGGAGGCACTTGTATCAGAATAATGTTCTATTTCATTTTTTACCGGGGTGCACTAAGGGGGTAGTGATATTTGTTTAAGTTGGCACACTTATTGTTATATTACTGTTTAAATGCTATCATTTTGTACATATGTACACCACTCCTGCAGTAGCCTCACATTGGGCTGCCGTATTTGAAAATAAATAAATATACCATCCGAAAGTGTTCCATGCTGTGCTCGCTTCCAATTTTATCACTAATATTTGTTGCATCATCAAGTGTCGGGTGTAGTTTATTGCATTAGAGAGCATGTTGGCTGCCTTCCATACAGGGTTCAGTTTCAGTATTATGACCGAAATCTGGGACTTCATGAAGAGTTGGGTGCAGTTTGTCATTTTAGAGAATACTTTAACTACAGAAAACGTCCAGAAGTCTTCCAAACAGGGTTCAGTTGCAGTCCTATGACTAATATCTGTCTTATCATGAAAGTTTCAGGTACATTATAGCGTACTTTGACAACAAAAAATGCCCAGAAGCATTCTATCCAGTGCTTGGTTCCATTGTTATGACCAGTATCAGTTGTATCATCAAGAGCCAGGTGCGGTCTCTTGCATTAGAGGATATTTCCAATACGCTTATCATTCGAACGCCCTCCGCACAGGACACAAATACAGCCTCATGACCTAAATTCGGCACATCATGAAGAGTAGGGGGTGGGTTGTTTCATTGGAGAACATTTCGACTGCAGACAACGTTCAAAAGCATTCCATACAGGGTTCAGTTCCAATATTATGACCAATATCTGTGACTTCATGAACAGTTGAGTGCAGTTTGTCGCTTTAGAGAATACTTTGTTTAAAGACAACGTCCAGAAGTCTCTTATACAGGGTTCAGTTCCAATATTATGACCGATATCTGTGACTTCATGAACAGTTGAGTGCAGTTTGTCGCTTTAGAAAATACTTTGTTTAAAGACAACGTCCAGAAGTCTCTTATACAGGGTTCAGTTCCAATATTATGACCGATATCTGTGACTTCATCAACCGTTGTGTCTGGTTTGTCGCTTTAGAGAATGCTTTTATTAAAGACAACGTGCAGAAGTATTCCATACAGAATTCAGAATTCATTTCCGAAATTATGACCACTATCTGTGACTTCATGAACAGTTGTGTGGGATTTGAAGTTTTAGAGAATACTTTGACTAAAGACAACGTCCAGAAGTTTTCCATACAGGGTTCAGTTCCAATATTATCACCGATATTTGGGACTTCATCAACAGCTGGGTGCGGTTTGTCACTGTAGAGAATACTTTGTTAAAAGACAATGTCGCCCCGCCGCGGTGGTCTAGTGGCTAAGGTACTCGGCTGCTGACCCGCAGGTCGCGGGTTCGAATCCCGGCTGCGGCGGCTGCATTTCCGATGGAGCCGGAAATGTTGTAGGCCCGTGTGCTCAGATATGGGTGCACGTTAAAGAACCCCAGGTGGTCGAAATTTCTGGAGCCCTCCACTACGGCGTCTCTCATAATCATATGGTGGTTTTGGGACGTTAAACCCCACATATAAATCATTTAAAGACAATGTCCACAAGTCTTCTATACAGTGTTCAGTTGCAATATTATTACCGATATCTGTCACATCATGAAGTGTCAGGCACAGTAAGTCGCTTTAGAGCACATTTCGACTATCGGAAATGCCCAAAGGCATTGTACACAGTATTTGATTTCTATCTTATGACCAATATCTGTTGTACCAATAAGAACCTTATGTGGTTTATTGCATTAGAGGATATTTCTAACACACACTTCAGCTGAAAGTCTGCTACGCTGGCCCCAATTGTAGTCTTATGACGTAAAAATGTCAGATCATGAAGTTTCAGGCGTGATTATTAGGCTGAGGGCTATAAAATATGAAGTATAAATGTACTGAATCATCTTCACGATATTAATAATAAATTTGGTAGTGCAGGTATGGGAACCCAATATATAATAAACCTGATTAGGAGGGCAGCCGCCACCTCACTCACCGAAGAGAGAATGGGGGGTGGGAGCTTAATGTCACATGGCATATATATTAACATAGTAGTGAGGGGGTGCTAAGTCAGCCCCTCTCTATTATAGGAAGAGGGAGGGGGCACTGTGACAAACATTTGCCACCCCCCCCCCCCCCTTAAGGAGAACCCTGCATACGCCTATGATAGACGTACAGTATCCTAGATACGAATGTTCGTACGCTGGAGCGGCGCACGCACCGATGTTGATTTCTGGTGCATACCGTTGAAGTTACTTTGGGCATTGGTATGTCAATTACTTCTACAAAAGTCTATACTGTGGTGGTTGAAGCACTATCAACTGTTTAACGTGTTCTTATATTCTCTAAAACATACATTCCCGCTCCAGTTGAGAACGTGCCGTTCTGTGCTGAGCTTGGACAGTTCTAAGCCAAAAGATCAAGCAACATTGTACATCAACCTTGGACGCGTGGATGTCAACGCGGTCGACGCGTGCCAGTATGTGCGCGCCCTTTTCCTCCACAGGCGCGACTAGACGCTTTTTACGCTAGGCGCGTGCATACGCGTGCCAGTGGTTGGCACTTAAGGGGCGCTTCGCCAGCGAACGGTCGAGAGTAAGGCGCGAGCGGACGGGAAAGTGGGGCGCAGAGAGGAGGGAGAGCGAACGGCCAGAAAAAGAGCGGTGACGCGCATCACCTACTCTCTCCTACACTCTCACATCACATGCTCCCGTAGGGGCAAAGATAAGCATGCACGCCCGCAGCTGTTGCTATGGGAGAGGCAGTCAGGCACCGCATATATATATATATATATATATATATATATATATATATATATATATATATATATATATATATATATATATATATATATATCCTGCCCACGGCAAGTTATCTTTTCACCCACTTTTCTTTCTTCTCATTTTCATTACAATTGGCCTAATAACTTCCCCTATACCTTCCTTGGCATTATTGTCTGTTAGATCTCATTATTATTGTGTAAAACACGAAAAACGAGCCCTTAGGTATACACTTGTTTCCCTTATTCATTAACGAGGGTCTCGTACTGGAAGACTTGGTGCCATTAGGTTGTATACGGAGGACTATTGGTCAGCTGCCAGTTAGTAATAAGTTCACGTGCTACGTGACGCCAAACAGGCTCATAAAGAGGGTGCCACACTCGCCTTCATGGCTACAAATGGCGCTGATTGACACTCCCACGTTTAAATTGACATAGATACCCAATGAAGTTGCTGGGGGGGATAGCTGCTGTGGTAGAGCATCGAACGCGTTATTCGGAAGTCACAGGTTTGGTTCCTGCCCACGCCAAGTTATCTTTTCACCCACTTGTTTATTCTCATTTACATTACAATCGGGTCTAATAACTTCCCCTATACTTTCCTTGGCATTATTGTCTGCTAGATTTCGTGCGTGGGTGTGTGTGTGTGTGTGTGTGTGTGTGTGTGTGTGTGTGTGTGTGTGTGTGTGTGTGTGTTTGTGTGTGTGTGTGTTTGTGTGTGTGTGTGTGTGTGTGTGTGTGTACGTTGAGATCAACACACTACAGAAACGCAGAAACATAATCGCTTTTTGATGCGTGCTGTCTGCATGGACACTGAATAATAATAATATCAGGGGCTTTACGACCCGAATCTACGATATCATTATGAGATACGCCGTAATGGAAGGCTCCAGATATTTTCACCACCTGGTGTCCTTAACGTGACTGACATCGCGCAGCACACGGGTCTCACCCATTGAGCCTCCACCGAAACGCAACTGCCACGGACAGAATCGACCCCCCCCCCCCCCTTACAGAGCACCGTAGCCACTGATCCATCGCGGAGGACGTGCACAGATTAGAAAGAACATGTACCTTGCTGCTACTGACGAAGCAATTGGGTGACACGATTGCATTACGAAGAGGAATACTTCGCGGTTTTTCAAACGGCGTCAAGGCTGCAAGCCTGACCTTTGCGAACAATTCGGAAGCAAAGCGTTCTTTACTCACCCTGGACCGTAGTTGCACACGAGCGTTCGTTGGTACGGAAAGTGGCCGACATTGTCGCTGCGGGTGTAGGTAGCCACGCCACAGCCCACGTACTGCGTCTTCGCCCAGATCATCTACGCGTGCGAGCAAATAGACAAGGTGTATAGGTAACTTGCGATATTACCTTCATTTACACGTACAGAATGTGTGCATATGTCAGCTACTTTCTTACAAACTACACATATTACGTGAATCAGCAATCGAACCCTTTTGCGAATACTAGAGGCATGAACCAGGGTGAAGATATTCATTTAGCCAGATAAATTGTTAGTTAGTTGGTTAGTTAGTTAGTTAGTTAGTTGGTTAGTTAGTTAGTTAGTTAGTTAGTTAGTTAGTTAGTTAGTTAGTTAGCTCGTTAGTTATGCAGTAAATACCATTCCCTAGGAAGTTCTATGTATACAGTGCATTTTTGGTTTTGTCATATAATTAAGAAATTAATTATTGACAAGGTAGAAACACCTTTTAAGAAAGAAGAACTAAAAGAATCACCCGTAACGAAATTGCTGCCTGATGTGAATTGCAAGCGCAGGTTCGTGTTGGTGTAAGGCAATTTGTGTTTGAAGGTTTGGCTTTCTGCAAGGCATCAACAGCGCCATAAATCAAAATTCCTGCGTAGTAAGACACCACCCACTGCGCCATTACTCGACTTTTGTCGACAAAGGAGGTACCCGCTACACGTATATCTAAAGTATTATGGGCGCTTTGTTGGTGCTGTATGTGACTACTGACAATTAAAAATTATAGCTGAGCGTTTGGCACTAAGTGAGCAGCATCGAACGAAACACTCGTTGCGTAAATAGCATTGTGTGGTGACTGGCTGTTATCCATTCCTCTGCCGCGTTATATTACATAGTTTAACGCTATTCCTTGCTCGACATGACGCCTCTATGGGTTTTTTTTTTTCAACTGTGCTCCTAGCACAGTTGCACTCCTAGCACGTGGCTTTGGGTACAACACTTGACTGTCATGCGGAGGGCCCGGATTCAAATCACACTCAATCCTGGCCATTTTTATTCTATTTTTTACATCTACAGGTTAGGCCACTGAAGCATAGAGTAATAAAAAAGGTCAAGAAAGGACACTTTTTAGGCCCCTGCGGCTGATTTTAAAGCCCCTTAATATAGAGAAAGTAGCAACACTCTCCTCTATATTCTCTTCAGCGTCCAACCCTCCTCTCCCAAGTGTCCAGACTAAATCCATATCCTCTCCCGAACAGCCATCATGTGGGCGCCGGCCCTATAACCCAGCTCGTGGCAATTTCCTATCAAAAATGCTATGTCACGCTGATAACACGCGTCGTCGTGTCCCTGACGGGTGAGAGGCGGGAGAGGTGAATGCGTGGCGCTGCAGCTCGGTTAAAAGAATGGCGGTACTTTCCTAAAGATATTCAGGGACTTTAGCTGATTTGGTTTGGCAGCGCATCAAGCGGGTGTGGTGAAACTTTGCAGCCTCAAATACTGATTGATTGATAAGTGAAGTTTAACGTCCCAAAACCACCATATGATTATGAGAGATGCCGTAGTGGGGGGCTCCGGAAATTTCGACCACCTGGAGTTCTTTAACGTGCACCCAAATCTGAGCACACGGGCCTACAGCATTTCCGCCTCCATCGAAAATGCAGCCGCCGCAGCCGGTATCCGAACCCGCGACCTGCGGGTCAGCAGCCAAATACCTTAGCCACTAGACCACCGTGGCGGGGCGCAGCCTCAAAGATGGCAGACCGCATAATAGACTGTCTCGAAGGCCATTTTGTTGTGACAAGGATTATCATACAGCTTCCGAGAACACTTCTGCGTGAGTCCTCATCTCTGAGGCCTTACTTTATTTTTTTTAATGCGTCGTTTGCATGAATTGATAAGCTTCGTGTAAGCTGCACCACTAGAGGAGCAAGCACACGATATCACGATATCAAGTTAATTAAAACATGGAAATGATTGCAAGAGTGAAATGTTTTATTTTAAAGTGACATATTTGGTAAGCACAAGCCTACTTTGTTAATGTTTGATAAGCGCTGGCACAAAGAGAGGTTCATTGCACTGCGAGACGTGAAAATACAGCAGGCATATCATTATTATAAATTACACACAATAAATAAACATAGAGACAACAATATAACAAGGATTGCAGCGGAATGATACTGCAATAAACGCACGCAACTACACAGACAATGCACAACGCGACACGGCAGAAGTTGCCTCAGCACCTATCTCCGGCATGATCCGACAGAACAAAAGGAAAATGTTGGCTAGGTTTCCTTTCCAATATTTGCAATAATTTTCTCCTGCACACTTTACACCGCTCTTTCACGAAAAAAAGTCACAAGCAGTTGCCGCAGCAGAAACAAAGCAAATTTAGGTGTCTTGCAAGCAGTTAACGAGGCAGGAGTGTTTAATCAAAGATTACGTCCTAGCTTTAGCTAGCAAACATTTTTCTAGATTCACGCGATCAAGACGGATTCAGGCCACAATCACATGAGCAAAAAGATTTAGACGTATAATGCACCAGACAAGGTACTGCACTAAATAACTAGTATCCGTGATTTACTGAAGCAGTAAGTGATGTGTTGCCATGTTACGGCTGGGCGCCTAAGAGATGATCTTCGGAAAAATCTAGGCACCGTACATGCACGACATAATCATTACAGCGTGGTCTGTGCATTGATTCATGCAGATAGGTTGAGAGGCAGTTCGGAGAAACACTTCGTGAGATCACCGGAGTAATTCTTAGTTGTTCGAAATACTTATAAAGATTTTACTCGCATGCATCGGTATTACCTTGCTGTGCTTCCGCAAAGAGGAATTCGTGATTTTCGAGAATATATTTGACTTACGATCTCATGTTTGGCAGCATTTTATATATAAATTGACCCTACATTCTCGCATTAGCCTTACCTGCATAAAGCTACACTTAAGTCCATACAAGCAACATATTCTAGATTTAAACAAAAGGACTTAGTGTCAGCAAAATAACGACATTCTCTGTGTACAGTTAACATTACGTATTACGTTTGATATGTCATTGCCCTGATCATTTCGCGAAACTAAGAATAATAGAAAAAATGTTGCTGATTTAGAGTGGCAGGTCTTTATATAGTATTCATTCGTGTACAGCAGTCACGATAAACTTGTCACTTGAACATTCGCAGGTGTACTAGGCAAGCGCCTTCTTTATTTCATGCAATACCAATGCAAACGCGCGCTTCTCAACTGGAGCTGTCGGTCCACCATAGTTCAAGGAGTGGTCGTGATGCGGCGCTATATGAGGGGTCACGCTGTTCACGTCACACGTGGGTCCGAGCACTTCCCTCGAACGATGTTATAGGAGTGTTTCCCACTCTATTATCATACGTCCGTCATATTTGTTCCCTCTCATAGAGGTTATATAGTTTGCATATTAACTTTATGTTCCCTCTGGATCCTTCTTTGTGGCTCGAAGCAATGCCGCTGCTGCATCACATCGCTCTAAAGTAAGCGCACGCAGTAGCGTTGTAGTGACGCTTCCTCATTGGTTGCCCACATAGCGACATTAACGATGACACGCTATCTCGAAGCACCGTATCGTTTACAGAGCCAGCGTGACAGCCAACATTATCAACACGAGAAATGCAAGACGCCACTCCACGGATCTGTACGCAGCTTAACATGTGATTACCGTCGTGCGGCACTACATGATGGGCTCTCTACCCAACGACCGCAAAGACATCGCGAAGGTTAAACGATGGGCGAGAGCAGGAAAGGGCTAGAGGAGAGGGTGGCAAACGGCTGGATCGGGTGCATCTGGGCATTGATAAAATAGAGGAGGCGCTGCTGACTTGGCTAGAGCCATGGATGGCTACAGCAGGCCTCAGAAAGTCTCAATTTCCACCCATCACCGATCGGTGGCGAAAACATTGACAGCTAAAGAATAACCATAGTGGCTTCGTTCAAGTCTGCCCTCGGGGACACCGAAAAAATCCGCTAGGGACACCATAGTAAGCTCAAAGTTTAAAGTGAAGAGAGCCACGATTTTTGCAAACAAAAAAAAGTGCTCTTTTCTATATAATTGAAGGGTAACATTTGAATTTCTCGTTGTGCGCAAGTCTTATGAGCAATAAACTTTTTTATCGATCGCAGAGCAATGTGACTTCTATTGTGGAATCTCTTATCGGTGACGGTGACGTAGCGGAAAACATGCGCTGCTGCGCTTCAACGGGAGCAGCTGCGCGTATATGCACAGTTAATTTTCACCCAATGGTTGACGTGGTCGTGGCGGCGTTACTTTTTTTTTTCTAGCACGTTTTTATTCGCTTCGGTAAGTCACTGTAGTTGCTGTAGGGTATAGTCGCTGTACTGCTGTATGGTGCCGCAGGAACTGTCTGGTGAAGGCACCGATTTCTGTAAGTTCCACGGCGATTACAGGTAGATTGTTTTTGCCAATGCGCGCATATTTATTACCTTTAGATGCGGAAGCATCTTATACTCGCGCCTTGTAGTGCGCCGTCCGCGCCGTCCGCGCCGTCCGCACCGCTTCTCGAACATTCGACAGCTGACGCGCGCGCATGCGCCATCGCGCCGTCGCCCACCATCTGTGCCGCGCGCGCTTCTCCTTCGAGAACATTCGACAGCTGACAGCGCATGCGCCGTCGCGCTGTATATATACTCAAGGTCGGCGCTCGCTCGCTCAGTTGCCGCTCGTCGGTTGGTTTGTACGGCGCGTCGACGTCCAAGGTCGCGGTGAAATGAATTCCAACGAATCCACAAACACAATGATCGACGTCCCTTTGACCAGCGCCGACCTTTCGCATACGTGTGTACGTGTTCACTCATTTAACACCCCCTCCTACAACCACGTTAACCAATTTAGCCATCGACCCAAGTAAGTCGCAATTTAACACCCCATTTCACAACCACGTTAACCAATTTAGCCATCGACCCAAGTAAGTCGCACTTTAACACCCCGTTAACCAATTATATGCTCCGCATCCTCCTCAGTGTTCCCCCGAGGGAAGCTGCGGGCAATTTTTTTGTCTTTGATTTCACTCTCAGACCTTGTTATCGCTGTCAGCATGATGTGTTTGTGCGCTACGTTCATTTGCACTGATCCTGCACGTGTTCAAACACTTGCATTTCTCTCGCCTTTCGCTCCACCGTGATTTACTTTCGAAAATCCCAACCTCCTTAGGTCCTCAGCTTGGCCGCACTATGTCGTAATGCAATAAAAAGTGTGGGTGTTGAAGCCGTGCTCGCCGAAAGCAGCAGCTCTAATTCAAAGCTGTTACTGGAGCACCTCATGCCGATTTTAACGACTGTTTTGTAATGATAGCTCCCACTAACCAGACACGATTTTCTGTTTGTTTTGCCTTTGTAAATGAAGGCGTGCCGTTTGCGAACTCGCGGTAATGTTTCAAACAAAATTGATTTTTTTTATTGAGACATGGTTGTTGGTTTCCCGTCAATAGACAGTTATAGTTTAGCGTTAGCGTGGTAGCATAGGTTAAGGAAATGACACTGCCGTGCAGCAAACGTTCGTTGTAGGCTGCGTCTTATTGTTTAGCGAAATAGCGCTTACGTGGTTTACGTGCCCCGATGGATGGATGGATGGATGGATGGATGGATGGATGGATGGATGGATGGATGGATGGATGGATGGATTGATGGATGGATGGATGGATGGATGGATGGATGGATGGATGGATGGATGGATGGATGGATGGACGGACGGACGGACGGACGGACGGACGGACGGACGGACGGATGGATGGATGGATGGATGGATATGGCTGTATGGATGGATGGATGGATGGATGGATATGGCTGTACCCTTTAGATCGGGTGGTGGCTAACGCCACCAAGCCGTAATAGTTCATAAACCAAAAAGTAGATTTATTTTTTTTCCTTAAATAGTGAGGTTGAGGATTTGTACTTTGCAGTGAAGGGTTAAATTTTCACTCGTGCCTTGACTTCAGCCAGCAATCAGATAACCTCCTTCTAGTTATTTCTACCCACTTAAAGTCTATTTTACTGTCACTGTCCCTAAACCCTAGTGCTTTGAAAAACTCTGCGCCATCAACCTGAACTACAGGGTGAAGCGCTTTACAGAGCATTATCAAGTGTTCGGCAGCTTCTTCTTCCTTTCCACACGCACTGCATACCGCGTCTACCCCTTCGTATTTGGCCCAATATGTCTTTGTTCGCAATGCTCCCGTCCTTGCCTCAAACCGTAGAGAACTACCCCGAGTATTGTTATATATCTTTTCCTTGGCTATTTCCTGCTTAAAAGTTCAATAGATCTCTAGTGCGGACTTCTTAATCATGTCGATTCTCCACGTATCGGTCTCAGCTTCTTTCACCTTCTTCTTAACCGATAATTTTTTTAGGTTTTGCCCCCTGCTGTTTTCCAAGTATTTACCAGTCAATTTTCTGGTTCGCTTTCGCCATTTTGTATCGACATTCTTCATGTACAAGTAGCTGAATACCTTCCTAGCCCAACGCTCCTCCCCCATTTCTCTCAATCGCTTCTAAAATTTTTTCTTGCTGCTAGATTCCTTGCCCTGAAATGATGTCTATCCCATAGCACCCTTTACTCTCTGATTTGGTGTATTCCCGTGAGCTCCTAAGGCAAGCCTACCTATTCCACGTTGCTTAATTTCTAATCTTGCTTGAACTTCTGATCTCATGCATAAGACCGCATTGCCGAACGTCAGACCAGGAACCATGACCCCTTTCCATATTCCTCTCACAACATCATACCTATTGTAATTCCACAGTGCCCTGTTTTTCATTACCGCTGCATTCCTGTTACCTTTAGTCGACACGTATATTTCGTGTTCCCTTAGGTTCTCGGCCCCATTGCTTATTCATACGCCAAGATATTTGTATTTATCTGTTATCTCTAGCGCGACCTCCTGTATTCTAAGCTCACTACCTTCATTGACATTAAAAATCATGACTGCTGAGTTTTCCTTACTGAATCTGAATTCTAACCTATCTCCCTCATTACCGCAGATGTCCACCAATCTGTGCAATGCTTCCTTGTTGTCGGCCATTAGCACTATATCATCTGCCTACATCAATGCTGATAGTGCCTGTTCAATGAGTTTTCCTTGTTCGACGAAATAGAGGTTGAAGCCCAGTCCACTTCCCTCCAATTTGGCCTGCAATCCTTGTAGGTACATCATGAATAACAAGGGTGACAGAGGAAACCCCTGCCTAAGCCCCCGTTTCACCTCTGTGGACTTAAATACCTGTTTTTCCCACTTTATAACTACCTTGTTACTTTTATAGATCCCTTTTAAAAATTAGTTACTACGTCTTCCACGCCTAGTGTGTCTAGTATTCCCCACAATTTCTCTTGAACCACGCTATCGTACACTCCCTTGATATCCAAAAATGCTAGCCACAGAGGTCTGTATTCCTTTTTTGCTATTTCGATGCACTGCGTCAGTGAGAAAAGATTGTCTTCCAACCTCCTGTGTTTCCGAAACCCATTCTGCAGTTCCCCTAGCACCCCTTAATCCTCTATCCATGCCTGCAGTCTATCCTTTATAATCTGCATCGCCAGCCTGTAGACCACTGAAGTCACTGTTATAGGACGGTAGTTGTTTATGTCAGCTTTGTCCCCCTTTCCTTTATAGATCATGCTCATCCTGCTAAGTTTCCATCCATCGGGAACTTCTCCATCGATTATTATTTTGCTCACTGCCTCTTTCAAAGTCTGCTTAGACTTCGGACCTAATGTCTTTATCAGCATAATTTGAATGCCATCTGGGCCTGTTGATGTACTACTAGAAACCCTTTTCTCAGCCCTTTCCCACTCTTCTTGTGAAAATAGAGCCATTGCGCCACTTGATTCATCCTTGTCTATTGTTGTGCATAAAGCACTTCTGTGTTGAAATTTTTCTGTCACCCTTGTTCTTATATATTCGATAGCTTCGTCCCCGTCTAGCCTAGCACCTTGAGCTGTTGTTATAAACCTCTGCTCTAGGCTCGTCTTATTTCTTAGGGAGTTTGGATGATTCCGAAATTTCGCGGCTGCCTTTCTATCTTTTTTATGTACTTCTGCCAGCCACTGGGCTCCCTTTCTTCTAATCTTTTCATTGTTCAGAAAGGATGCATCCCTTCTACAGCTTAGAAAGATTTCCCACTTTCTTTCAACTTCATCTGTCGGTTCGCCCCACTGCTTAGCATGTCTGTGTTCCCTAGAGGCTTGCTGACGTTTTGCTATGGCTCTCTTAACTTCCTCATCCCACCAACCTTTGGGCTTGTGTCTTCTTTTCCGGGGTGACTTGTCACGTGCCTAAGCAAGCTCTAGCTCAAACAGTCTAATTAGATTCGTGTATGCCCACACTGTTTCATTATCCTCAGTGATTACTTTCTCAATTTGTTTAGTGGCTATTTCAATTTGCCTTTCTGAATAAAAAATTTTCTGTAGTTGCTCATCTTTCTCCTTTCCACTTTCACTGCTCTTCCCAAACTTAGCTTGATACGTTTGTGATCACTACCCAGCCTTCTGGAGCCACCTCCATCTATGTGCATTCCCCTGAGCTTATCACACATCCTATGTGACATCAGTGCGTAATCTATCGTCGACTGCAGCGTTCCTACCTCCCATGTTATTTGCCCTTCACACTTCTCGGTACTGCTGCAAATGATGCGGAGTTCTGAACACTGGCACATCCCCCGACCGCGAACAAATTACGGACTCCAAATGCTAAAGCACTCTGTTCCCCATATACTAAATAAGTTCAAGCTCACAGAACAGCGATTGCGTCTCCTTTCAAGTAGTGATATAGTAAACCTGTTTGTATAAGGAACTATAAACCCAGAAAAATTACACCCAGTACTTGTAAATGCATGAAATTTTAAGTGTACCCCTTTCTGTTATAGCGTCTTATATTGGTTGCCTTTTTTCCCAAAAATTGTTTGTTTGTAAACACGCAAGTGTGCATTTATTCTGTACTTCATAAACAACCACTAGAATGTCATTTTCTTTTCTTTTTTCTTTCAATCATACGTGAGCACCGTATGGAGCTTGGTGTGCCATTGTTTCTGTTGCCTTGTACAAATGGGAGGTGGGGCTAGTCAAGCTGCTATAGCGCAGCTTTTTTCCTACTTTCCATGCCACAATTGTTTCTTGTTTGTGTAAATCACGGTGTATCGTTGTGGTGAAATAAATTTCAACTTTCAACTTTCTTTCATGATCATATCCAGCCTTTCACACATATCCTAGATCATTTTGCCTGTCGTGTCGGTATACCCATCTATACCTTCTATGTGTGCATTCATATCTCCAAGTATAATTATCTCGCACTCTCCTCCTAACTGCTGAATGTCCTTTGATATGCACTCTACCATTGCCTGGTTTTCCTCTCTGGCCTTTGCTCCCGTCCACAAGTACACGAAACCAAGAAGTGTCATTTGCCCTGCCACTTTCCCTTTTAGCCATAAATGTTCCTTGCACTCCTGCATGACCCTTTGCCAGTCTGTACTTTTATGAATGAATGTCCCAATACCACCCCCTTTTTTGCTGCCTTCTTTTCTATTACAATATTCCCATGCGTAGTCCGCATTGTTAGGAGCTTGTTCCATGTCCTTGATATGTGTTTCTACAAAACCGTATACCATCGGCCTCTCCTCCCTTAGCTGTTCTTCTATCTCTTCCCATTTCAGTCTGTTCCTACCACCCTGCAAGTTGATATACCCTATGTCTGAATTGGCTCGGCACTCGTCGCTACGTTTATTTCTAACCCGTAGTCCACCTATCTTAGATACTGGTGCCACTTTGGAATTGTATCTGTCCATACCACCTGTCAAAAAGTCTGCCTGGTTGTTTTTCTCGTTACTAGCTATCCTGCACCCCGAAGGGCCCGCTTGCCCCCCAAAAAGCTACTGCGCGTCCTGCAAGTCGCCAACCCACCTCATGACCTAGCCGCCCATCGAAGTGAATTCTGTCTCGTTGAAAACCACCCCACCTATGCACCTCTCTGTTTATTTCCACCACCTCAAAACCTTTCTCTCGACTCATCCGCCATATCTCTTGGTTTGCGTTGACCACCGCTCTCTGCAGGTTGCTATCACGCACCGGTACCTCCGGTATCGTGCACATCGCTACCTTTACCTCAGGAGAAGTGGCGCGCATGTCATCGACGCCTTTCGCCAATGAACCGGCTGAACCTGTTTTTTTCCAAACTTGTTTGCTCTTTCTTCTCCGCAGTTCTGGTTGCCGGTTCCCTGCTGTTCTCTCCGTAGGCCGCTCCTCTGTTTACTTTGGGTAGTGCTTTCTCGGCGGACTTCAGCTTTTTTCCCATAGCCCTCGTTTTCTCTTGCTCTGTCGCCAACGCAGTCTCGAGCTCAGTGATTCTCATCAGCATGTCACTCTGGGTAACCATCATTTTCTCCATTTTTTCCTCGACCTCACATTGCCTACACTTCGTGTCAGCCTCTTCTCCTTCCGCTTCTACACTTGGGTTCACTTTCCTCTTACCCTCTCTTTGATGGCTTCTGTGCATCGATTTTAATTCGAGTCCCCGGCGATTATCACATGCTGTGACTTTTCAGCTGGAGCATCCTTCACCTGGGGGTTACTTGCACCTGTGACGCCGGCTGCTTTGTCCCCTCCCAGCCCGACTACAACTTCGCTGAAACTGGGCCTTGCGACAAATGAACCGGCTGAACCTGTTTTTTCCAAACTTGCTTGCTCTTTCTTCTCCGCAGTCCTGGTTGCCGGTTCCCTGCTGTTCTCTCCGTAGGCCGCTCCTCTGTTTACTTTGGGCAGTGCTTCCTCGGCGGACTTCAGCTTTTCTCCCATAGCCCTCGTTTTCTCTTGCTCAGTCACCAACGCAGTCTCGAGCTGAGTGATTCTCATCAGCATGTCACTCTGGGTAACCATCATTTTCTCCATTTTTTCCTCGACCTCACATTGCCTACACTTCGTGTCAGCCTCTTCTCCTTCCGCTTCTACACTTGGGTTCACTTTCAAACCAACCCCACATCCTGAACACTTCACAGTCTTTTTAACCATGTCTTTCCGACACCAATTGTTCTATGACTTGTCTCACTCGATCATTACAAAACTCGAGCCCTGCTCTACGAAAAAGAGAAGGTCTAAGCTCTACTACAAAAAATAGCGTGTTCAATGTACGTGCACCTCCCACACGGGGTGGTAAAAGAAAAAAAAGAAAAAAATCAAACACACGCACACAAACTAATAAATACCTGGTGACTAAACCCCGAAAAAGCCGTACAATAAATTAAGTGCTACAGGGATTTTAACTTCTGTCCTATAATTATAAAGACAAGCTCAAAACATGCAAAACAACTTATCTGCACAGTCGATCGGGAGCGCTCAAAAAACACTTCCATCCACCGTGACAGTCCGAACCGAAAGCCACCATCCCCCACCATCTGCCATCCCCCAAGTGGGATGGTGGCGCCACCTATTAGATGGTTATTAAGGTAAACAGTGAAAATGAAAATAAAACGAGAATGTTTGCCTATGCCACCGCGTGAAACATTGTTAGAAGTTTATTTTTGTGATAATAAAGGTAAATAAATATGAACCGCGTACAAAACGCGAAAACATCTACGTTGCCGAATTCTTTACATTGATCTTGTAGTTAGGCCTAGGCGCGTTCGAAATGGGAAGCCATCTCAAAAACAATACCAACGTATCTGTAATACTCAGTCATCGAAGCTAACTCAAGGCAACCGAAGCCACTTTGAACAGTCGTTTGCTGCGAACAAGGTGACTCTTTCAACAACTACGCCAAAATCACTTCGAAGCGGGCGTCCGAGAGCGCTGCCATGTTTACGTACACTACATGCACCTACGCTACCTTAAATCTGAAAAATACCGCGCGTACAGTAAGCGGTACGCGTAATGTACGTATCTGCGCATGCGCACTTCGATTCCGGTAACACGGTACGCCCGGTATCACGGTAAGCCCGGTATACTATAACTCTATAATAAATATTGTTCTCTGTATCACTCGTGCATTGTTTTTTACTGGTGCCCACCGCCAATAAATGCGTTTCGGTTTCATGTAACCTTTGTATGCACAGGTACAGTGCTCCTAAGGGTGCTTTGGTCTGCTGCTGGCTGTATCGACGTGCCTAATTGAAACGGGCGAAAGATAACGAGACATCCTAGCCCTACACGAGTCCTGATCTCTTTCGTCCAATTCTGTTAAAAATGATAGCCATAGAAAAAAAAGAAAAAAAACCGAGCCAACCGCGTAGGCACATACGCACCTGGTACGGAATAAAAAGGCAGTTATTTTTTTTTTCTACCTAGAAACCAACAAAGTTTGTTGTCTGCTTCCTGTTTACTCAGCACCATCTCTTCGCTGCCCTCGGCAGTTCCATGCGCCACCACTGCTTATCTTGCGTATTGTTGTCAAGGCTACAGCTTCCCTTCTCTAAAATGGTTCTTCATTCCATGGCTATTGTGCAGAAAGTTGCCGTAACAATAAACGTGGATGAGCTAGAGCAGGACTGGTGCGTATGAATAGAGTGTACTAGAAGCTTTTGAGTGGCGCGAGCAGCTGCCTGGGAGCGGCCGTTTCGGCGTGGAATGATGCGGTGGCGCTGGCATCGACCAATCTTCCCGGGTGGATGGCTGGCAGGCGTTCCGCGTACGTGTTGGTACCTCTCCGTCGCGCGTAGTGTGAAGATTATCTCTCTCTTTTTTTTCTTATTCACATAGCTCCCCTTTTTTGCGCAAATAAAGGTTATTTAACATTATTATTATTGAATTTGCTGCTGACTGAACTGCAGCCAGAAGCAGCATAGCACATTGTACAATATAACGAGTGCGTTTTTTTTTTATTTTTAAAGTGTACACATTTTAGACGAGAAACCAGCTGGCCGGTTCACACCGGAAGCGCCCCCCCTTCCCCCCCCAAAAAAAAGGAATATGCTGCACACAAAACGAACAACTCTTGGTCCATTCCACGTAAAACGCCAAAGCTGGACTCAAATAAAAGGCTCGGTGCTTGTGGATGCGTGCACACATGACAAAAAAGTAGGCTTTATTGATAATATTTGAAGAACAGCAGAGTTTTTACAAACCTCCCTTTGGTTTTGAAATATGGGAATAGATTCATTGTTGTAGGACCACAAAAATGCAAGTACGTAATACTGCAGAAGAATGTCTTAAGTGAAACATAGTAGTGGAAGATTTTGAGAGTTTAAAAAACGCAACAACACTGCAAAGCAAAGTCGTAACTAATGATAATCATAATTGATAACATAAAAGTGCAAGGTTTACATATCTCTAAAACAATACATTTGCAATAAGTAAATAGTAAAAAACGTAAAATATAGAGCCAGGATACGAAAGATAACATAAAACAAAGCAAACAGAACGGTAGAGTTTAGGTTGTCTTTCCAAAATGCATTTAAATAAAAAAAGATGTTATGGTAGAAAGATCGTTTGAAGGGAGACTGAAGTGTAACAAAAAATTGGCTTAGATCGATGAATTGTGCACCGAGATCCCTAATGCTGCTAAATTTACCATCACAGGTTTAATACAAAAAGATTCGAGATCAAAAATTTATTTTGAGATTTCGCGTCATTATTTGCACGTTCTCTCGCTTACAAGCCTCTTCTAGGAAAAATTGTTTTTTATTCTTGGTGTACCGTCAAAAAATTAAGAGTGTAAGAAAATATGCACGAAAAATGACATCCTTTTTACGCCTCTGTAGCAATTGATAGCCTACTCAATTTCAGGGGCTGCTGTGCGCTTTTGACACTGTAGAAGATATCTCCTCTTGACTTCATTTGCGCGTGTAGATTGTGGGTAAGGTCCGAAGGTGGCAAAAATGAAGTTTCTGCTGCTCCACAACAGAGTGGGACGCTTGCAACAAGCTGCAGAGCATCTGAGGCTTCTCGAACAGTTACTAAACTGGACTTGCTCATTAGTTTCTCTTGCACGAATGCTTCACATTGCACGCTTCCATTGTCTGCACAGGTGAAGTATACGGCTCGTTGAATGCAAAGTGCACGAGTGCTAGGATTCAGTGAGCACGCTACGTACGACACGCCGGCAAATCCAGGAAACTCATGCAGCGCCCATGACTTTGATGGTAGGACAAGACCACGAAGGTCGCTGAGAGTGACAACCGGTGTCAGACGAGGGACTTGAGCTTGCCTCGTCAGCTTCGTCGCCATCTGCAGAAGTTGCACCGTTGGTATCCACAAGGAGCTGTGCAGGAGTGCTAATGCGTCGCGGTTTTCTGTTGTCATTCTCAGCCGGCACACACTGATGCCGCCGCTTTTTTCGGGTCCGCGGAGCCGGCGTCAAATATGCAGGCGGGTTGGGCAAGATCGTCGGGACTGCATCAGAGGCAAGTGTCGGCGTTCCCCTAGAAATTTGGACTTGAACACCATTGATAACATGTACGTAGTCTCTCGCGATGAAATGCGGTTCGAAATGAAACTCGCACACAGCACAATCGGCGTCAAGCGGCTTGTCAAGCCGATGGAGGTTCCGCTCCCAAAGAAGTCGTCGTTCTTCGTCTTTCGGGGCCTTAAAAAGCGATAACTTCCGACTTTGTTGCACACGCGGATATCCAGTTGTGCAACCTGGCGCGTAACAATCGTTTAGACGCTACTTCTTCGTCATTTCGTGACTAAAACCGAGATGCCGGCGATGCCGCCGAGCCAGCCGAGTAAACCAAGTGGGAAGATTGGGCGATGGCAGCGCCGCCGCTACATTCGCCGCAAGTTGGGGATGGAGAAAGCAAGGGGAGAGCGTTTCGGTCGCGCCACTCAAAAGTTCTAGTACACTCTAGTATGACTGAATCGTAGGTGTAGAAGCCGGCGCCCGAGCCTGTGGCCGTGGCCAATGCTCGTGTTCTGTGCCCTTCACTTTAATTATTTTTTGCCACTCACATTTGTAAAATTATTTCCCGCGTTTGCAGTCGCTACAAGATATTTTTTGTTATGCTTAATGAAACTGAAGAGTGGTGCTTCAGTGGGCTGCCTGATTAAACTTGCAAAACAGTGTGCAGCGCTACGGCGTAGAAAAAACGCTATGACGTATAGCTTTGCACACATTAGTAGGCTCTTAGCTTATACGTATCATTCGTTACGTCACCGTGTTACCGGATAGCGGAAGGAATTTATGCATACGTGAGTTTTTAGGAAACGTAAACAACTCCTGGGAGGAAACAGTTATTGCACACTTTGAACACAAGAAAACGGCAACTCACCCGCAACAAGTTTTAGGAAACTCTTTGCCGGATAAGTTTACGTTTATGGTCCTATCCCGTAAATCCAGCTTTGTTAGAGGTGTCTCATAATAGTAGCTTTCCGGAGAATTGAGCCACCGAGTGAAAATAGGCTGAAGTGCAAGCGCCGTTCACGTCCACGTTGTTTTAGCCCAGTTGCCAAACCTAGAATGACGTAACGTACCACAGCCGTAAAAGTCAGAAGTTCTAAGCTCTCGACACCCTTGACAGGGAGTGACGTCCAGCGGGATCGAACTGAACCAGGCAAGCACAACATATTTATTGCAGGAACTTCGTGCATACTACTTTTGGCGTAAATGACTTGCAGCGGCGCAATTACGAATACGTGACGCTTTTAATCATTGTTGCCTGAAAACGGTTGGTGAAAACAAACGTGTCAATGACTGTGTTTTCCCGAAACGTCATAAAATGTCGACCTCATCGTCTGATAACCCAGCATTCCTACAGCTCGTCCCGTATACCAGGATATGTAGACGTTCAAAATACCCTCTATTCTTTTGCCGCCGATAATAAATCTAAACTAAAAAGAAAATATACTTTTAAAAAAAGGTCACTGCCGAAACGTAAAGGGTAAACTTGCATATTAACGTATGGGGAGCTAAAAGTTTGTTGACAACACGCTGAACTTTACCCGGTATCCCGGTAGCATGTTGTCAATAAAAAGTATACGTCAGGCAAACAACACCTACCAACTGGCCAGTGCGGATGCGTCCAGCTACTTGGGCCTAATCCTAATGCAAGGGAAACAGCAGTCTAAACCAGTGTCGTTGGGACGAGTCGTCCAATACTTTGGGATTATTACGGCCGAACCAGCGTGTAACCATTTATTTGTTTTTCTGTGGCAAATGGGTGGAGGCTCCGTACATGTACTGTCGTACATGTACCCACGTTCAGTAGAGCGGGACGGCTCAGTGCTCTCCCATAGTTGAGTACCAAGTACTCGAAATCATTAAACATTTTTTTTCTAAACACAGTTTCTTCATCCCTCCTGATTTTTTGTCTGCAGGGCCTCATCAAGTGTGAGGCTCCAGGATAGCCTAATGCTCTCTCATAGTAAAGTAGTCGAAATCGTTAACCATCTTCTCTAAACGAATCCTCTGTTAAAGTGTTTTGTAGACCTGTTAATAATTTGTACTGTCTGTGATGAAATTGTCATGCACCAAGAGCCGTAGAGACAAGACAGGAACAGCAGGGCAGAAAGACACGAGCGCGTATTTTCAAACGAAGCGCTAACACACACTTCCTTTTCGTTCTCTTTGCCCTCTTCAGCTGGCTACGGCTTGCCGGCTCACAACTCTAGGTCGAATTACTCCCCCTCCCATTAGAGCATCTACTCGATGCTCTTACAGAAGGGCACAGCAGGGCCGATAAGAAAAAAAAGAGAAACGATACCTATAGTGCACAGAGCATATGCGGGTGCAAAGAAAGTTTTCTGATGTTGGTCATAAGAGAAAAAAACATTAACAAGGTTCAGTTCGTTCGAGACCCAATGGACAACGTAAAAGATTACGGCATATTCACGGGGTGAATGATGATGACTGGGCGAAGCTCCGGAGGGATTCATCGGTAAACTGTGAATGTTCCGTGTAATTTGCCCAGTGAATCATCATGTAAATACGTGAGAAACGCTGTGTGTGTATATACACAAATCAACTTTTATTTGTTCTTAGACGATGGATGGCTTGCGATGTCCCTTCATTATGACGGCTTTATGGTCTGTGCCTTGCGCTCTCTCCGCTGTGCAGCCTTATCCATCCGGCGACTCCGAGCGCGCGCCAACAGCGAACGGATTTTATTACAACACTCCCCCTAGCGTACGTCGCCGCACTAAATCGAACGATTGCCTTCAACCAATGACACGCGCCATATGTGACATCATTCCTATTTTATAAGATCTCGCGTCTTTCATCAACTACAAGTACCGCTTTCTAGTGTATAACATCTTGCATCTTTTCATCATCAGCTACAAGTACCACCATCTAGTAAACACTACAAGAACTAAACGAGAGGTGGCTACATACAGGAGACGGTACCGCCATCTAGTGAACACTGCAAGAACTAGAGGTGGCTACATACAGGGGACGGTACCGCTATCTAGTGAACACTGCAAGAACTAAACTAGAGGTGGCTACATACAGGCTACAGGGGACGCACAGCCCACGCCCCAAGAAGCTTCGCCCCTAAAAAAGGAAATGTTTGCTGGCCGGGCACAATAAGGCGAGTATCACCGCGTAAAATAAGGCTCTAGGCGGACGAATAATGCCACCTAGAGTTGTGAGCCGGCAAGCTCTAGCGAGCGAAAAAGGACAAAGAGAGCGAAGAAGTGTGGTTAGCGCTTACCATTCTAGGTGGCAATATATATCTTTGAACACTGATATCGCAGAGTAAAGGCACAGTAACCGTTAACGCAAGAATGCTTCGAAGCTCTTTTTTGTCATGGACTGGATTAGTCTGATCGGTTGGGGTATATCTAAAGCAGAGGTATAAAATACAGTCATTCACTTCGTAGAGTAGTGTATGAAGCAGACTGTATAGCTTTTTTCCTGATTGTAAAGCGTAAACAATAGACTTCCCATGGCAACAGCCTTTTTATTGGGCATCAAATTCTTTTATCTTTTGCAACCGGGCTTTTTAGCAGCCCATAGAAATACATAGCCTTCGATAAGGGTGCCTAATATTCAATAACCATCTGATTTCAATAGTAGCGTAAGAAATGGACAATGTTCCACACCTGAGTGAACTGCCCGATGCCACGTTCGGTATTGCGGTAGGAGCTGATGACGTCGTCTTCGACGTCCGTGTGCTGATCCATCCAAGCGCTCAGGTGCGGGAGGTCCAGGTGATCCGAGAATGGATCCGAGCTTGCCTCCCAGCCCACGTTCTGGCCCACTGAGGGAGGCTTGACTGCATGAACAGGAATGTGGAATTAGACCAACACCGTGAATTTAGAGGATGAAACACAAAAATCAAAAAGGAAGTAAGCTCCCACCTAAATGGACACTAACAGCAAAACGATTTTTCGCGTATTACAAAGTAGACTTTTACAATATCAAAAACGCCACTTTTAGAGCAAAACGACGCTTTCTAAGCTAGTAGAGGCAGGAAAAGCAAATGTGGGTGGAGATGCCAGCTTAAGATTCTCCCACTAAAAACACCGTGACGTCGTCAATATTCAAGGCGTCTACTGGGTTCTACATAGCTTTCAATTGATAAAAATGAAGTACTTTATCATATGCGCCTGCCATAGACTGAAAAAAAAAGACGAAGTTTCCCGATTTTTTTGCGAGCCAATATCAAGAAAATACCAGTTATTTAATTTAATTCTTCTGGTGTCATGCACGTAGATTTTGACGCAAAATATATTATTGAGACTTTGAGTTTTCTTCGCTAATGAGGAACTTATTGTAACACACCACATTAAAGTTATCAAAGTGCACTTTGTCAGTATAAACCAACCACCGTTTCCCTTTTGTGTCTTTAAAATAAGTAGGAGCCACATATAAAAAGTGGAACCACACTTATTCAAAGAGACATTAAACCAATAAGTAGTTTCACTTTTGCATCTAAGTCACTATGTGTGAGTCTAAAATGCATCAAAATGCTAGGCATGCCATAAAATACAGAAGAAGTACAAAAAAAAAAAGTTCTCACAGCAACACGCACACGGAGAAAGTGAAAGAACGAGAATCGTTCGAGATGTTGCTTTTTTTTTCGACGAAACCAAGTGAAAGAACACACTTAACTAAAGGAAAGCAAAAGGGGCAATATTTGCTATTTTTATCTGTATAGCGCAGCATAGATGTGTTATACTTTAGAAGTCAACGCTTGCAGCTAATTGTTGGTTTTTTTTTACTAAAGCGCATTCGGTACATCAACTTCTCTTATGTTCAGTGTTGCTTTGCTACTGCTGTAAAGGCATAGTTTCAAGCAATACGGGCATCAATGTAAAGTTGAATTTAAGGTCGCCTCTCGCCTTTGTCAGCGTTTGCTGGGAAAAAGAAGTTTCCAATGATAAAATTGCATCAAACTGTGTGATAAGAAACGCGGAGTCCTAAATTTGCTATAGTTTTGGGAAATTATCACTGATCCAAACAAGGCGATTCTATCAAATTTTTTTTTATTTTTTATATAACAATTTACTTTATGCATTAGCGTTAACACTTCTCCGCAAAACTGATTTGAACATCCGCCTTATTCATTTCGTTTTTAGGAATCGATGTGTTCACTATTAGGATGATACAGTGTTCATACAAAACGCACAAGTCAAGTGTTCAAACTCAAATCAGTGTTTTAAATTAGTGTTCTACTTTAACTGGCGCCGCTAAAGACTATTAAAGGTTAAATGGTGGCGCCAGTCAACTTTTGCACTTAGGAGACTCTAAAGAACCTCACTTGTTTTCTCTTCCTCATCCACCTCCGGTGAAAAGCTGCACTGTTTGGCCTGCGCTTGCGCCAATTCGGCGAGGTCGTCGTCCCACCTCTGTGCAGAAATAAACATTGCAAAAAATATGAAATCTATTGACGGAAACGTTGATGGTGTGGTTAGAACTCCTATACTGTAGAAGGTGGGTGCTCTAATCATTCTGACCCGGCACTGCATTCGCCGAAGAAATTTGCATAATATCACCATTTTCCTGTGTACGTACTGCCATTTATGTTATATCAGTGCGTTGTCACATTGTCACAATAAACTAAATCAATTTGCAGGGAGTGCCAGTTCTGGCTCCTAGCCTTGGTGTGGCCCACCCATACCCAAATTTTATTTTGGGCTGTTTTTGAAAAATGAATAGATAAGTGCCAAGTGGCTTGAATTCATACGCTTTGGAGTTAAAATTCAATGAAATCCAATCGACACTACACGCACGGCTAGGGAGTGTGTGAACTGTATTGCTAGATTACAGCCAACATCAGCGTCTGCATCGTAAATGTAATTAATGAACAAGTGTTTGTCACTAAGAAAATCCGCAAATCAAGGGATCAAATCCCGGCTGCGGCGGCTGCATTTTCAATGAAAGCGAGAATGCTGCAGGCCCGTGTGCTCAGCTACGAGTGCACTTAAAAAAAAACCAGAGGGTCGCAATTTCCAGAGCCCTTCACTACGGTGTCTCTCAATTATATCGTGTTTTTGGGGTGTTAAATCGCACATATCAATTTATTCAATCAATCGCTAATGAAAGGGCAGTCCTTTAGTTCTTAACGCAACGTCTTATCCCTGCAGCAAATAGCCTCCGTCTGACACGCATCCTAAACGTCTAGCTCAGAATCCTGTCTTGATGCATGGTCAGCGTGAAGCCTTGCCAAACTTCACAAACCAGGGGTAAATTTGTTTCTTGACAGATATGTGGGGTTTAACGTCCCAAAAACACCATAAGATATTGAGAGTTGTCGTAGTGAAGGGCTCCAATAATTTCGAACACCAGGGGCTCTTAAACGTGCACCCGAAGCTGAGCACAAATGCCTTCAGCAGCAGGTTTATTCCTTATATACCAGGAAAGTTTTAAACTCTCAGATAAAAGTAAACAGAGCGATTAAACGGCTTCCGAAATTGTTTCATAAAAAAGGATCTATCTATCTATCTATCTATCTATCTATCTATCTATCTATCTATCTATCTATCTATCTATCTATCTATCTATCTATCTATCTATCTATCTATCTATCTATCTATCTATCTATCTATCTATCTATCTATCTATCTATAATTCTATCTATCTATCTATCTATCTATCTATCTATCTATCTATCTATCTATCTATCTATCTATCTATCTATCTATCTATCTATCTATCTATCTATCTATCTATCTATCTATCTATCTAGCCACCAACGTCTTGATGCTTTGCTGGCTACCTTCTTTACTTGGCGCGCACGAACTTTGGTATGGGAGGTTTTGAGCGTACAACGGACATGAATTGCAGTTCCTGATCTCAACAGGTTGGTCGTCTATTCCATAAAATCCTTTTCACAGTCACGAGTGGCGCCTACCCGCATACCGTGGCATATTTTAGGATAATATTAATAATAATTTTAATTTAATATTTTAGGATATGCACACTACTCAAACTGCGCGATGACGTTGATCCGCCTCATAAGACTTGGGGAGTGGGATAAGCAGCTCCTCACTGACTCCGTTGAGTGAATTTTATTCCCACAATGCGTGGGACGCTCCAAAAAGTTCAAAGTTTGCTCCACCGAAACTGGGCTTCTATAGCTTGCATTAGCTTCCATAGCTTGCATTAGCCTAGGTCGTCGATCTTAATAGCGCAAAAACTTAGCCGCTAGAGTATGCCACAATGTAGACCTTTTTGCGAAGCAACGTCAATGATATCAACTCGCCCTCACCAATGCTAGCATGTTGGCGGCAGGCTCGAGCCCCTTCAGCTGTCCCTTCGCCACCATGCTGCGAAGCTCGTTGTGCTGCCTCAGCAGCGCGGCTTTCTCGTCGGCGTTGAGGCCCGTGCTGATGACGTGGCAGTTTGGGATGGCCGGCGGTGGCGCGACAGGCTGTTCCTCATCGACTCCCCACAGATGATTCCCGGTCACAAAGGCCGTGACCACGGCAAACGCCAGTTGCAGCTTGGACAAGTCGGGCAGCATTCTCGACGGTGGCCTAGGCATGCGTGGCGTGATTCTGCCGTTAGCTAGGGAATTGGTCGCGGACGTGGAACGCATTGTTAGCACGCGCCCGAAGTGAATCCAGTGATTGGCACAAGTGGTGAGCGGTAATATGTTGTTCCTGCGCAGTACCCCGCAAGCCGCACTTGCGGGAGAAAAAGCTGCACGTTGAAATGTTCGTAATCGTGCCTTTTCGAAGACAAACACCCAAAGATCAACACTTTATGTTAACGACTTTGATTCCCGTGAGCAGCTGTCACATCCAATGACACCTTTTCAGTGCAGCGAATCCAACACGGCTGTTTCCTTCCACAACGACATGCTCCACATAACGCACCTCCTCCTCCACCCACCCTCACCGCCTCCACTCTCCAAGTGCTGCGCCAACGAAACATCCCCCTCTAACGGCACGTTACACGTGTAGGGACCTTTCGACGGTGTGTTCGATTCGACTACACTTGAGGTATGCGAGATATCCCCACGTAACCATTTTGCAGCTCTATGTACCTGCCTAACATAATCAGCCACCAAGGGTAACTGAAAGTTCAGCGTAACTGGAAAGGTTAAAGAATATTTCTGTGACACTCATGTCTAACATGCCTACCGACTGTGATGAAATCCTCTGTGCGTGGGTGATTCGAGATAACTCGCATAACCATGAGATGCCTCGTGGTTATGCGACCGACACCCTGGGCGTTGGCTCTGGCGCCGGGACTGGAATTTGTTGGCTGGAGACAGGATTTCAGCTTGATTTTTTTGCTTTATTTTGTTACGCTGTGTGGTGTAAGGGAGCATTCTTGCACAACCAAGTAACCAAACTTGACGCAAGTGATGGACAGATTCCGCCAACGCAGGTGTCTCCGAATAGCCTACTGGCACCAATAACCTAATAAAGTCTCCCAAAACACTTCAGCAAGAGAAGAAATTATATGAATGCATGAGTAGTATAAATATTTTGCCTTGTTTTCTGGCATGTGAAATCAGTTAGGCTGTGAATCAGGCGCAGCTTGATGTTACACGTTGTGTTGCACATTGTGGAAAAGAAGTTGCGTTTGATTCGCAGCTTCTTTCCGACACCACACACCAGCGTCTCTAATTTTCGTTTAGCAAATGGAAGAAATAATTTGGCATCAACTATAACTCAAACTTCATTCGGCTTCTTTAACTGTTGTCACAGCACGTGAAGCACACTACAAATGAGGTTTCTAATGTTCACCCTGATTATCCCACTACGTTGTTTCCATCTGTCAGCTCCAACCTAGATTTTGTATTTACAAATGAGGTTAGAAATATGGACAAAAACTGCAGTCGGATATGCAATCTGAGAAGTAAATATACTTATTTATTCACTTTAACCAGCCTTGCAGTCTCACAGCATTCTGCGTTTTGTCTTATTTGTGTTAGAGAGAAACTGATTGATAAAACCATCACGCAACATATTCTCAAGGCACATTTCGCCCTACACCTGAGTTATTTCAAAACATCAGTCTTTTGATAAAACACTATGGCCAGAGTGGACACAAGGAAATTAAGACATCAGGAAAATGAAAACGAGAGCAGGCACCGTCTGAAAAACGCCTTAAAACGTTGGCTGCGAGATAGTGTCGTAGAATATCATGTCACCCATGCAGGGTGGCCTGCCTTCGTGGCGTTATCCTCAAGTGAGCAACCAGTCTCTGTATTTCTGTGTCAAAAATAATGGTAATAAAAACATAATCAAGCGGAAGCATGTAGCTAGAGTTTTTTTTATATATAGCGGGGACACTTCCTGAAGGCATTGGCTATAATAGAGAAAATCTATTCCCATTACTTACTTCAGGTAAAAGACTACCTCTCATAAGAATTTCGAGAAAGACGAAACCCCTAGGGCGCCCTCTTCCCCCTGGTGACCGGCCTAATCAGGGCATCAAAAAGAACATACATCGAAAATTTTGTACGATTCGGTGAGTTCTAAAACATCGCCGAAGTTCCGCTCGTAGCAGACGAACGTTAGTCTGGACCAGAAGTACAACTATATCATAATTTTTTTGTGTTTTTTTTCATATTAAAGGCTTACGTGATTTTAGCCCTTTGAAATTGTAGCATCTATACAATTTTTAATAAATAAAGGAGGCATCGCTGTTCGTGTTACCATGATCAAGAGATAATCCAACGCCCCTGTCAGTCTCACCAGCTGCGTAATCTGTCTAGCCTTCCACGTCATTTGCGAAAAGAACAGCACGAACTTTCTTGGCTATCCGCGACAAGAAATCGGAAGTATCTTGCTCCACGCAGTTCCGTAATGTTTTTTTTTTACATCTTAGTAGGAGTTTCAGCATCTGATACGCTGCGTTTTCTGCCTAAGTTTGATTGACTGATTGATTGATATGTGGGGTTTAAGGTCCCAAAACCACCATATGAATATGAGAGACGCCGTAGTGGAGGGCTCAGAAAATTTCGACCACCTGGGGTTCTTTAACGTGCACCCAAACTTGAGCACACGGGCCTACAAAATTTCTGCCTCCATCAGAAATGCAGCCGCCGCAGCTGCGATTCGAACCCGCGACCTGCGAGTCAGCAGCCAAGTACCTTAGCCACTAGACCACCGCGGTGCGGCTTCTACCTAATTTTGGGAAGTTGTGCACATTTATTTAAGGGCGAATCGGCAACGCATAAAAACTGGTGCAGTACGGTCTTTAGTACGAGCAAAAACTGAAAACGTAAAAACGTACTTGAGACTGAAACACCTCCTTAAAAATTAAAGTTCTTGCATGAGAAGGCTGAAAGGTCGTGTGAATATATCGCGAGACCTGTGCATGAAGTTTTGTGCCGTGTAAGCCCATGGACTATGCCCCGAGGAAAGCATACAGTACGTGACGCCTGTTGAACAGACATCTGAATGCCATGCGTCTAACTGCACTAATCTAGGTAAATTACCTTCAAACAAGGCCTCACCTGAAGTTTGCTTGCTTGCTTGCTTGCCCCTTTTATTCTGGCGCTGGATGCCTTCAACCGTTTCGCTATTCTTCTTCGTCGTCGCTCTTTTCACGATAGAAAAAGTGTGTACAGAAGAGAATAAAGTTGACGAAAGAAAAAAACATTCTTCACCATGTTTTTCTGGAACAGAATGCTTTAAAAACTTATCAACCTACTACTTGCTTTTGTATGCAATCAACCTTTGTAGATGATTTCTTGTCTTCTTTTACAACTTTAAATACCCAATTCGCGGACAGTCCCCAGTAGTGGGGTGAGCCATCCAGTCAGAATTCAGTGTCGCTAGTCGCTTCATTCAACTAATCGTGTATACAATTCCCGCTCCTTTTCCAATGATTTTATCGATACTGCTGGGAATTCTTTTATCGATAAGTCTTGCAAGCGAAGTTTCCTCTTATTTTGCAAATCTTAAACATTCAGAACTCTGCATGGCACACGCTATACGTTTCGTTTAATTTTGGTTGTTCTCATTGTTTTTATTTGTGGTAACGAGGTACTGTTCGGCCACCCACTTTTCTGCCTCCATCCCCTTCCTTAGCAATGTGACAGAAAACGTGCTCTAGGAACAGTAGACACGGCCAAGCTAGGCAGAAAAAGATGGTCCTTATTTTTGTAACGGCACTGGCACAATTACATTCAGCAGAATATGAATGTTTTTAAATCTCGTTTTGGTGTCTGACCATGCGACATTGCTGCGTCGTTGAGATGCCAGCTGTTTAGCCGCTCCCGTTTGTCAGCTATAACTTTATCAATTGCTTTCTCGCAGCACTATATTCTTTTAAAGTTTATTATTGTAAGTGTCGTCATCAAAGTATGTAACAAATATTTTGTCACTGTTTCGGACACTTTGGTGAAGATGCTACTCGCAAAACGGAAGTTTGTTGCAAAATAACGTCCGTTTTTGTGCTCACTTTCGTTCACAAGTTCTGTTTCTCTGCTTTCATGCAAAAACAAATCAAGATTGTAGTTCTCGAAGTTCTGTAAAATTGCTTTTATCGGTGGCTACTAAACTAAAGGGGGACTCTTGTCTAGAGTCCCCTGGAAACTGTCACCTGGCTGTCTGCCACTGCATTTCGCATGATGAATTTACCAAAGCAACATGCGCAGAATGACCATGATTGCAAAGCTCTCATATTGGAAGAAATCGTTAAAAAAACATATTCTTGCCACTTTCATTTTTTACGTTGAAAATGCGTTTTTCTCAATATTAGACAATTTCAGTGTCTCTTGCAAACACACGTATTGTATTTGGTCTTGTATTTATTTTTGCACATTTCATTTTCTTTCTCACCAAACATACTGTAACCACTGAATGAATTGTGTATATCTTCCTTCCTACTCACATATTGTATGAAAGCACCTCCCTCCCCTCAGTTTTAACTTTCGGGCTCCTTGATTGTTACCAATCTTCTACAAAATTTCTCTAAACTAATATTGTCGATATGGAATAAATTTGAACTTGAGCCCGCCACGATGTTCTTTAGCCGTCTGAAGCCGACACAAGTTCTTGTGGAACCGTCTGGTTTCTTTACCACGACTAACAGTGCGATATGATAAAAGTATTATACGAACTTGCTTGATAGTTATTTCTGATGTACGGATAAGATGAAGCAATATGGGCTATCAATCAGTCAATAATATAGCGCACCTCGCCATAATAGTTCGTATGGTATAGTGCCGCGCTATTTCACTTGGATTACGAACCCCAACCAACTAGCCCGGCAATGTGTTTAACTGATGTGATCGGCTTCTCATACGCCTTCTCATGTGTATCAATGCACTACGAAGAAAGTGTAGAAAAAATGTGTAAAGTAGCGTGTGTTTTTTGTAGTGGGTGAGTGGCTTTAAAAAACGAAGCCATTATAATAATCCAATGTTCTGTAACTTTATGGCAATGTACGCTTGTGCCACGCATTGTTACGACAATATTTCATGTTATTGGAAAGCATGCATACAGGACGCATGTGTTTTTAAAGCATAAAAGTTACCTTTACTGTATTTCTAAGCAGAGGAAGTTTATGTTTCACTTTACTCACATAAAGTGTTCACCCTTACGAATATATTGAAGATCTTTTGCTCTCTCTGCACTGGCTAAGTATGTATGTATGTATGTATGTATGTATGTATGTATGTATGTATGTATGTATGTATGTATGTATGTATGTATGTATGTATGTATGTATGTATGTATGTATGTATGTATGTATGTATGTATGTATGTATGTATGTATGTATGTATGTATGTATGTGTGTATGTATGTATGTATGTATGTATGTAGGCCTTCGAATGCTTGAGCAATATCTTTGCGAATATTGTCGGTGAGTGAATGAATCATTACACGCCTAAGCAAATTTTGCAATTTTCAATACGCACTATAATAAACATCAAGAAATGAAACAAAACGAAGAGGGTTCAATCTAAAGTCAGACACGAATATTTTAATAATAATTTTATTTGCATCTTTCTCGACGTTTGGTTCCACAAAGCAGATTTTTCCGTGACACAAAGATCGTCATTTTTTGCTCACAACCAGAGATGCCGGCGCCGCCGACACTAACGCCGTCACCAGAATTTGTGCGAAACGAGCTCTTCAATGATGTTGCATTAAAGGCCTTCTTCATTTTTACAGTGAAAGCTGTTACGAGATCACAACTTGGGTCACGCGCGGCAAATTCACCACCGCCGGTGTCCGTAACCACATCGCGCGAAATTACATTTTAAAAAAATCCTAGCACCAAAGAGAAGGCGGTGCTCGAAATCCGGGTGTACTGGGTGCTAGCCCAATGCTCTACCACTTAGCTATGCCGGTGCTTGTGACTAGTTGGCAAACTTGCCTGAGGCAGGCTTGATGTCGGGAAAGCAATCGTGTTAATGCTACTTATAAAGCGTTTTAGAACAGCGAAAGAACAAACAGTAGTCGCACAATGCGAATAGCGTAACAAGGAGGCCGTGCATTGCTCCAACGTATTACAAAAGCTTGTTCTTGTTTCCCTATTAACTGTGGCGCATACCCACTTCAGCCATAATTCCTCATCGTCGTCAGCCACTGCATGAACAACTGGCATGGAATTCTTTGCAAGTGTTTAGCGGATACCACGCTTCTTAGAAGACTGACGAAAAATGGCATGGCGAATGCCAGTCTACTACCCAAAAAATTTTATTAATAATGCCTAGCTGGCATCAAGCAAGTGTGCTTGCAGTAGTTACCCAATGAGTGTTTTGAAAGGCTCTGAAAGGCCGCTCTTCTAGTTTTCGCTGTGACTGTGCTGTACCTTCCACGCAGGCCTGGCGTTTTTGTGACTCCATGCGTATTCTCGATCTTCTCCCTTTAAGGAGCTGTATCAGCTTTTCCTGGCAGCGGGTGCCTACAGAAACTATTGTCATGATAAATCGGCCCACGTGCGCTTTGTCCTCTACAACTTCCGCTTGTTTCTCATGACACGTGCGCCTAAGTGTCCAGCCTGATATACGAAAACTATGATGTACGTGCGAGTCTTTTACGCGACTAAACAAAACCTATATCGCGTAACATCTAGTCACGAAACTGAAATCCCGTAACATCACGTAACGATAAATCACGTAACAAAAACACGTAATATAGTGTAATTATTAGTGACGGGATGAAAATTACGTACCTCTATGCAATGGCTAGTCACGCAACTAAAACTCACACAACATCACATTAAATATAGTCGGAAGACTGAAATCCCATAACATATCATGTAATAACAGCTCACGCGACTAACAATCCAAAGAATTGTGGAAGATTTCGTTCCGTAAATAGAATCATTTACCAAAATATATCTATTAGTCACGTGACTGAAGCTCACGAAACATCACGAAGCATTAGGTCACGTGAATAAAGGTAAAGTAACGTTTAGTTGAAAGTTACGCAGCCTCGCTAAACAAAAACAAAAAAAGCTGGCCCAACGAATATTTCATGAGAGAACATAAAGTGGCGCTACAAAACTTTTGCGACATCCCTGTTTAGTATGGAGAACGTGTGAAGAAATGATTGCAGAGACGAATGCAACAAGATTGGTGCAAATCGGTGCACGAAAAATGAAGATAAGAGTCATGATAATTTATAACTCATGGCGTCATTCATTGGCGTGTTCAGAGTGACCCATGAACTCCACGCCGGAGAACTCCAATCTGGCGGAGGGCAACAGAAGAGCATCTACCAATGAAATACACGCGCTCCCTCTGGAACAAACGGCAGGGTCAGAATGGAACGCGATGCACGCGTCTCTCATCTTGCTTGTGGGGCACAGCGACGCTACGCTATTGCAAAACCTGAGCTCGGACGCAAGGTGAAACTGACGCTACTAAAGTTCATTGGCGCACCCACATTCGGCACCGTTTCAAGAGGTTTCAAGACACGAGGCGCTTGCTACTTTCGGTTGAATCCGCCGATTTTTGCGGAGTAGAAAAAAATGGCAGCATATTCACGGAGTAAATGATGGAGAGTGGGGCGAAGCATTCGTCCGTCCATTCGTTCTTGCTTCCGTCCGGCCATGCGTCCATCAGTGTGACCGTCCATGCGTCCATCAGCCCGTCCGTGCGTGCGTCTGTTCGTGCGTCCGTCCCTGCGTTCGTCCATGCAGCCGCCCCTGCGTCCGTTCATGCGTCCATCCATGCATCTGTCTATGTGTCCGTTCGTCCATCTATTCAACACTCCAAGTACCACCATCTCGCATCTTTTCATCATATATTCCCCATATAGAAGCACCGCCATCCAGTGGACATTCCAAGGACTAAATGAGAGGTGGCACACGCACACTTTCTTGCGGCTTGCGCTTCGGGTCCACTTCCCACCTTTAACCACCTCGAGTTCATAGTATATACTAGTTCACTGTATTCATGGCACTGCGGCCGAACGCTCGGTAAACCTTTCGAAAACCAAGGAGGTTACGCCCAGCGAGTATGACGTAGCAAACTTTTTCAGTCAGATAGTGCTCAATGTACATGCCAATGATGCTAATGGGAAATGAGAGGCGGAGAATTCGGCTTTTACTTTCTTACGGCTTGCGCTTCGTGTCTACTTCCTATTTTTAACCACCTCGAGTTCATTCATGGTATATACAAGTTCATTGTATTCATGGCACTGCGGCTAAATGCTCGCTAAACCTTTCTAAAACTAAGGAGGTTCATCCAACGAGTATAACGTAGCAATCCTTTCTGGTCAGATAGTGCTCAATGTACATGCCAATGGCTGCTAATGGTGATCACAGCCTGCACGTTAACTAAAAGCCGAATGCTCCTGTCTCTAATTCCCCATTAACAGCCATTGACATGTACATTGAGTACTATTTTTTATTGTTCAACAACGCACAGAAGAAGTCTCTCACCGGCACCACCTTGGAGGTCAAAATGTTATACTTGTTACATACTACGAGAGACGAACGGGTGCCGCTGTAAGGAGCTTCGCCCCTAAAAGTTGCTCAGTGGAGTAGATCTCGCCACAAAGACGCTCCAAATCTGCCAATTGAACACACAGAGAGCGCTCTCAGTCTGCCAATAGAATAGACTTGCTCCGCATGGTGCAGAAGAAAGTATTA
Organism: Rhipicephalus microplus; assembly: GCF_013339725.1. Classification (NCBI taxonomy): domain Eukaryota; kingdom Metazoa; phylum Arthropoda; class Arachnida; order Ixodida; family Ixodidae; genus Rhipicephalus; species Rhipicephalus microplus. The sequence goes on from NC_051169.1 coordinate 110,328,275, forward strand.
TGGGAAGGGCTCCGAATCTGCCGATGGTTGACACCAATAAACAGATGATAACGAGAAGACGACTAGAAACAGTTCTACATATTTATTTACCTTTACAGCATTTCCGTACGCGCGAGAAAGTCCCGGCTTTTTACATGTACTTCAAACGCTAAGCGGAGACTACTTATACATGAAACGCTCAAAGTGCACCCCGCTACGATACGCGCGCCTTATCGGACTACTTCCTGTAGGGCTACATGGGCAGAAGCTCCACCCGCGTATCTTTCTCTTAAATGCCAAGAAAAGTAGTCTCCAAGCACAGTTACCAGCAGGCTGCCAGTCGGGTCAACCCAATAAAAAACTAACAGTTTTTGTTGTCATGTCACTTGACATGACGTCACTGCCCATAACAAAAATAGCCGATGTGCATCACAGCAGTCTGAAATGAAGGTAGTTTTTCCGTGAAATAAAGTATTAACAGCTCTAATGAAGAAGCTCTTTAATATATAGCTTTCATTTCGGCGTTGCCACTTGGACAACAATATCGGCGCATTCCACAGCATCAGAAGAACTGATTAAAAAGACATGCTCAAATCGTGTCGCAGGGCCCCTTAAAAGGCGCCATTGCACAACTTTTCACGTATAATCCGTGTTACAAGTGACACCAAGTCTGAGTCCGAGCGAATTCGGCACGGGAAAATTTTGGTGAGTCTAAGTTTGAGTGACTCCAAAGCAAAATACAATTTTCTGGGATGAGTCTGAGTGAACTCCACTTTCTTTTGTTGACCTGAGGTATTATGTGGTCATCTTCAGCATAATTACCATCCTTACCAGGACTCTCGATTCTGTTTCATGCTCACGTCAACTCACAGGTATGCTAAAGCGGTATCATTAATACATAATTTCAATAAAGATTGGTCAGAAGCTTGAAATAAGTAGAAAAGTCCCTTGACCTTCCAAACTCTTCCGTGGATATTTTTTTATAAATATACCTTCAACTGTCATCTCTTCTAGAAAAAAATTGGCAGATCCCACGTACAGTGGGAATCGACGATATGCGAAGCATGAATGAGAAATTTTAATATGTCCCATTAAAATCAGCACAACGTTACGAGGTGGGAGTAAATGATGCCGTACATGACTTCTGTGTCATGATTATCATGTTTAGATGTGTCGTTTACCTTTGTCATCTATTGACGTCACGTGATACCAAATGGAGCTCGCGAAACGGCCGCGAGCATGCTATGAGCGTGGTATGTGGTCATGTTCTGACATGACACGCTTGTCAAGATTATCCTGTTTGCACCAGTCGTATATTTTGTCATCCATTGACGTCACGTAACACCAAACTTCGTATATGTGGACCTAGCAAAACGGCCACAAGCGCATCATGAAGAGCCCAGTATACTCCAACGTAGAGTTGGCGCGCGTGAACGCTGGGCACAGCAACGCTACGTTAGCAAAACGCGACCGGCGCTACCCGCGTTCACCGGCGCGGCCCGATGGCAACCGGCTCGAAATGCGATATGATGCATTTCGCGCCGATGCGTTACCCAGACAACACTGCGTCTCCCTCTTTTCGTGACGGAGGGACGCCGCACGCGCTGAAACGCGCATTCGTCAAAGCAACGCAGTGCGGCGTGCACCCTGCGAGTATATGGCAGGACCGGTGCCTAGCGTGGCAACGCCGGAGTGACGCGACCAAATGAACACCGGTGAGCACGCGCACCGCGTCCCGTCAAAATGTATTGGCAGCTTGACTGTGGCATTTAGTCATGTTCTCACATGACACACATCTCATGATTATCATGTTTGCAGCAGTCACATACCTGCGTCCTCCACTGAAGTCAGGTAATACCAAATTTAGCATCTGTGAAGCTAGCGAAACGACCGCGAGCGCATCATAGGTGTGGCATGTGGTGATGTTGTTACATGACACGCATATCGTGATTATGATGTTCGAATGTGTCTTTGACCTATGTCGTCCGTTCGCGTCACGTAATACAAAATTTGACATCTGTGAAGCTATCGAAACGGCCGCGAGCGCATCATGAGTGTGACATGTAATCATGTTGTTACATGACACGCATGCCGTGATTATCATGTTCGGATGTGTCATTGACCTATGTCGTCAATTCGCGTCACGTAATATCGAATTTGTTACATGTGAAGCTATTGAAATGGCTGTGGGTGCATCATGATTGTAGCATGTAGCCTTGTTGTTACATGGCACGCATCTCATGTTTATCATGTTTACACCACTATTATGCCTTCGTCATCCATTCGCGTCCCGTAATACCATATTTTGTATATGCGAAGCTAGCAAAATGGCCGCGAGTGCATCATATGTGTGGCATGTATAGTCATGTTTTAACATAACACTAATCTCATGACTATCATGTTTGCACCACTAATATACCTTCGTCATGCATTCATGTCCCGTAATACCAAATTTGGTATATGTGACACTAGCGAAACGGCCGCGAGTGCATCATGAGAGTGGATTGTAGTCGTGTTGTTACATGACACGCATGTCATGATTTGCATGTCAGGGTCTGTCGCTAGTGTTCGCCTTGAAATCATGTCATACCATACCAGTTTTTCAACATGCCATGTGAACAAAACCACCACAAGAGCTACAGGACCATGAAATGAATATCATGACATTCATAACATACATGTCTTGATTTTCAAGTTTTGACGATTTATATATCTTCTTTATACAGTGATGTTATGCCATACCAAGTTTGGTATCGATACCATTATTGAAACTACCAGGAGAGCTAAATGTCGTAAGCGGCTCGATAGATAGATAGATAGATAGATAGATAGATAGATAGATAGATAGATAGATAGATAGATAGATAGATAGATAGATAGATAGACAGACAGACAGACAGACAGAAAGATAGATAGATAGATAGATAGATAGATAGATAGATAGATAGATAGATAGATAGATATAGATAGATAGATAGATAGATAGATAGATAGATAGATAGATAATAGATAGATAGATAGATAGACAGACAGACAGACAGACAGACAGACAGACAGACAGACAGATAGATAGATAGATAGATAGATAGATAGATAGATAGATAGATAGATAGATAGATAGATAGATAGATAGATAGATAGATAGATAGATAGATAGATAGATAGATAGATAGATAGATAGATAGATAGATAGTGTAGGACCGCGGTAAGAATTGGTAGCGCGGCAATTTTTGTGTGCTTTTATTTGCTTTGCGGCGTAAGCTTGGGAGGGCATGTCAGCCGCGGGCGGCCAGGGTTGCTTGAGTGACAAGCGGTCGAAGCGCGACCGACCTGTTTTGCCGCGAGCGCTGACACACGGCGCCAGCATATTACCCCGCTTTCTTTGACGCCAGAGATGGTCGAGCGTTTCGAGTTACTATTAACTCAAGTAAAAGGGAACCAACCAGGGCAACAAAAGGGGTGAGATTACAAACGTCGTTGTGACGGCCCCCTAATTGCCTCTCGGCACTGGCAGTCGGCGCATCAACGGGCCTCTTCCGAGACCCCGCGCACCGCGGTGACTCCTCGCATCGGTTCGGCGTATGGCCCGGCCACGTACTGTTTGCGCGCCTCCAGAATCGGTGGCGCGCGTTGCGAAAACTCGGAAGTCGCCGACAACCTTTTCTGCCGGTCCGGCTTTGGTCCAGTAACTCTCGGAAGCGGGCTCGCGACTCGGGAAAAGGTGATGGCCGCCCGTTCGACGTCTGGGTTGCCTATTGTTGAATCGGGCATGTCTTCCACTGCGTCCCCGTTTATCCAGGGTAAATGAGCTCTTAAGGAGAAATATGCGCGGTCAGCGAGCGGTTCCTCGTACTCGTACGGCGCACAGAGGCAAGAGGATTATAGCCCCGTCGCCAAAAAATGGTCGTGGTAGAGGGAAGTCGCCCTACGACCGCAATACCGAGTACGGCTAGCTCTGTCTAGATAATTGTGCGCCGCGAAGCTGGCCCTGGCCTCTATGCTTTTTCTAGTTTTGTTTTATTTACGTTTTTGTTGTTGTGTTGTTTGGGGAGAGTGCGTGAGTCCCACGTGCACGAAGGCGGCATCCTCGTGGCGGTTTTTTTTTTTTGGGAGGGGGGGGGGTCTACCTGAGGTACTGTCCAATCAAAGGACAAGCAGGTGATTACTTGCGAGAGTGTTGTAAGGGCGGAGCGCCAGGAAGGGATAAGAAGAGGCCCCGGGGCTCCGCCAAGTGTTCTGAACCGGGCTTGCGGTGTTAGGCACCATCGGCTCCGCCGAACCCCGTAGGGTCGCCCTACAGAATTCGGTTCATTTCAAAGTTGTTTTTTTTTTCTTTTTGTTTTTGTAACATTGATGTCCATTGTTTTGTAAAATCTGTAAATACAAGTTTTTCTCGGCCATTTACAACTTCTTCAGCGTTGCTTCTGCTTCATCGTCAAGCGACCAGCAGGCCAATAGCCGCTATTGGGATAGCGGCGTACGTTTCTTCTCCCACTTTGCTACACCACCGCGGGTGGTGTGCCTCGGGCGCCGAGTGGGGAGAAGTGGTTTCTTCTACATCGAGAAGAGAACCTGATTTTACTGATAGATAGATAGATAGATAGATAGATAGATAGATAGATAGATAGATAGATAGATAGATAGATAGATAGATAGATAGATAGATAGATAGATAGATAGATAGATAGATAGGTACGATCTAAGTCACCGAAGTTCGCTAAGAAATGCTTCGCATATAAAATTATCAGATCCCACGTACCTTGGGAATCAACGTTACGCCAAGAATGCGTATGAAGGGACGTTAGCTACACGCACTATAAGCATCACCTGTGGTAGGCTGACATGTTTAATAAGCACGTAATGGTGGTTACGTGCGCACACATCGTGAATACGCATACATCTCTGGCGTATCACGTCCATGTGTCGATGGGTCATAAAATACGCCTCAGACTTGGCCGTTCAATCCTCCTTAACATTGGCCAAATTAGCGCCGACTACGTGAAATGTTGGTGTTAAAGAGCATGGTCACCATGGTCGAGGAAGCTAATTATAAGTTGCGAAACTCATGAATCAAGTCGCTCGTACTCGCTCAGACTCAGATAGAGCAGTGCGTCTTAGTCGGTGCGCGTGCTTGTGAGTAATATGTTCGTTAGTCTGAGTCAATGTGCGTCCTGTTGAAGCAACTTTTCCTCAGCTTGAGTCTGAGTGACTTCGGCGCAGAAAAATACTGATGTGTAAAAGTTAGAGTGCGAAAAAAGCTTGAAATGTATTTCACAAGGGAGTTTGAGTGGGCTCCGCAAATTTCGCCAACGTATTATTCCGGCAAACAATTCTATTTTGGTATCGTCTGCTCACACAATTGAGCTATTACAGCGCTTTGCAGTTCGGCATTGAAAACTGAATGATTTGCAATGCTGAAGCTTAGCGAATAGATGACGGCTTCACTTCATGAAATAAAAGTTCATCCAAAAAAAAAAAAGTTTATCCAATGCAATCACTTCATGAGGCACATGACGTCACGCACGCCATGGCAAACTGGAAGTCGCCGGCGGTGGAAAGGTTTATTTAGATCCGGCGAGTTAGAGGGCTCGTTTTGGAATGAACTATTTATTTAAAGTCTTTTTTATATATATTTACTCACACAATGATTCTTGTACTGCATTTTTTTGCTGAAGTCTACAATAGAACGAATAAATAGGCCATGATTCCTTTAAGGGAAAAATACTCTTGTATATTAAGTGTCCATTGTCGAACAATCAGATATCCCCTTGTTCTGCGGCGCTGTACAGCTTTTTCATCATACCTTACCGACTTTTTCAAGCTGGCGTGCTCTTGATATCATGACACCGACATTTTGCGAGCGTTAACACGTAGAAATGCAGCGCTAGGCCAGCGGACTCGCTAGAAGCCAATACAAGGTGTGTGTCGTGGTGAGGAAGAGGCGTTATTTCTGAGGTCCTGTTCGGGAGCACCACTGCGGCGTATAAGGCAGCGTGCACCGACTACGTTTTGAATTATAGGCTGCGATATATGTCTCCGTCATGCTTGTTGACGTGCCACAGGTATAGGCATGAGCCCCGCCGTGGTGGTCCAGTGGCTAAGGTACTCGGCTGCTGACTCGCAGGCTGCGAGATCGAAGCCCGGCTGCGGCAGCTGCATTTCCGATGGAGGCGGAAACGTTGTAGGCCCGTGTGCTCAGATTTGGATGCACGTTAAAGAACCCCAGGTGGTCGAAATTTCCGGAGCCCTCCACTACGGCGTCTCTCATAATCATATGCTGGGTTTGGGGCATTATACCCCACATAAATTAAAAAAATTAAGGTATAGGCATGAGATAGTACTACGAGTACCGACCATTAGTATGGGCTTTGTAAAACCTGGGCATGGAACGAGCTTACGTTGCTTGAACACGATAGCACCGTCACGATCTTGTAGAGTTCACAACACAAGCTGCAAATCACAAAAAATAATCTAGCACGTTAACGAGGAGTAATATATAGAGAAATAAAGCAATGTACTTCGTACGCACCTCACCTATCTCGCTTAATACACTGTTGGCACTGTGGGCCATATTCACGATAGATAACAAAAGTGATGTAGAAAAAAACACTCGTTCACATACATGGTTAAAGAAATAAGAAATAAAGAATGAGTGAAAGGAATGAAAATATTTATTTTTTATACCAGAAACGCCCATAGGGCGTTACATAGGGGGAGGGGGTATTGTAAAACAATGCACATGTAAAGGCTTTATGCAGACAACAAACATATTTTTATATCATGCGTGCAATCACTCTGGCCTAATGAAGCCTATGCGCAATAAAACACGAGGGCGAGGTTAATAAGATAAGAATTGCACAGAATGCAGTCATAAAAAAAAGATTATACGTACAGTTCATCCACTAATGTAACGATATATGCAGAACCGTCGAAAGGGGAGAAAAAAAGAAAAAGTTTCAGCTGGAACGAATACAGCAACTACACATACACACACACACACACACACACACACACACACACACATATATATATATATATATATATATATATATATATATATATATATATATAAGAAATACAACGTAACAGGTTAGGATGTGTAAAAACCAGATTTTGTAATAGTTACCGTTTACCGTTACTATAATGGGTTGTGCAAGGCTATAAGAATAATTCTTTTCGTGCGTCTAGAAATCAGCAAAAGAAACGGAGAAATGAATGCAGAAATGAATAAATGAAATATGTATAGCCATATTACCGTCACCGAAAACGTATCAAAAGCGCGTTCACCATAATTGATCGGTGATCGACAAGTTCATATTCATTGTGCGCACCATATATAACCTTCTTGGCTTAAATTAAGAAAACTATGGACAGACGAACAGAGATACACATCACAGACGCGTTGAATGCTATATCATTTTACACAGGCAGATATTGCTCTATTAGTTGACGTAGCGCCTGCTTCACTGGTATATTTGTAAGTGCATGTTTTTTTTTTATTTAGCACTGCGGTTTCCAGGATCAGGTACTGGTGCGGAACAAAAATGCATTTGCAAGTGAGCTACAGTGTGGCATGAATCAATTTGAATCCACTTCTTGGGAAAAATCCGTAACGCTGCACTGCGTGAGGAAATCTCACGAGTGTTGTCCTTATCGTCCCACATATGGTCATCCATGGGCAACTAGAAGCAACCTAGCGGAGATTTGTGAAGGCAGGTGCGTTGCGCACTGCATAGAAGGCGTCCACAAGGAATAAATATCTCAAGTCAAGCATAAACAGGCAATATGTCCGAAAAAGAAAAAAAAAGTACAAACTTCATTTCGGCCAACACTGCTGAATATTTCTTTTTCTTTTTCTCTCCGTACAGCGTATTCCATTGTTTGTCGTACCACCTTGCGTTTGTGCGCTCAGGCGCAATCTGGAAATGCCCTCTCGTCGACCATAAATGACCGGTTGTCATCGTGACAACATTCGCTACATCCTTGAGCGCTGTATACGCCACGTGTCGTGCATTTACGATTTTGCTCGTGGCGGTGTCATAAGAGCAACTCGGTGCAGCCTCTGGAACACAAACTCCGCCCACGGCTCGGCCATCTATCCCCGATAATATCTATGTCCCTGGATGGTAAGGCTTGAAAAAAGAAACAAGCTGAAGCTGTGTGATGTGTAGTGCTTTGGATGCTCTATACTCTTTCTATTGGCTCTGTATTGTGTTGAGTCCTCATTGCGTCTTCAATGCACATATCCTCTGAATGACGTTCTTCGTGAATTTTCGCACAGTAATTCGGTGTTGACGATCCATTTGCCTATAAGATTTTGAGGATAGTATAAACTTCACTGTCTCTGTTGCGTATCTTGTGGTAAAATCGATGCTGTGTAGCGCAGCTGATTTCGAAACAGGCCTACGCAAAGAGAACAAAGTTTATGCTATGGCTTTTCACTTCAGCCCATAAAACATTAATTTTTATGTGCAGAAATTCAAGTGCGCACTATGAGAATACTGAATGTGTTAAAGTGGAACAAAATTAAAAGACATCTCTTGGCACGAAAGCGCATTCTTAGCCAGAATTGGAAATACAAGTTATCTTACACGTAGTAGATGCACACGACCTAATTACACGAACATAGACAGGTGCCTATAACTCTAATAGATTACAAGGACGCTCTCAAAGCAGTACTTTGAACAATGATTTCATATAAGGAAAAGAACTCTCAAACCATCACACTGGACATCCCGCACGTGCAGTTTCTTTATCAAAAGCTAATAAATATACTCCTATTGTATTACATGCAATGCGTACAATGAGTAATGCGCATTTTGTGATCGAATAACACCGTGGCATTAGTAGGATACCTTCACGGAATGATACAAACTGCAATGATATTCGACGCACGCGTTGATCGCCGGTGATTTTTTTTTTCTTAGCGGATATATAGGCAATTAGAAAAGCCATGAATGCTGAATGGCTTACCCAGTAGCACTAAAGTCGTTTATGCCAGAAGTAATGAAAGGTGCGCTGAATGAACTAGTTAAATGTATTCCCGAATCTTTTAAAAGAATGATGGCAAATAACATGCTCAAAGAAGCACGTCATGCACTTAATGGAGGGCGCCACACGTGTTGTCCATGAAATACCATGTTCATGCAACAGGATGTACGTGGTACGTGGGCGTATGAGCGAGAGGCTTCGAGAATAGGCTGATGCATGAAAGACAGGTGTTGCAAGTAGTCTTGCCACAAATTGTGCCAGGCATGGGTGCACCGAGCCTGTTGGACGGTGACGTTATCACCCTCTTTAAAACGTTGCCATTCGTTTTGGTAGCAGAAAAACATTAAAGACACCGAAACGAGTCGGCATTGTTGGAGGAACCTAATCTGTCGCCACAGTTCGGAGCACATCTTGGTGATTCTCCTAGATTATCTTGGTATGCCTGGGTTGCAGTGAAGACTGCTTGCACCTCGATCCTGTAGCACGAGTTTGTTGTTCAAGATAGTTCACACCATCGTTCTGCACGTGGCGACAGCAAGAAGGTTGACCGAGGCCACCGACGGATCATGACACAAAAAAGAATGTCCAAGGCCCTTTGTACTTGAAAGTATAGATGTCAAGGTGCTAACGCAGGCTAGTTAGTTGTGATCACTGAAGTTTAGCCCAAGAGCGCAAAAAGTAAAGACGCAGACACAAGAGAGGATACGTGAGCAAAACGGGTGCTTGACATCAAACGATTTTACCTGTTGCCCAGGTGCGCAAGTCCAACTGCACACTTCTGGGAGCTCTATTTTTTGCACTCTTTCCACGATTATCTTTCGAACATAACCAACTCGCCCGTATCACAACACTAACTCCTAAAACACTATCGTCAGAAGTGCATGGCGGGAGATATTCGAGGCTTTTCCTATCTACCACAGGGGCGAGCAGTATGTAAGCGTTCTGTCGCTTAATCTGCTGGATGAAGATAACTGCTACCTGACTTCATGCTCTCGACTAATATTATATGTAATATTTCACATAATTTCGTGTACCCATGTATTCTTGATTACTTCATTATATGCATTCGCAGTCAGCGCCCGTCCTTGGGTCACCTTCTTTTGTCTTCTGTTCGCGCTGTTTTATTTTTTTATATTGGGCGTTTTTAACTCATCTGCATTACCATATGTCATCCGCCAAGTTGCATACCTGTGACTCATGCCAGCAAACCAAACCATATACCCAGTGGCCGAAGAAGCGAAACCAGAAAGTCTGCAGCAGCAGCCAGCAGTGCACGTGGCGTATACAGGAGGGGAAAGGAAAAAAAATTACGTTATCAAATATTTTGGGCACTATAGGATATAGGAACTAGTGAACTGAAGCTTTATCGAAGAAAAGCTTCGAACACACTTTTGATTTTCATCAAGATTACATTTACAAACGCCTTCAAAATTACAGGTGGGCCAGAGACAAGGGCGCAGTTCAAGGCGGGCGCAGGCATGGCAGAACGGCAGGGGATAACTGACTGCTTGTGACTTTGAAACCGTCTATAGACGGTTTCAAGATCACAAGCATTCTACCCAGTAAAACTTCCGGTCAGCTCATTTTCCAACTCCTAACTTCGAAACAGAAATCACGTTTTCATGTTCTTTTTGAGGGTATGGAAAATCTTTCTATTGTTCTTCACATAACAGGAACGTGCGTGAAGTATACGGGAATCTTTCATAATTTTTATGTAGCTCAAAACAACAATTCTTTCAAAATACTTTGCCAAATGAGAGAAGTAAACTGTGGAAAATCAACGGGCTTTTTTCTCAAGCTCTTGTAGTCTACCGTTTCTATTGCGGCACATCGGTGTAGCACACCGAATTCCATCATTGGCCTTCTACTGCAATTCAAGCATCGACCAGTTCTTCAAGCAACTGAAGAGGCATTTGACGCAACCAGCGCTGACGCCATGGATCGCGCTACATGAAGTAACCGCTTACAGCAAGAACATCTCTATTTTTTTACTTCTTTTGGCCTCACACATGCGTGCTAGGGCGTCAGAAACTTGTGATTGCACTGAGGATCAGTGCTGCCAACCTGCGAAGCCTATTTTTCACTCCATGAAGGAAACAAGAATTCTCTACATTTCTCTAGAATTTTATGGAGAGCGGTTCCTTGATTACTACGGTGTTCGTGCTGTGTAAAACGATTTCAAAGTTCAGTTTCATGATATAATGGTGCATTCGTTTGAAAATATTCACCAAAATCACCGTGCTGAAGGTGAGAAAATATCGCAGTACCAAGTGAAAAGCTATGAGGAACATTTTATTCTATGAAATCACAAAGGTGAGCGGTATTCAGTAGGGGGGGGGGGGGTGAGGACACGTATCGCAGTATTTAATACAAATAACCAAGAAAGAAGCATTGCATATAGGCCGAAAAGAGATAAATTATCAAAATAATGTTTAGGAACACTGTTAGTTCTTCGATGCAAAACTCGGAAATCTTACACTACGATACAGTGCACTTGGAATAAGCATGCAAGTTACAAAACAATAATAATAATAATAATATTAATAATAATATTAATAATAATAATAATAATAATAATAATAATAATAATAATAATAATAATAATAATAATAATAATAATAATAATAATAATAATAATAATAATAACCAAAATGAGCATATACGGCGCAGAAAGTGAAATATTTCAGTGAGCAAGCTTTAAAAAATTCATCAATTCTGTAATTTTGCAACTCTCTTGCAGAAAATGCTTTGTGGTGATTATATAAAGCATAACGCGATGCACACTTATATCACTTATGAACAATGTCCTGAAAAACGTACTCTCAAGCATTGTCATATATCTGATACAGTATACTGTGACGAAAAATAGTATAACTAAGAAAGCACATTATTTGCCAGTTGGTAGTTCATCCCTCGCAACCTGCTTAATGGTTACGAAAAGATATGCTTATTATAAATTTTGACTGCCACATAATTGTTTCAAATATATTCTTGCAGTCTTCCACCAGCGACTTTCTTCAAACTTTTTTTTTCAGCGGTGCAAGTAGCCGCATAAATGCAGCCTGCTGCTCTGGCCACGCTTTTCACAGAAACCTTCGTGTCCTTGGTGGAACCACATGGCTCCATGGAGAAGATCACTAGCAACGTGACATCGTTCGCAAAGAAGGGAACCAATAAAAAACAAACCAAACCAATGAAATAAGGCTGCGGGGAAAAGGCGAGAAAATGGGAGGCTGGTGTAAAGAAAAACATATAATTGTTGGGCTCGAGCAAGAGCACTTTTAGGGGCGAAGCTTTTTATAGCGGCACCTGTTTGTCCCTCGTAGCCGTTGTAGTGTGTAACAAATATAACATTTTGACTTCCAAGGTGGTGCCGGTGAGAGAATTCTCCTGTGCGTTGTTGAACAATAAAAAATAGTGCTCAATGTATATGCCAATGGCTGCTAATGGGGAATGAAAGACAGGAGCATCCGGCTTTTAGTTATCGCGCTCACTGCGATCCCCATTAGCAGCCATTGGCATGTACATTGAGCACTATATGACAAGAAAGGGTTGCTACGTTATACTCGCTGGGTGTAACCTCCTTAGTTTTAGAAAGGTTTAGCGAGCGTTGAGCCGCAGTACCATGAATACAATGAACTAGTATATACCATGAATGAACTCGAGGTAGCTAAAGGTGGGAAGTAGATACGAAGCGCAAGCCGTAAGAAAGTGCGTGTGCCACCTCTCGTTTAGTCCTTAGCATGTCTGCTGGATGGTGGCGCTTCTATATGCGGAATATATGATGAAAAGATGTGAGATGGTGGTACTTTGAGTGTTGACTAGATGGATGAACGGACACACAGACAGATGCATAGACGGACGCACGGATAGCTGCATGGACGAATGGACGCATGGAGGGACGCAGGGGTGGATGCATGGACGAACGCAGGGAAGGACGCGCGGATGGACGTGCGGACGCACGAACAGACGCACGCACGAACAGGTGGATGGACGCATGGACGGTCACACAGACGGACGAATGGACGGACGGAAGCTTCGCCCCACTTTCCATCATTCACCCCGTGGATATGCTGCCGTTTTTTGTTTGGTTCGAATAGAGATTCAAGCAATCGATGTCGAACATGGACGGCACAGAATGTACCGCAATGAAGTGGTAGAGAGGAGAGCGCTGACACAGCGTTGGGCGTGGAGACTGGCCCGGTCGCCCCTTTGCACCCCTCGGATCGGCTACTGGGCATGGCACAGCGCTTTTGTGTGAGTGTAGAGGGTTTAAAAAAAGAAAATGTGGAAGATTGAACAGAAAAAAAAGGTTGCGGGCGGGATGTTCCTCCGTCGATCTGCTTGCTTCACGTGAACGCGAAAAATTTCCCCAGATGTTGACAAATTTCGCTTTAGCCAAAGTACAACCTAAATCCCTTACTTCTAGGTGAATTTCCGTAGAGTTGGCAGCACTGTGGCCGTATAACGTACTTATATTCCGTATTCCGTTTTCCCTGTTACGTCACGCTTGAGGCACCGCCCATGTCAGAAGCTCTTACGTTTTCGAATTTGGCCAATGAAGAGCGCCCATTGCCGTCCATGGTGCGTAAAAAGACAAGTGCGGCAGTTGGCCTAGTTTACCTAGAAATCTGGAGAAATCCTTAGTATTTTCTGGGTATTTTAAACAAGAAAATTTAAGGGACGAAAAGGGGTCATATTTTCTTTTTACTTTATCCGAGAGCATGTAAAACTGTCCTGCGTAAACTAAAGGAACCTTGATTTATAGGCTTTTAGCGCTGACGAGAATAAATCATATTGCAAATGAAATGATAAACTTTTGTGTTTTGAAAGTCTAAGCCAAATGTTAGTCGCTTTTGCATCCAATCCAAGTCACATAATGGCCACTTTGTGTAAAAAAAAAGTGCCAGATCCCACGTACAGTGGAAAGTGATGTTATGCGAAGCACGAATGAGAAATGTTAATATGTCTCTTTAAAATGTGCACAACGTTAAGGAGTGGACGTAAAGGATGCTGTACATGACTTCTCTGTCGTGATTATCATGTTTGGATCTGTCGTTCACCTTCGTCATCTATTGACATCACGTGATACAAAGCTTAGTATATGTGGAGCTAGCGAAACGGCCGCGAGCACGCAATGAGCATGGTATGTGGTTATTTTCTTACATGACACGCGTGTCAGGATTATCATGTTTGCACCAGTCATATATTTCGTCATCCAATGACGTCAAGTAACACCAAGCTTGGTATCAACATCATGATCATCATCAGCCTGACTACGTCCACTGCAGGACAAAGGCCTCTCCCATGTTCCGCCGGTTAACCCGGTCCTGTGCTTGCTGCTGCCAATTTATACCCGCAAACTTCTTAATCTCATCTGCCCACCTAACCTTCTGTCTCCCCCTAACCCGCTTCCCTTCTCTGGGAATCCAGTTAGTTACCCTTAATGACCAGCGGTTATCCTGTCTACGCGCTACATGCGCGGCCCATGTCCATTTCCTCTTCTTTATTTCAACTATGATATCCTTTACCCCCGTTTGTCCCCTAATCCACTCTGCTCTCTTCTTGTCTCTTAAGGTTACACCTACCATTTTTCTTTCCATTGCTCGCTGCGTCGTCCTCACTTTAAGCTGAACCCTCTTTGTAAGTCTCCAGGTTTCTGCTCCGTAGCTAAGTACCGGCAAAATACAGCTGTTATATACCTTCCTCTTGAGGGACAGTGGCAATCTACCTGTCATAATTTGAGAGTGCTTGCCGAATGTGCTCCACCCCATTCTTATTCTTCTAGTTACTTCAATCTCGTGGTTAGGCTCTGCGGTTATTACCTGCCCTAAGTAGACATAGTCTTTTACAACTTCAAGTGCACTATTACCCATCTCGAAGCGCTGCTTCTTTCCGAGGTTGTTGTACATTACTTTCGTTTTCTGCAGATTAATTTTAAGACCCACCTTTCTGCTCTCCTTGTCTAACTCCGTAATTATGAGTTGCTATTCGTCCCCTGAGTTACTCAGCAATGCAATGTCATCGGCGAAGCGCAGGTTACTAAGGTATTCTCCATTAACTCTTATCCCAAACTGTTCCCATTCTAGGCTTCTGAAAACCTCCTGTAAGCACGCGGTAAATAGCATTGGGGAGATTGTGTCCCGCTGCCTTACACCCTTCTTGATTGGTATTCTGTTGCTTTCTTTATGAAGCACTATGGTAGCAGTTGATCCCCTGTAGATTTCTTCCAGAATGTTTATATATACTTCATCTACGCCCTGATTCCGCAGTGTCTGCATGACGGCTGATATTTCTACTGAGTCAAACGCCTTCTCGTAATCTATGAAGGCTATGTATAGTGGTTGGTTATACTCTGAGCATTTCTCTATTGCCTGATTGATAGTATGAATGTGTTCAATTGTTGAGTAGCCTGTTCGAACTCCTGCTTGTTCCTTTGGTTGACTGAATTCTAATGTTCTCTTTACTCTGTTAGCAATTACCTTTGTAAATAGCTTGTATACTACAGAGAGCAAGCTGATCGGCCTGTAATTCTTCAAGTCCTTGTCATCTCCTTTCTCATGTATTAAGATGATGTTAGCGTTCTTCCAAGACTCTGGTACCCTTCCCGTCAAGAGACACCTCGTAAACAGGGTGGCTAGTTTTTCTAACACAATCTGTCCTCCATCTTTCAACAGGTCTGATGTTACCTCATCCTCACCAGCAGCTCTGCCTCTTTGCATGCTCTCCAAAACTTTTCTGACTTCTTCTATCATTACTGGTGGGGTGTCATCTGGGTTACTGCTAGTTCTTATAGTATTAAGGTCATGGTTGTCTCGGCTACTATACAGATCTCTGTAAAACTCCTCCGCTATTTTAACTATCCTATCCATATTGGTAGTTATTTTGCCTTCTTTGTCCCTTAGTGCATACATCCGACTTTTGCCTATCCCAAGTTTCCTCTCCTCTGCTTTGACGCTTCCTCCGTTTTTGGTATACGGTATATGTATATGACGCTTCCTCCGTTTTTGGTAAGCTTGGTATATGTGGAGCTAACACAATGGCCGCGAGCGCATCATGAAGGGCCCAATATACTCTAATGTAGCGTTGACGCGCGTGCTCGCTGGGTGCAGCGACACTACGTTAGCAAAACCCGAGCACTCTATAGTCTGACGCCAGGCGCGACCAGCGTCCGTCGGCGCAGCCCTACGACAACCGGTGCGAAATGCGACATGCTGCATTTCGTGCCGATGCATTACCCAGACAACACTGCGTCTCCATTTTATCGTGACGGAAGGACGCCGGATGCGCTGAAACGCGCATGCATCAAAGCGATGCAGTACGGCGCGTGCCTGCGAGTATATGGCAGGACAGGCACCTGGCGTGGCAACGCCGGCGTGACGTGACGAAATGAACGACTGTGAGCACGTGCACCACGTCACGTCGAAATGTATTGGCGCTTTGACTGTGGCATATAGTCATGTTCTCACATGACACGCATCTCATGATTATCGCGTTTGCACCAGTCACATACCTTTGTCATTCATTGGCGTCACGTAATACGAAATTTGGCATATGTGAAGCTAGCAAAACTGCCGCGCACGCATCATCAGTATGGCAAATAGTCATGTTGTTACATGACACGCATGACGTGATTATCATGTTTGGATGCTTCATTTACCCATGTCGTTCGTTCGCGTCGCGTAATACTTAGTTTGGTGAATGTGAAGCTAGCGAAATGGCTACGAGCGCATCATGAGCATAGCATCTAGTCATGTTGTTCAATGACACGCATCTCATGTTTGTCATGTTTGCACCTGTATCATACCTTCGTCATCCCTTCACGTACTTTAATACCAAATTTGGTATATGTGCCGCTAGCAATATGGCCGCGAGCGCATCATGAGCGTGTCATGTAGTCATTTTGCTGCATGACAGGCATGTCAAAGTTTTCATGTTAGGGTCTGTCGCTTGTTTTCGACATGCAATCATGTCTTACCATACCAGTTTTGCAACATTCCATGTGAACGAAACCACCGCAAGAGATGGAGGAGCATGAAATGTAAATCATGACATTCATGTCGTGATTTTCATGTTATGACTAGTCAAATATGTTGTTCATACAGTCATGGTATGCCATAGCATGTTTCGTATTGATACAATTATCGAAACTGCCAAGAGAGCTAAAATTTGTTGGCGGCTAGATAGATAGATAGATAGATAGATAGATAGATAGATAGATAGATAGATAGATAGATAGATAGATAGATAGATAGATAGATAGATAGATAGATAGATAGATAGATAGATAGATAGATAGATAGATAGATAGATAGATAGATAGATAGATAGATAGATAGATAGACGGACTCGAAATCGCTGAAGTTAGTTAAGAAATGCGTCATGGCATATAAATGTGCGAGAAGGATGTAATCGCGTCTACCGGGGAGTAATTTCGTCGCGGGATGATATGGCAAGCTGCGACGAACAAGGATAAATCGGGAAATTCTTGCCGTAATGTTAGTAAACAGAGCCAAGCATACTGCGATCGCGATATATTTACGTCGTTTTTGTTCTGACAGGTAACAAACACCAAAGTATGAACCGGAGAAGCCTGCACCTTCGTCGTGTATTAGCATGTAAGCAACACTTTTGTCATATAAGGAACGATC
The DNA here is from genome assembly GCF_013339725.1 of Rhipicephalus microplus. NCBI lineage: Eukaryota > Metazoa > Arthropoda > Arachnida > Ixodida > Ixodidae > Rhipicephalus > Rhipicephalus microplus. The sequence continues at coordinate 110,345,896 of NC_051169.1, forward strand.
GTGCGTGAGCGAGCGTCGTTAGAGCGCACGATGCATAACACGGAAGCGCGCATTCATGTATTTACCTACTGCCTCTTAAGTACTTACATTTTGCCTAATAGAGCTCTCGCAGCAGAAAGTTGTTGCGTAAGACATTCATGTTTTTCTGCAGGCCACAGTGTTTCATTTGCAACAATTTAACGATTTGTTTTCATAAGCATAATTGTTTTAGCCGACTAATGATTGTGCGCATTGGTTTTTTTACCGCGTTGCGGTGAAAACTGGGAAGTCAAAAGGGGAAAACATTCACCAAGCCACCCGCTAGGGCTTCCATGCAGCGGCAGGCCTGTTTTTTTTTTTTTTTTTTTTTGTGGCTATCAAGCACAAGTGCTACAAGTTCGTCGGCAAGTTACGAGTGCTGTTGACAGATCAGCACTGCGTACAGTTGCCATTGCCCTCGTGTTCGATGAACAGTGATTTAGATGTGCAGATTACTTAGCTAATTGGTCTATCCTGGGTATACTTTGGTTATCTATGAGGTCGATCCAAGATACAAGTATGATATACCTACTTAGTGTACCTCAGAAACCACTTGATTATTTGTTGGGCTCGCATTATTGGCATGAAAAGATATCGTTTGGGCGGACAGCAAACTAATGCATAGTGAACACAGTTAACAAAGATTGATCATTGTTACTACACAGAATAGAACGTTTTCAAAGCCCCAGCCAATGAAATATATATATTCAATACGTAAAGGAAGGGCCAATATTTTGGTAAAATAATGATGGTGATCCCTGAACCGAGAAATCAGATTTTCAGTGGTCATTTCAATGTACGTCGCGCATCGTAGCCTACATTTGAGACACTGGTACGATTGTTTTGTGTCTCTAAATTAGCTAGGCACAAAACATTTGCATGCTTACCGGACAACCATCAAGAATTTATGGCTTCGCTTAATGACTGCTGAGTGAAATAGTATTTAAGTGAAATGATGCCGGCTATGTACAGGTAGATTATTCCTTTCAATAGGACGAACAAATACATGATTGGTATGCCGAAATTGGTGCAACACCCTAACGACACAGGTTTTAATTAATCAATCACTCTCTACAACCTTGCCTTGTTTACTGCTGCTACTGATAAATTGATTATCGACATGCTTATGAATTCATGCTGTACACCTAAGAAGTTCTGAAATTCTTTTACTTTGTAGATAAGGCTGAAGTGTAAGGTTATACTTAACAATGCTACATGGAGGTGGTTTTGCTAAGGTAAGGAAGAAGCCAAGTGAAGCCAATCTATATAACTTCTTGGATTGGGCTGTGTTATAAATGGGCAAAAAAAAAAAGCTTGGCTTTTTCTATCTTGATAATTCACTTTCTTTTGCAAGTCAATCAAAAATGCCACGTTTTGCTGCCCGTCCGACTTGAACAGGTAAAGCATCACATGCGTTTTCTGTATATTTTTGCATTACAGCGTCTGGAATACATCTCGTGATTTGTCAACGTTATCTGGAGCTTGTCGATGAAATTAGAGGCCTGCGTTCAGCTACCCTGGCTGTCATTGTGCCTGGAGCTTATCAGTCTTTTCTGCCTCCACCACAGTAACAACCATGGTGTTTCTTTAGTGTTCTTTTACTTGCAAGTCAGCTTTCTAATACAAGTACGGTACATAATTGTGTCCAACACTCCACTTTTTCACAGTCGTGTGTGGACTGTATAAGCAATGTGTTCACACATCACTTTCACGTGTGCTCTTCAGCCTTCTGAAATGATGCACACAACAAATATCACGTGGCTTCATTTTATGAGACAAACCTGACATCATGTATATATGTAGGGTTCTAGTATTATTTACCCATTTGACACAGTGTTTTATTCGGCATGATGTATATTGGAATGTGTGTATTGTATTAAATCTCTGCCTTGAAAACATAACACCGTGGTTTCACAACGTGCATTCATTTACAAAAAGTGTACGTTATCTTAGCATTAGCATGAGCATGAATAAAATCATTTTTACAAAGTTCCGACTTGAAAAAAAAACTACGCACTTTTTTTCACATACATTAGCATTTACCTATGACAAAATGTACTTAAAGCACCAGACTATCTGTTTCAGCATCGGTAGCATCATCCTAAAGGAACAGTGTGGTGGAGGTGCCACAGAAGTTCACTTAGTGTAGCAGGTTTGCGTTGCCTAGACAGGAAGCGAGAAGACAGTGCGCAAGTGTGCTGCAGATGACAGTAACAATTGTCGGCGACTGCAGGATGACAGGAGCGACAAACACGACAGTGGTGTACAGTGGTTACAGTGCTTCACTGTTGACCCGGATCACATGGGCATGATCAAAACTGAGGAGGTCGTAATTTGATGGAGGTGGAATTCAAGAGGCCTGCGTTGCATTTACATGCACCTTAGGAAACGTGAGGGGTTCAATTTTTCCAAAGACCTAAAGTGAAGCGTGCCTCGTAATCATATCATGGTTTCAGCTCATAAAATTCGTTCAATCAACATAACTACAAAAACTTTACAATAATGATCGCTTCCTATAGTGAGTGGGCTACACTCTCTCGCTGCTTTATAATTCTTTGCTAAGTTTCTGGAAACACCTATGAAACTGATCACATAAGATGTCACACTACTGGACCTCTGGGCGTGTGCCCTATTACAGTTGAGAGCAGTGATCGCGAGATCACATGAGCGGAAATGCACAAACATCGCTTTACTTCATATTAGGCGGATGTTAAAGAACCACGGATGGCCAAGCTCTTGCAATACAGCACAAACATTTTAACACTGCGGTTGCTGCTGCAGGCGGTGCAGTTGCCTGCTAACTCTTTTTAAATACTGCAGGTGTTGCTCCCTTGTCGTGCCAAACAAGGTGATAACCCAGCTGCGCACAGCTTGCCCTCACAAATACACTCAGTGTGCTGACTTTCCCTGTCTAAATTGAGATTGGAGAGAGCTGCCGTGCTCGCTGTTTTCGTCACCACTGTAATGGCTGAGATTGTAAAAGCCTATGTCCCTTTCTAAACAAAGGCTGTGAAATACTGCACATGCAGCAACAGTACTGGAAGAACGTTCCGGTGAGTAGTAGGGGGTACGATGCCGCTGAACGCAGTGAAAACGGCTCTTCAGTAGCCCAATACAATGCTCCACTATAGAGCGCACTGAAGCATGTTCAGAGTTGTACTTAACTTCTGCTCTATCCATGTGAGAAATAACTTTCACCATGAACACAACCCAAGGCTTGAGGGGCTAGTCATCGTCACCTGCAGAAATATGACTTGTGTTGTAAATACTGCTAAAATGACAGTGTTCTCTTGACGCTCTTGGAAACTAGGAAACAAACAACTGAATCCTAGGTATCTGGCTAGCCTGGCATTCACCCTTTATTATGCAAAACATGGCTACTACGACGAGGTTGTCATGACATAGCTCATCACTTGACAATACTGCAGCAGTTAAGCCACAGCTGAGATATTGTGCACTAGTAGCATGCGACATAATGCCACTTGTCAGTACGTAGAAGTTTTATCAATACCGCGAGGAAACCTTTTGATGTGCAAAAAACTGGCATCACACGTAAAAGGAAGAGGATATATTTGCTTCTCACTGAGAAGGTACTCGCCAGTCCGATTCGCGGACCCACGCAGATGCGGCTGTCGTCGTCCGATCCCGGTTGCAGTGGATCCATGGCGAGAATCGGCTTGTTTGCGATGCAGATTCATAGGAAAGCCAAGAGCAATATGAGCCACTGCGAAAGAAAACGTGCGCACGAAAAAATGGGAACACTGCTACTTGGGAACATGACGTTTAGGGCAAAATAACCTTCACGGCGCCAGAAGGGTGCAATTCTCTCACTTCCCGATGCGACGAAGCTGTCATCAACGCATCCGATCATGCCGGGCAAATGTCCAAACCGAAGCAATTCCTCCTTCATGACTGCCCTCTCCTCCGCCGTTTTCGAAAAGTGTACCCACTTGTTGCGGGTCCCGGCGTTGACGATCGCTCGAGCCACACGTCGCGCACAGATGCTGACCACGGGCTGCATCCCCGCTACGGTATCCTGGCCTCCCACCGACAACTGGAAGGATACGCTGACGACTGGAAGGATACGCCTGCGAGTTTATCGGTGACTTCGTAGCGTAATCACAACACCGTTGCTTTACTCAGGCGAAAGTGACGACCAAACTGTTCGTCTGACATGTACAACGCGACCTCATCATTTCTCCAGCGCTTGTTTAGGCCACGTCCATGTAGCCAAACGTAAAGGCGAAGTTCGCTGGTTCAGCCGACACCGCCATTCTTCCTATTCCGTTTGCGACAGGCCCATTCACTCGCTGCTCCACCGTAGCGCAGAACCGTTTTCGTTTATTTTTCTATATAAGCGCCTACTCGATATTTTGACCTCACCACGACTTGGGCTTCCGAATCGTCACTTGGCTGACACGTTGAAAGACCAAACAAGGAGCGCTTAGCTTTGCATAATGAGCGTGAACTTGTTATTTTGACGTCACTACAATTTGGGCTTCTGACTCGTCACTTGACTGACTGGTTGAACGACCAATCAGGGAGTGCCAATGGTGGCCAGAATGCAATAAAGAACACGGAATATATACTTAAAAAAAGTGTTTCATGATTTCGAGTACTTCGTACTCACTATGAGAGAGCAGCGGGTCCCTTGCTAAAACAAATTCTTATACTGCCACTGCTGCGGATGCACAACTCACAACTTAAGCTATCTCTTCTGGATACTTCAAGAAATACCAATATGTGGCACAAGGTGGGAATTTATTTTTAGACCTCCTCTACGCTACGTAGGTGTAATTAAATGCTCCTTCCTTTTCTCACTGTCATGCTCAACTTTCTAGGCAACGTTATTTTATTTAAAATAACTGTTCCAGATAACTTTTCGAGACAAAGCAAACTGCAAGGAAGCGGTATGCCCGTAGGGCATGGCCTCACTCATACTAGTGTAGACACTGCATTCGGACGTTAAAGGACCCCTCCCTAGGCACCGTAACAAAATTTATTTGGACGGTGGATGTTGTTGTGTCCCATGAAGGGCGTTATGCCTAATTATGCCACAGTTTTTCAATCCGTTTATTATGAGCTGAGAAAACCGGTATTTCGAAGCGGCGTGAAACCATGAGGCGAGGAGATGTGCTCGAAAGCCCTGCCGCTCGCCCCGCGTAGCCTGTCTCTTGCCTCCAAGCAGAGGTCACGTCACACGCACGTAAAGACACGTGTGCCTAAGGACCTCGAGCAGTGCCAAGCCTTCGAGCACGCGAGTGGCATTGTTTTGTTCACGGCTGTTATTTGTGGTCTAATGTCACGCAGCGGTCTTTGCTGATTAAGGAATATAAATTCCTAGGACTCAAGTGTGCGACTCTAGACGATTACTTCTTTACGAGTGGTAGTGCTTCCCGACGCGACCAGGCCCACCTAGCTCTTCTTACATTTATGAACCAAACAGACATAGCCACCCGTTTATAGACGGTGTCTCTTTTTTCTTATTTGATATTTTTGTTCATGTTTTTTACTCATACCCGTCGAAGTCTTCGTCATTTTTTCCCCTTCCTCATCTTCTTTCCTCTTTCGTCCCTCTAATATTTGTTTCCTCTGTTTTCTTCCCTCCTCCCGAAAGAGTGAGCAGGCGTTGTGCCCCTCCAGGTGGCAGTTGCCAGCTTGCTCTCTCCCTCTTTCTTCTGTGTCTTGTGTATCTGTGTATGCAAATAAAATAATAATAAAGTAATGTCTTGCCAGTCATCCGGCTTTTTTTTTACCAAGCATGAAGACTGTGGCATTATACTGGCAAGGATGTAGCACTGTCATGAGTCAGTGCCACATTAAAGTATACTCGTACATAATTGAACAATGAAATCAAGAAATCACAGCATATCTACGGAGTGAATTATGATAAGTAGGGCGAAGCATCCATCAGTCTGTCCACGCTTACGTCCGTTCGTTCGTTGTTGCATCCATCCGTACGTGCTTCCATCCGTGCATTCGTTTGCGCATCCATTCGTCCATCCGTTTGTCCATCCGTGCGTCCGTCCAACCGTCTATCTGTCCATCTGTGCATCTGTCTGTCCGTCCATCCGTTCGTCCATGCGTTTGTCCACCCGTCTGTCCATCTAGTGATCACTCTAAGTACTGCCATCTCGCATCTTTTCAACATATATTCATCATATAAACCACCACCCAGTGAACAATTCAAGGACTAAACGAGTGGTGCCTACTTACTACTACTACTACTACTACTACTACTACTACTACTACGACGACGACGACGACGATGACAACTACTACTACTACTACATAGGTTGCGGATGCACGACCCAGGGCTTAAGGAGCTACGCCCCTAACACCATGCTGTATGAGCAAGAGTTGCACGCATTGTACATTGAAATCAAGATACTGTACGGCAACAGTATTAGCTATGCTAGAAGAAGCACGGCTCAGGGGAAGTGCTGAAACCATAATAGAAATAATTGAAAAAAGTATGCTTTTATTCCTAGCGGTAGCATGTGTCTCTGGCTAAAGAAATAAAGTAAGGCTCCAGAATTTCTTGTTGCCACTGCAATGGTCGCACTTACTTCAACCACCTTCTATTTTGTAGACTAGTGGTTCAGAGTAGTTGGTTTCCAGTTTTGCTTAAGTGGACTAGTGTGAAGCAGGGGGGGGAGGGAGAATACATAAACAGTGAAAAGGAGCGCTTACTTCCAGTTGAAGGTTGACTGTTTCCTACAATCATAGAAAAAAATGGCAGATCCCACATACAGTGGGAACCGATGATGCGCGAAGCACGTATGAGAAATGTTGATATGTCACATTAAAATCAGCACAACGTTACGAGGGGGAGATAAATGATGCCGTGTACATGACTTCCGTGTCATTATTATCATGTTTAGATGTGTCGTTTACCTTCGTCATCTATTTACGTCACATGATACCAAATTTAGTATATGTGGAGCTAGCGAAACGGGTATATGTGGAGCTAGCGAAACGGCCGCGAGCTCACTACAAGCGTGGTATGTTGTCTAGTTCTTACAGGACACGCGTGTCAGAGTCGTCATGTTTGCACCAGTCATATATTTCGTCATCCATAGATGTCACGTAACACCAAATTTGGTATATGTAGAGCTAGCGAAACGGCCGCGAGCGCCTCATGAAGGGCCCAATTTAATCCAATGTTGCGTTGACGCGCACGCACGCTGGGCACAGCAACGCTACGTTAGCAGGACATGAGCACTCTTTTGTCTGACGCCCGGCGCGACCAGCGTACATCGGCGCGGCCCGACGGCAACCAGCGCGAAATGCGACATTCTGCGTTTCGTGCTGATGCGTTACCCAGACAACACTGCGTCCCGCTATTTTTGGTGATGGAGGGACGCCGGACCCCCTGAAAGGCGCATGCGTCATAGCAACACAGCGCTGCGCGCCTGCGAGTATATGGCAGAACCGGCGCCTGGCTTGGCAACGCCATCGTGACGTGACGAAATGAAAGCCGGCGAGCACGCGCTCCACGCCACGTTGAAATGTATTGGCCCCTTGACTGTGGCATGTAATCTTCTCACATGACTGATCACGGGGGTTGGCGATGGTGCCGTGCAGGTCGGACGCTTTGCGATCGGCTCCAGTGATTTCTTTGCTTCTTGGTGATATGTGAGGCCACATTCACCCAAAATTCGGTCTAAACGGACTTATAAGATCGTCGGGACGCTGCGGACACAATATTCGCACTGGTGGGTGGACTATTTGTACATTAATAAGTGACTTTTGTGACAACGACGCTGAGTGTGCAGCTACAGACGCCATCGTTCGGCCCGGCCGTGCCGCTGCCTGCGTCGTGCACAGACACCACGTCTCAAACAGAAATGGACTTGTTCTCGCTTCATTAAGAGATGGAAGATAAATCATCGAAGGCCCTGGGGGACGCTGAAGAGAATAACAAGGATTCCGGATGGATTACGTTTACTAAATGATGATCGGAAGTGAGGAAACCCAGTAGAGCTGCTGGCACTGGAACGCCGGCGTCTAAGACGAACGTTCAAGAACCTACGCCCGGCCGTCACAGCTTCAGAGATATCAAGAAAAATCTTATAAGGGAAAGCAAGATGCCACCGCCGCTATGTGAAGAAACTAAGGTTGTCGTAAGGCCGAGAGGTGGTCTGTGTATTAGCAAGTCTGGCGCGTCTGTTGTGGCAGAGGCCGTATGAAGTGCGGCGGGGCTCGGTCCGGAAGAGAGAAACACGGACACAATGTGCCCTAATTAACTGCAAAATATTATGGTCGTCAGTACTTCGAGCCAAGAAAAGAGTTCTAAGTACTGAAGAGAGAAACGCTATGTTGACGTTGAAGTTATTACGGTGGCTGGACAGTGCCACGACGTCAATGCATATGTGGCTTCTCCGCATGCCACATGCAAGGGAGTCATTCATGGGATCTCTCTTAGTGATGATCCAGGAGCCATTCACCAAAATATTGTCACTGCAAGAAATCCCCTGGCCCTCGGAGCAAAAAGAATCAAGAATACTGGCGTCGTCATAGTGCTGTTCAACGGGTACAAGGTTCCCAATTATGTTTCCTGTGGCGACCCCCTCATCAAGTGCACTTTATACAGGAAGAAAGTTGATGTTTGCTATGCCTACGGCCGACCAGGACACCACTCTGACGACTGCCCGACGCCCGACGCTTGAGTCTGCAAGCCTTGCAGACAAGCTATCCAGCAAGAAGACGATCATGTTTGTGAACCATTATGGAGTTTGTGTGGCGCAAAGCACCTCACCGCATCCAGAGAATGCCAGCACCGATATCAGATACCCTATGTCATCAGGCGCAGGCGAGGCCTGAGGGCCCGCTCCCCTCGGGAGTGGTCTCTATTCGTCAATTTCGACGGCTTCCACGAGCTCAATGACTGTCATCAGTAGGGCCAGCCCGGACCATCGGCTCCTGAAGGCCGATTCAAATCACGAGGGAGATATAGAACTAGAGGCAACTACAGGAGTCGTTCCACGTCCAGGTTGCGTCTCGGATCCCGTTGGAGATCCGGGGCCTACACCATGTCCAGGACACGGTCTGAATCCAGGGGTGCCACCAGACCACGTCCCAGCTCCGGTGCCCGTTTCGGATCCAGTCTCGGACCTGGCCAGGGAAAGACTGATGTACCGAGCACCAGACCGGACCCCTCGCCCAGGGCAGACTGCGGGCATGCACGGGGACTTCAGCTGTCTAGGGCAGTCCACGCCACCGAGGACCAGAGCAGGGGCAAGTCAAACCTAACCTGGGCCAACAGGGTTCGTATTCCCGCACACGTCAATAGCCCAGGAGTTAATTGCGAAGAGTAACAGATTTTTCGAGCCACACTGACCCCCCCGGGCGGTGATCAAAGTAAAATAAATAATGGATAACGATAAAAACACTGTCTGTATTGGGCAATGAAACTGCAGGGGGTACGCTGGTGAAAAAGCACTCCTGCAGCAGTACTTTAGAACGATAACAAAGAAACCTCAAAAAATAGGCCTTCAAGAGACCTTAGCTTCTGCAGCGTCCCTTTATGGTTACTGGGCAGTCCTTGGCCAGTCAGAAGGACGAGGTGTCTGCATACTAATAAGTAAAACGCTGACACACGTCGCCCACGACTTGAAGATGGCCAGATGCAATATCGAATATGTAATGGTAGATATCCTGCTTGACACGCCACGGCGCAATCAGCGGAAAAACAGCGTTTTGATTTTGAATGTCTACAGCAACCCCAGGCACAGGCGCCAGCTGTTCAAGACATTGCTCGAGAGGGCAGTTGAATTAGCCGGCCCTTGGCCCCTTGTCATAGTCGGTGACTTCAATGCCCCACGTGTGGCTTATGGGGATACGTGTATGAGACGAGAAAAGGTAGTGATTTCTGGCAGGACGCCACCGAACTAGACCTTACCTTAATCACTGATAAGGCTTTTCTTACGCGGATAGGCAACTCTGCGACCAGAGACACGACGCCAGACCTCGCTTTCATCAAGAATGTCGAAAAGACTACATGGGCCAACACCGCCATGGATTTTGGCAGCGACCACTACGATCTGCAAACTTCTATTATAGTGGACCGTAGCAGAATGCGAGAGTTCACGGTGGTTGACTGGGATCTTTTTCGCGGCATTCGCGGTACAAGAGCCAGTGCTCCTGACAATTTCGAGGAATGGTGCGAGGGCATCCGCAGAGATACCACCACTGCCACTAAGAAGATAAATACATATTTAAATGCGGAGAAGATGAACAGTAGGCTTGCCCACCTGCGCGAAGCCAAGACAGCTCTAATTTCTCGATGGAAGAAGTAGAGGCACAATCGTAGGCTGCGGCAGATAATATCAAAGTTGAACAAAGAAATCGGACAACATTGCGACATACTGTGCAAACAGCAGTGGGGCGAGCTGTGTGAGTCCGTCGGCAGTCAAATCAGAAATGGCAAGTCCTGGCACCTTTTGAAGCACCTCTTGGACGAGCAGAGCACTAAAGCCAACCAGAGACACATTTTATCCCGTGCACTTCACGAAGCTACCAAAAAACAGGAAGTTGACGAGCTCGTTCCCCGATTAGTTTCCAAGTACCTGCCGGTCGAACGACAAGACGAAGACGGCGTGTTGCCAGAGTATGGCGGCCCTCCTCTATTTGAACTAGATGAATACTTTTCAGAGGCTGAAATCAGGAGAGTCATTCAAATGCTCAATCGCAAGTCGGCACGAAGGCCAGATGGGATCACAGACAAAGACCTCAGAAATTTCGACAACGCATCCATAGAACGTCTAGCTGGTTTCATCAATGAAGCATGGATAACGGGAAGGGTTCCTGAGGAATGGAAGCTAGCTGGCAACGTACTGATTCCCAAACCAGGTAAGTCTCCTAGTGTTGAGATTCTTCGCCCCACCTTCCTCACGTCGTGCGTGGGTAAGGTGGCAGAGCACGCGATTCCCAACAGATTTAACGACTACCTGGAGGGAAATAAGACTTATACGCACAATATGATCGGGCTTCGTACCGGCTTTTCAACGCAACATGCAATGCTGCTCATTAAGCACCAAGTCCTTGATAGATACTCTAAAGATACAAAGACTCTTATTGGCCTAGACCTAGAGAAGGCCTTTGACAACATCAAGCACAAATTCATCTTGCAGACTGTAGCGAAACTCGAGCTTGGGCCCAGGCGGTACAACTACATCAAGTCCTTCTTGTCTTGAAGAAAAACGAGGCTGCGTATCGGGAACTTCTTCTCTGGAGACGTACCACTCGGACATCGAGGCACGCCCCAGCGGTCTGTGATTTTGGCGGTGCTGTTCAATCTCTGCATGATCAGACTGTCGAAAAGACTTGCTAGCTTGGACGGCATCAAGCAAACCATATACGCCGACGACATCACAATCCGGTGCGTTGGCGGCAGCGAAGGCCGGGTGCAAGATGCCCTTGAAGAAGCAGTCGCCGAGGTGGAATCGTACTTGCGCCTAACGGGACTCAAATGCCCACCCGCCAAGTCGGAGCTCCTGCTCTATAGAAAAGAACGAGATGGCCAACCTAAGGGATGGAAGCCCGTCGAAGAAAGCGATATACACATTTACACGAGTGACGGGGAGGAAATTCCGAGGGTAGACACCATACGAATCCTCGGCATGTTTATTGAAGCGACGGGTGGCATCGGCACCGCTCTTCGGAAAATTGTCACCAAGACTGACAACGCTTTTCGACTCGTCAAATGAGTCTTCGGAAGACATAGAGGCCTTAAGGAAGACAGTTTGTTAAGGCCCATGAATGCGTTTGTGCTCTTCCACTTTGCGTACACCGTTATCATGCACAACTGGCTTAGGTCGGAGTGGGACAAGCTCGACGTGATTATCAGAAAGATCGTCAAGAGAGCACTGGGGCTTCCCGTACGCACACACACCGAGAACTTGCTCTCGCTCAGTGTAGGCCACAGTGAGTGATTTTTCACCATTTTACGGACATTTGTGTGCCTCCGTCGGCGGCGTCTCACCTAACGAGCACTTCGGAGACCAGGCCTAGGCCTAGCTCATCTAGGCCACCCAGCCGGCCTCAGGGGTGGCTCGGCGCCACTCGTCCGTTACCATGATGGAATATCGAGTAGAGGGAGAAAACATTTCCCCGGAGGAAGTCACTCAAGACCAGGGATGGCAAACTGCGGGCGCCAGAAGAGTTAACGCCAAATCGCGGGGAGGTGGCCCTAACGCCACGGCAACGCTTTCGGCGTCCCGTGGCGACAAGCATAGCGGCGCAGCGCTGAAGTCCAAGATTATTAGGGCAGGCCGAATGCCGGTTCTTCCCAAAGAAGACACCAAAATCGTCATTCGACCAAGAGGTGGACTGAATATCTCCAAAATTGGAGCGGCTGCGGTGGCTGACGCTATACTTGCAGCCGCCGCAATCAGACCCGATAAGCTCTCACAAGACACTCTATGTCCGAACTTACAGCAAATCATTATGGTGGCCAGCACTCCTAGACGGGAAAATGCCGATAGATACTCCCGCCTCAAGCAAATCCGCATCTCGGGCAACATCCACGAACTCTGCGCGTACGAGACTGCCCCACACTCCACGTGCAAGGGGGTCATACGTGGCATACCGTTGCAAGACGACCCTGCGACGCTGGATGGCAAGATCGTTAACCAGAAAAACCCGCTCGCACTGGCAGCTAAGAGAATTGCTCAGACGGAGACTGTGATCATCGCCTTTGACGGGCACCGGGTACCGAATTTTGTCAGGTACGAAACGCTCCTGTTGAAATGTTCCCTATATAGAAAGCAAGTGGACGTATGCCACGCCTGCGGAAGACTCGGGCATCGCGCCGATGTCTGTCCAACACCTAGCGACGTCGTCTGTCGGGGATGCGGCCTTCCAAACCCTGATGAGCAGCACCAATGCACCCCAATATGCAAGTTCTGTGGCGGTCCGCACCTTACTGCCAGTAAAGAATGTGCGCATAGATTCAAGACTCCATACATTGTTCGCCGACGACGCTTCGAGCGCGCCAGACAGCAAGAGGAGCTCCCCCCGCAGTCGATTCTTCGATCCTCCTATTCTCAAGCCTCATGTAGCCCTAGCCCTAGGGGAAAACGACGCTCGCGCTCGCGAGGTCGCTCCATGAGCCGACGGGGCTCCAAAAGCCGCTCTGCCCCAAGATCACGACCATCATCGCCTTCTCCAGCGCGCTCCGGCTCCAGAGGCCACTCCACGTCCCGCACCCGGAGCGGCTCGTCCAACAGGCCAAGATCCAACACCCCCTCCGGTGGTAAAGGCAAGTCCTATCTAACGTGGGCCGATAGGGCCCGTGGCAACCAAGCGCAGGCGTCCAACTCCCAGGACTCGCAAGACCCGCGTCTCACGAACGAGCTCAAAGAGCTTAGGCGTGCCAATCATAGTCTTAGGAAAGAAAACGCCCAGTTCAAGCAGAAAATCAGTCGGATAGCCACCGAGATAGCCGAAATACGAAAATTGGCGCTCAAACGGCCGGCTCCTCCGGCCGCCACGAGTTCGTCGGCCATGGACACGGCGGAGGCTCCCCCCAAGGCGGGTGCAGTGAAGCGTCGCGCCCTGGATAGCTCAAGGGAAGACGAGACTCTGGAGCTCCTTTTGGAGCTCAAGAAGGCCATCTCCAATATACAGTCAGGCCTCTCTCAAGTACAAGAAATGATCGCGCACCCCCAGCTGGGTCTGGTCGCCCTCAGCGAGAGAATACTTAGACTGGAGGGGACCCACCACGGATTTTTGCCAAGCACATCGACAACATCAGTCCCAAACTTGAACAGTGTCATTGCCCCACCGACAGAGGGTGCCATCCTGCAGGCGGCCCTCTCGAAACTTATCCCCAAGCCCAAACATGGATAACGAAACTAACGTCATAACAATGTGGCAGTGGAATTGCGCAGGGTTCGTCAGCAAACTGGCGACCCTGCGACAATACCTAAAAGGCATAAAGGATAAACCCCAAGTTATCACCTTGCAAGAAACGATCACATCATCACACATCAGGCTCCCTGGTTTCGTCACTGTGGCTTCCACTGAAGGGGGAAGGGGGGTGGCCACTCTGGTCAGTAAAAGGTTCACGTGCATTCAGCGAGACCTCGGTCCAGCGGACAATGGGGTCGAGTACGTCATGACGGAACTCCTAGTCGACCCCCCTAAGCGGTGCTTACGAAGGAACAGTATTTTCATAATAAATGTCTACTGCAGGCCCAGCGTACACAGAGCCAGGGCTGGTGGTCTTCTGAAGAAGGCCGTGCATTTTGCCGGCTGTCAACCTCTTGTCGTCATGGGGGACTTCAATGCCCAGCATCAGGCGTGGGGTTACCTCACCAATACGAAGAAGGGTAGAGACATATGGCTCACGGCAACGGAGGAAGATCTGACACTGGTAACAAATAAGGACTTCCCGACCAGGAGAGGGAACTCGGTGTGCCGAGATACAACCCCGGATCTCACCTTTGTCAAGAGTCTGGAAAACGTCAAATGGACCAACACAGCTATCGACCTCGGTAGCGATCATTGCATCATTGAAGTGCTCATAGAGGTTGCCCGCAACAAGACGAGGACCTTTAAGTTCATTGACTGGGACTTGTTCCGAGCCAACCGCTCCGAGCGCGCCCTTTCCCCGGATGCGGACCTAGACTCTTGCGGCGACGGGTTAAAAGAAGATGTGGCCAGCGCCACCAAAGAGGTGACAACCGATCTGGAGGTGGACAGGATGGACAGTAGGCTCGCGCATCTGTTGGAAGCCAAGCAGGCACTGCTCGCGAGATGGAAGACTCAGCGCCATAACAGAAGACTGCGCAAGAAAATGTCCGAAATCAACAAAACGGTAGGAGATCATTGCAAGGTCTTATGCAAGCAGCAATGGGATGAGCTCTGTGATTCTATGGAGGGCCAACTCAAGACCGGTAAAAGCTGGAGACTCCTCAAACACCTACTGCACGACGGCAACACCAAGTCCAATCAGAAGAGAGCTTTGGCGAAAGCTGTCCATTTGGCCACCGACTCAACTCCAGATGAGTCGATCACGGAGAAGCTCATAGACAAGTACCTGGCGGCCACGGACGACCCGGTACCTCCCCAGTTTCCCGACTACGAGGGGCGCGACGCACCATCAACGGACGAGGACTTCACCGTGGCTGAGGTCAAGCGGCTTCTCGCATCCCTGAATAGCAGATCCGCCCCTGGGCCAGATGGGGTAACCAACAAAATGCTCAAGCACCTCGACGACGACTCGATCGAGTTTCTTACAGACAAGATCAACGAAATCTGGCGCAGCGGTCTCATTCCCAAGAGCTGGAAAGCGGCCTGCACAGTACTGATACCCAAGCCGGGTAAGGCACCGAGCATCGAGAATCTTAGGCCAATCTCGTTGACGTCGTGCGTCGGGAAGGTGGCCGAGCACGCCATGCGCAACCGCCTCACTGACCACCTCGAGTCTAACGAATGCTATACCCACAACATGATTGGCTTTCGGTCGGGGCTCTCGACTCAGGACGCCATGAAGCTGATCAAGCACCAGGTCATTGACTCCGGCTCCGCCGACACCAAGGCGATTCTTGGATTGGATTTGGAAAAGGCTTTTGACAACATATCACACGCCTTTATTCTCAAGAGCTTGTCTGAGTTTCACGTCGGCAAGCGGGCGTACAATTTTGTGCGCTCCTTCCTTTCGTCGCGGTCCACAAGACTGAAGATTGACGATTTTTTGACCCACGAAATTACCCTTGGGCCAAAAGGGACACCTCAGGGGGCGGTGATCTCCCCGACGCTGTTCAATATCTGCATGATCAACCTGTCGAGGGCCTTGAACAAACTCCCGAACATTAACCACACGATCTACGCAGACGACATCACCATCTGGTGCCTCAGCGGATGTGAGGGTCAGGTCGAGAGTGCTTTGCAAGAGGCCACCGATGTGACGGAGCGCTATCTCATCCCCACCGGGCTAAGGTGCTCGCCCGCTAAGTCCGAGCTCTTACTGTATAAGAAGAGGCCCAGAGGCGGTTCTCACCGGTCCTGGAAGCCAGCAATGGAGAGCCACATTACGTTATTCACCGGTAACGGCTCCCCAGTTCCGCGGGTGTACACTATCAGGGTCCTTGGAATGTTTATCGAGTCTAACGGAGCCAATGGAGCCGCCGTCAAACGCATTTGTTCCAAGACCGAAAGCGCCCTCGGACTGATTCGAAGAATCGCTAACAGGCACCGCGGAATCAGGGAGGACAATCTGATCCGGATTATCCACGCATTCGTGCTATGCCACCTCGCTTATTCGGCGGCTACGCAGAACTGGCTCGTGTCGGAGCGCAACAAAATCAATGCCCTAATCAGAAGAGTCTTCAAGCTGGCCCTTGGCATTCCCGTTCGAACGCACACGGAAGACCTCCTGAAGTTGGGAATCCACAACACGTTCGAAGAAATTGTCGAAGCCCAAGAGTTTGCACAGTTTGTCAGACTGTCTGGCACCCCAACGGGTAGAGCCTTACTCGGCATGCTGGGACGAAACCCCACGGTTGTCGGTCCTGACGCTGTGAAGCTGCCCAACGACGTAAGATCCAAGATCCAGATTGCGCGGATGCCGCGCAATATGCATCCAACCTACAACGAAGCACGAAGATGAGCCAGGGGTAAATCTCTGCTCGCCAGTGCCCGCTTGGACAAGGATCGAGCCTGCTTCGTCGATGCTGCTTCGTACATTCACGAAGAAGCCTTCTCCTCAGTGGTCGTCGACTGTGATTGCAGAGTCATCAGCTGCGCTACCATCCGCACTTCTAGTTCCAGCGTTGCAGAGCAGGTTGCTATTGCTCTTGCATTGACAGATGGTGTACATGACACAATTTATTCAGACTCCAAGGCCGCTGTCAAGGCCTTCCAGATGGGCATGGTGGCTCCCCAGGTCCTACAGATTATTCAAAAAGTCAAAGACCTCAAAAATCACTCATTGGTCTGGTTTCCTGCGCACCTTGGAACCATTGAGGGTGCCTCGCTCAATCCCAACGAGGAGGCGCACTCGGCTGCACGAGGTTTGACTGACCGTGTGCCGGGTAACGCGTCATCTCCTGGGCGACCTGAGCCTCTCTGCTCGTACAACGAGATATGCAAGCACCACTATCTGTCAAGAAGACTGCTGCCTCTACCACACTCCTCGCTATGCAGGGCCCAAGCTGTTACTCTCCGACTGCTACAAACAAACACTTACCCGAGCCCTGCGGCACTGCACACAATGTACCCTGAACGGTTTCCAAGCCCGGACTGCCTCCTGTGTGGTGGTTATGCGAACTTCGAGCATGTACTGTGGGGCTGCGCCTCTGCCGGTCCCCCTTTCACACAAGAGGAAATGAAGCGACTCATTAAGGCCCAGGACCAGACCTCTCAAATCCTGGCCGTCCAGAGGGCCCGCGCGAGGGCCGTCAGGTTTAACCTGATGGTCTCTGAGTGGGCCTAGCCAGGTGACGCTGAGTTTACTCGCGTCTATTGTGGACCGAATAAAGTTGTTTCACTCACTCGCTCAGTGTACACAACTCTGCTGCCGACATAGCGAAAACGCAGCAATGCTCGCAGCTGGCTTGCTTGTCCACTACGACGGCTGGTCGGTGCATACTTGGCGAGCTAGGTTTTAACCCTATAGATCTGGAAACGAATAGCGTGCGTATATCATGACATATACAGGAAAACATCATTGTTGCCCCAATAGCCCGCAACAAGCACACATACTCTGGGAGTGCGGGTCGCTTGGACCGACTTATAGCAAACCCAAGTGGGATGCGCTTCTGCACAGCCCAGAACTTCAGGACCAAATACTGGCCACCCAGTGTGCCCACGACAGGGCCGTCAGGCAAGACCTGCCGGTGCCCACGTGGGAGCAGCCGGGTGACGCGTGGCAACCTCAGCGTCTGCACTGGACGATAATAAACTTGTTCTCACTCACTCACTCACTCACTAACTCACTCTCATATGACACGTATCACATGATTATCATGTTTGCACCAGTCGTATACCTTCTTCATCCATTGACGTCACGTAATACCAAATTTGGCATATGTGAAGCTCGCGAAACGGCCGCGAGCGCATCATCAGTGTGGCCTGTAGTCATGTTGTTACATGACACGCATCTCATGTTTATCATGTTTGCACCGGTATCATACCTTTTTGATCCATTCGCGTCCCATAATACCACACTCGGAATAAGCGAAGCTAGCGAAACAGCCTCCAGCGCATCATGAGCGTGGCTTGTAGCCATGTTGCTACATGACAGGCACCTCATGATTATCACGTTTGCACCAGTCACATACCTTCGTCATCCAGTCACGTACTTTATTACAAAATTTGGTATATGTGACGTTAACGAATCAGCCATGAGTGCATCATGAGTGTGGTCCATAGTCATGTTGCCGCATGACACGCATGTCATGATTTACATGTTAGAGTCTCTTTCTTGTGTTCGCCATGCAATCATGCAATACCATACCAGTTTCCGAACTTGCCATGTGAACGAAACTACCGCCAGAGCTGCCGGACTATGAAATGTAAATCTTGATATTCATGACATATATATATATATTCACGTTATGACTAGTAAAATATGTTCTTCATACAATCATGTTATGTACACAAAGTTTAGTATCGATACCATTATCGAAACGGCCAGGAGAGCTAAAATTCGTAGGCGGCTAGATAGATAGATAGATAGATAGATAGATATAGATAGATAGATAGATAGATAGATAGATAGATAGATAGATAGATAGATAGATAGATAGATACGCTTAAAGTCGCTGAAGTTCGCTAAGAAATGCTTCGCATTTAAAAGCAGACAGAATAACGAACAGAAAACGCCAGGCCTGCACGGAAGGCACAGCACAGTCACAGGAAAAGATAGTAGGGTGGCCTATCAGAGTCTTTTCGAAACACTCATTGAATAGCTACTGCAAGCACACTTGCTTGATACCCACTAGGGCATTAGTAATTAACTTTTAGGTAGTAGGCCGGCATGCGCTATGCTATCTTTCGTCGTTCTTCTCAGAAGCATGGTATCCGCTTAACACTTGCAAGGAAATTCGTGCCAATTGTTCATGCATTGACTAACGACGGTGACAAATTATGGCTGAAGGAGGTATGTGCCGCAGTTAATAGGGAAAAAAGAACAAGTTTTTTTAATGGGTTTCGTTCTAGCATTGGATGGCCCACTCCTTTCTTTCTTTCTTTCTTTCTTTCTTTCTTTCTTTCTTTCTTTCTTTCTTTCTTTCTTGCTTCCCTTCATTCTTTCCTTCTTTCTTTTCTTCTTTCTTTCTTTATTAGTTTATTAAGAACAATTACAAAATTGTCCAAGGAGGCACGGCAAAAGGTAAACATTGCCTGACTGGGCCGTGCCACCCATACAGCAGTAGCGGCGGAAAGACATTCACAAATATAAAAGGGTACAAGAAAATCGAATACTACACCTCTGATCAATATTGCACAGTCTTATAGAAAAAAAAATAAGAAACCATTCGTACAATTTTACCGAAAAATGATGCACGCACTACTCTCTAGCAGAAAAAGAAAATCGCATTATACTCATCTACACACACATACAAAAAATTTTGGAACAACTTGTAGGGCTCGCAATCCACATGTTACGCTATTCGCATTGTTCGACGACTGGTTGTTTTTTGGCTGCTTTAAAATGCCAGCCCTGCGTGGTAGGCACAGCACAGTCACAGCGAAAGCTGGAAGAGCGGCCCTTAAGAGCCTATTGAAAACACTCATTGGGTAACTACTGCAAGCACACTTGCTTGGTACCCACTAGGACATTAGTAATCAACTTTTGGGTAGTAGGCCGGGATTCGCTATGCTATTTTTCGTCCTTCGTCTGAGAAGCGTCGTATCCGCTAAACACTTGCTAGGAATTTTGTGTCAATTGTACATGCAGTGGCTGACGACGATGAAGAATGATGGCTGAAGTAGGTATGCCGCCCGGTTCTTGGACGATCCCCCTTTGTAGGCGAGGGCCAGCAAAGCTGAAGGTTCATCATCATCATCATCATCATCATGTGCCACAGTTAATAGGTAAACAAGTACAAACTTTTGTAATGGGTTAGAGCATTGGGCGGCCCACTCGTTATGCTAATCGCATTTTGCGACGGCTGATGGTTCTTTCGCTGCCCCGCCGCGCTGGTCTAGTGGCTAAGGTACTCGGCTGCTGACCCGCAGGTTGCGGGATCGAATCCCGGCTGCGGCGGCTGCATTTCCGATGGAGGCGGAAATGATGTAGGCCCGTGTGCTCAGATTTGGGAGCATGTTAAATAACCCTAGATGGCCGAAATTTCCGGAGCCCTCCACTATGGCGTCTTTCATAATCATATGGTGGTTTTGGGACGTTAAACCCCACATATGAAACAATCAATCAATCGATTGTTCTTTCGCTGTTGTGAAACGCTTTATAAGTCGTATTAACGACTGCTTTTGCGACATCAAGCATGCCTAAGCCAAGTTTGACAACAAGTCACAAGCATTGGAATAGCTCAGTGGGATTCTGCTTCTGATCACCGAGGCGTGCGGACGCAGGAAGGGAGGCTCGTCAAGAGCTGTGAAAGTGGCCGACGCTGGCCGTTGTTTCTCGGGCACATCACTTCCCAAGGACTACCGTTTAAATCTGCCACCACTGCCCTCAGGAGAAGGACTCAGACGCGCGTTGGTACTGCTGGATGGATGAATGGATGTGGCTGTACCCTTTAGATCGGGTGGCGGCTAATGCCACCTAGCCGTAGTACTCAGTGAACTAACCATTATATTTATCTTTTTTCCTTTTAAATTGTGAGGTTGAGGATTCGTACTTTGCAGTGAAAGGTTAAATTTTCACTCGTGCCTTCACTTCAGCCAACAATCAGATAACCTCCTTCTAGTTAAACCTACCCGCTTAAAGTATATTTTGCCCTCCCTGTTCCTAAACGTCAGTGCTTTGAAAAACTCTGAGCCATCATCCTAAACTATAGGGTGAAGCCCTTTACAGAACATTATCAAGTGTTCGGCTGTTTCTTCTTCCTCTCCACACGCACTGCATACCGTGTCTACCCCTTCGTATTTGGACCGATATGTCTTGGTTCGCAATACTCCCGTCCTGGCCTCAAACAGTAGAGAACTACCCCGAGTATAATCATAGATCCTTTCCTTGGATACTTCCTGCTTAAAAGTTCGATAGATCTCTAGTGTGGACTTCTTAATCATGCCAATTCTTCACATATTGGTCTCAGCTTCCTTCACCTTCTTTTTAACCGATAATTTTTTTTGGTTTAGCTCCCTGCTATTTTCCAAGTATTTACCAGTCAACTTCCTGGTTCGCTTCCTCCATTTTGTGTCGACATTCTTCATGTACAAGTAGCTGAGTACCTTCCTAGCTGAACGCTCCTCCCCCATTTCTCTCAATCACTTCTCAAATTTTATCTTGCTGCTAGCTTCCCTGCCCTCAAATGATGCCCATCCCATATCACCTTGTACTTCCTGATTTGGTGTATTCCCGTGAGCTCCTAAAGCAAGCCTACCTATTCCACGTTGCTTAATTTCTAATCTTGCTCGAACTTTTGATCTCATACACAAGACCACATTGCCGAACGTCAGACAAGGAACCATGACCCCTTTCCATATTCCGCTCACTACATCATACCCATTGTAATTCCAGAGTGCCCTATTTTTCATTACCGCTGCATTCCTGTTACCTTTAGTCGTCACGTATATTTCGTGTTCCCTTAGGTACTGGGCCCCATTGCTTATCCATACGCCCCGATATTTGTATTTATCTGTTATCTCTAGCGTGACCTCTGGTATTCTAAGCTCACTACCTTCATTGTCATTAAATATTATGACTGCTGATTTTTCCTTACTTAATCTGAAATCTAACCTATCTCCCTCACTACCGCAGAATTCCACTAATCTCTGCAAATCTTTCTTGTTGTCGGCCATTAGCACTATATCATCTGCGTACATCAATGCTGGTAGTGCCTGTTCAATAAGTTTTTCTTGTTTGACGAACGAGAGGTTGAAGCCCAATCCACTTCCCTCTAATTTGGCCTCTAATCCTTGTATGTATATCATGAATAATAAGGGTGACAGGGGACACCCCTGCCTAAGCCCCCGTTTTATTTATTTTATTTATGCAATACTGCAGGCCTACGGCGGCCCAAGCAGGAGTGGTTTGTTTGTATATCAATGATGGAAACCAGATTTAAGCAAAAAAAGAAAATACAAATTCAGAGCAAGAAGAAATAAGCAATGAACAATCGAAGAAAACACCAGAGAACAGGAGAGAACTAATCAGTGCAAATTTCAGACATATGGCACATAAGAAGGTAAAAAAAAACGAAGCAAGGCAGCAATGATCATAACAGTAGCGTAGCTCAGATTTTACACAACTAGATATGGGAAACCAATCACAGGATAAAGGCACCGTTACAAATTTATTCTGCGAGCTGGTTAAACAACTGAAGAACATTATTTGATAAGAAGGCTTCAGATGGTAAGGCATTCCAATCACTTATGGTGCGCGGGAAAAAGGAATGTTTGAATTTGTTTGTGCGTGCAAAAATTGAGTTAAATTTAAAAGGGTGAAAGTTCCTGGTCGGTCTATGGGGCAAAGGGTTTAGATAAGGAGCGGGGTCGAGTGCAAGTTTACGGTTCCAAAGCTGATAAAGAAGTTTTAGTCTGGTTATTTTACGGCGGCTCTGTAAGGTCATGATGTTGTTTGTTTGCATTAAAGAGGTAGGCGAGTCATGTCGGCGGTAACGATTATATATGAACCGTACAGCCAGCCTCTGAATTTGTTCAAGTTTGTTAATGTCTTTTTTAGTGTACGGGTCCCAAACGATACACGCGTATTCAAGACGAGGCCTGATTAGCGTGTTACCTCTGCAGGCTTGGATACCCGTTTTTCCCACTTTATAACTACCTTGTTACCTTTATAGATATCCTTTAAAAGGTTAGTGACTACATCTTTCACGCTTTGTGTGTCCAGTATTCCCCACAATTCCTCTTGAACCACGCTGTCGTAAGCTCCCTTGATATCCAAAAATGCTAGCCTCAGGGGCCTGCGTTCCTTTTCTGCTATTTCTATGCACTGCATCAGTGAGAACAGATTGTCTTCCAACCTTCTGTGTTTCCGAAACCCATTCTGCAGTTCCCCCAGCACCCCCTCATCCTTTATCCATGCCTGCAGTCTTTCCTTTACAATCTGCATCGCCAGACTGTAGACCACTGATGTCAGTGTTATAGGACGGTAGTTGTTTATGTCAGCTTTGTCCCCCTTTCCTTTATAGATCATGCTCCTCCTGCTAAGTTTCCAGCCATCGGGAACTTCTCCATCGATTATTATTTTGCTCACTGCCTCTCTCAAAGCCTGCTTAGACTTCAGACCTAATGTTTTTATCAGCAAAATTGTAATGCCATCTGGGCCTGTTGAAGTACTACAAGAATCCCTTTTCTCAGCCCTTTCCCACTCTTAGTTTGAAAATGGAGTCGTTGCGCCACTTCATTCATCCTTGTCTAGTGTGGTGTGGACGCACTGCGACGTCGCAGCGCGTCCATACGGAAGCCGCTGTGACTTCCGAATGACTTCCGAAAGCCGCTGAAGAAACTAGGCATCATTCAAGAGGTGAGCGGCATATGAGCGTGTCAGATGTCGCACATCTGGCTTCTTAACATGAAGACAGATGAGGCCAAGGAGACACTTCTGGACGCTGGCCTGCTTTCCGTGAAAGACCGCCTCTGCGTCGTCGTCGACCCAGAGAGGCAAAAGGTTCGTCTCAAGTTGCATTGGGTAGCCTTTGACGTCAACACAGAGACTGTACGGCGTGCTTTCCGGGAGTACGGTGAAGTTAAAGAGGTCATCAGCGACAAGTGGAGAGACGAAGACTTCGAAGGAGTTGAGTCAACCCCAAGATTCGTTCGGCTATTTCTTAAGGAACGCGTTACTACGCATCGCATACACCATCAGATGCGTCTCGGGAGTTGCACGGCACTGGTGGTCGTGCCAGGAAGAACGCCGCTGTGCCTGCGTTGTGAAAACACTGACACATTCGTCGCGACTGCAGGGTGCCCAGGTGCGCTGGTTGTCGCGCTTTTGGGCATGAGGAGGTGGACTGTACTCGTTCCTACGCCAGTGCAGCAAGTCGGCAAAATTCCGACAACACGGAATTGCTTATGGATGAAGAGGAAGCAGAGAGGGCCGCGGCGTCGGAGGCAGCGGTGGAGTGGTCTCATGCAGTGGCGACCAGTGAGAGAGAGACGGAGACACCTAAGCAAGACACAGATGAAAATACAGTTATGCGCACTCCAACGGAATAGCGTTCGAGTCGAACGGAAACCCAACACAAGCCTGAACCAGTCATCGGCCCCGACGCTATTTTGGACGTGGATACAGTCAAAACTACGCCAGTAAAGTGACGCCTGAATGAGGGAGATGCGGCGTCCCAGCAGCGCCTGACCCAGGATTCAAGTTTCAGGCCATACAAAAATTCAATCACTGCCGTTAAAATAGATATGGTGGTGAAGGCTCAGCTAGAGGACTTGAGTGAATGTCTTTGCAGTGAAAAGGGGTTACGTTTACCCACTTTTAGCGTTCAAGCCATGCTAAACTTGACAGAGTATGCGTGTCTTCTAAAATCATTCCTTCGTGCCAAGATTGCAGAGTTGCATTGTTACATTTAGTGGTCATTGTTTGGTTTCATTCTCTGTGGGTACACATGAAAGGAACAACAAACATTTTTACGACCTCTGGAAATCTAATGTAAAGCTATGAAAGGAAGACGAGCTTAATCACATTTTTGTAGAGGGCATAGAAGACTTACCAAATAGAACACTTGAATCCTGCGGACATCAGTAGGAACTATTTAAACAGACCATTAAACTGAAAGCACTTGAGAGAGCCTGTGTCTTGAGACATGCTGGAAAAGAATTTGAAGTGCGCTTGCGTGAAACCTTGCAACAGTTAGTAGCGAAAAAATGTACTTAGGCCGGTACATTTTCAGAGGAGATAAACACAACTAAACAAAAGCTAGAGTTGATTGACCAAGAACGTTATCGCGGAGCATTGATTCGAGCTCGAGCAGAAAACTTGGTAACGGGAGAAATGCCAAAAAAACGAGTTCTTTGAGCTGAGAAGAGACATGCCTGTAAAAGTGAAAAAAATGCCGCCATATCCACGAAGTGGATGATGATGAGTGGGCGAAGCTCCGGAGGTAAACCTGGTAAACCATGAATCCTCCGTACATTTTGCCCACTCGATTTTATTGCAACACTCTCCCTAGCGTACGTCGCCACACTATATCGAACGATGACACGCGCCATATGTGGCATCTTTCCTATTTTATAACACCTCGCATCTTTCATAATCAACTACACGTACAGCCGTCTAGTTTATAACATCTTGCATCTTTTGGACGGACGGACGGACGGACGGATGGACGGATGGATGGATGGACGGACGGACGGGCGGATGGATGGATGGATGGATGGACGGACGGACGGACGGACGGACGGATGGATGGATGGATGGATGGATGGATGGACGGACGGACGGACGGACGGACGGACGGACGGACGGACGGATGGACGGATGAATGGATAGATGGATGGATGGATGGATGGATGGATGGATGGATGGATGGATGGACGGATGGATATGGCTGTACCCTTTAGATCGGGTGGTGGCTAGCGTAATACTTAGAACTGAACGAGAGGTGGCTACATACAGGGGACGCACAGCCCACGCCTTATGGAGCTTCGCTCCTAATAAGAGAAATAGTATATAAAGGAGCAAGGTACCATACGAAAGATACAATAGCCGGTGCGTTTTTCGAACATTAGAAAGAGTTATTCACACCAACCAGTGTACACGCGGATCGTTTTATTAGTGTTTGCATTTCATTATTGCCAATACTAGATGACGAAAGGAAGAAAATTTTAGAATTGCCTATAACAGAGCAAGAAGTTGAAAAGCAATTGATAAGTTAAACCATGGTAAGTCTCCAGGACCTGATAGCCTGAGTGCTGCAGTATACAAAGAATTCAAACACGTAATTTCACCTATTTTGAAGGAGGTATTCAACGAGGCTTTAAATATAAACAACTCCCACCGTCGTTTTTGTCAGCCCACACGGTCTTAATACCTAAAACAGAAGTCCCCGCGAAGTTAGGAAGTGTTACTGCATATAGACCCATTAGCCTAACTAATGTTGACTATAAAATAGTTATGAAAATATTGGCCAGAAGACTCCAGACAGTTATGATAAAACTGGTTGGGTTCCACTAAACTTGTGGCATAAACGAAAGAAAAATATTGACCAACATAAACATAGCACGATCAATCCTAGAAAGTTATGACACTAGGCATCTCAATGTTGCCATGCTCCAAATGGACCTCAAAAACGGCATATGATCGCGTGCCACACGACTTGCCCCTTTCATTACTTGAGCACATTAACGCAGGGAGTTCGATTAGCGACGGAGTGCGCATGGCTTACTCAGGATGCGCGACGAGATTTGTAATAAATAAAACTGCGGGTGAGCGTATACCTGTGCTGCGGTCAGAAAGACAGCGGTGCGCACTATCGCCCCTGCTTTTTGCTATTTTTATTGAACCTTTCAGTTTAAGTGTAATAAATAACACTGCAATAAGCGGCTATAAATTGCATGAAGCTGAGGTTAGCCTCCTTGCATACGCAGACGTCATTGCGGTTTTCTATACAAATTATGAGTGTATAATGCATGCTGTAAATGCCGTAAAAACATTTTGCCAGGCGAGTGGTAGCACCATGAACTAGGATAAGTGCCTTGGCTTCTGGCATGGGAAATGGAGCGTCACGCCAACAATATTTCTAAACATTAAGTGGCAAGAAACACCAGTGAAGTATTTAGGAGTGCCGCTGGAGTTCCATCACAACAGTGAACCGTATTGGAAAAAACAAACGCAAGCACAGACTTCAGCAGACGCGGACGTACCCCAACCCAGTCGTCGGGAATGAAATTAACCCGGAGTGCGGGGTTTGGATTTGTTGTAGTAAGTGTGTGGGCTTGCTCAATTTCGAACACATGCTCTAACACTGCTCGGCAATGGCCGGTGTGGTTTCTCGCGGTGAACAGTGGTGGCAGCGAAAGCTGCACAGTGATGCGCTGGCGGACCAACTCAGGGCTGTCCAGAGGGCCCGTGTGGTGGCAGAGGGGCTTGGCCTCTCTGTCGCGACGTGGGAGCAGCCAGCATCAGTCTTAGACTGATCCTCAGGACTTCAATAAAGTTCTCCATACCATACCATACCATTGTGCAAAGATGTAGAAAAATGGAAACGCTGGGGTATTTCGATATTCGCAACTGCATAACGTGCGCCTTGTTTCTGGTGAAGAAGCTTTGGTACGTTATGCAGGTTTTGCACTGCAGTAGAAAAAGTGTACAGAAAATACACAGAGTGTTTGCAATTTTCACTTGGAGTCCCGTCTGGGAAAAATCAAGCCACGCAAACCTCTTAAGAAAAGTTAATGATGGTGGGCTTGGATTAGTTCATTTGTACATAAGACAACTTGTCAATCGTTTCCTTTTTCTGCGTTATGTAGATGACCCTTTTTTGAGAACTGTTATACAACTAAGGTTATCTAGAGTGCTGCCGGGATTTCTCGTATCGAGATCAAATGTGCAAGGATCAATACAAGGGTATATAAAGGAAGTTGTTTCGTCTTTTCACTTTTTGTCAGTAAGATTTTCGTTAGAGCACCTGACTGACGTGCCACGTAAAGATTGTATGAAGACCTTTTTCGATGTTTTACTGCCTGTACCATTGTACCGTCCGCTACATTGTGCAGGCCCAGGACAGGATGTTCAAAAACGTGTTAAAAGAATGCTTGTAGCACCAGGGGTCAAAACGTTTTTCTTTGAATTACATACTGGTACCTTACTAGTTAAAACGAGGTTTCATGATAGCAGAATATTAGTGCCTTGGAGCACACATTAGCACTTGTGTAGTTAACCGGAAACAATTGAACACGTGTTTATAGATTTCTAAAGCGTGGTCTTTTTTGGGACATAATGCAAAGAAACTTGAAAAAGAATTACCGTTAAGACCACCCGGCATCTGTTTTCTTTTGGTTAAAAACGAGACATATGTATCTTATGATCTAATCATGCTTCTGGGCCTGCACAGTATATGAAAAACCCCATGTGCCTTTGAAAACGCGGATGTAGAAGTTCTATCTGTGCACCAATATTTTTGTGAATCTGTGTGCCATTTCCTTGAAGTGCTGAAGGGCCAGGAGGATGTACCAGACAGGATTGGGCTCAGTGAGCGATTGTTACGAATGCCAAAGTATTGATCAATAGTCAGCTAAGAGCTAACGGTACCTCTAATGCATTATGTGGGTGTATTTTGTGGCGCACTTGTATTTTGACCAATATGTAAATATGTAAAATGTGAACAGTCTTGATATGCAAGGCAATAAAGAAAAAATTGTTGGAGTAGCTCAGTGGTAGAATACTGGGCTGGCACCCAGCGGACCCAGGTTCGAGCACCACTGTGCTATTGGTGCTAGGTCATGCCTGCCTAAGGCAAATGTGACAACAAATTACAAGCACCAGCGTAGCTCAGTTTGACTGAGAGTACCAGTGGTGGGGCGCCAAGAAAAAGACCCCACGAACAGTCTGGAGGACGGCGTGAGGTGTCCAGTGAAAAGCATGAAGAGGGGCCACCTGCGAAGGCGACTTCGTTCCGACGCAGCAGCACAAAGCTGCGTTTCAACCCGATATCAGACAAACACGGCCACCTTTGTCCTCCAGTGGCATGGGTCCACCTGGAGGCTCCGAGGATGTCTAGCGCCTATGGTAGACGCTGAAGGTAAGCATCATGCCCCGGGCTAACTTCTTCTCTTTGTAGACATGGCTTTTGCACCGAAACTTAGGGTGGCAACGTTAAATGTTCAAGGTCTTGCCGCCAAGCGGAAGCAAAGCCAAGTCTACAGGCTGCTCGTGGATGATGATCTGGATGTACTAGCTGTACAAGAAACAAAAGTAGACGATGAGGAACAGACCCGCGGCGTGGTGCTGAGGTTCACGGCACGTTACTATGCAATTGTAAGTCAAGCAATAGGCGCGTCCGCAGACTGTGTCTTTTCGTTAAGAAGTTACCGGGTTTGGTAGTGCAAGATACCTTCTCTTGCCCGTCAGGTAGATTGGTTTCCTGTGATTTTGTATTCAATGAATGTCAGTAGCGTATTGTGTGCATTTATGCACCAACCATTTGCGAGGAGCGATCACTTTTTTCTTCAATTCTAAAACAGCACATCAATTTAAAAAGAAAGTTTGTATTACTTGGTGATTTTAATGCGTCCTAAACGGGCGAGATTGATCAAACGCACGCACAATTTACGATAAAAGTAGTAGGAAGCTAGCAGACGTAATCACTGAATTCGAGCTAGAAGACGTGGGCAGCTGTATGGAGTTCACAAATTTTCAGGGGAATAGCCATGCATGTTTTGATCGCATTTACGTGTCGCTTGAATTGATAGCCCACTGCAAGACACATGCTGTCTACCCAATACACTTCAGTGATCATTGTTTAGGTAAATGTGGTATGGGAGAGAAAACAAAAGGTGGAACTTTTTCATGGTAGCTGTCGAAGATGAATTCCACTTTGATCACTTCCACTTTGAATTCCACTTTTATTTCATAGATCAGGTAATGAACTGCATCAATGAAATAAAAATAGATGATGAAGCTAAACTTGCAGAACAATGGGAAGAGTTCAAGAAGCGAATAAAAATATAAGCTATTGATCATTCTTGCGCATTGAGTTACGAAAGAAAAAAAGAAAAAAAACACCGAATGACCTTGGAAAGACTAATTGACTTGGAGTGCAAACAACCGAAAGAGTATAAAATTGACATACGTAATATTAAGCAGAAACTTGCACTGCATGACGAGGAACGCTACCGCGATGCACTCGTCCGGGCTAGGACTGAGGCTTTAGCTGCTGGAGAGACGCCCACCAAAAAGGCGTTAGGGGTGGAAAAAACGAATTGTCTATATGTGCATCTGAAGTTCAACTGGCGATTGATAAGTTAAATCCCGAAAAATCTCCAGGACCAGATGGTCTTTGTGCCAAGTAGTACAAATATTTTAAAAGTGAATTGTCTCCTATACTTGCAGGCGTTTTCAACGAGGCATATCAGGAAAAGAAATTACCACTGTGCTTTGGTGAATCACGTACCTTTCTGATTCCGAAAACAGACGAGGTTGAAATCTCAGGCACGTCAGAGCGTACAGGTTGATCGCACTGACAAACGTAGACTACAAAATATTATTGAAAATTTTGGCCGCTAGACTTCACACACTAATAAAAGATACCGTTGGTCCACAACAAACGTGTGGAATCAAAGGTCGGTCCATAGTAACAAATGTTCATAAAATGGGGTCCGTGCTCGAATGTATGGACATCAGTCAAGCTCGTGTGGCCGTACTCCAGCTGGATCTAGAGAAAGCGTTTGATTGCGTTGCCCACAGTCTTTTGTTTGCAGTATTGGAGCACATTATTGTTGGTAAGATAATCATTGACGGTGTAGCCATGGCATATCGTAATGGTAGTACGAGAATAGTTATCAACAAGACATTGCCTCCCCCCCCCCCATTAGAATTGAGCACTCAGTGCGTCAAGGTTCCCCTGTTAGTCCACTGATGTGTTGCATCTATATTGAAACATTATGTTGGTCGATATTGCAGAATGACATCAATAATGGGTTTAGCGTACTATCCTCAGAAGTCAAACTACTTTCACACTCTGTTAATCTGTTAATTTAGCAGTTAGTAAATAGGTTTTTCTTTTTTCGCGAGACAGATCCTTTCCTACTAACAGAGTATCAAACAAGACTAAGTAGACTGTGGCCGGAGTTTGTTGTGAGCACTCATGTTACCACAGGAGCTGCGCAAGCACACATGAAGAAAGTTGTGGCGTGCGTGCGGTTTTCGTATGTTTGTTTTTCAACCGACTACCTGTGGTCTGTTGGAAAGAAAAAACTCTACAAAAATTTATGTGACACTATGCTCCCCATCCCGCTGTACAAAGCGCTATATACAGCACACAAGGGTCAGAATGTACTTAAACGAGTTTAAAAAAATTCTGACAGCTCTAAGTGCAAAAACGTTCTTTTTTAAATTACACACCGGAACACTTCCTGTAAGAACCTTCCTAGAGGAGCGTGGGTTTTATATGCCTTGGGGATCTCACTGTCTAATCTGTGAGAAACCGGAAACTATTGACCATGTTTTCCTGCACTGTTGGGAAGGAGTTTACTTTTGGGACGTATTACAAAAGACATTTAAAAAAGAGTTCCCGTTAGGCCCTCATGGGGTCAGGTATTTGGCAATAGAGAATGAGGCTAGATTACCTTCAGATTTTATCATAAACACTGCCTTGCACAGAATATGGAGCTTTACAATGATTGGATTTCACTGTGACCCTGACGGGAGACCAGCAAGAGAGTATTTTAAAGAAAGTATCTCAAGATTTCTTGAGGTAGTAAGAACCGATGAATGTGTACATTTATGGGTAGAAAGCGTAGAAGACCTACTGACCGTGACTGAATTCTAGGATGTGATGTGTTCTTGTAATGCTTAACGGCCTCAGTTATGTTACTTTTTTATTGTTCGTTGTGTATTGTAGTATACTTATCTTAGCAACCCGTTTGTGAACCGGAAATAAAGAAAAAAACCGGCGTAGCTCAGTTGTAGAATACTGGGCTGGCACCAACCGAACCCGGCTTCAAGCCCACTGTGTCATTGGTGCTAGGTTTTTTTTTTTATAATTTTGCGTGATGTGGTTACGGACACCAGCGGCGGTGGCGGACAAATGCACGTGACCCGAATTGTGATCTCATAACAGCTTTCGCTGTAAAACAAGGAATGCGAAAGGAAACGCAATGACACCTCCTTCCATTCGCCGTGTGGGCACTGGCGTCTTCGAGAAATGCTTTGGAGAAAGAAGCATCGCTGATGGCACACGGCACCACACACCCAATTCTTTAAGTGGTTTGTGGCTTTCGCGATAAGAGAGAAAAGCCTATATTGAACACAATAGGCCGGCAATTTGGGTCGGTGGCTTTAGGTGGCGGCTCGTAGTCCCTGGACGCGGGCGGCATCCTCAGCCTGCCGGACGGCCCAGAGTTGGTCGTTCAGCTCTGGGCTTGGGAAGGCCGCCTCCTAGCGGCGGCGACGCCGACGAAAAAGGTCCCCCGGGGCTACCGCTGCCGGGGTGGCGTGAGGAACGAGTGAGCTCGAGGCTCCCTGTGGTTTGCTATTGACGGCTGCTATAGGCACATCGCGATTGGTGGCGTTTCCACGACTGTCGTCGCCGGCACATTCCCAGAGCATGTAAGCTCCGTTTTTTTGCTTTTGCAAATGGGCGCCGCAAATAATAAAGAGAAAAAAAATGAGACGAATAGCATTGCTCGTTCAATTGATATGAGAAAACACATTTTGAAAACAACGCTGTTAGCGCCCATTTTGCAGTATGCAATCATCCTCACAATAAAAATATCCCTGCTTGAATGAAAAATGGCAGTAGAAATTGTTCTCACGCTCCAGCATAGAATCATTCAAAGACATTCCAGTTATGCTTGAACTTGCACAACGGGATGCGGATGGCAAAGCGATTAGCTCACTTTCAAGAAGGTAGCACTGAGTCTCGCCCTCAACAGAAATGCAGAAATCTAGCGTGCATACCTCACCGCGGACTGCTAAGGTCATAGTACAAAAAAATTCTTGTTGTAAACACGTCTCAGCTTATTTTTGAAAAAAAAAAAAACAAGATACCCGTGTCCGCGATAGTTTCGCCGCACGGGCGATACCTCGTAAAAGTATTTCGCTACTGAGATGCAAATAAATTTTTGAAAAGTATCTTCATACAGCAATACAGATACTCAAAAGTATCTCTGAAAATACTATCGCGATACTTTTGTATCACGGTACTGATTACTCCTGGTGCAGGGCAAGGACACACAATATATTATATACTATTTTAGATGGACTGCAAGATGGTTTTCAGGGCCGTAAATAGGGAACAGTTAGGGATACTAGTTAGTGAACAGCATCTTAGCAACCTGCGATTCTCTGGTCAAATTGCATTGGTGAGTAACAAGTTGCATTTATTGCGAGATACGATTACTGAATTGGTCAAGGTAAGCAGCGTTGTAGGTCTGAAAATCAATTTGAAGAAAACTAAAATATGTCCAGAAGCCTCGGTACAGAACATGGCTTTACGATAAGTAGCAACACACTGCAAGTGTAAAGAACCGGAAGTTACCCTGGTGCCCAGTCATGAGAGTAATGTAATGAGAAGATTAAGAGTGTTGTGGGCAGCGCATTTGGCAAGAATCTTGAAATTTCAAATGAAAGTTTGACACTATACTTAAAGAGTAAAATATATAACATCTGCATTTTATCAGTTCGCACGAATGGAGCAAAAACCTGAATGCACACAAAAGGGGGGCCAACATAATTTATAGACGTCCCAGCAAGTTACGGAAAGCAAAATGATCGGCGTAACCTTAAAGAATAAGGAGAGAGAAGACCGAAAAAAAGGTAACTTTCAAGGTTTGATTTCTTTTCGTTAAGCACAACATTAGTCAGAACTATCAGACATAATAAGGAAGGAGATCATAGGGTATGCCATTGTACTATCATTTAAATGTGAGTAACATAAAGCGGACGTGAACTTAATGCTAACTGGTACCGAACCTGTGACATTCGAATAACGCTTGTGATTCTCTACCAACTGAGCGACAGTGGTAGTTGATCTTCCATCCACTTTAAGGGCTGCATTTAAACGCGTAGGTGCATATAAATGGCGCCGCTAGTGGCCATGACAAAGAGTGTGGAGCACGTTTTTTTCTACCTCTTGGTGTCTCGAAGCACATGACCTTATTACGAGCTGGCAGCTGACCAATATCGCATCGCATACTACCTGAAGGCAGCCTACCCACCAGAAGGAAAGCTTCGCTATGAAAAAAAGCAAAAATGGCAAATTTACTTCTCTTCGCTTGCTTGTCTGCAAGTTTTCATTCTTGAAAAAGGCAGAGTGTGTGAGGAAACAAATGAATGTTGAGGACGTCTTAGTCTTAATTAGGAGAGAAAAATGTAAATGGGCAGGGCATGCAGCACCAAGTCAAGAAAGATGACCACTAATCAATGAGAGTATCAGACAGCATCTCGAAAGAAGGCAAGCGAGCGAGATGGAGGCAGAAACTCAGCAACAAGAGGAACGTGTTGAGTAGAAAAACAATACAATTGCGATTTCCCTACAATGGGCACAGTCAGGCTGATGTTGATGGTTCTGCCATGTTGGAAGTCACTGCACAATTGAGAACACCAATCAGATACATCTCCAGAACCTTAACGCAACATCGTGATTGCCAGTACATTATATATATATATATATATATATATATATATATATATATATATATATATATATATATATATATATATATATATATATATATATATATATATATATATATGTGTGTGTGTGTGTGTGTGTGTGTGTGTGTGTGTGTGTGTGTGTATCACGCCGAGATATATAACGGCTCACGTGTTGTGGCGTCGTATTCTCTGGCTGCCAACAAAGTACCTCGCCGAAATATATAGGTGTTGCTATATAAGCTAGCCAATAAGTTTTTATATGCTTTATATGATGAGGAAGTGTGCCTTCTCTTTAACTCAACCACTCAATTTAGGTAAATTTCCTGAGCATGAATTCACGATATCTATAAACACTCGAACAAATGTTATTTTGTACCTAAAATGAATGTTATACACACTGAATAAAAGGTGTCGTTTAGAGCTGTGTTATTACTGGGTGCGGTACAGATACTCTGCTGTTGCAGGCAAACGCAAGACGGAGACTACTACAGCCATTATCGTCTTCTAATGTTCACAAGGCATAATAAAGTGACAGACTGTTTACGTGGTTTCATGATGTGCCCACCGAAAGTTATTACACAATGCTATATCACAACGGGCATTCCCTTGGTGCTTACGCCTCAAAGGTATTTTGCCTAATGTAAACTGTCACAAAAGGTAACGTCACCTGGTCAAGAGTCTGCATGTTGTAGTGCATTCGTGAAAGGACACAGTGCATCTAATTGCTGCTACCAACACAGTTTGATGGATTTATTATTCAAACTCCAGTAACTTTTTGGTGCCACCTTTTAAGATTCGATTTCTAAAAAAATCTACATTACTTACGGTTGGCTAATTTGGCATATATCACCAGGGCACCGACGAGAAAACATATTAAATGTTTATTGCAATTGGTGTAATTCACCGTTGCTCTCATCACCGTTGTAGAGAGGCGCTGAAACTAAAGGTTCCAAAAATAATGGCAACTTGGTTTCCTTCAACATGACCTGAATCTGAGCACATGGGTCCATTTAGCCTCCTTCAAAATGCATCTGCACCGTTTGGGATTCGAACCCGTCACCTTCGGCTGAGCAGCCGAGTACCGTAACCTCACTAGACCACCATCGTCATTAAGCCTAGATAGGTACAATTCTCACCTCTGCACATATGCATATCTCACGCGAAAACGGTTGTAGCCTTTCACAGCTCGCTCACTGTTTTTACATGGTCACTTTTAGTAGCAGAGCAATATAATAATTTCTTATGATAAATTTTGGTCCTTCCGATCTCTTTTCTTGAGTCACCCCTCGGAGTGCTTGGGATAATGCATATTCATAAAAACGTAGAATGAAGCTAAAAATTTAGGATGAAATAGATGAATCGTTACATGTTGAACCATTACTACATGGTGTTTAGCGTCCCAAAACCATCATATGATTACCAAAGACGCTGTAGAGGAGGGCTCCGGAAATTTCGACCACCTGGGGTTCTTTACCGTGCACCCCTATCTGAGCATACGGGCCTACAACATTTCTACCTCCATCGAAAAAGTAGACGACAAAGCAGGGCTCCGATCCCGTGACATGCGGGTCAGCAACCGAGTATCTCAGTCACCAGACCAACGCGGTGGGGCATTTTTTCGTTCGAGGCAGCACGAACCATTTGCACATTATTGCATCGTCTGATTTGTTTTATTAACCGTGGCGGTCTGCCACACTGCCATGTGTGATGTGTGAGGTTAGTTTGAATCTGTCCTCCGAAACCACTTTTGTCTCAGCCTTGATTTGTTTACGAGCTACATCCGGTCTCCATGCGGAGCACCATTCCCGCCAATGGTTTCCGCAACAACGTGCCTTGCGTATTTTCCGACGTAGCGTCTGATGGGATTCATCCTGGAGTAAACTCCCAGCCTTCGTTGTTGCGTCCGGGCTATTGTGACGGTCTCTCTCTCAAATGGCGTCACGCGGAAAATGGAGGACTGTGCCTCGGCTGGTGTCTGATGTGCGGAGAATGCTCGTTTAGGGCGTCCATTAAAGAAGAAATAGACGAGGATATAAAAGTGCGTGCTTAAGATGTGTACGCGGGCGTGAGCGCTAGCACTGACCCTGACCCTGGTGCGCACTCCCGACGCACGCTTACGTGCTGTGGTATTTCCCCGCAGGAAGGACTCGAAGCTGTATTATATGGCCTGCAAACGTCCACCAGTGACCAGTTCGTCTCTGTCGCCGGCGTGCCAAAGGTAAGTTATGAATTCATGCCGCCCTGACTGGTAGACCCATGTTTGTGTTGTGGGAATTCTGTATGTTATGAGAATTGCCACTTCTCTCGCAGGTCCTGCCAGTAGAAAGTCAGATCGCAAATGTTGCAATATTTATTTATTTTATTCAAGAATACTGTAGGTCTTTGTACAATTAAGCCCATACAGGAAGTGGTTAGGAAAAGTATACATGAGCATGGGCATAGCAAATCAAAAACGAAAGCAGAACAAGAATGCCTCAGTATAAAATGTTTCATAATAGATCAAGAACATTGCAAAAAAAATTCGGAAATAGAATCACACATCAAGAAGCATCATACATATGAACAAGCTTCTGTAAACATTTCTCTCATGAAGTGCATGTCTATGTACTATCAAGGAAGTATTCCAGTTCTACAATAAATACCGCGATTTCCTTGCTCCCGCGAAAAATAATTAGTAGCTTACATTGCAGAGCTGCGGCCTTTACGATTTTCATTTAACTGTTCTTCGTCTACCGATAGAATAACGACTGCTTCTTGTGTACGCTTGGCTGAGATTGCATAACACATAACATCTGTTTCCCGTCAGTGCACCTACGTGACATACTATACGCTACATTCAACACAATGTCAGAAACCGCAAGCACGAAAGGCACCCATGGCAACATGCTGCTGACTCGCTCGCTTACTTAGTCAAATGTTCTTTTACGACAGTGACCTTAAGTGTGAGTACTTAAGCGTATCAGTTTTACAGGTTAGACGTGGGCTGTGCGCCTTGTAATTGTACGTTGCACGTTTACCACTTGCTAGAGATGGAGCCACTGCATTAAACGCAGCGTGAACAAACGACCCATGCAATACTTAAGCTGACGAAAGTGAAAAATGGCCTCTTTTAGATTTTTTAACACAAATTGACTCACAGACGAAAACGTGGCATGTGTACTTGTAATGCAAGCTAAAACCACGCTTCCTCAATCGTAATTATGCAGTGGGAATGACGCAAAACGAAATATTTTTCGGTGGCCATGTTTTCGTTAGGATTTCTTTACTACATTGAAGGTGTGTAAAACCAACCAGCACAAAGCAAGAGCTCTTTAATTGTGAGATTAACCATAACTCTGTCAGTCCCGTGATGAGGGTGGGAATAGAGGCATGATACTTGGTACACCGTGCAGGTCACTGATTCATGTTTTTGTCAGCACGGTCAAATCAATTGTGAGGCAAATGGGATGGCTTTATGCTCTCCCGTAGTAGATCACCATGCAATCTAAATCATTAACCAGTTCTTCTAAAAACACCTTACCCTCACGTCAATCACGAGTCTCCAGAAAACTGGTTACATTGCCCGCCTGCGATTTAATATTTTGAAAGCATGTGCCTTGCTGCCGCAACGGCGTGTACGTCACATTGCATTTATTTACCACAGAATAATGTATTAACAACGACAATCATGTTGATATGCTTTATTGCACAACTTTGATTCTTGGTGGCAGTTATATAGTCTTAACGAGGAAGGCTCGGCGCTATACGTTGATTCCTTCTTTGACTATCTTGGTATACATTGCCTACAGAATAGGTGCACTATTTCACCTCGGCACCCTTCGTTTCTAATACTCAATATTCACTTATTAGTATATAAGGCGGCGGCATTTACATGTTGAAAGCTTTGTTGCTTTCTTTTGGGGTAATGTGTATTCATACCAGGTACACTTAACTGTGATAAAACGATATCTACTATATACAAAGTCAGCTTTTAAGCATGTGTTCCAAACTTTTCACTGTTTGAACTTTGTATATTGCTTTTGCGTCTCTTTTACAGAGAATAAACCGACGGTATGAAGACCCACGTATTGCTTCTCGTGCTATCGGCCGTGCTTTTGCACGAAGTGAGGGCTGGAGGCTATGGTGGAGGAGGCGGCTACGGGGGCGGTGGTGGCTGGGGAGGAGGATATGGCGGCGGAGGTGGTTGGGGAGGTGGGGGTGGCTACGGTGGTGGTGGAGGACACGGGCATGGTGGAGGAAGCTACGTACAGCCGGTACATCACGTGGTTGACGTCAACGTTCAAATCACCAAGGAAGTGCGTCACACTCAAGGCGGAGGGCATGGATACGGTGGAGGTCACGGATACGGAGGAGGTGGATATGGAGGTGGTTATGGAGGTGGTTATGGAGGCGGTTATGGAGGCGGTTATGGAGGCGGATACAGCTACGGAGGAGGTGGTGGCGGACACAAGCACGGTCTTTTGCACAAGCTCAAGCACAAGCTGTGAGTATTTATCATAATATATTATTTCTATGTTGTAGAGTCACAGTATTCTATTACAGTGTTACTCACTGCAAATAAGTTGAACACTCCAAAAGCATCGTTTTTTAATTCGAGGAAAGCTGTGGAGCTAATCGCTTTTCAAATGAGCCGTTCTTCCGAATCGATATGGTACGCCGGTTGCAAAGTTTGCAATTTTTTAAATTGAGAATGCATTTTCAGTCGAGCTATGTCAGCCATCCAATGTGGTCCGCGGCGGTGTCCACGTGCCAGCACGTGTCATCTTTTCGCTTCACTCCCTCTCTCATAGCAACAGCGGTGGGTGCGTGCACTTAACCTTGCCCCTAGCAACCGTAGCATGTGGCGTGGGAGAGTGTGATAGGATACGAGCAGTGCTTCGCTGCTCCTTCTTTACCAATTCGCTCTCCCCCCCCTGTGCCTCACTCTCGACCGTTCTCTGGCTGGGCGCCTCTCAAGGCGATGGAAGAAGTTGGCGAAGGCGAAGGTCTGACGGGAACGTACTGTTCCCGTCAGGGAGAGTACTTCTCACTCGACGAAGGACATGCACTCGCGTTTGCTGACGGGGAGGGGGGGGGGGGTGAATTTTTTGTTCCCTTTCTGACATGTCATGCGTTGGTGCTCAGGGAAAAACTAATGGAAAGCGACTAAATAAATTGCTTCCGTTTGCCGTTTGTCACAGTAGATTTTAAAGCTGAAGTTAACACGCACGTTGTCCTGCTTCTTCAAATTTAACCTATTTCAAGAGCAATCGTAAAGCCGTTCCCTCGTGGCTCGCGGTCTAAGGCGCTTGTGATGACGAAACGTAGTATCTAAGTTATGTGAATTTTCACAAGGAACGTTTAGTTGTGTCTAAACGACTTTTGTACATTCTCACTCGTTCAACACTACCTCATTTGTTTCCGTGAACTTTGCAAACAAGTAATAGTAGTGTGGTGCACAATACTGAAAACCACATAAGGAGTTTGACATGCAGGAACAAAAATATATTTTCGGTTTCTTTAATCTTCACCTAAACCTATGTACATTAGTTCCGATGATTTTCTTTCTCTCTAAGTGCTGCCGTCATTGTGGGGTATCAAACCTTTTTCTTCAAAATGAGCAGTGCGTTATGCATAAATGATCGAGAAAGCACATTACTGATTTTTATGTAGCAAAAAAAAAGTCATGTGATTTAATGGCGTGAATAAGGCCAGTACCCAGTGGAATTATTCTGAATTATTCTAACTTACTTTCAAACAGCCCAGGAGCGCGAGAATTGGTTATAAATTTGAGATTTTCTGAGTGAACTCTGTGAAAAAACTGCTCATTATGCTGCCACGAGGTCCTTATGTGTACATGCTTGTCCCTACATCGAATGTGAGCTTCTTCGCAAAAATTATAGGCTAGAGATTGAGAGCGTGTTACACAACTGAATATAGACGACATTTTGCTGAAAAGTAGGTACTTTACGAAATAAGGGAAACACTATTCGCACGAATGATGCAAACTTTTAACGATGGCCAGCTTAGGCTTCCTCCTCACTGACTAGTGCCTAGACCAGTGGTTTTAAAGTTTTTGCAGCTAGCTGGTCACGCTCACAAAACTTGGTCCTGCAAGGCCTGGAACAGTGAAAGAGGTTGGAATGGGGGATAGGAGATAGGCGAAAATCGAACAAAATGCGAGCTGAAGGTTCTATTGAGAAGTAGGCATGTCCCATATAATATGGGTGGGGCACTTACGAAGGGGTTTTGATGAAAGTTTTCCAGAAATGTGCCCGTACTGATCTCTATGCGTGGACGCCAACTTGAAATTATAAAGCTCCAGCTCCGCGAACAGGCTTTACTCCACGGGGATTGCATAAAGTGCCTCAAGAAAGAAATTACTGGTAGCAACATGTGGTTCATGAGAAAACTTAATGAGGAGAAACTATGAGACAAAGAACGTCAGCTGCGTGGCGGCCCACAAGCAAAATGTCTGTAGGCGGCATGCTTCATGCTCCTTGTGTATACGGTACACCACCGCCCCGAAACTGCGTTCACCAGAGCCACAAAACGGAAATCAGAATCGCGGCATATTCAACCTTCACAATGAGACCTAACATGTGTCTATACATTGTCTTAGTGGTGTTGACAAAAGCCAGTGTTACTGCTTGATCGTGAAGTGTTTTTACTGCTGTTGTTGTTTGCACTAAGCTATTTTGAAACTAAAAAAAAGCGCACATGATTCTGCCCGCGATTCCTTGCGTTTAGAACAAAATTAAGAATACTGAATGCTCCCACTGGGCGCGTAACAGTTAAGGCTAAATGTTGTCTTGCTATACTGCTAATTCTTCTTTTCGTTGGTTATAGCAATGCACACTGAACCTACATATGTTGTAAGAACACAATCTTAAAAGATTGAAGGAACTTTGATGAAAAGCGTGGCATTAGACGTCACGTTATTCGTTTGAAAAGTAGTGCATACATTAGAAAATTGACATTATTCCAATTGCTATTTCTGTTTGCAAAACACGTTTAGGCACCATGCTCCTTATAGAAGTACACCATGACCATTCTATTAACAACCCCTCATTTGTTTTTGTAATCAGGCTGACTTTCAGGTCAGTGAAGCAATCGTGTTATAAATGGTCAACCTATTTCTGGCTGAGTTCATTGAATCGCATTGTTTTGCAACATATAACACAGAACACAATCTGCTATCAATCTTGACGCTTATGTTTTGTGGGTCGCCTAATGCACTCTTGTTGCCCCTTTCTGTGAGCGCTCCGCAAAGCTTTCGAATAACTATAAAAGGCATCGACCTTACCGTGTTTTGCTGCTAATCATGCCATGACCTACTTTTTTCAACGATAGAAGTTATTTAATACTCATCTCACAAGATGCTATCCAGCTGTTCATGTGAGTGGCTCGCCGTCACTCAAGCAGTTTATGCTTTTTCGAAAACATCAGTGCACCTATGGACGCTATCTATAGCAACTAAGTTCCTTTTCACTAGTTGTTCACGAAAGGGAGCTAAAGCGGTTCGTAAGCTTTATATGAAAGAAGTGCTGCATACGTTGGCGTTGTATGCTCACACAAATTGGACTCTGCTTGAAGCAGTCCCTGATTTTATTTATTTGTTGTTTTTTTTTCGCCATGCAGGTTTCATCATGGATGAGGAGCTGAGACGACTGAAAAACTATAGCTTTCAAGCAACCAACTGCATTTCTTTATGGTGAACTAAGCCATTGCGATTTTGTGTGGCCTTATTTAAGTTCATCAGGTCTGTGTACATGGGGAGTGAACTGTTACGTATTAAAATGTTATAGCCCGACGTACTAAAGAGGAGACTTTATTTTTGAAGTATAGTACATGGTCCCAGTTAGTGTATTTATTTTAGAAGTGAGAAACTGATCGACACTACGCTGGCACCATTGGCACTTCACCTCACTGACAATTAACTTATTGACCGATGTACTATTGCTGTTAGCATGATTTGTAACCCTACTGGAGGGTTATTGCATTGCTAATTGATGGCTAATAGCACATATTTTAAATAGAGCGCCTCATGTGACATGCATGCTGAAAACTGTTCCCGTTCATTCCGATATTATTATAAGTATGCTTCGCATGCATTCCTTCTTGAGCTTCCTTACATGTAAGAAAGACATATATTAGATATAGTTCTGTACGCAAGTCATGTTGCAGCCCTTTTATCTTTTCTTTTTTTTCACATGCAATGCAGCAAATTATGAACCCCAATTCACCTACCCCTAACTTGTGTACTACTGTACACAGGCTCACCTTATATGTAAGTGAAATCTCTATCATCAATACTGGCTGCAACTTCACCCTATCACAATAGAAGAGTGGCAACATTTTAGGAGTAGGGTGACCGAGCTCAGTTTTTTCTCAAGGAAAAGTTGTATAACCACCACTACAGCTTTAGTTAAGTGTATAGTCACGTATAAAAAAAACTTCTTTTGTTGTACGCCACAATAAATTTGGAAAAGGTGCTTCACATCTTGTGCTAAGATTTGTATGGTTTTGGTAGTCCGAAAGCTCACATGATTTTCATGGCAATTCTATCAAAATTGGTGCAATAATTTGATTCTCAAAAGCCACTGTGTCATATAAACTCATTTACCTCTCTATTTTTAGTATTAGAATAGTAGTTTTAATGCTTTTGAAGCAAACCTGGTCGCGCATTTTACGGTTCTGTAGCGTAGAAACATTGTTACGTAATGGCTCATGTGCTCGGATTGTCTGTGATACTATACTCTACAGTTACGCAGCCTGGGCGTTTTTGCCCTCTCCGCAACGCAATATATACCATGTAATATTTCTTTTTGCTTGATATGCTATCTTGAACTCCTTTGTACAACGTCTGCTACTATATCTGTATATACCGATTGTGTAAAATGAATTTGAATGAATATGTACGTCTATACATTGTACTTTTTTTGCCCACCGTTAAGCAATGTCTTTTCGGTGAAACGGAAAATTTCACGAATGCCGTGCATACCATACCAAGGGTGGATGCAGCGTTCTGAATTTGGCGATTTCACTG
Organism: Rhipicephalus microplus; assembly: GCF_013339725.1. Lineage (NCBI taxonomy): Eukaryota > Metazoa > Arthropoda > Arachnida > Ixodida > Ixodidae > Rhipicephalus > Rhipicephalus microplus. Next base: position 110,389,362 of record NC_051169.1, read on the forward strand.
CAACCAAAGCATCTGGGCGGACACAGCAGGTCTGCTCTTATTTTATTCCTGTGGCTGTATTGCAAATGGTCGGACTAAAGAGTTTTTTTTTTAGTAAGAGCAAAGGCTCTTCCGTAAAATCCAATAACGTTACCATCAATCAACTAACCAACCAACCAAGGGCCCTGTATGCAGTGCGGACATGACACACCTGCTTACGTCTCTACATTTTCTGAAGTATATGGAATTGACGATACGCAAAAAAACACCGTCAGGCGGTATCTATACCACTTTTTTCAAGTTGTCCCGATGTATTTCTTGTTGATATGCAGACGATAGTAAGATTGAGAAAAGCAGTGTCAACATAGCCACAGATGAAAGATTTATGTATGTTCATGTAATAAATATCGATGGATACAGAACACCTCGGCAACCGCTGTAAATTATTTGTCCTCTTTTGTAGATGATTGCATTTTGCCAAGTTGTATGGCGATACACGTGCGCAGGGTTTTCTTAAGGGCATGGAGGGGGGAGGGTGAAAGTTCGTCGCATCACCTCTTCTCTATTGTGTCCCTGTATGGAATGTACAACGCACTCGTTGGAAGGATGGAAAGAGGGCGACTTGATTGCCCAGAGCACCATTGCAACTCGTTTATTGCTGGCCGTACGAAATGAGCCAAGTCACATTCTCCTCAATCACGCGCAAGTCACATCATCGTCCTTCTCACCTTCTAATATTTAACACACTCCACATTCTGAGGTGGCGAGTTCTAAACGCTACAATTTCCGTACAGGCCTGAACAGGTGAGAGCCATTGGATATTCTTACTTTACATGAACGAACCACGTCATCTTTACTTTGAACGCAACTGCTTACTACGCCTGGTTTCCAGAACTGACTGGGAGCATTGTTCCCTTGAATAATGGCCCCGTCCCATTTTAATATACTGTTATTTTTTGTAACAGCACAAAGAAATTTGGGCTTCACTCTGGCCGAAGCCCGAGTCAAGCCAAAATATAGACACTGTACCGAAACTATTGGCGTAGCGCCATCACTGTGACTGCCCTCACACCTTTCCAGCTTTCTATTTTCACGTGTCCTTTAGCGGCTTTGAACGCAAGGAGAGAGGGTGAGGTCATACAAGATGAGTTCTGTGATTATCCGTATGTGGAAAAACTAAAGTTCTGAACGAATAATCAGTCGAATTATTGCAAGCTCACTATACTTGCAAAAAAGACATTGGCAATTGTGGCTACCAGTGTGAGCTAAGAAGGGACTTCCAGCTTGGCACACGTGGTGCAGCAACATCGCACTTCACTGAAGCCTGAATCATTGGGAAAACTATTTTTTTACTCGACAACTCGTAACTGTTGGATACAGTGACTATCATGTGTCGGTTGATTATGTTTCGCTTTGATTCGTCGAATAAAATGCCAGCATTATTCGAAAAGAAACACCTCGCCACCACCCCATACCTTCATGATATCAAGGCAGACTGGACCGAGCCCGGAGAATTGCTTTTGTCCGTCAGGATGGGCCGGGCAGGTTCGCAGCCCAATAGCCTTGGGCTCGGGTTGGCTTTAAACGCTGTCAGTGGGCCCATGCCGAGATGGAGCTCAGAAATTCAGCCCGTACACAGCTCTAAGAAGCACGAGATCTTGTACACATTGAATAATATGGGTTGTTTAACGTCCCAATACGAGAATACAATTATAAGATACGCCGTAGGAGAGAGCTTCGGAAATTTTGAACCACCGGGGTTCTTTTACGTGCCCTAAGTCGAGCACACGGGTCTACAGATTTTTCGCCTCCATTAAAAATGTGGCCGCCGCAGCCACGATTCGATCTCGTGACCTGCGCGTCAACAGCTGACTACCTTAGCACCAGTCACCGCTGCGGGCAGACTTGTACACATACCACTAGCAGTAATATGGAAGAAGTTACCAGAATAACGTTGTCACACACATAGTTATTGTCCAATCACTCAAGATCTGCATTAATAATATACAACAATTGTTTTCTCTTCCTAAAATTATCTGCAAAGAAGTGGGACAGTGAAAAGCACTCAATTTGTATATTGTGTTCACACATTATTTTTTAAACAATTCCTGCCTTAGCTTCACTTGAGTTTCAGGCTCTGGAAGCATCAGTGGAACTTGAAACCTGCGTCTACGTGGCACAGAAAGAGGCACTCCTGAACGTAGAAAATATTGCATAGACATAGAAAAAGTTGGTCAAGGAAGTTACAGTAAAACTAGTTCGTGTTTAAGGCCACAGTTTCTGTGACACTAGAGCACTCCTAGCTTAAAGAAACAAGGTGAATGCAAGGCAATTCCTTAACAGTGAAAGCTCACATTCTAGCTGTCATGCCAACACATCACGCCGAATTAAATTCTACTATAAGTTTTCTGCCCATTAAATGTTAGTTCCTGACGGCATATTCATTCAGTTTCGGGATTAGAAAGCTGGTTTACTTGCGTTACTTGCACTATATTTTTGACATCAGACAAAATCATCTGTTCAACAGCAGACAGATAAAATAAAGTAAAGAGATCCATGTATACTGTCACTTGGCTTTCATGTTCGAAGATCTGCCCAGGCAGTTAAATCTTTTCAGCCATCATCAGTTCACAATGTAAGAACTAAGAGATTGCTGGACACACACTTTGAAAAAGCATTTTATGTCCCATATTTCACTCTCTTTTCCAGAATAAATCACCCTTTTTTTTCAGGCAGAGTACACTGATTCCTGCAGAACGGGTCAAAGTACTCTACCTCAACAGAGTAATATAACGCTGCTTAACACTAAGTAGCATGACCCCACCACCTAACAAAAAAACTAGCAGAACCTGTGCCAAAATTTGGCTTTTTGATTCTATTTGACCGTTTCTTTCGAGCGCAGACCATAATCATGGCTAAGTTTGACCACTAAGATAAAAAATAATGTTGAAGAAAAAAGATTGTTTAGTAAGGCTTGATCCCACGGCCTTTGCTCGCATATCATATTGCAAGCTCGACACGCTACCGCTACACCACGCTGGAATTTTTTTGTTTAGACATAATATATGATAGAATGCATAATAAAATAGTACACAGTATCGCACACCGTTACACTGTTGCAGTTCTATAGCGACAATGAGCTTACAAGCACTGCTTAGAAAGAAACTCGAAGACTACGCCATGCTTTGAGGTGACTTTACAGAGTATATTTCCTCATGTAAAATGTAGCGGTCATGATTTGTTGGCATTTTCTTGTTTAGAAGTGCGGACTTGTGTGCTACATGTGTGTGACAACAAAACGCAGTATGGTCCTGTTTATTTTGTGCTTCGCGAGATAAGAGCGTCGCCCCACCGCGATGGTCTAGGGGCTAAGGTACTCTGCTGCTGACCGGCAGGTCACGGGACCGAATCCCGGCGGCGGCGGCTGCATATTCGATGAAGTTGAAAATGCTGTTGCTTTGAGTGCTCAAATTTGGGTGCATTTTAAAGAACCCCAGGTGGTCTGATTTTCCGGAGCCCTCCACTACGGCGTCTCTCATAATCATATGGTAGTTTTGGCACGTTAAATACCACATATCAATTAAGCTACATCCTAACGTCCATACGATGGTTTCGCAGTAAAGAAAGAGAGTCGTAACCAATTATAAGTATGGCATTCAAACTGCTTGCAAGTGATTGGTCATTTCTGTGTAGTAAACAGCGCACTTAGGAACTGCACACTGACTACAGGTAGGTTTTCGTCGCCTACTTGGATACATTTTCGATCATTCTCGCTCACATCCTCAGACCGAAGCTGAAAATACTTTGTTGTAGTTGTACCGTTTATTAGGCTTGTGGCGGAATTGTTCGTGTGCGACGCTCGCATCGAGAAACGTCAAAATTAAACTATAAAGAAAGCAATGACAATTTCAATTAGATTGGATCGTGCACTGATTCAATGAGATTATATTCGCTTATTTATCTATAACAATAAGCAGCTATAAATGCCGATAGGAAGAGATTCAAATGTTTTACAGTTCACTGAAATTCATTGGGAGGCACTGGATACGCTGTCATTTTTATTACTCGTCTTCAATGCCCCAACAAACAAATGGAGTAGTTTTTACTGCACATATGCGTCGTTATTAACTAGTGCTAATCACCTGCGGTGTGCCGGTGCAGGAGTAAGACCGTGTGTTACTCTCTGATGCCTGAAGGGTAAATGGGAATTCCACGCTCCCTGAGAGAGGTAACTTATAAAGAAGTTTCGCTTTCTTTTTTTATATACAGAAGGAGAATGCCCTTCACTTAATGCAATGCATTGTGAGAGCAGAACACATGCACTCTGAAGAGTAAATCGACCTTTTTATTCCTGCGATAGTCTCGACAGTCTTTAGAGTGTACACAAGCCCACCTGGTATTTCTCGGAGGGTTAGTTTCAATATTCGTATGTATAAATATTATCGTCAAAAGAGCGTTCAGTCAACTTCGTCGAATATAGCCGCATGGGGAAAACGGAGCATGTAAAACACTTGTCGCGAGAGACAGTAGCAACGCTGATGCTGCGTTGCTTGTTTATCAGTCACCTAGCGCTAACCTCCACTAGGGACTTGTCTTGGAACTGGCAGTGCCTTGTAGAACCGATAGGGGTATTTGTAGAAATGCTTGTGGCAGAGATAGCCTATTTCATCCCATGATCGTGCACTTATTATCTACCAAACTTCAACGACAAATATAGCTCGAGAGGGATATGAATATAGAAGTTCACGTTTTAATCTTTCGTTACAGGTCATACCTCGCAACGTTGACATTATCTAAGGTGTCCTGAAGTGACCAATAAATTCCTAGACGTCACCACTGCGGCCGAGATCCGACTTCACACAGCCTCGGCGTATGATTACGTCGTCGCCACCATTGAGGTTTTGCTGCACTTGCGTGAGCAGGCTACCCGTCGGTGGCTGCTCGCAAGTCTGTGAACGTGGCAATAGTTTGGAAAGTTTGGAGGCCGCAAAGGAGTCGTTGCGACTCTATGATTATAATAACAGCGCCGACGACTATGTTGGCACAGCGCATGTGGCAAGCGGAGGAACGTTAGGCAGGAGAAGACGCGAGCAGCCTGAAAGTTTGTCATGGTTCTGTATGTCATTTCCCATGCTAGATGACTTTAGTAGCACTTGGTTTATGATTCAGCATTCTCGCTGCACTAAACCGACACTGGTCGGCAATGAGCAGATTATGATGATTTATCAGCCGTCCGATGCAGGAAGTGCTGTTCATAGTTGTGGCTCGCAGGCCTTTAGCTACATAGTACAGAATGACAAAAGAAATAACAGTAATAATAATATTAGCAGACGCCTAGGTTCGGGTTGAACGTAATCATAAACTCTTTGTGCCAGAACCCTCTTAAACAACGTACCGCCTTCCTAATACAGCTCGCTAGTGACATTTTCAACCTGTCTTTAAACAGTTTATGCATATACGCATTGCTGTTGCTATCATGGCTGTATATTCACGGCATTTGCCAAACATCGACAGAAAACTTATATACAATGAGTGCACTTTGCGTGTGTTATGTACGCATACACTTGCTCATAAGGAATCATGAACACAAAAATTATTTTGAGAAGCGAAAATCGGCAGATTCCACGTACGGTGGTAATCGATTATATGCGAAGCATGAATGAGAAATGTTGATATCTCACTTCAAGATCCGCAAAACGTTACGAGGTGGAGGTAAATGATGCCGTACGTGACTTCCGTGTTATTATTTTCATGTTTGAATGTGTCGTTTACCTTCGTCATCTATTCCCGTCACGTCATACCAAATTTAAAATATATGGAGCTAGCGAAACGGCCGCGAGAACGCTATGAGCGTGGTATGTTGTCATGTTCTTACATGATACGCGTGTCAGGATTAACATGCTTGCACCAGTCATATATTACGTGATTCATTGATGTCGCGTAACACCAAATTTGGTATATTTGGAGCTAGCAAAACAGCCACAAGCGCATTATGAAGGACCCAATATACTTTAATGTAGCGTTGATGCGCGCGCACGCTGGGTTCACAGTGACGCCACGTTAGCAAAACGCGAGCCCTCTATAGTCTGACGCCATGCACGACGAAATGAACGCCGGTGAGCACGCGCACCGCGTCGCGTCGAAATGTATTGGTGCCTTGACTGTTGCATGTAGTCACGTTCTTCCGGGACACGCATCTCATGATTATTAAGTTTGCGCCAGTCACATACCTTCTTCATCCATTGACGTCACGTAATTTCAAATTTGACCTATGTGAAGCAGCGAAATGGCCGCGAGCGCATCATGAGTGTGGCATGTAGTCATGTTGTTACATGACACGCATGTCATAATTTTTATGTTAGGGTCTGTCGCCAGTGTTAACCATGCAATCATGTCATACCATACTAATTTTGCAACATGTCATTTGAACGAGACCACCGCAAGAGGAGCAACACCATGAAATGTAAATCATGACATTCATGACATACATATCTTGATTTTCATATTTTGACTAGTCAAATATGTTCTTCATGCAGTCATGTTCTGCCATACGAAGTTTGGTATTGATACCATTATTGAAATGGCTAGGAGAGCTATAAGAGGCGACTAGATAGATAGATACGCTCATAGTCGCCGAAGTCCGCTAAGAAATGCTTCGCATTAAAAAACAAAAAACGCCAGTCCTGCGCGAAAAGGGCAACACAGTCACCGCGAAAGTTAGCAGAGTGGCCTTTGAGAGCTTCTTCCAAACACTCATTGAGTAACTGCTGCAATCACACTTGGTTGATTCCTCCGGCATCAATAATAAAAGCTTTAGGGTAGTATAGGCCGGCATTCGCTATGCTATTTTCCATCATTCTTCTGAGAATCGTAGTATCTGCTAAACTGTTGCGAGAAATTTTGTGCCAATTGTTCATGCAGTGGCTGATGACGATGAGAGATTATGCCTCAAGTGGGTATGCGCCGCACTTAATAGCTGAACGAAAACAAGTTTTTGTAATGGGTAAGAACATTGGACGACCCACTCGTTACGCTTTCACATTGTGTCACGACTGCTTGTTCTTTCGCTGTTTTCAAACGTCTTATAAGTCATATTAACGCGATCACTTTCCTGACAACAAGCCTGCCGAAGGCGAGTTTGCCAACAAGTTACAAGCACCAGCCTGGTTCAGTGGTAGAATACTGGGCTAGCACCCAACGGACCCAGGTTTGAGCCCCACTTTGTCATTGGTACTGTGTTTTTTTTTAATTTCGCGCGATGTGGATATGGACACCGGTGGCAGCGGTGGTGGCAGCGACGGCGGAGAACTACGGCGCTGCGCGAGACCAGAGTTGTGATCTTAAAACAGCTTTCGTTGTAATTGGTATTGTTCTTATAGCGTGCACCATTTTCTAGAGTGCTCCCAGTGGATGGAGCTACTTTCGCGGCAGAAACAACCTCAATAATCACATCGTTGAGGTTTCGGAGCTCTGTCGATGGCCCAATGTGTCGTAATAGGGGTTCCCGAGTCGTTTCCGATGACTTACTGGTATCAACGCCCACACTTTGGTGCCGGAAGTGCATACAACAGTGCCGTCGAAAGCCTCCTAGTGTTGATGCTGGAATGTGGTTAGGTAGCGTAGAAATGTAACGACTATTCGCGATATATTCCATTCATTCGGTGGGTATTTCTTAAACGCTTGTAAACGTCACAAAGTGCTTGATGAAGATACAAAGGGAAGTAAGTACAACTATACTCACATTGAAACGGCTATATCATCATCAAAGTGTGGAGTAAATTGCTCCTCGTTGATGAAAGAACGCAATATTTTTTTCTATTTTAACTAGATTACATGGAAGTAAGATGAAGTGTTTTGTCTCTGGAAGCTTTTCAGTAAATCGTTAAGCGGACAATTGCATCAGTACATAGCAGCGAAAACATCTTGGTGACATGTGCCTGGTCACAGTACAACTCCTCGATTACCAAGGCGGAATGCTATGCCATTGCCCTAGCAATCAAAGCGCGGAAATAAAAGGACGAACGGCTGACAATTATAGTTTGCGACTCGCAGGAAGTGTGCCGTTCTTTAAAGGCCACCTTTCAATAAACATATACAAACTCTTATGTGGGAGATTGACGAACCGGCTGACCTGGTGTGAAGGACACGCAGGCCTGAAGGGAAACGAGAGTGCCGACGCTTTTGCTCGAGAGCTCACGAACCGAGCATAGCCTCGACGGCGCTTTCAATCTTTCTAAACACTCCACGAAGAAATTAACGAGGAAGATAACCGCGAACGAGAATAGCCCCTCGCGAAATTCACGCTAACTAGCCAGGCACGCGAGAAACATACAGCGCCCTCCATAAATATTTAGAAGGGTAGGATGCGATGAACCTTCGCGAAATTCCGAAGGGGGCCTCTCCCAGCTTTTAAAGATCGTACAAAATTTTTTTCGACGTTGTATGGGCACGCCTGTCTTTGGTTATAGTGCCTAGAATATACTTGCATAAGTATATTCTAATAATTTATATAATAAATATAGTGAAATATTATATTCTTCACCCGTGTACATTTTGTCTTTATAGTTGTTGTAATTCATAGTTTTGCAGAGATTTGTACGCTCACCTTGCTCATTACTACTACTGCTTCTCATGTATCGATTGCTTATTGTTTTGCATGCTAGAAATGATTGCTTCGTGTTTCTTTTCTGTATCATATGTATGCCCTCCCTGCAATGATCTCCTTGTGAGATCGGCAGTATCGTTAAATAATAATAATAATATTCTAGGCACTATACCTTGGTTTAGCGGCTCGCCATCGCTCTACCACAATTCGTGGAGATGCACTAATTGACCACGCGCGCGAGCATAGTACCAGCGAGAGCTGACTATCCTCCTCAAAATACAGCTAATTGTTCAAAAATGCGTGTAATAAACTCTGTTTCAAGGAAAAGTCGCGTATACGGAGTGCAGTTTTGATGTTTTTTGTCAGTTTTTTTCAATTTTTTTTTGAACCCATAAATATATATACATATCTACTGCGAATTACCAGAAATACAATGTGTTGCCCAGGCTGGTTTGTCTGTGCGCGTGCAAGCCACAAATCTGTATCGCCGATGGTGATAGACTAGCTATTTTACTATATTGTGAGCATGCGCGTGTTTGTGTGTGTGCGTGTGCTTATGTACGTTTGTCTGTGTGTCGGTGTTTGTCTGTGCGTGTTTGTGTGTGTGGTGAAGTTTATAATCGTACTACGGTGATACATTAAATGGATGCATGTACTAATTGGCATTTTAGTAAATATTTTAGCATTTGTACGTGAGAGTCAAGATCAACCACTCAATATTAGTGGTCTGTCGGATAACTTTCCTCTTGCCATGGCGCTACAATTTGAGTGATTGTGAATGAAATCGTTCAATGTGAAAAAGTGCGTTTAGGGAGAGTGTGAGAGATGCTCACCGGACAAAGAAAATCGCGAGAAATTTCAAGGCACCGGACTTCCATGCAGATGTTCTAAAGAAACTGGTGCAGTGGTATGAAAACACTTAGTCGCTAACGGTAATTATGTTGACAATGGGGTCGGCTTGTACTGAACCAAACCTGCCCTTCAAAAGCTTTACGTGCGAATATTTATTCTTTGAGGACCAGGCGGCTCTTACATTTAAAACGACCATCGCCTTTCTTTTTTAATATCATATTTCACCGAAAAACAGACCATGCGTAATAAAATCAACACCGCTGAACATCCGCAAGTTAAATAAACACCATATCTGAAGCGTCGCAACTCACTTGCTTAAATAATACGCCTCCGAGCCATCCGTTTGGCAAGTTCCCAAGAAACTGACAGCTCTTGCACGCGAATGTCCTTGTCTCGGCTTCGTTACCATCTATGACGAGAAGAAATACGTAATTGTAACGTGTGCCTTTTAGGAAGACCGAAGACATGCCCCTATGAGCAACTTGTTTTGTTTGGTTTTAATAGCATCGTTAGCGTCTCTGTGCGACATGGTTCTAATTAAACCGAATATTGTAAGTTTGAAGTCGCCCATAAAAGTCGTTTTTTTTTCTTTCTCGCCATTCAATTGTTTACAAGATGCATCCGAATGCGAAGTATGGCACTTTGCCCGCGAATAATTTGCGCAACAACTATCCTCGTATGTTCCGAGAGACTGTTTATGGGAACCATCTTTAAATAAACACCGCGGCGTAATCATCGCAATCGGGTGGTTGGGACACTCGTTTTTCCTCTCTCTCTCTCTCTCTCGAATGACATCACGGGGAAATCGAAGGACTGGCTATGGACACTTTCATAAGCAGAGGAGGCTGGTTTCGAGCGGCCATTATAGAGTAGCTTGACGTGAATTGTGAAAAGGGCGTTTAACACGTGTGCAGCCACCCGAGCGCGATTGTGAACAGCAGCAGTGACCCTGACATTGGTGGCGTACTCACGACACCCGCTTGCGAACTGCGATATTTCCCCGGAAGAAGCGGCAGACATTGGTATAACACGGCCTATACACACGTCTGTCAGTCGCCTTTTCTCGTCTCCTGGCAGCGCAGTCCCCCGTCGTACCCAAGGTAAGCAATTACTTCATGTCACTAGCAAACCTACTCTCCTGTTAGAATTGCAGGGGCCCCGCCGTGGTGGTCTAGTGGCTAAGGTACTCGGCTGCTCACCCGCAGGTCGCGGGATCGAATCCCGGCTGCGGCGGCTGCATTTCCGATGGAGGCGGAAATGTTGTAGGCCCGTGTGCTCAGATTTGGGTGCACGTTAAAGAACCCCAGGTGGTCTAAATTTCTGCAGCCCTCCACTACGGCGTCTCTCATAATCATATGGTGGTTTTGGGACGTTAAACCCCAGATATCAATCAATAGAATTGCAGGGACTTGGTATGTACTTCTCCGGCGATCAGAGTGTAATAGCGCTTTCTTGAGTGCCACAGCCATGAATTCTGGGAAATCGGCTATTCTAAAGTATCATTATACTTATGTGGGATAACCAGGGTGAACAGTGGAAGTGCCTCAGACAGGCTGGCCGACGTTTCGATAGGAGCAACTGTCAAAGGCGTTGTATCATCCTTGGCGGGTTAGGTTGACGTGTTATCTTGATGACGTCATAATTACCCCTTTAAAACTAACAGGCCAATGATGACACGATGCCTTTGACAAAGATAGGTCCTCCTATTGAAACATCGAAACGTCGGCCAGCATGTCTGAGGCACTTCCACTGTCCGCCCTGGTTATCCCACTACGTTGTTTCATCTGTCGGCTCCAATCTTGATTTTTTACTTTTATTATACTTGTGTATTATTCATGACACTATGCACTGAAATAGACCTACAGTGATTTTTTCTGCTAAAACTTGCTATGTATAGCACATGTTGATAGTTAAAGAGGTTATTGCTTATGTTTGCAAAGCTATGCATGCGCAACATCTGCTATCCGACAATAAAAAATGACTCGTTGAGTCATGGTAAGAACCTGGAAGTAAGAAAAAATTTTTGATATCCACAAACTGCTTATTCAACGGTATCACTCGACTCACTGCTTTTCCTGATGCATTGTTAACCTTACCGTTTTCACTGACGTCATCATTAACTTATTGAAGCAATTTTGGGCGTTGCTGCCTCTTGTAAAAAGCGCACCTAATGCTTGGTTGAGCTTCCGTCAGCAAAAACAGATTCCAGATTGCCAGATTCAGTAAAAAACTATTGTTTTGAGACTCTCGTGGCATCTCGATAAACTACCCTGTCATACCCTTTAAACGTGAAGAGGCACACTTTTGCAGCATTCTAACTAAACTAAATTAAAATACCTTAAAAAACAGCCATCTGCTATTTTACCCGATACCTATACAAAGTCAGATTGGGCAAATTTTAATTATACGATGACAAAGGGACAAGAGCGATTGTGCCTTACCAAGGTAGCACAAAACTGATGAATCGCGTTTTATAAACGTTTATCCGAGACAAAAAAAAATTCATCAAGGGATAGAAAATAGTGGTATAGAAAACTTTGTATATCACATGTAATGCCCGGCTGCAACCTTGTTCACGGCTCTCAAGAAACAATTTAAACACATTGCAAAAATTTTCATTCTACAAAAGGGATGGCTGCATACCTAAATTATCCTAATGCATTGTCTTTAGGAAAGACATTTTCGAGACATTTTTAAGACGCCATGCAGGATTCGCTTTTAGCTGTAGCTGTTTTGTTCCCTGCTGTCAAAGTAAACACAGCTACTTGATTCCGTAATTACTATCACCGATAGAGCAATCAATGGATTCTCAGAAAAAAAGTGGTCGAGTCGCAATTTATATTGCTAAACAGCAACGAATTCTGTATAGTATTACAAGCACTCCTGTACACATTACAAAAAACGCGAACATATTTAATCATCGACCACAACAGAATCATCAAAACATTTATCCAACGCATGCGTCCGCGTGTTGCCAGATGGACGCATAGTGTGGCTCTTGACTGATCCACACGGGGAATAATAGGGGCATAGCAGGCACTCAACAACTGCGCTTGCTCTTACCAACCACTCAAAACATCGATTCCGCTAGACACGGGACACCAGAATGAGATACAGGGCGAACACTGATTACCCACTACAGTTTTCGAAATGTCTTACCAACTAGTCCCCAGCATAAACGCTTGTCGAGCATTCGGTGATATTTTGAGACGGCCGATGTTACATACCCAGTCGTTTGTTCCTTTACGGCATGGTTTACGCATGCACAAAGTACTGAAGCAGCCTAGCAGTTCAGAATGCGGTGCGCACAATGCCAGATTACACTATCTCAATCTGTGGGTACTTTTAAAGGCGAAGCTCAGGCATCCTCAATTTTTTTTAGAGCATAATCACGTCTCACGCACTGGCTGCCTATTACGGCACAGCAGTAGCACGCAACCACACAAAAGAGGTTATAGTGCCGTTCTGTTCATTTCAGGTATTTTAGAAAGGTCTCTTCAGCAGTCATGTACTGCATACTCTTGATAATAAATGACGACGGTCATTTGCAATGAAATATCGGCGCAAGCGTTTCGTATCTGCAAAGTAAAATCACTTTCACATCCTTCACGCGGAGAAATGCATATACTGTTCTGGTCATTACTTAGAATGACCTTGCTTACAGAGCAGGAGACCAGTCCTGAGATGGCATATTTGTTAATATAATTAATATGTGAGGTTTAACGTCACAGAAACACCATATAAATATGAGAGACCCCTAAGGGAGGGCTCTAGAAATTACGACCACTTGGGGTTCTTTAACGTGCACCCAAATCTGAGCACGCCGGCCTACAGCATTTTCCCCTTCACTAAAAATGCAGCCGCTGCAGCCGAGGTTTGATTCCGCGACCTGCAGGTCAGCCGCCAAATACCTTAGCCACTAGACCACCGCTGCGGGGCAGATGACACATTTGTAGCGCCATGGATTCCGAAATAACAATCATCAGCTATCCTTCAAAATGCTAAGAATTTCAGCTTTAGTATATATTTGCACCGATATTAGTAAATCAAAAAAGTGGTACTTGTTTACGGTAATACGCGTTCGTGACATTAGTTGTAACACCCGAAAAAGCGATATTTACGAAGTAAAAAAGTTCATTTCATTTAGGCATAGTGTAACTGACACTGACGGTATTATTTTGCGAGTAAATATTGTTATTTATCTTTTTTTCCTCTTTCGCAGAAGACATATTGACAGCATGAAGACCTGTGTATTTCTTCTAGCCTCAGCAGTGGTGCTCTTGGACGAAGTGATCGCTGGAAGCTACGGTGGAGGCGGCTACGGAGGCGGGGGTGGCTGGGGCGGCTGGGGTGCAGGCGGTTGGGGTGGTGGTGGCTACGGCGGAGGTGGAGGCTACTTAAGACATGTGAAGCCGGTCCGAACCCTGGTTGACGTCGATGTAAAGGTCGCAAAGGAACTGAGCCACACGCATGGTGGTGGACACGGATACAGGGGAGGAGGATACGGGGGAAGCGGATGGGGTGGTGGGTACTGGGGAGGTGGATGGGGTGGCGGATACGGCTACGGCAAAGGCGGAGGACGTCTCCTGCACAAGCTCAAGTACAAGTTACACCACTTGTGAGTACTGCTCATTTGATTGTGACCTGGTGTGACGTCGCTGTATTTCATTGCAGTGTTGATGGTTGTTGACTAGTATAAGCTGGAGACTTAGACAAACGACAAAGCTCCTGCAGCCTGATGGTTCAGCGAACTGAGAGCGCGGGGGTAAACACAGACACAAAGCAAAGAGGAGGCACACAGCACGAGCGCTCAACTAACAACTTTGCTTTGTGTCTATGTTTACCCCCGCGCTCTCAGTTTGCTGAACCATCATGAACTACCAACTAGCCCACCTTTCCATCCTATTGCTCCGGTATTTATTCTTTATTCTTTATTCAGTGAGTACCCCGCTTTGCTCAAAAAGGCGTTACAGCAGGGGGGTTACAGACTGGAATAAAACAATTCTTCATTTATACAGCACACTTGCTCGTCTTGCAGCTGGTTCCAATCTCTAATGGTCATCACAAAAAAGGAATTATAAAACATGGTCGTTCTTGCTCGATACTCTTTCACTTTGCGTCGGTGGTCATGTCGACTAGATATGTAGCTGGGTTCACTGAAATAGTTATGACGGTCAATCCCAGTCCGCCCATGAAAAACAGAAAAGAAAAACTTCAAACGCAGTTTTTTCCTGCGTAAAGAAAGCAATTCCCAACCCAATTCAGCTTTCATAGCACTGCAGCTGTCTCTCCGCTCGTACCGCCCTAAAACAAACCGCGCAGCTCTGTTTTGTATTTTTTCAAGCTTATCAATCAAGTTCGCCTGCATCGGGTCCCACACAGGACATGCGTATTCCAAAATCGGTCTAATACATGTGAGATAGGCCGTATTTTTTAATGCTCGGGGTGCCAATCTTAGGTTCCTCTGAATGAAATTTAGAGCCCTTGCCGCTTTGCTAACAACGTGATCAACATTGGCATTCCATGAGCAATCATGCGACAAAACAACGCCAAGATATTTGCATGTTGGTTCGGTAATAACAGTATGCGTATCTATGGTGTACGCCGTTACTATTGGTTTCTTTTTTTTGGAAACACGCATATGAACGCACTTTCTGGGGTTTAGCGTCATTTGCCACTTCTGGCACCACTGTACAATACAATCCAAATCGTTCTGCAAATAAGCACAGTCACCTTTGTTCTGAACCTGTCGATATAACACACAATCATCGGCAAATAAACGCATGCGCGACGAAATACCCACAGAAATATCATTTACAAAAATAAGAAATAAGAGAGGCCCAAGGACAGAGCCTTGGGGCACGCCTGATGTAACGTTAACATAGGATGAACACTTCCCATTTAAAAGAACGCATTGACACCTGTTCAGCAAGTAATTGGTTATCCAGATGAACACATTTGGGTCGAAATTTAGAGTCTGTAATTTAGCCTCTTCTACGAAGAAATTTGAGTATAATAATTTCCCAAAGCAGTCTTCGTTGCCAAATATTAATTCAAAAGCTGCATTCTTTTCTTACTTACCTTCAATTCCATATATCGGAATTAAGGCTGTATTTAATCGCAAGCAGTAAAAGTACCAACTATTGTTTACCTTTTGTCGCATTAACTTTTTAAATATACAGAAGTTGGCTTCAAGATAGTAAGCCTGATGGTGCTTCAAATTTTGTTTTCTGTTTCTTCAAGAACGTTTCATACGCGGTCACCTCGTGTTTTCGAATGCATTGTAGCACGTGGTGCTAATTTTGAGAAATGCCATTGAAATGTACTTTAAGCACTTCGGTACCTTTGATTATAACCGACTTTGCCTCATTGGCTGTCGGATAAATTCAAAAACAAATATTACTGATTTGAACATAGTTACGAGTGATATTAACCACTTTTTGCTTTCATTATTCATGAAAGCCACTATAGTATTATGAAAGGCAAGAAGGGTAAAAAGGAAGCTTGTGATGAGAAATTTGAAAACAGGGGACGGGTGTTGGAGACAGACAAATATCTCTAGCTGATAATTACGTGGCACGTCACAGTGAACCAGGGCATTAAACTGACTATAGATCACGCAGTAATTTCACACGGCCGCTCTTTGGTCGATGATGCACTTTGATAATGCAGCGGTAGAAAGCTCAGTGTCGCGACATATTCTGCGCCCTTGGCGTAGCAGCATGTTCTTGTTACGCGCCGCGAAAGCATCATTGACTAGTTTACAGGCTGCGAGCATGAAACTTTGTAAACGTTGTAGTCTTAGCGCGTGTGGCTTTATGCGTTGTGTGTTCAAGAGTGCATCTATCATAATCATCATCTAATACCTGCAGTAGCATGTCAGGCGAATAGCCCGTAAATTAGCTCCAGCTTGCCGGTAAAATGTTTCTCTATCTTCCCCATGTGCACCCTCGAGTTCTTGGCCCACTGTTTCTAGGACTGCATAGACTAGAATATTAGAAGGGTAGACCGCGCCCTGCGAGGCCGGCACCTATCCCACGCAGTATCCTGTGAATAAAGTTTTTTCTCTCTCAGATTTGGGTGCACGTTAAAGAACCCCAGGTAATCGCAATTTCCGGAGCCCTCCACTTCGGCGTCTCTCATAATCATATGGTGGTTTTGGGGCGTTAAAACCCACATATAAATCAATCGTGTCTCTATATATCCGGATAAACTTTGATTTCTTGGGCTTTCTGAAACAGCATTCAAATCATGTACACGCGTGTAGTGAAATACAGACCGCAGATAACGACCGAGACAGAGAAGGAATCGTTCTACATTTAGCTCTCGTTGAGAGTCTACAGTTGTGGCTGGAAATTCAACACGCATCGCCGAACTCATCAGCCCGTGCTGTACATAATTATTTCGCAGTATGACAGTACTCGTGGTATACCATGTTAAAGTCGAGTGATTTGAATGACAATAATTGAAGGGACTGTTATATTCAAGGCCGGTTTGTTGCAAAAAAATTCACGAAAACGTAACAACTTGCCATAAATTTTAATTCAATGAAGAACTCCTCTGGAACAGAAAGTTCACTTTTTTTCTCATTGGTGGGTACCTAAGCCCTCTAAAAATCCGCTAGATGTATTTGCCAATAAATCTTTGCGTACGATCATTCTGCCTAGATAACGTTAATTCTTTATTCATATATCTGCATCAACCAGCACAGTGCTGCATAAAGGAAAGTGCAGACAAGTTTGAAGAACAAGAAATTGTCAAAAATATTCTTACAAAGAACAAATTTGGCGCAGAGCTGGGCGATCGTACAGAGAAGAGTGTGGTGTGTGTACGGGTGATATTAATTTTTCACACTCCACAAAGTATCACACTTACGCACAAATAAAACGAGTAAGACTAATACACGCAGGGGAGAAAAAATAACACTGCATATCCACGAAGTGAATCATGCTTAGTGGGGCGAAGCGTCTGTTTGTCTATCCGTCTATCCGTCGGTCCGTCCGTCCATCCGTCCGCCCGTCCGTCCGTCCGTCCGTCCGTCTGTCTGTCTGTCTGTCTGTCTGTCTGTCTGTATGCCTGTCCGTCCGTCCGTCTGTCCGTCCGTCTGTCTGTCTGTCCGTCCGTCCGTCCGTCCGTCTGTCTGTCTGTCTGTCTGTCTGTCTGTCTGTCTGTCTGTCTGTGTGTCTGTCTGTCTGTCTGTCTGTCTGTCTGTCTGTCTGTCTGTCTGTCTGTCTGTCTGTCTGTCTGTGTGCCTACAGGAACCTGCAGAAACACTTTACTACATCTAGCAAGGCGTACAACATTCTTTGTTGTGGTAGTTGCCATTTCCTAAAATTTACTTTTGGGATCACGACAAATTGTTCAACATTCAGCTAGCAGGCTTGTGGGTACTGCTTCAGGCACATGGATTGTCACTCAAGCAGCGAATGTTTCGCCGAGATCATCAGGGAGCCCGTGGGTTATTGACCAAATCCACATGACATGCCCGCAGTTCCGCAAGTGATAATAAATGTGTAATATAACACTAGCTGCGGAATATAAAGGAGGTGAAAGTTCCTGGCTGAATGTCGACATAGCATCATTAGAAGCTATGCCTACCAATGCCTCGACATGGTGCCTCATTCTCGGGTACAGAAGGACATAGAAGGGACATGCAAAGGCGTAGATAGTGCGAACAGGTGACAAAATTCACGAATCAGCTACCTAGGCTGCTCCAGAAGTAACTGAGAGATATGAAAGTACGTATTGTCGTTATTTATTTGCAAACCTATGCACTGTGTCGGAGGAGAGATTGGGCAGAAGTTTAGTAAGGTGTAGCTGGTAGCTGTAACATCTGTGCCATCTCAGTTGCCGTTTATAGGCTTTCGACGAGACGGAAAGCCGTCAACGATCTTTCTATAACACAAGTATAGAGTACGTTTACGTGATGTTCCAGCGACAACATTGTGTTTTTAATGGTCACATAAATCTCTCCATTTATATGTTCTTTTTGTCACGCAGGTTTCACCACCACTGAAGAGCCGGTCTGACCGAAGAAATCTATTAACTTCAAGCATGCGGCCGCACTTCTGCGATGTGAACTTAACCACTGTGGTTTATTCTGGTCTTATATAAGTTCACCCCGACTGTCTAACTTGTAATTGAATTCCAACGTGTGAATATTTCAGCATGTGAAACATATCATGCGTAACTTATGTACATATGCCATGCTCGGGCACATTCCATTCTTCATTTTTCTTCCGCAGATGCCATGCGTGTTAGTCGGATCCCCAGTTCATGAAATCTTTGTTTTTGTGCTATTTTGACATACTTTCGACATGCTTTGAAGGTAACGTGTGACATAAATAGTGGCTCCAGTTTGACCTTTCAAAGAATCTGAACACATGAGCTCTGTAATATACTGCCAGAAATGAGTAAGGGTTTGTCAGGAATATGTATCGAGCCAACGTTAAGCATTTACTTCTGCATACAACAATGTCCTAAAAAATTCATTCTAGAACATATATGCGTGCGCAAACGTACTAAGTGCTCTTCTCTGCCTTAGGGTTTTAATTTTGATAGTGTGGACGCGGTTTCAACAACAATAAAATGCCACTTTTAGAAGAAATCAACTATGATAATCTACTTTGTCCTTTGAACGTAGACCTTTCTTTTAGTGATCATACCAACATTGAGATGACGGTTGCAGCGTACGTCACACTTTGCAAAACTCTGTGCATAACTAATGTCCCCCACCACAGAAACACTGTACATTCATGGTTAAAGCGCTCATGTTCATCTGACATAACACATTGTGCAATAATGTCATTTGATTCTTTTGATTCTTCTTCCTATGTATGTTTCGTCTGTGTGTGTTTGGGGTAAAGTTACGCTTTTCAAAGTAAATAAAAAAGGCACATTTCACGCCTGTCCTATTCATTGTGACTCGACGCACTAAATAAGGGAACTGCGTAAAACCAAAGGATCAGTGCAATTATCTCTTGTTCCCGGAGGTTCTTCAGAAGAGCAGAACCAATCCATGTTCTGGTAAATAAAAAATTAATGCCTCTCCGAGCGCTGATGGTTCCACAGGTTGCGTTTTGATCATGCACAGCACTATTTCTGAGGAATAGACTGCATCCTTAAAGAACTTTCGGCGGACCCTTCGCATTGTAGTATCAATGACTGGCGATATCGGATCTGACTATTGCTTAGTAAAAAAGGGCCTTCTGGGTTCCTATGATTAGTTGACTTGGATACATTTTTATTTACGACGTTCGTGAGTGTCTAGCTGTGCATCTTGTTTTCATCAGTCATTTCGCATTTATCCAAGTTCTCTATTTCCATGTAGGTGATACCTACATGGGAGCTTGTTCGATTTATCTGCTCTCCAGCTCCGTCATTCTGGAAACGAGGGGTAATATTCTAATCGCGCTCTGCAATATAGTAAACCACTGGTATCCATGACGTCCAGGCCTGGTTCCACGGTGAATAACATACCAATAGTTTCCTGCAAGGTAACAATTCTTTCCCTCGTGTGGGACTAATGTGTTCATTGGTACAGCGAAAGGAAGCAGCCAGTAAACACTCTCCACTCCTCAAGAGGCATTCAGCTTCTTTGTAGTACGAGACAACATAACCATCGTTGCCGATGCAGATTCTTTCGTGAAGCCACAAGGACGCGATGACGTAAGGGGCACGTGGTGAAGAGGAGGTGCCTCATTTTTTCTCGAACATCGCCACTCAAAGAAAGTGAATCCTTGTGAACAAAACGGTTACCGCAGATTTTTTATATATTGCTGAAGGTCGCGTGGGTCCAGCGAGAATGGTCGCCGGCATCTTTGTTCCAGGCGGTGCCGTTGTTTGAGTAGTTGCACAACAGACCCAGCCACTCGATGGGTGAGATGAAACCTCCAGACCTTGACCATACTAGCCTGTACAGCATGACCCGGACTTCGAGGTCGTGTCTCACGTCGGGGAGCATGTTGAACGCCGAAGCCTGACCAAGTAATTGAGTAGCCCAGCCATTGACACAGTTTACAAAAACTATGTCAGAGATCTAGCAGAGCAGTGCGAACGAGTGGTCCTCGTTCACCAGGAGCCAGGCGTGATTGAGAACGCAGAAAAGCATACTAGCTGCCTGAAATATCACTTAGTAAACATTTCGGTGCATTCAGAGCTGCAAATATTGGGTGGGAGGTGCAAGGCTATTCAGGTGTGTTAAGAGCAAAACGGTTAAGAGCAAATGTGTACAATTGAAGAGCTGAGTAGCAATGAAGGTAAATAAGCGTTCTTGAAGCGCTGTTTCGATCTGAGTCTGTTTACCGGAGAGTATGTATTCTCACTCCATGCTTTTGAGAATAATCTTGACAATTTATTGCCACGCCTTTCGTAGAAAGAAAGATTGGTGGCGTTTAGTAAGTGAATAGCCTGCGCCTGGCTTGAGACCTGAAAAACTGGCTGCATGCCCCACATATAAAGTAAAAATAAACGAAAAATTAACATACCGTAATTATTTTCAGTGTCGTAAGACTGCAAATGTTCCGCACATATTATCCAAAAATCGAAAATCATGATAGCCTGATGCAAAGTAATGCCTGTTTTCATTTTTCCTAAATATTGAGAAAAGTTTTGCGAACATCTCGTACAACACTAGGAACAAACACAAAGTGGGGCACCCATAATTTGTTCTGACTATTGCCCTGCCACACTTCAAAAGCTTCTTACATGTGAATCCCAGCGTCGTACTCTTTTCCCTTAATTATTGGTGATCTTCTCTTCGAAGATACCGTAAACACTAACATAAATTTTCCGCTACCATCATAATGACGCAAACAATTTTTGTGGAAAACCTAAACACAACAAACACATGAGGTTTACGAAAGCCTATCAAATGTGGTGCAACTACACAAACAGTTGACGAACACGAAAACCAGTACCCAGCTCGAAAAAGGATAGTTTCGGTTGTAGTCACAGACTTTTTGGTGTTCCTATTGCCCCAAATTTTTATCATTAGCATGCTCACTGCGTATACGAAATACTTTGTAGCAGACTTCTATTTTCAATCATAACGTACATCAGAAAACTAAGAGGGTGGTGGTGGATGGAAAGCGCTGAATTTTCCGCTCTGACTAAAACATTATAATTGATTTTTGCATGATAATGGGAACTTATGTGACGAGAAACCTCCCGACGTGTTACAAACTTTGCACGTGAATTGGGTCAACCACATACTAAATGTCTAAATTAGAATGATTTTTTTTTTCTTTTACGATACAGTATAGCTGTAAGACTCGCTAGACCCTGGATTGCCGTTGGTGGCTATTGTGGCCCGAATTGGCTGCTTTGGGACCCAGGGTAGCGAGTAAAACTTTACATTGGAGCCATGCCTGGCTACTATGTGGCTACTTTTAACTTCAATTTGCCGTGTGTACGTTCTATATCTCTGCATTACCTGAAGATAGAAGACCAAGCAATGGTGGAGAATAACCTGTGTTTGCACGCTTTTCCGTAGTGCTGGCCTATGCGTGAAATGTCAATAAAAACAGGTATACTTGGAAAATGCCATCACTTAATGCGGTCTTCTGCTAAATTCCACGGAGCAATAAAAAGATGCAACTATTTGTCCCAAATCAGATCAATAATATTATGAGCCTGATGCAGCACGTCAGCTTTTCAAAACGCCAAGCCTAAAAACTTGCAGACATTGCTGAATTCACTTTATAAGTCGAAGAGAAAATATTCGCTACTAGTGTGGCAGGCTTTGTAAGAAAGGTCGGATTGTTTTATCAGCGCTAAGATAACAGCCCTGTGTGCACGTTCAAACACTGGGCTTGGAAACACGTTTACAGCAAATATGTAAAGTCTTTAAGCAAGAATACGTCCGAACGAGCTCCACCCACTGTTCTTCTAATGCCCCGTATAATTTTTGCAGTGTTTATTTGAAAGGAGAGAGAATAAACTGTTGTCTTGAGCAAGCGCACTGTACGCCCAAGGTGGGTGCTCCCCTTACTCCAAGTAACTGCGGGCCTTCGCCGTCACCTGTGCCTGAAAGAGTACAGAAAAAGTTTATGACGCAACGATCTACAGCCAAATGGAAAGATTGTGTACTACACTCGGCAAACGCAACCATCATTTCAACTAAAGATCAGGGTAAATATATTGAATTTTATGCATTTATCACAAAGTGCCGCGTCTATAGCGGCCGCGCCGTCAACTACAGGAGCTGACGTCTCATGAGCTTGAAACGAGCGTGCCAACATTGGCAGGTATCGTCAGCCTCTCTCAATTAGGCTACCGCTACGAACGACACAGCAGCCGACGCCGGTGGGTCCTGTTCAGATCCCTACCCAATGGACGATTTCGCCAGAGCCTGCCGGTCTCTGGCAACATTGTGCGTTCACCCGAAAACCACCCCAGGAAACACCCGGTTCAGCTTGTTCTTGCGTGGTTTTAGCCTTTGGTGCTGTCCGCGGCTGCTTGCGTTCCCAAGTTCTATGCGGATAAAATTATTCCGATGAAGCGCTCGCAACTCGGGTACAGCTTTATCATGCCAGGGTGCAGTCAGCAAGCCTGAAGAAATTTTATATGCTAGTTTTGATCACGAGAGAAAACTGGATTCTCGTAAAGAGCACGTAGGCTTCTTCTTCCCACTTCATTAAAGGCAATGTAAAACTCAGTGTACACTAATGGCACAGAGACTATGCTCAGACTTTAGATTAGTGGAATGTCCCGGTTACCGGGAACGCATCAGTCACGTCTCCCACTCGTGGCGGATACGTGTACTGACGCGTGAAATGGGTAACAAAACGTGAAAGCGAACACTAAAAATGTATCTCAAAGGTGTTTCTCGTATAGTTTGAACAATAATAACAATGCGTACGGCTTGAGGCAACATCGCCGCACTGTGTACGTTGTGGTGTTCACGTTTCGTTGTCGTTGCATTGAATTTTTTTTTTGAAAGCCACGCCGGCGAGTGTGCACTCATCTGTGCGAGCGAATGACTCATCGCCTGCCTTTCTGCCAGTAATTAATATTGCTGCATTCTAGCTCATTTAGCTTTTGGTGTAAACATGGCTTAGGTGGGTTCAACTTGAAAGTTTTATTAAATGCGAAGCATTTCTTAGCAAACTTCGGCGACTTTGAGAGTATCTATCTATCTATCTAGCCGCCTACGACTGTTAGCTCTCCTGGCTGTTTCAATAATGGTATCAATACCAAACTTGGCATGACATAACATGACTGCATGAAGAAATTATTTGTCTAGCCATAACATGAAAATCCTTACATGTATGTCATGAATGTCATGATTTACATTTCATGGTCCTGCCGCTCTTGCGGTGGTTTAGTTCACATGGCATGTTGCAAAACTGGTATGGTATGACATGATTGCATGGCGAACACAAGCGAAAGACCCTAACTTAAAACTCATGGCATGCGTGTCATGTAATAACATGACTACATGCCACGCTCATGATGCACTCGCTGCCGTTTCGCTAGCGTCACACATACCGAATTTCATATTACGTTACGTGAATGGATGACGAATGTATGTGACTGGTGTGAACATCATAATCATGAGATGCGTGTCATGTAACAACATGACTACATGCCACACTCATGATGCGCCGATGGCCGTTTCGCTAGCTTCACTTACACAAAATTTGGTATTTCGGGACGTGAATGGATGAAGAAGGTATAATACTGGTGCAAACATGATAATCATGAGATGCGTATCATGTAACAACGTGACTACGTGCTACGCTCATGATGTGCTCGCGGCCGTTTCGCTAGCTTCACATGTACCAAACCCAATATTACGTGACGCGAACGGACGACATCGGTAAATTACACATCCAAACATCATAATCACGACATGAGTGCCATGTAACAACATGACTACATGCCACACTCATGATGCGCTCGCCGTTGTTTCGCTATTTTCACATATGCCACACTTGGTATTACGTGACGCCAATGGATGACGAAAGTATGTGACTGGTGCAAACATGATAATTGTGAGATGCGTGCCATGTGAGAACATGACTACATGCCACAATCAAGGCGCCAATACACTTCGACGTGACGCGGTGCGCGTGCTCGCCAGCGTACATTTTGTCGCGTAACGCCGGCGTTGTCATGCCAGGCGCCGGCCCTGCCATATACTTGCAGAAGCGTGCCGCGCTGCGTTGCTTTGACGCATGCGCGTTTCAGCGCATCCGGCGTCCCTCCGTCACGAAAAGAGGGAGACGCAGTGTTGTCTGGCTAATGCATCGGCGTGAAATGCAGCATGTTGCATTTCGTGCCGGTTTGGTGTTACGTGACGTTTGGTGTTACGTGACGTCAACAGATGACGAAATATATGACCGGTGCAAACATGATCATCCTGACACGCGTGTCATGTAAGAACATGACAACATACCACGCTCATAGCGTGCTCGCGGCCGTTTCGATAGCTCCACATATACTAAATTTGGTATCACGTGACGTGATTAGATGATGAATGTAAACGACACATGCGAACGTGATGATCATGACACGAAAGTCATGTACGGCATCATTTACCTCCACCTCTTCACGTTTTCCTAATTTTAAAGTGGCAATCAACATTTCTCATTCGTGCTTCGCATATCATCGATTCCCACTGTACGTGGGATCTGCCATTTTTTATGAATAGCTTACTCGTGAGTAAGCCATAATAGTTCTCGTGAACCAGCCTCAGTTGATGACATCATATAAACAGCACACTTTATATTTTCTCGGTCACACGAACTCTTCGGATCGCGAGCAATTCCGAACGCTAATGATCTCTATAAAGAGTGCCCTGCGTGACACAGGGGCAAAAATACGCGTTTTATCTTGAGGTTGCGCGCTTAGGCGAAAACACAAATATGTTCGGTGTTCGACCGGAGGAAGGTTTTAAGTTCTAGTCGAAAAGCTGAATTGAACAACTTCACTATGGATTGGGCAACTCTTCTGCATGTTAACGATGTGGGTGCGCTTTGAAGACGAGGAAAGGGAAAACACAGACGTGCGCTGTCAATTAGTCTGTCCGCGTCTTCAAGGCGCATCCACAACAACAAGTAGAACCAACTGGCCCAATTAAGTTTGCTGACAAGCTTTTCCTGGAGGCGCGGCCGCTGCCAGAGGTAACACGGAGAAGGGGGCTGCGCTCATCAGAACGCCATGGAGGATATTCTGTGCGGCACCCGTCAGCCACGCGAGCCGCGTTACCAGCAGCAGTGGCCGGACCTGCACCTGCCGTGCACTACATCGAGCCCCTTCATGTGGCCACTAGACGTGGCACCAAATACATTCGAAGGAATGCGCCAGAAATATTAGAGCATTAAACTCAGACACACCACGAAAACACCACCGGGACCATTGATGAAGCATTACCAGAAGTGGCGCACCGGAAGTCTGCTGTGCTAGGTCGTTCGGCGCGAGCCAGTTTGTTTACAAACATCTACGCCACTATAGGTAGGTTCCGTCACTCTACAAGGTGGTTCCTGCATACGCCTCTTGTTTTTTCAATAAATGTATTTACCACCATCATCGCCAGCGAACAATACTCCCGGCTCAACACTTTTGTGCAACTAGGAGTGTAAGATGCAAAAGAATGGTGCTGAAAGAGGAGAATAGTTCAGGAAAAACTGCACCTTGCATGTGCCACGATGAATACGACGTTGCGGCTGACACAGGCATACAGCCACCGTGCACTCAAGGTCCACCAAAAATACAGCAAACTGTTCAAAAATACGTGAAATGTATTCAATACAATCATGTCTCCTGAGCGAAATGTTGATGTTTTTTGTCAGTTTTTGCTATTCATATTCAATGTTAGGTTAGGTTAGGAAAATTTAGAAGCATAACTAGCGCAAATTAGGGTAAACACACTGTCAGCCAAGACTAGTTTTCTTGTGTTGGGACGCGTTAACTGTATACCGCCATAGTTCTAATATGGTTTTGTGTATGCCCCGCCGCGGTGGTCTAGAGGCTAAGGTACTCGGCTGCTGACCCGCAGGTCGCGGGTTCGAATCCCGGCTGCGGCGGCTGCATTTCCGATGGAGGCGGAAATGTTGTAGGCCCGTGTGCTCAGATTTGGGTGCACGTTAAAGAACCCCAGGTGGTCTAAATTTCCGGAGCCCTCCACTATGGCGTCTCTCAATCATATGGTGGTTTTGGGACGTTAAACCCCACATATCAATCAAATCATGGTTTTGTGTATGTGTGCGTGCATGCGTTTTAGCATGTATGTGTTTTGCGTACGCAATTGTACGTGCTTGATCTGTGTGTTTGTACTGAAGCTGATAACCTTATGCCACCCATGGTGATATATATATATATATATATATATATATATATATATATATATATATATATATATATATATATATATATATAAGGGAAAGAAGTGTATACCTTAGGGCTCGTTGTTCCGTGTTTCTAACACAATATTAATGAGATCTAACAGACAGTAATGCCAAGGAATGTACAGGGGAATTTATTAGAACCAATGAAATGTAAATAAGAAGAAAGAAAAGTGGATGAAAAATAACCAGCCTGCTCACGGCTGGTTATTTTTTCCTCCACTTTTCTTTCTTCTTATTTACATTCCATTGGTTCTAATAACTTCCCCTGTACATTCCTTGGCATTACTGTCTGCTAGACCTCGATAATATATATATATATATATATATATATATATATATACATATATATATATATATATATATATATATATATATATATATATATATATATATATATATATATATATATACATTGTTTACATATTTCATGCGATAGCTGCATCTTGAGCAATTTATTTAACCCCACTGAGTATTCGTTTCTTAATTAAATTAAACACTATATCTGTAGCATGGAAGATCACGAGAAAGAGAGAGAGGGAGAAATAAACGTTTATTTAGAAACAGGGTTCCGCGCGAGGCCCGTTGTCACCCTAAGGTGGGAGGCTTCTCTAGTCCAGGAACCCTCTGGCTTCAACTGCCCTCTTGGCCCTGGCAACTAGTTGTTGCTTGTCTCCCAGGTCCTCGAGGACGAGCTTGGCCTCCCACGTTTCCGTTAGGTGGTCGTTGTTTATTCTTGGGGCTTGGTCCCGCTCCAGTTGCACGTGATGGTTTGCATGTCACTGGCATTTCAGGAGCAAGTGCACCAGGGTGGCTGGTATGCTGCAGAGCGGGAACATGTAGCCATTTGTCGTTGAGTAGAGGCAGTGCGTTAATATGCCATGTATGTAAGTATTGCTTTGTAGGCGTCCGAAAATCAGGCTCTCTTCTTTGGTTAGTCTTGGATGGTATGGAGGGTACACCCGTCCCTCCAGTTTGTAGTGTTGAAGTAGCGACAAGCATGTGTTTTCTACTACCTCCATCTCTGCAGCCACGAATCTGATATCCTTTGGATATCCACGAATCGGATATCACATAATTCCGCCGAGCGGCTTGCGAGTTGGTGAAACACACCGCGGCGTCTTTACCCGTGTTGATAGCGATGGTGATTGCCGCTTCTTCCGTGGCGTCTGAGTGGCGTGCCTTGGCTGTGGCCTACCCAAACTTTCAGCCTTCAGACTCGATGGCGCTGATGTATAAAAAAAAACGCATCTGAGCAATATGCCAAGAACCCCACAGCTTTTACCCATGAATATCTTAATTTCAATCGCTTTACCATTCATGACGAAAACAAACACATTTACGTAAATTTGGCCTCACAGGCATCCGGACACACATGCACCTAAGAGTAACCTGTTTCGTTTACTTTTGCTAACATTACTTGTGTCTCTGAGTGACAAGGGTCTAATATAATCACTGAGTGTAAGTTCGATGCTCCCACAAAAATTACTGTATTTATGGGTGCGTGCGTGCGATTTCTCAGTGCCGCACTTTTCCCGCGAAAAATTTGTGCAACAACGCTCCTCGTGCGTTTTTCCGAGAAAGAGTCTGATGGGACGCTTCCTGATTTAAACTGCGTGGTGTAGTCATTACATCCGGCCTATGTAACACTTACTTGTTTCCCCACTCTCTTTCTTCAATGACATTACGCGGAGAATAGAAAACTGGCTGGTGAGTCTTTGATGACCAGACGAAGCTCGTTTCTAGCGACCATTAAAGAGCTAATAGAAAGGATTGGCGTTTGACACGGGTACAGCAGCGCGAATGCAAGCGTGAGCGAAAGCACTGATCCTGACCCTAATTGCGCATTCACGGCGCTTGCGAAATGTGGTAATTCCCCGGAAGACGCTGCACACATTGACATTAGACGACCGATTGACGTCCATCGTTCGCCACTCCACGTCTGCCTGGCAACTCAATCGTCGGCGTGCCAAAGGTGAGCTACGAATTCATGTCGCTCATTACACGAGCCGTATATACTGTCGGCACTTTTGGCACTTGGTGCGTAGTTGTCACCTCCGGTGATGAAACTGTGGCAGTATTTTGCGAATGTCCAGCTGCAGGGTGACAGGTCTGGTGGGAGTTGAGCCGTAATTTTCAAATACTATTATTTCTACGTTATTTCTGGCAATATGCAGTGGATTACATGCACTGTGGAGTTTCTTCCCAGAAAAGTTTCTTAAATGTGTACAATTCCTTGGCGACAGAAGTGAAGGTGATGATTATTCATACATGCTAGGCTCTGAATCCGTAACATACTCTTCCCAACACTAAAAACTGACTCACCGAAGAATAAGTGAAAAGCTGGGAGCAACAAGAAATTTTATGTCCACAAACATTTTATTCGACTTGATTAGTCGAATGACTGCTTTTAATTTTGCATTTTAATTGGTAATGTTGCTAGAAAGCTGTCATTTGTGTACTGTTAACTTTATTGTTGGCGCACTCCTGTGTCGTCAATAAAGCACGCTTGCAACGCGTAGCTGAGAGCCCACTTTCGTCAGTACAATCAGATACTATATTACCAGATGCAGTTAAGAAAGCGATTGCACTGTGGCTCTCTTGCGGCGTAAGTAATGTCACCTGCAACAAACTATCAGTTGGAAGAGATATCATGTCCTCTTGAACGAGAAAATGAAAATTCGATTTCTCATGGGAAATGGGTCGTCTGTGAGTGTGCCGCATTGGTAAGGCAAAGTGAGATATGCTGAACTTTAAATCTACAATGTGAAGTAGATAAGAGTGATCACGGTTTAGAGGGCTTGCTTGGTAAAGCTTTTGAAACTGGCAAAAAAGAATAACGGCATATTCACGGAGTATATGATGATGAGTGGCACGAAGCATTGTGATATGTGTCGTGCGCGAAGCTTCAAAGTGCGCGCCATTCAAAGTGCGCGCCATTCAAAGTGCGCGCTTGAAGCAGACAACGACGAAGGTAGCACGAGCGCTGAGTAGCGGGGCGGCGAAGGTACGAGAAGGAACGAGGAAGACGGGGCTCTCGACTCGGCCGTTGGGTTCCGGACCCGAGCCTAGTAACAGTCGAGCCCGGCCTACCTGCCACGTTCTACCTGCCACGGCCGTGCGTCGCTGACGTGCTGCGGCTTCAAGGCATCCTGTGCTTGAGGACACGCGGAGCTGTCGGGCTACGGGCACGAGTTCCAGCAGAGGTGTCCGGCCGGGACGCGGCCGGTGGTAGTGCCTGGTCTACCGCGCCAACTGGTCCACCTGGTCTACCGTGCGAGCAACGCGGAGCTGTAGGGCTACGGGCACGAGCTCCAGCAGATGTGTCCAGCCGCGACGTGGCTGCGGGGGCGGAGCCTACCCATCAACTAGTCGCCTGGTTGACCGTGCGGACAACGCAAGCCAGCTCAAGACGTAGCAACGAACCTCGGTGAGACCGACCTCATGTCTTGTGTCCATGCTAAAAAGGAGGGACGGTTAGTTTAGGACTTTGATAGTTCACAGAGACAGTGAAGGATTCTTTAAATAGCCTGTCCATGTTATGTGTGTTCGTTTTTCGTGTGTATAAAGTGTGGCGTACAAACGGCCTCGTCTTTTCGTGGGAGTCTGGGGCGACGGCTCGGACACCCATTAACTAAGAACCTGCACGTTGCTATAACACCCCCTGCAATGTAACACTGGCGTCCGCTGCGACAGGACGAGGCCATTTGTATCGCTTGAGTCAGGCTGACGATTAGTGAGGAAAAGATGAGCTCGACAGATTTAATGGCGTTAGCCATGCGCATGGGTTTGGAAGGTGCGGAATTGAAAACTTGGATTGATGAGCGAGAAGCTCGAGCTCGTGAGGAAAGGGCGGCAGAAAGAGAGGCGAAGAAGGAACAAATGCAGTTGCAATTACAAGTCGAGGAGCAGGCCCAAAGGACGATCCAATTGCGCCTTCAACTGACTCAGACTGAAACCGCCAGAGAGCCTGTCGGGGCAGACATAGGTCGATCATCAAGGGTGTCTTCCAACGTCAATCCTCATAATTTTATACCAGGATTTGATGAAAACCGGGATGACCTAGATGCGTACTTAAAAAGGTTCGAGAATGTGGCGACAGGGCAAGAGTGGCCTAGAGACAAGTGGGCCACGGCTCTGAGTTTGTGCCTAAGCGGAGAAGCGCTAAAAGTGTTTGGTCGCCTATCCCCTGAAGATGCACTTGATTACGAGAAAGTGAAACTGGCTCTATTTCAGCGATTTCGCTTCACAGCGGAAGGGTACCGTGAGAAGTTCCGGCACAGTAAGCCTCAAGAGGGAGAAACCGGCCGGCAGTACGCTGCACGATTAATGAGTTTTTTCGACCGATGGGTGGAAATGTCGAAAGTAGACAAAGAATACGCGTCAGTTCGTGACCTGATTGTAGCTGAACAGTTCATCAGTAAGTGTCATGATCGAGTGGCGCTCTTTTTGCGTGAAAAGAATTGCCGTAAACTTGAAGAAATGGCTGAAGCGGCAGATCAGTTTTTAGAGGCACAGCGACAGTCTAACCTGCTTGTTTTCCGAGAAAAGGCTGAAAACGGCATGGCTGTGAAAAGTGGGAGCACGACCTCAAAAACTTCAGTGCAATGTTTTGTTTGCAACAAAATCGGCCATAAAGCCTCAGATTGTCGCGCTCGGACGAAGCAACCTTACTGTGGGCATTGTCGTAGGGCAGGACACGATACCCAAGTTTGCACCAAGAAACCCGCCACGTATAAAAAGGCTTCATGTATATTATCCGAAGAGAACTCTAAAGACAATGATAACGCATCCGGCGGCGGGTCCGAGAATAATGTGTCGGGGGCAGTACACACGCAACAAATGGCAACGAAATATCAGATGCCAGTTCTCCAGGGTCTCCTATTTGATAAGCCTGTCTCTGTTCTTCGGGATACAGGAAGTAACACGACGGTTGTGCGACGTTCCCTCGTGCCCGACGAAGTGCTGACAGGAGCTATGACGACAGTATTTTTAGCCGATGGGAGCAGAATAAAAGTTCCCGAAGCAAAAGTGGAGATATTTTCGCCCTATTTTTCTGGCACGGTGATCGTTAAATGCATGACTTCCCCATTGTATGACGTCATCGTGGGAAACGTGCCAGGATCCCGTGATCCCAATGATCCAGATAGCAGGTGGAGTGAGGGACTGTCGGAAAGGAAGACGAAGTCTAAAAGCGTCAAGGAGAGATTAGGGGTGATGAAAGCAGATCGCTACGGGAGACCAATGATCAGCGTAGTCAAGAATTCAAGTGCTTCGTTGGATTCGGTGAAAGCAACCGCTTTGAATATCAACCAACGAATCTTCAAGATTGAGCAGGCGGAGGACAAGAGCCTAGATCTCTGTAGGAACAAAGTTGGGCAGGTGTTTTTTGGGAGAGGATCGACAGAATATTCGTTTGTTATGCAAAAGGGAGTTTTATATCGCCATTATCGGTTATCCTCCGGCAAGATAGTACAGCAGGTAGTTGTTCCTCGCAAACTGCGGAGCCAAGTACTGCAGCTAGCTCATGAAAGTCTGATGGCGGGCCATCAAGGCATCAAGAGGACAATTGACCGAGTACTAGGATCATTCTATTGGCCAGGAGTTCAGGAAGAAGTAAAGAGATACGTGCGATCCTGTGACATTTGCCAAAGAGCATATCCAAAAGGTAAAGTGGGCAAGGCGCCTCTGGGCGTAATGCCGTTGATCGACACCCCTTTCGAGCGAGTGGCAATCGATAATATCGGTCCTTTAAAACCTGTGTCGAGAAACGGAAACCGCTACATATTGACCATGGTGGACTTCGCCACGCGCTACCCGGACGCGGTGGCCCTGCCAGCAATCGATTCGGCGACAGTAACAGAGGGCCTGGTGGAGATGTTCTCACGCGTAGGATTCCCGCGTGAAATTCTATGTGATCAAGCATCTTGTTTTACTTCCGAACTGATGAAAGAAGTCAACGAGTTACTGGCCATTAAGCACCTCAGTTCTACACCTTACCATCCTATGTGTAACGGGTTGGTGGAACGATTTAACGGTACGTTAAAACAGATGTTGCGGAAGCTCTGCCAGGAGGAACCAAGATACTGGGATCGGTTGCTTGCCCCACTCCTTTTTGCCTATCGTGAAGTGCCTCAGACCAGCACGGGATTTTCTCCCTTCGAACTTATTTACGGGCGTGACGTCAGAGGACCACTTAGTTTGTTAAAAGAATTATGGATTGGAGAACACATCGGCGACGAGGCGAAGACAACTTACGGATATGTATTGGATCTGCGAGATCGTCTTGAAAAAACACTGCAGTTGGCTCATGAGAACTTGACACGAGCAAGAAAATCACAGAAGCAATACTATGATCAGCGAAGCACGAAACGTCAGCTTGAAGTAGGCGACCGGGCCCTTATTCTACTCCCTACTACGGAAAATAAATTACTCATGCAATGGAAAGGACCTTTTAAGGTCACAGGGAAAAAGGGCAGTCATGACTACTGGTTGGACTTGGGACGTGACACCAAGTTGTTCCACATCAACATGTTAAAGCGTTACGAGGATCGCGAACCGGAGAGGTTTACACAAACAGCGTCATTCGTAGTGATGGAAGAAGAGGAGGCAGATTCACCTATACCAGTTTACACTATTGACCAAGGGACTGGGGTGGAGACAATTAATATAGGTGAAGGGCTGGCTGAAGAGGAAGCTGCTGAGCTCCAGCGGATTCTGACCAAATACCAAGATGTGTTTTCCGAAATGC
Organism: Rhipicephalus microplus; assembly: GCF_013339725.1. Taxonomy (NCBI): domain Eukaryota; kingdom Metazoa; phylum Arthropoda; class Arachnida; order Ixodida; family Ixodidae; genus Rhipicephalus; species Rhipicephalus microplus. Next base: position 110,422,897 of record NC_051169.1, read on the forward strand.
CAGGAAAGACCAATTTGCTGGAATGCCCGCTTCGACTGACAACACCGGATCCGATTTGCACTCCGCAGTACCCACTACCACTGGCGATGAAAGAAGTGGTTGAAAAGGAAGTTCGAGATATGCTCAAGCTCGGGGTGATTGAGCGATCCAATTCGCCATACAATTCCCCCTTGGTGCTAATTAAGAAGCCAGATCAAACTTATCGGACATGCATAGACTTTCGTCGCATCAACGAGGTGTTGATATCAGATGCGGAACCCATACCACGGACGGATATGATGTTCGCAGAGGTTGGGACCAAGAGGTTTTTCTCGAAATTCGATCTTACCAAAGGATACTGGCAAGTTCCACTGGAACTGGAGTCGAGATCGGTAACCGCATTTTCAACTCAGACCGGACATTACCACTTTATCTACATGCCATTTGGAATCAAAACTGCGTCTGCAGTGTTCACGCGTTTGATGAGAACACTTCTCCAAGGCCTCCCGAACGTAGCGCATTATATAGACGATGTTCTCATCGCTACTATGACATGGAAAGAGCATTTAGACACATTGCAGCAATTCCTGCACAGAGTGAGAGAAGCAGGATTGACTATCAAACCCCAGAAATGCGAAATCGCTATGACTTCCGTCGTATTTTTAGGCCATCGTTTAGGAGGAGGGACCATCCGAGCAGTGGATAGTACTGTCGAGAAGATTGCCAATGCACAAAAACCTCAAACAAAGAAGCAGCTTCGATCGTTTCTTGGATTGGCGGGATATTACCGCGATATGATTCCCCATTATGCGGAGAAAGCTCAGCCTCTCACCGAACTAACTAGGAAAAAGGAGAGAAATAAGATTTGTTGGAATCCTGAAAGAGAGGCGGCATTCGAAACACTTAAGCAAGCCCTTGCTTCTGGACCAATTGTAAAGGCTCCTGATCCGGAGCGAAGGTTTGTACTTCGGTCGGACGCATCTGACACCTGCATCGGAGCGATATTAATGCAGGAACATGACGGATTGTTACACCCTGTATCTTATGCAAGCCGCCAGTTGCTGCCCCGGGAAAAGAATTACTCTACCATAGAGAGGGAGTGTTTGGCATTGGTATGGGCGGTACAGAGGTTTCACATTTTTTTGTATGGGAACCAGTTTGTTGTACAAACAGATCACCAACCTCTACAGTACTTAGCCCGAGCCAAACACTTGAACAGTAGGGTCCTGAGGTGGAGCCTGGCATTGCAAGAATACTCATTTAGCATTCAGCATATAAAAGGGTCGGAGAATACCGGTGCGGACTTCATGAGTAGATTGTGAGCCAAGAGTTCGGACTTCATGCACTGTGATATTGGGTGTTGGACACTCAAAGTATGTCAGTGTATTTAACGGTGTTCTTGTGTATTTAGTAAATATTGGACCTCGACATGTGAACTATACAGAGGACATATACAGTGAAGGGGTTGACAGACCGCGCACGTGTCAGCAGTTTTTTTTTTTTTTTTTAAAAAAGAAAGAAAAAACTCATTTAAGGGGGGGCTTTTGTGATATGTGTCGTGCGCGAAGCTTCAAAGTGCGCGCCATTCAAAGTGCGCGCCATTCAAAGTGCGCGCTTGAAGCAGACAACGACGAAGGTAGCACGAGCGCTGAGTAGCGGGGCGGCGAAGGTACGAGAAGGAACGAGGAAGACGGGGCTCTCGACTCGGCCGTTGGGTTCCGGACCCGAGCCTAGTAACAGTCGAGCCCGGCCTACCTGCCACGTTCTACCTGCCACGGCCGTGCGTCGCTGACGTGCTGCGGCTTCAAGGCATCCTGTGCTTGAGGACACGCGGAGCTGTCGGGCTACGGGCACGAGTTCCAGCAGAGGTGTCCGGCCGGGACGCGGCCGGTGGTAGTGCCTGGTCTACCGCGCCAACTGGTCCACCTGGTCTACCGTGCGAGCAACGCGGAGCTGTAGGGCTACGGGCACGAGCTCCAGCAGATGTGTCCAGCCGCGACGTGGCTGCGGGGGCGGAGCCTACCCATCAACTAGTCGCCTGGTTGACCGTGCGGACAACGCAAGCCAGCTCAAGACGTAGCAACGAACCTCGGTGAGACCGACCTCATGTCTTGTGTCCATGCTAAAAAGGAGGGACGGTTAGTTTAGGACTTTGATAGTTCACAGAGACAGTGAAGGATTCTTTAAATAGCCTGTCCATGTTATGTGTGTTCGTTTTTCGTGTGTATAAAGTGTGGCGTACAAACGGCCTCGTCTTTTCGTGGGAGTCTGGGGCGACGGCTCGGACACCCATTAACTAAGAACCTGCACGTTGCTATAACACCCCCTGCAATGTAACAAGCATCCATCGATCCGTCGGCGCTTCCACCCGTCCGTTTGTTCTTGCTTCCATCCATCCGTGCGTCCGTCTGTGAGACCGTTCATGCATCCATCTGTCCATCCGTCCCTGCGTCCATCCGTCCGTCTGTCCGTGAATGCGTTCTTCCTCGGTGCGTTTGTGCACGCGTTCGTCCGTCTGCGTGTCCCTCCGTCTATCCATAAGTGCGTTCGTCTGCGTTCGTCTGTTTCCTGCGTTCGTCTGTTCATCCGTTTCTATCCGCCTGTTCATCCGTCCATCCGTCCGTCCGTGCGTCTGTTCGCCCGAGCATCTGTCTGCCCGTCCGTTTATCTCGTGAACATTCCAAGCACCGCCTTTTTGCATCTTCTAATCATATTGTTGCGGGTTCGCGGCTATGCAGCTATGCGGGCGGTGCGAAGAAGAAGACGACGACGTTTTTGGGCTGTTCGAAGATACACAACGGCTGCCATCTTGACTGCTGGAGTACTTTTCTACTCTAAAGTAGTAAATACATTCGCAACATTTTGGTGGTGGCGCTGGGTACGACGCAAGACGGAACTTCGAAGCGGACGTGTTCTCGACTGCCCGACCATGGCAACAGAAACCAATTCTGCCGCTCCTGTTTCAGCCGCGACTCCGGCGCAGCCTGTACAGCCGGTCGTATTGACGCAACCGCGCGACCCTGGCAACTTCTGCGGCACCGACCATGTTGACGTTGACGACTGGATTCCGAAGTTCGAGCGGTTTGCAGCAGTGTACCGGTGGGACCCTACGATGATGCTCGCCAACGTTGGCTTCTATCTCTGCGGAACAGCTGGCGCGTGGTTCGAGGCTCATGAAGCGGACATAACCAGCTGGGATACTTGCAAACAGAAGCTTCGTGACCTGTTTGGTAAGGCCGTCGGACGCCAGCGGGCCGCTTCTAAAGAACTCTCTGGTCGGGCACAAACTACGACCGAATCATATGTCACCTACATCCTTGACGTTCTCGCCCTTTGCCATCGTGCCGACCCCAACATGTCCGAGGAAGACAAAGTAAGCCATTTACTTAAAGGCATTGCAGATGATGCTTTTAACATACTGGTTTCCAAAGACTGTTCCACCATTGATGACATCATCAAAGAGTGCCGCCGATTCGAAGAGCTGAAGAGTCGCCGGGTCGCCAAGAATTTCTTGCGTCTTCCGAACACGGCCGCTACGTCATCTTGCGAGGACCTTCAGCCGCCATGCAGTCAACCACATAACAACGAGAGTGTGGTTCGCATCGTTCGTAGAGAAATCGAGGCCGCGTCTCCGTCTTTTCTGACCCGCCCATCTGATGATCGACCAACGATCTCGTTGATCCAACAGGTCGTGAGAGAGGAGCTGGCAAACGTTGGGCTGCAGCCTGTATGTTCGTTGACGGAACCTCGGGTCAGTACCATAGCGCCTTCTCCTGCACCAGAAAGATTCCGCCGCTATCGTGATCCTGCTCAGTGGAGGACACAGGACGACAAGCCTATATGTTTTCATTGTCATGGTGTAGGACACATCTCCCGCTACTGTCGTTTCCGCACGTATCCACCTCGGTCGTTTCCTGGCTATCGACGTGACGACAACCACCGGCCCCTGCAGTACAGCGCTCGTGACGATGGACCGTACAATGGCACTCCTGCGACACCAGTCCGCCGGTCCAGCCGTTCGCCGTCCCCGCATGACCGTCGCTCCAGGTCACCTCAGCACCGCCGCTATTCGTCGCCCCACCCTAGTGGACGCCCTTCTTCGGAAAACTGAGCAATGCAGCTCCCGGAGGTGACGCTGCATTGGACTCCCGACCTGAAAACCCTCTGCTGACCTTGACTACGGACAAAAACCTGCTTGATGTAGAAGTGGATGGCCTTCCTGTTACTGCCCTTATTGACACCGGCGCACATATTTCAATTCTGAGCTCTGACCTCCGTGCACGATTAAACAAGGTCCTTACGCCGCCAGAGTCCCTATTTGTACGTGTCGCTAGTGGAGCGACCCCGGCTGTGCTCGGAATGTGCACCGCGCGTGTGAGATTCGCCGACCGCCAGACGTCCGTTCTATTCCATGTTCTCGCTCACTGTCCACATGACGTCATCCTTGGACTCGATTTTTTGTCCGACCACTCCGCTGTAATTGACTGCTCAGCCGGCGTCGTGCAACTTGACTTGCCTGCGGCCACCGAAGAGTCGAAGATGGTACAGAACAAGCTTTCGTGCGCTGAGTTTGTTCGCCTCCCACCCCAAGCCCTAACTTGTGTCACAGTTGAACCATATCCCAGTGTTCCGGATGGGGATTACGTGGTCTTTCCCTCTCCCGGTGTTTTACTGGCCCGCAACGTTTCCTCCCCGTACACCATATTAACTGTCACAGCGAACAAGACGTGCCTTCCTCTTCTGAACTTCGGACTCAGCCCTCAAATCCTACCACAAGGCATTGTTCTCGCCACTCTTTCACCGTCACACGAGTGCCAGATCTCATCAGTGTCACGTGAACTGGCCACAGTCGCCTCGCCGAACCCGCATAGCACCGACGCAGCCAACTCTACACGGCTCAACAATGTAACTAAGATGATTGCCTCAGACCTGTTGCCGTCTCAGGTCAAAGACCTCACTGATCTTCTCACGAGCTATTCGGACATATTTGACTTTGACGGTAGGCCCATAGGTCAAACATCGCAAGTCAAACATCGCATTAATACCGGTGATGCAGCTCCAATTCACAGGCGTCCCTATCGAGTGTCACCATCAGAGCGCCAAGTTATCCAACAGGAGGTGAATAAGATGCTCACAAAAGGCATCATAGAGCCCTCATCGAGTCCGTGGGCGTCCCCTGTAGTCCTAGTTAAAAAGAAGGACAATACCTGGCGTTTCTGCGTGGACTATCGGCATTTAAACAAGGTCACCAAAAGGGATGTCTACCCGCTTCCTCGTATTGATGATGCCCTGGACTGCCTTCATGGCGCAACCTATTTTTCTTCGATAGACTTACGCTCCGGTTACTGGCAGATCGCCGTGGACGACCTCGACCGGGAGAAGACCGCCTTTGTAACGCCTGACGGTCTCTACCAATTCAAGGTAATGCCGTTTGGCTTGTGCAATGCGCCGGCAACGTTCGAGCGGATGATGGACACGCTTTTGCGCAGCTTTAAATGGTCTATCTGCCTGTGTTATCTGGACGACGTGATTGTGTTTGCCCCAACCTTTAAGTCTCACCTCGAGCGCCTTTCCTCAATTCTTTCAGTATTTCGAGAGGCTGGGCTCCAACTTAATTCTTCGAAATGCCATTTTGGGCATCGCCAAGTTACTATTCTAGGGCATCTCGTAGACTCCTCCGGCATCCGCCCCGATCCCGACAAAGTCCGAGCTGTCCTGGATTTTCCTGTACCGACTTGTGTCAAGGACGTTCGAAGTTTTGTGGGCCTATGTTCATATTTCCGACGATTTGTCAGAAACTTCGCAGAGGTCGCACGCCCCCTCACTGATCTTTTGAAGAAAGATGTACCATTTGAGTGGGGTCCTGATCAAGGCACGGCCTTTTCCCAGCTCATAACACTTCTGACCACGCCACCGATTCTCGCCCACTTCGACCCGTCTGCTCCAACCGAGGTCCGCACTGATGCTAGTGGCTACGGTATTGGCGCGGTTTTAGCCCAGCGTCAATCCGGTCACGATCGAGTTCTTGCGTATGCCAGCCGGCTCCTTTCTCCTGCCGAACGCAATTACTCTATTACGGAACGCGAGTGCCTGGCGCTTGTATGGGCAGTTGGTAAATTCCGCCCCTATTTATATGGCCGGCCTTTCACAGTTACCACTGACCATCACGCTCTATGCTGGCTTTCAGCCCTCAAAGATCCAACGGGGCGCCTTGCTCGTTGGGCTCTGCGCCTCCAGGAATTCACATACACAGTGGTTTATAAGTCTGGCCGTTTACACCAAGACGCCGACTGCCTCTCTCGGTACCCCGTTGACGCTCCAGATCTAGTAACCGACGACGCGTCCATCTGTATTTCCTCGCTCTCTGCTTTCGGCAACATCGGATGTGAGCAACGGCGTGACGCGTCCCTACGCGAGCTAATCGACCGCCTGAACACAGGCTGTACAGACAGTTCGCTTCGCATGTTCGTTGTCATAGACGGCATTTTATACCGCCGCAACATGCACCATGTGGGAAACGAACTACTACTCGTAATACCCACTCATTTGCACTCGACCGTACTTCAGCAACTACATGATGTACCAACGGCTGGCCACCTTGGTGTTGCCAGAACGTACGACCGTGTCCGCCGACGCTTTTTCTGGCCCGGCCTCTACCGTTCTGTACAACGTTATGTTAGGTCTTGTGAGTCGTGCCAACGCCGCAAAAGGCCAGCGGTACACCCCGCCGGGCTCCTTCAACCGATCGACGTACCTGCCGAGCCTTTCTATCGTGTCGGCCTCGACCTGCTGGGCCCTTTCCCTCTTTCTACCGACGGTAACAGGTGGGTCGCCGTCGCCATAGATTACTCGACCCGTTTCGCAATTACGAGACCTCTTCCAAGCAGCTGCGCTACAGATGTCGCCGACTTTTTGATTCAAGACGTCATCTTACATCATGGTGCTCCTCGTCAACTGGTCACCGATCGCGGTCGCTACTTTTTATCTAAGGTAATTCACGATCTACTTCGTTCTTGTGCAACCAAGCACAAGCTTACGACGGCCTACCATCCTCAAACAAACGGCCTCACAGAACGTCTGAATCGCACACTTACTGACATGCTCGCCATGTACGTGTCGACGGATCATCGTGACTGGGACATTGCGCTACCCTTTGTCACTTTCGCTTACAATAGCTCACGCCACGACACTGCTGGATATTCTCCCTTTTACCTTTTGTATGGAAGAGACCCGACGTTGCCGTTCGACACGCTTGTACCCAACCCTGCCGACCTGTCCACAGCATATGCTCGCCGCGCTATTAGCACCGCGGAGAAAGCCCGTCAGATTGCCCACCAGCGCCTTTCGGACTCGCAGCTCCGTCAGAAACGTAGCTATGACAGCCACCATCGGGACGTCCACTTTAGTCCAGGTGACCTCGTTCTTCTGTGGACTCCGTCGCGACATGTTGGTCTGGCTGAAAAGCTTCTACCCAAGTATTCCGGACCTTATCGTGTGCTACGGCAGGTAACTGATGTACCTATGAAATAGCACCTCTAAACCCTTCGATACCTTCCACATCTTCCGACATCGTCCACGTCGCTCGCCTCAAGCCGTACATCTCGTCCAACACCTGCTAACAAGCGCCGGGTCGGCGCTTTTCGCCGCCGGAGGTCGATGTTGCGGGTTCGCGGCTATGCAGCTATGCGGGCGGTGCGAAGAAGAAGACGACGACGTTTTTGGGCTGTTCGAAGATACACAACGGCTGCCATCTTGACTGCTGGAGTACTTTTCTACTCTAAAGTAGTAAATACATTCGCAACAATATAATTATCATACAGAAGTACCGTCATCCAACGAACATTCCAAGGACTAAGCGGAAGGTGGCACGGCCGGACTGGAGGAGCGGCACGCGCGCACTTTCTTACCGCCTGCGCTTCGATTCTAGTTCCCACCTTTTATCACCGCTAGTTCATGGCACGGCGGCCCAACACTCGGTAAACCTTATTAAAACCAAGAAGGTTACGCCCAGCGAGTTCAACTTGGGAACCTTTTCTAGTTAGATAACGCTCAAAGTGCGTCCTTCTGTTACTAGTTTTTTTTGTAAGCATCAAATTCAGGGCAAATTTTACCGCAGATTAAGTCAGCAATACTCATTTCTGTAGGTTATTTCATCAAAAAAACTATCTTATTATTTATGAACAACATGTGCTAGTTTCCTCCTCAATTCAAAACAGGATGCACGTGCCGCTCCTCTAGTACAATCGTGGAGGTGGCTACCTACTACTACTACGACGACGACAACAACAACAACTATTACTACTACTACTACTACTACTACTACTACTACTACTACTTCTACTACTACTACTACACACACCGCGGACGCACGATCCATAGCTAAAGGAGCTTCCCCCTTAAAAAAAAACTTGAGTAGCTGGTAGACATCCCATTGTGTGTGGTCTCAACCAAACATTTTCGTTGCTGTGTCTGAAGAGTGGGAAGGTCAACCAGCGCAATAAACAACAGGTAATAGCGGAAGGCTAATAGTACTAACTAATCGTCAGGTAGTAAGCACAGCGTCAAAGAGTCAATTCCAAGAGACAATTATACTAATACACCACTCGCTTTTGCATACTCCGTACTTGTGTAGATACAGTCACCTCAGTTGAAATATCTGCCTTTATCGTCCGTTCATTATAATGCTCGTAGTGTCAGGATACTCCAGCACAAAACAATACCACTTGTGTTGCTCTTGGAGAGGAGCTTTTTATGCTGTTATGTAACACGATGTGGCGCTAACAAAAATTATCATCCTCAAGCGGCACGTGCTCACTTTTCCTTCTTCGAGTTATCCTGCGCTTCCAAGGCACCTGCGCCGCTTTTTTTTTGTGTGTCGAATACAATAGGTGTGAATGCAAGTTCGTTACGTCGCTAAAAGCATATGGCTTCGCCTAACACCTAGTCACGAGACTAGAATCTTCTCGTGTCGCGCAGCTAATCACGTGGCATATTACCGCCAAAAGTACGTGTCCCGTTCGTAGTGTGGAGAACAGATCTAAAGCAGAGCAGAATAGCCATGTCTCGTCATCGTAAGTACTCTTTGCATGAACACAGCATCTATTGAAATATCTCGCCATTGCTAGCGAAACTTACGTAGCGCGAGCACTAGCTTCATCTATGCTGCTGTGCTTGCAACACTCGTGGAAGCGGTCCTTTCTTTATGACCCGTTTTCTTCTTTTTGCCCCATGGTTGCTTAGTATGACAACACAGTTGCACGTAACCATGAATAAAAGCAGTTATAGTGGCCATCTGGAAATTTAAGCTGTTTCACTAAAGTACGTTCAGCGGTAATGTGCTACGTGGCTATAAGGAAATGCAGAGCTTAACTGCAACCCGTCTGGCCAGGTAAACTCAATATGACGCCATGAAACGGCACGTGCCCTCTAACGCGCTCATTAAACCCACGAAATCCTGAGGAGCCCAGAATCAACTGGTCCAGTGCGCGTGTTTTTGTCCTAAAAGAAGTTGGCGTGAGGCTTGCGGCCTGGAATCTTTGCATACACAAACAACTGGGCCTACGCTAAACAGGAGTGATGGGGTGCTTCCGCCAACATATTCTCACTGCTTACGTCCCATACTCCTGTTGACCTTAAGAGGTTGTGCCATTTTTGTGGATATTATTGTGAACAAGGCTCCGTATGGTGTGGCACAATGTCAAGTAAGCTTTCTGTTCTTTTTGAACTGTGTGTCCTTTGGGGTACACTACGTGACTATAATGGTAAACGCGATAACGGTGACGCCCATATTCAGCAAATATCTAGTGGAAATTTTTTTGTGCGTGCCCCAAAATAGCTTTCGCAAGGTACACTCGACACAATGCATTTACTATTCTTGGCACCATTTAGGATTACCTTCCTCGCAGAGGCGGAACCAAGTCCCCAGACGGCAATCTTGTAGTGCTAAGGATTCCATGATACTGATTTGATGATATACGGCGAAAATGGCGAGGATTGTGGTAATAATACACACATGCATTGGAATTACTAAATTAAGTAAGCGTTACTCATTTACGGTAGCGTGCGTATTATGAATTTTGACACATGAGAAAGCGGAATCTACTAAATACAAAGTGAGTTCGTTTCAACATACGCAAAGGATGACGTGACAACCATATTCTACGTGTAAATAATGTCCCTTCATTTTGTTTCTCTACCTTCCAGAAGACACATCGATATTATGAAGACCTGCGTATTCATTCTACTATCATCGGCGGTGCTTTTGGACCAAGTGATCGCCGGAGGCTACGGCGGAGGTGGCTACGGTGGCTGGGGTGGAGGTGGTTGGGGTGGCGGATATGGCGGTGGTTGGGGTGGTGGTGGTGGTGGTGGCTGGGCAGGTGGAAGCGGGTAAGGTGGGTATGGTGGTGGCGGAAGCCATGGTCATGGTGGGGGACACGTCAATCCTGTGAAGCCAGTCCACGCAGTGGTTGATGTCAACGTAAAGATAACGAAGGAAGTGCACCACACGAAAGGCGGTTGACGAGGTTACGGTGGAGGTGGCTACGGAGGAGGCAGCTACGGATACGGCGGGCACGGTGGCGGTGGATACGGATATGGCGGATACGGGGAAGGTGGATACGGTGGAGGTGGATACGGCTACGGCGGAGGAGGTCTCCTGCACAAGCTCAAGCACAAGTTACACCACTTGTGAGTACAGCTCATTACAATAATACCATGCCTGCATAATGTAAGGTCACAATGATTTATGGGAGTGCTGTTGAGTTCAATAAATTGAACGCCAGGTAGAAATATAATGGTCGAATTGCCTCTTGATCTTACCCAAAGAAATTGTGGTATAATTATTTCTCGAATCAACCCTTACTGCATAATGATAAATTGACGCTTTGCAGAAGCTGCATTCTTTTGATTTTTCTCTCAAGTGTCATATGCTAGCGTTAAAGGCAGTACCATATCACTAGCAAATAACGTAACGGCTAGCATGGAACTTTTGTCGCAGTAATTTGTTTGAATTACAGTTGAAGGACTTTATAATGCTTCAAACTTAGTTTTTATTGATAACAGTTCAAACACCGTCACATGATGCTTTGAACTGCGGTAGTGGCCAAATGTAGCACATTCAAGTGGGGTTAATATTAAGGCAGCTTAAAAATACACTTCAAGAACTTCCACATTTTCGAGTAACACGAATTTTGCCTCATTAGCTCTCAGATGAACTCAAAGAGATGACTAATGGTAATTTGCATGCCAATAGGTGCAGTAGTAAGCCTTTCTTGTTTTTTATATAGTAAAACCACAATATGAAACTGACATATGGCGCAGTGGGTATTTTTCACTGAACTTTCGACTTTCTGGTTTTGTTGAAACTCGGCTTATATTGTGTACTATCAACATCAAATAAAACACCACAAGGCTTCACAATGGTATAGTGCACACCGTCCACTTATCACCATGGAGAGGCCCACATATATGTGTAGGGCTGCCAAACAGGATGTTTGAACCTGTCAATGGTTATAACTGAACGGCGCACACTATACCATTGCGAAATTTTGCCGCTGTTCGCGTTTCATGTGACGCTAATAGCACATGAGCGCCCTTGCTTTTACCCGCATTGAGATGACGAAATGGCGCCTTTGCGATCCAGCGTCGTATATATAGCTCATCTGTGTGTAGCTCATTTGTGGCTCATACGTGCGTTATGTACGACAGTTCACACAATGGTATTGCTGGTTTGTATGCATTAGTGAAGTTGTGTATTTTAAATGGTAATGAATGAAGACATTGTTAAGTACACGGCCAAATTGTTACGACAATTATAAATAAATCCACAGCATAAAAACATTAAAATAGGTCATAAGTTTGCAAATATATATGAAGAACAACTGTGTAAAAAACTCATTGTTCCTTTTCGAAGAGGGTGTTCATTCTACATTCCTATACCTGATTCATACATGAACGTGCTGACAAAAGTACAGGCGAGGTTTGAAAAATCAGGACATATGAAAAACATTGGGACAAAGAACAAGTTCTGCGTATTGCTGGGAAACTTAGGGAGAAAAAAACACGTAGTGCTCCCACGAGTAATAATATTTTTTCACAATTTGCAAAACCTGATGGTTACTATAAAATACGGGGAAGACTAACGCACACAGAAAATCTAACACAATGAACATGCGAGTGCAATCTCATCCGCGACAGTAGCATTTCGATAGAGGCGTCATGCTAGAGGCTCATGTTCAGTGCAATGTCGGTGCATGCTAACGAACGCCAGGTGGTCTAAATGTCAGGAGACCTCCACTATCATAACCTCATCGTGGTTCTGGGAATTAAAAACATGTATGGTATCAATATTTTGGTCTAGTGGTTTAATAAAAGAGCCCTGAAACACTTTTTCAAGTAACTATGAAATGAATTCGCTGGAAATGTTTATTGTCCTAAGAATTCAATGGCGGCAAAATTTTAAGAATCCGTCCAGTGCAAGTGAAGTTACAAAGAATTGTCGCATGCTGCTGCAATCGCACTCTATCTACTCTTGTCCCGACGGAAAGCTGGAAGATAAACAAGGGCAGATGACAGGGGCAAAAAACTACGTCACCCGCACCTCGTGGCCTTGAGCACTTTTTTCTGTTTTTTTTTTTCATCGAATACGCGGTGTGATCGTGTGATCGTGTGTGCACGCGTGGACAAGTCGCGGCCTCCCGCGGCGATTTCTGTAACGACCGAGCACGCCATGTTCAAATCGGCCAATGGCTGATAGATGGGCTTGCTGCGTGTGATTTTTGAGCATCTTGCGTCATTTGTCGAGAGAAGAAAAAGCGATTTTCAGCTGGCTTTGATAATTTATTGTTAATTCCGGGCCGCATGCTGCGCTATATTATTTGGCTTGCGTGTTGTCGTGACCAGTGGCAACAACACTTTGACATGTGAATAGTAATGTTTTGTTATACACTGTGTTTATTGTGGACATGTTATCACTTTGCATGAGAAAGACAGAAAGACTGAAACTAAATGAATGCAACAAGTGATGCAGCTTCTTTTGTTCTGGTGTGTGCCCCTCTTTGAAAAATTTCAAGTGAGCAGCACTTTTGAGGGTTGGGCGGTCGTGTGCTGTTGTCACCGCTGGCAATATACCACCCATGTGTAGTGCATCGAGCATGCTTTCACCCCAAGGAGATCTTAATTTTCTTCTTCTAGCGCCTTGATGATAGTCACTTATCATCGTTGACGAAACCACAACTAGTGCATTTGACATACCGCAGGCAGAAACGTTCCAAATCATGAAAAGGGGAGTGGGGAGCATGCGCATTGTAGAATGAGAGTGAAATATAAAAATAATGCGAGAATGTAAGAAGCAAGAAAGAGAAAGTAATAGATGAATAGAGAGCAACAAATAGGTAGAAATAAAGACAATAAAAAGACAGAAATAACTGAAAGGGATTTCAAAAAAGAGAGAGAAGAATAGTAAAAAAAACAGGCTGCCTAGCTCCACACTGTCTTCAATTTTCGCAGCCCTAGAGAAAAGTTGCCTTTTATTTTTACAAACGAAATTATTGAACAGCCAGCCGACAGGATTGCTCGTAGCGGTTCACACAAATGACTTGTCGACACTCAAGCAGTTGACGCATGGTTTCTCGAAAGCATCAGTAGGCATGTGACCCTTGCAGCAAATCATTTTCACCCCCACGCAGCTCCCTTGGTAACAATAATGAATGCGTAATGTTGCCACTAACTGCATAAGGAGGAGGAGAAAGAAGGTGGTGGCTACAGGTCGACGTACAGTATCTGGGAAGCTATGCGTGCTATTGCCGCTACGCGACGCCCAGCTTCTGTCAAAGATATATAAATCAATCACAGTGGAAAGGCGTAGCTGGTGCAGGCGTGTAAACAAGGGAAATTTCGTAAGAATTCTTGCATAGACGCTGAACAATCACGAGGCAGGTTCCTAGGCTGCTCCCGGGGTCACTCCGTGACGTCAAAGTAACGTACCCTTGTTTTTGATTCGCGCACTCATTTCATCCGATGTGTTGAAGAGGAGAGTCGGTGGAAGTTTAATAAGGTATCGTATATATCAGAGGTGGCGTTGCCATTTCGGTGTCACCTCGGTTGTCTTTCATAAGCTTTTCATAGGTCCGAAAGACATTAATTATATCTGTATAACACAAGTATTGAATACGCTGATGTGGTACATCCGCCACAATAACACTGGCTTTACAACGAGACCTAAACTCTATTCATTTGACATTTTTTTGTCATGCAGGTTTCACCATGGCTGAAGAACCAAGACAATCAAATAAATTCGTTTATTGTAAGCAAGCGGCTCCATATCTGTTCATATTATTGATCCCTTCTTTGTATATATTCTTTCAAGGCTCACAATCAATTACCTTACATTGTTGATTTTTTTTTCTTTTTAAAGGCTGCTTTTTTTCACCTAGGTAAAATCTATTCTATATTTGGGCTTTTTTGTCATATTCTGTTGTATCAGTGTTCTATATTTCCGCTATTATGCATCAAAAACTCTTCTATACCTTTGAAATCTGTTCCATGTTATTATTATTCGTCCTATTTCACTGCCTGCTGTTGTTCTTCCTAGAAGGTACTGTCCCCTCGTCAAGCTACTCACTGTGGTAGCTTCTTGAGACAGCTCCTATCTTTTATTTCCTAAAAAGATGAATAAATTTGATTTATTTGATTTGACTTGATTTGATCGGTGATGTGAAATCAAACACGGCGGTTTATTGTTGCCTCATAGGAGTTCATCTCACCTGTGAAACTTTCCTATTTATATGTGGCGTATAAAATTTCAGCATGTTAAAGGTTGGAGGGTTTACTTTTGCACGAGGCACATTCAATATTCTGTTTTTTTTTCTCACACATGCCACGTGCGGAAACAAGAACCCAAATTTACTGAAGATTATTTTTGTACTGTTTTGAAATTGGTTCAACATGGCTGTGAGTGAACTGCACAACATCACTTCTGTATATATTTCGATCTTACGAACTGCACTAGTACTGATGCTCTGAAATATGCTACCTGAATTCAGTGTAAATGTTATTTAATGATCTCTTCTTCGAGCCGCCGTTGCAGTTTTAGTTGGTCATACAGCACTGTAAAAAAGCTGTGATAAATTTTTATCTTATATGCATACGCAAATACAGTAAGGGCTGTTCTCTATTTCTCCGTTTGAACAGTCCTAATGTCGACATGGCTTCAAAAGCAATGAGGCACACTTTGAAACATAAATCGACTCCAAAAAGCTTCTGCGCCTTTTCAAAGCCTTTCTTTCTGCAATAATTTCAATGTGAAGAAGGGGGTTTTGGTGCTTCCGAAAAAGCTGCGCCTGCCTATTTCTAGTGTCCTCTAGAATGAAAACACTTTCATCCTATGGCTCAAGTGCTCATATTTATCTGTGATACTACGCTGTGCCACGATAACGTGTGAGTCTTCTGCCGCCTCAGACACGCTGCATATTGTGCAGAAGATATTTGTCATTTTACAATTCACAAGCTTGTATATTACTAAGTACTCAAATGTCCTATTTGTGTATTTTGTATTGCGTGAAAAGAAGCTGAGTGAACATATTCGTCTGTACAGAGCTGTTTTCTCATAATTTTTGTTTGTCTTGAACTCACAGTCGTCAAGCTAAGCCGAAAGATATGACTTTCATACAAGTCTTATTTACTGTGGCTACAGGCACTGAGTTAGCCGACTACGTGCAACCAAAGCTTTCGTGCACTAATTTTTTTTATTCTCGTACACTTTTCACATGGGCCCAGCACAAAGCTACAGTCAGTGATTAAAAACATTGTTGCTTCTTCATGCGCTGATGATTTCATATGCTGAAATTTGTCTCGGTATTTTCCTATGCATGCAGAACCGATTGAGTGCTGAAGGAACTTCCAGCAAATCCCACACATTGGGGGAATCGAGGCGAAGTCTAACACTGTTGTTTCTTAGTTTCAGAGCGCCTTCTCTTCTCTGCTAGTACCTTGACTTGGGTGAATTGTTACATACGGCGCTCGTCTGTGTATAGATGTGCCTCCTGTTTTCTCCAAAGTTGCTCTGCATTTATCACAGTTCTGTACGTTCCCAAATCTAACGCCAACGTGGGAACGCATATGTATCTACTCTCCAGCGATCTGCCTCATTTTGTAAATGAGTGGTGGGACTCTGACCGCACACAGCATTACACCGGACAAATTGTATCCACGCCATTCACGCCTAGTTCCAGTAACAGTAACACGTCAATAGTTTTGAGCTGATGTTTACCTTCTTTTTGTTTTTTTTCTATACTTGAAGAGGAGTGAAGTTTATTTTCTTTTCACAAAAAGGGAGAAGCCGGGGCTAAAAGCTCAAGTGCCTGATAAATGCCTTGGCTTGCTTCTAGAGCCTGACATCAATAAACGCAAACATATCTTTCAACGTTAGGTGCATTTCTCAGTGTAATACAATGCTGTTGTTAAGCATGCAGCGTACACAAGATAGAAAAGATTACAAAAAGCACAAACTGAACCAAAAGACAAACCAATACAAAGCATAAATCAGATTCGGGAAAATATTTGTTTTTTTAAATAGTTCAATGCGATATCAAAATCTACATTCGTTGAATTATTAGTAGTAGGCACAACGACCTCATAGTTTAATCTTTTTTTGCCATATTTTGTGTGCGTCTTAGGGACACTAGGGACTTGTTTTCAAAAGCAGTATGCGTCATTAGGCAAAGTACAGTTCTGAGTGTGTTGTTGATTGCTCTTTGTAAACTGCAACTGTTGAAAAAGGTAGACGTGGTTTGTCTGAAGCAAATCATAAGTACGAAACAATGGCAACGTGGAAAATTCGTTGGGTCTGCTATGGTACCGATAAATTCACCGCAAAGCTCTCTTTCTGAGTACTAGTAATTTTTTATATTTAGTAAGCGTAGGTTTCCTAGACTAAAATACAATAGGTTGACGTAAAGCAGACAAGCGCACAATACATATGCAGTGTCAACCACTTGGGTACCAGATAAACTACTTTGTAGAGACAGCAAACAATTTTACTTATTTCAGATACTAATTTGGACACATGTACGTTCCAGGAAACGTTCTGGTAAAATCAGACACCAAGAAATATATTGCAATCGACTACACGTATCTTTACGCGTTCCAAATGAATATCTGCCTCATAGGAATCAGCAGTATTATTTGTCCTAAAACAATGGTGCTAGTTTTGAATAAATTTTAGGAAAACATTTCGCATTGTGTATATCACTTTGTGTTTCCTAGGTATCTGTAATCGGAGGCTCCACTTGCACAAGAAAGTTGCCTCTACAATACGTGTGTATCATCCGCATACATAATCATGTCATGATAGCCTGGTAGTTTAGTAATGTCATTAATAGATTTTAAAAACACTAGTGGTACTAATATAGAGCACTCAGACAGTGCAAGTGACAGTCGGTTAGATGTAATATCATTCGCCTGTACATACTGCATCCTCTGGCGTCCTGCTCTAAGTTAGGTGTGACACCACGTACACCGTAGTATTGTAACTTTCCTCAAACGATATTAATCTGTACGCAGTCAAAGGCCTGTTGAAATTGTGGGAGATGAATAGTGTAGTGTTTGTGTGGTATGTTTTCAAGTATTTTTTCTTCATAACGAGTAGCGCCTGCTCTGCTGACTTTTTCTTCAGAAAACCACACAGGCAAGCAGATGCCAGGTTGTGTTTAGCAAAAAAAAAAACCATATAAGCCTGCAATTGATGACTCCTTTCAATAATTTAGAAAAGACTGGTAATGCACAAATTGGTCAGTTGCTTGAGATTTCGATTTGATTACGACTTTCGTATATTGGACATACCTTGGCGATTTCAGGGCTTCAGAATGCACACCACTAATAAACATTAGGTTATCGAGACAAGACAATACGTCAGATATCAAAGAATCAACTCAGATTTCATATCGTCTGACCAGCGGATACATCATTTTTTAGCTTATTAATCAAGGTCACTAGTTCCTGAGAGGAAGTGGGTGAAAAAACACAGACATTGATAAAGAAGTAATAGTGTTATAGAATAAATTGCCAGCTTCAGTTGAATAACCGTGCGGCTTACCAACATTGACAAGTACCTAATAAGCGCACCAGCTGAATCAAAACCATCCAGCTTTCCGTCCGGCGTACTTATCTCGTTCAGCACACTATTATCTTTCCCTTTTGTTAGATTAGTTACTTCTCTCCATACTTTACCTCTGTCGTTCGGGATGATGATGATGATGATGATGATGATGATGCTAAATAAACTTTATTTCAGTACAGAGAATATGCAGAGAAGACCCCCCCGCCACCCGGCTAACGCCACGTAGAAATGAGCCGCCAAGCTCGACTGTCGTTTAGAATCCTCGTAAAATGCTCGATGAAATCACTTGTTTCTGCGGTCTTTAATTCTTTACTGCGTTGATTTCTATATTTCCTATACTCTTTTAGAAGGTTAGAATTTCGATTGTGAATAAAATAGTGGTGCATTTTGTTCTCAGAGCATAATGTTCATGCAAATGTTTGCTTATCCGCTGTTTTCAAAGCTTCCTATTTACTCTTCTAATTAGCGGGAAAGCGTCATTATGGGCATATAAAAACTCCTAACAAATTCGGATAATGTCATGTTTACGTCATAAATACTGTATATTGCATTGCAGTTTATATTGTGAACGAAGCGAATGAACTTGTTTAAATATTTATCATTCATTTCCCGCGTCATATATTTGCCAACTGCCACCTTGCGTTCGCATACTCTGTTGATGAGGCAACAAACTGGAATATGCTCACTTATGTCGGAACTCTGTAATCCAGATTCAATA
The DNA here is from genome assembly GCF_013339725.1 of Rhipicephalus microplus. Lineage (NCBI taxonomy): Eukaryota > Metazoa > Arthropoda > Arachnida > Ixodida > Ixodidae > Rhipicephalus > Rhipicephalus microplus. The sequence goes on from NC_051169.1 coordinate 110,441,712, forward strand.
ATACATGGTGTGATGCTTGTAACGCAAGCATCTAAAAGGGTGGCTGTGCCAAGAGCAAAATTAGTAGGCGAAGTGATGGGGTTGTAACATGCAAATTATCAAATAGCTGTAGAAATCGGCAGTGCACGAATCATGCACCAGTCGTCAAGCATTAACGTTGGCCATATTCGTGTGTGACATGGGTTTAATAAAAGAGCATATAGCAAGTTAGAAGCTGCCCACAAATATTGTCTTTTTGCGCCCTTGCTTTGTTTACAATGTAGATACGTTTCTCAAGTGGGCCACTCTGCCCGTAACAGTTTTGCGCAGCAACGCTCCCCGTGTTTTAAGTTGGGAGCACTTTATAAGGGGCCGGGCGACAGTATTCGGTCGTATGCTGTATAGGCTGTTGTCGTGGCTTGGCGTAGCACTCCATGTGTATCAGATTGAGCGTGTGCACGCGCCAGGACCGAGATGTCTTCTACCTCTTGTTCTTCGAGCGTGTTGATGATGATCACTTATGATCATCATTATCAACAGAAAAATATTTGTGGGCTTTGCGCAGCGCAGCCACGTATCCATGTATAAAAGTTGAAAGAAAAAAAAGAAGGAAACACAATATTTAGCAAGACATAATACGAGGACAAACAGAGAGAAAATAAAGAATAGAATATTAATGAACGAAGATAAAAATAGACATAAACGTAGAAAACAAGAAAAAAATTGAAATCGAAAACAAGAAAGAAAGAGAGGAGTAAAAAAACCGAAAAGAAATGATTGATTCCGAGCTCCGCACTTACTCCGGACTTGGCACCCTTAGTTTAAAGTTGCCTTAATTTTTGTTTACGACAATGGGACAGATCTATCGTGAAATAAAGTCCGCGGTAGCCGTGGCACACAGGATGTTGTGGCGCTGCCTTATCTCTACTCTCTCTCTCTCCAATGACATTGTGTGGTAGGAAAATGGAGGACTGGCCTGAGACCCTGATGACTAGAAGAGGCTCGTTTCGAGTGGTCATTAAAGAGTGGATACACGGAAATTCTCGAGAGGGCGTCCAAGACGTGTAAGGACGCCCATGCGTGATGGTGAGCGCAAGCATTCACCCTGACGCTCGTTAGGCACTCAAGACGCGCGCTTGCGAACTGCGGTATCTCCTCGGTGGTAGTGGCACATATCGGTATTAGGTGGCCGAAAGGCATCCATCAGTCTCTCTATTGCACGTTTTCCTGGCGAGTCAGGCGTCGCCGTGCCAGAGGTGAGCCATGAATTCATGTCCGTCACTATAGACAAGCTCCGTTATTAGCGGTGTTGTAGCTTAATATGTGCTTATCTGGTCGTCAACTCTAACAGTGCCTTCGAATGTTCCGCCGCCAATCAAGTCAGGGCGCACAGACATTTTCCAACACCAGTGCATTTGTGCCAATATTGCCAATATCTACTGGATGAGATCACCAGTGCATGTGTGCCAATATTGCCAATATCTACTGGATGAGATTGAAGTTTCTTCTCTCATAAGTTTTTTAAATGTATACGATGCGGTTATAAGGTAAAGATCATTTTTATTTAGAAAAAAAGACAGGGGGGGGGGGGACTAAGCAAATCATGGTGGACAAAAACAACGCGATGAAAATGGCCATTAATACAGAATAGCCTACAGGACAAGCACATATAAGAATTAGAATAAAACCCTCATGCTTACCACGATTCCAAGCGAAAAGCAGAGCTGTGCGCCTACAGGCGCTTTATCTCATCGCTTATCTTGCAGCTTTCTTCAACTTGTCCCACAGTTTTCTTTTTGTCTTAATGCACTATTTATATTTCTTATGTTTTACGTATGTGCATAGAAGGCTAGAAAGGCGGAACACCCACTTTCCGACTGTACAATGACTTGTTAAATCATACGTTAAGAAAATATTGCTGGCTGGCTTGAAGTGCAAGGAGTTACGTTGTGTAGTTGGACTTCGTCGTTGCGCTTACCTCAAACTTTGACGAACACCTCCGGTGCATTCAATCTGCACTTCAAGCAATCAAGAGCAGTGTGTGCACTCTAAAGATAGAAAAGTTTCGCTTTGCGTACCAGGAGCTCTTCTTCTTAGGCCATGAGGTAAGCAAGCCTTGAAGCCTAACAGCAGGCTTGTCAAAGTTGAGAGCGACCATCAGACCTTGACTTGAATAGCTAACTTGAATAATTATTTGGCTTGTCCCACGCGGTTGAGCATGAGCAATTTGACATTACCGTCGTTTACACGTCTGATAAAAAAAAACACTTCTACAGCAACTGCCTCTCTCGTGCCCTCTTATACTAACCACCACAGAATTACCGCGATGATAACTGTATCTCATGAATAGTTGGTTCTGACAACTTCGCTGAATTACAGTAAGCTTATGCAGTATTCAGAGGCATTGAGGACAGCACCGCCATTTTTTTTTCAAATGCATTTAAACGAGTGCTGACACCGCCGTTTTTTTATAGTCTTTTATAAAAGAAGAACTTGTCAATTCTTGAAGCCTTGTACCTTTTATGGTGCCTTCATCATTGCGACCAGAAGTCCTCTAGGCCCTGCACGATGACCCAAATATAGGACACTTGGGTGTTTCGCGAATGTTTCTAAGACTACAGAAAAAAGTTCTCCTGGCAACGCTTTGCACTGACGTTGCTCCTTACCCGAAAACTTGCAGACATTATCACCGAGAAGACACCACCGATAAGGTCAGCTGGTTTTCCGCCGCCAATCGGGCCACCTCATCGGTAATTCAAGCGAATCGCTATCGATGTACTGAGGCTGATCTCGACATCGACTGCTGTAAACAAATCGATCAATGTTGCCACCCTCAACCTTACCCGCTACGCCGAGATAAGGGTCCTGCCCAATGGCGTTACGTACGATGTAGACAATTTCTTCGCTTAAAACATTGTCCTGGGTCACGATGCCTTTGAGATCCTCATCACCGATCAGGGTACGGTGATTACTCCTGACCTTAGTCAGTTAGTATAGAGATACAGCCAACAAGGCATCGCCGATCGAAAAAGTACCACCCATCGATCAGTGGCCTCGCCAAGTGTCTAAACAAGGCCACCGCCGTCATGCTGACCATGTAATACGTCGATGGTGAAAGCAAGACGTGGAATTCCATTCTTCTATAGGGAGCCTTCACATATAACAAAATCATGCTAGAAGCGAACTAAATGACGCTGTGCAAGCTCGTCTACGGATGGAGTCGGCCGCGGCTCTCAACATCAAGCCACCCTATGTCTTCGACGAAGAAAACATCAAAATCACCGTCCACAGTGCACCCACCGAGAAAGTTCGACAACTCGCCCATCTGCGCATCCATAGTCAGCAGAAGACTGACCACGATGGTTATATCCTTCGAAGGCACCACGTAAAATATCAACTTCACGACCATCTCTGGCCTCGGACACCTGCACGCTGACCTAGACTTGGTGAAAAAAATCATGGTATTTCGAAGAACATAATGATGATCAGTGGGTGAAGCAGTGGTATCGTTTGGTGTTGCCGTAAATCATCTGTGACTTTGACCATTGATGCATGCAACTGATCTACCAAGTGGTGCACAGATCTATACAATGTTTGTTGGTAATAATTGGTATGTTGTGTTGAGTTGTGAATTTCGTTTTCATTTCATTATTACTGCTTTGTTGTTGTATAGGGTCTAGCCTTAAGTTTGCTAAGACGATGTCTCTGCACGTTCTCCTGGTAGTACTTTCTTGTTCCCATTCATACGAAAAACGTCGTGGAGCCTGTCGAGACGTCATATACTTCACAAGCCAGTCATTGTCCGTAATCATTGTCGTCATTCGCTTCATCGTCATGGCGTATTGTGGGTACCTAGCGTGTGCTGTGCCGTGATGGCAGAAATGAAATGTGTGGTATGGAACGTGTTTGTTGTTCATCTTCATCGGTGTCAGCGTCACCACCACTGGTGGCGGCTACAGCGCACAACGCCATCAAAGAAGCCTCGACCTTGAAAAGCTTCTCCCCTAAAACTTCTTCTACTTGAGTCCTACAAAGTGCTTGGGCATCTTGGGATAACCCACGTCCTACAAGGTGCTTGGGTTATCTTGGGCATCATTACGAGCTCTCAGCGGTGGCGAGCGTGTCCTGAAGTTCATGTCATGCGTCTAAAGCTACTCCATGTGCAATAATTAAGGAATCTGTGCCTTGTAGTTTTTTTCTTGTTTTATTACTTTCTTTTCTACTAAATACATGTTCTCAATTTGACGCTCTCCTTAAAGCATCGGGGACCCGGAGTCATGATCATTTTTTTTAGAGGGGGCTTTTCATGCATGTTCGGTTTTGATGCATACGAGTTTCAGCAGCAAAAACGGTTATGAACGCTCGGCGCAGGCCGTGCAGCAAGGTTTGAAAAGATTCGCCATAACTTGAGGCTATTCTGTCATCACTGCGTGTATTGCTCGAGTTTTCTATAGCCTATGCGGCAGCCAGCGATAACGCTAGAGTTTTTTATGGAACGAGTGTAAAAAGCCCCGTTTCTGTACCATGTGGCAGATCACTCGATGGCCGACGATTGTGCACACCGCTATCACTTCACATTGTGAATCGCTTGCATGTTGTCTTTTTATTTATTGGGCACTGCTTCGCCTACATAAATCTTTAGGTTAGGACAGACAGAATGCATCATTGGTCAACGTCACGACTACGTGGCGATACATATTCATAGCGTCAATATGTCTCTTGACAAAGCAATATTTACCAAATTGAAACTTTGTTGGTAATACCAAAAGCCTCAGGAGGATGATCGCAATCTCTCGGTAAATAATGTTCGTAATTGTTTTTCTCTTCTTTTCAGGAGATATATTGCCACTATGAAGACATTCGTATTCCTGCTAGTGTCATCAGCTGTGCTTTTGCACGAAGTGATTGCCAGTGGCTTTGGTGGAGGTGGCTCCGGTGGCGGTGGCGGTTGGGGTGGAGGCGGGGGTGGCGGACATGGCGGCGGAGGAGGTTGGGGTGGTAGTGGCAGGGGAGGCGGTGGTGGCTACAGCGGTGGTGGTAGCTATGGGGGAGGTGGACATGGGGGAGGTGGACATGGAGGAGGTGGATCCAGTGCAGGAGGAGGCCTAGGAGGTATCATGCAGATGCTCACGCAAATGCTACAAAGCTTGTGAGTATTGATCATTAGAAATATGCATGATCTCTACGGTGGGATGTCACAATATTTTATTGCAGTGTTATTGAGTCAATTAACTTAAACACTAAAGAAAGCGGTAAATTTGGAGCAGCGTCTTCCTCTGATACCAAGATATACCACAGTGGATCAATTGGCTAGGATGCTCGGCTATTGTGCGTTCGATCCCGGTCGTGGTGGTTGCGTTTCAATGGTGACGAAATGGCTGAGGCCCAGTCATTGTGTGACGTTATTGCACGTTAAAAACACCAGATAGTCAATATTTCTGGATTCTTTCACTACGACGTCCCTCATAATTATATTGTACTTTTGAAACGTGAAACCATATATATTAATACTTCACCAAGAAATCTGTGTGTAATCACTTCCTTAATCAGTCGTTATTGGCAAGTGATAAAATTTCACAGTGTATTTGATCAAAAGAAGAAAAAGTAACGGCTACTTTTATTACATTCTCTCGTAATACCTTTTCAAAACAGAGATATGATGGTTGTAGGTTATTTGGTGATGCTTCAAATTCTATTTTTGTTGAGAAACCATCAAGCACGCTCACCTTATGCTTTCATATGCGGTGGGGCCCAAATGTAGTTCGTTGAGATTTCGTTAATGTTGGGCAGTACCGCAGGAACATAGTTTAACTACTTCCACATATATAACTAAGCCCAGCATGGCCTCAATCGCTTTCGGCGTATTTGAAGGATGACTATTTGTAGTATGCTCGTTGTTACGTAAACTAAGAACCACTTAGTGTTTTCTCTTGTCTAAGAAGACCACGCTATGATTGCCAGATCCACCATAGTAGGCGACTCCGGATGAGCTGTCAATTTCTAGGGCTCTGGAAACGCAATTTTATTCATTTAAACGGCAATTCTCGCATTTCTGCCACTCCCTCTCTGTCCCCCCCCCCCCCCAAAAAAAAAGAAAGCTGCCATTCCGCCCAGGAAGAAGACGCGCTCTAGAGCTCACCCGTACATAATGCAGAAGACTTGACGCAATACCACCGCTTGTTGCTATGTCGTAAGAAAGTTTTTTTTTTGTGTTATCTGAATGACACTGAATGGAGGTACTTTTACGTACAGGGTAAATTTCTTGCAACGAACAGTGCGAAAACGTAAAAATTGGTCATAACTTTCGAATTGTATGAGACACTTTTCAGAAGAAAAAAAAGCCAACCAGCTCTACTTTGCGGACACCGATGAAACTTTACCGGCCAGGATTGAAAAATGAAAACATGAACACAAAAGAACCAATTCTGCGCACAGTTTGGCAATTCGAAAGAGGGAAAAAATGGTGTTCACATGAGTGATGTTAACTTTTCACAACACTCAAAACATCATAGTTATGCATATATAAGTAGAGGAAAACTAACACAGAACGATAAAAACAACAGACAAAGGCATGCACATGTCTTTGTTTGGGCTGTAATGTCTGTAAACTGCTTCTTTGCTCTATATTTGTTTGTAACTGTGGCACAAGCAAAGGAATGCTCCTTGTGCAAGGGACACTAAGGAGAAAACCCTTTTTCGCACATTAGTAAAGCACGATCTCACAATCCCAAAAACGCTACCCTTACCGTGGTACGACGCTTGGCAAGCGATAAAACGCACAAAAATAATTCGGGTGCAGACGCCACCTTGAGATTCCTGCACCAAACACCATGACGTCATAGCTTTTGAAGGCGTGTACAGGGTCCTACGTAGCTTCTAATCTATAAACAAATACAATGTTCACTAAGGGTGTGATTGAGCTAGCATACGAAGTTTCAGAAAAGTTCGTCGAGAAATTGTCACGAAAACAGCACAAATACACATTCAAATGTCCGACGTCATGAGCACAAATTTTTGCACGGAGTTTAACAATGAAACTTACACGTTGACTTTTTTCGCTTATACTGAACTCATGATAACAAAGTCCTGCAGGAAGATGAAAAAGGCTTGGGCCGGGCAAGTAAGGTGTAAGCAGGATTACGACTGGTCATTAAAGATAACTGACCGGATTCCTAGAGAAAGCAAACGCGCTATTCAGGTGGGCAGATGAGATTCAAAAATTTGCAGGCACAACGTGGCATGAGTAAGCACGAGACTAATTAGATTAGCGGACTGTGGAAGAAGCCCTTGCCCTGCTATATTTGTAGTTAGGTTAGTGATGGGGAAGGTAATGCTGATGGTGACAGTGACATATGCCATTAGAGTTCTCAGAGTGTAGTTTATCAATACACATGAAGTGTTCTTTCAAGCACATTTTTTACATTCAAAGACAGCTCAAGCTTTCTGGCCTCAGAACGTTGAGGTGTTACACCATAGCCCCGAAACTGCGCTCTGCAGATAAACAAGGCCAAAACACAAGCACGGCCGGTTTAAGCCTTATAACTAGACGACACAGGCATTCATGCATTGTGTAGGTGGCGAAGTCCTATTAGGTGTGCCTAAAGAAAGAGACAATGTACTATTCTTATGTTTTGATTCCTAATTGCTATTATGTCAGCGGTACCTGGGCCCACTCCACCCAACAACACGACGACGTGGGATTACACTCCTGTAAAGCTTACGAGAAATTAGATGGCAAATAGTATGTTATTTGGTTTAATGGTAGCGTATATACGGGAGATATGAGCTCATTTCAATGGATCACTGAGCTTTGCGTGTTGCAAAGCAACTCCTATGTGCCACACTTTTTATACACAGCCCAATGTTTCTCATGGCTAACCTTCATTCCTTTTTTTTCACTTAACTCACTGCCATGTCTGTGTAGGAATATTGCTTTGAATTATCCACATTTTCTTTTCTTTTCCTCATACTTGGTTCAGTTAATCACCTCAAATCAACATTTCGCACGTACAACTAATAACCTAAACTAATAAACTAATAAACTTAAACTAATAAACTTTAACTAACAAACTCATACTAATAAAAATCCACACGCCAATTCAGTCATAATATAATACCCGGTACCATCCAGCCCACCAATATATTAAAAGTAACTGTCAACTCCTGATTAGCGTTAGTTCATATTTAGCCATTGGGTCTTGCCTAAAGGTATACTGAATTGAAACAATAATTTCCTTTATGTTGATAACCTTTATTTGAGAAGTCGAATGCCGTAAATTTTACCGTCTATATTTCGTCAACAGCGGAGAAAATCAAGGTCGAAGTTTCGTTGCGCGTGACATCACTAATTTCTTGAACGGTCAGCTTTTCACTGATTGTCCAACAGTTAACTGAGAGGCTTGTGCAAATTTCTTCACATTAATGGCTTGTCGGCGCTCAAGCTCCTGATGATTTGAAGGGAGCATTGGTGAGTATGCGGTAATTTGAAGAAATCCTTTCGACCTCTACTCAGCTTCAGTAGGTAACGATAATGTATGCGCTAACTGCAGAAGGAGGTGGAAGCAGTAGGCCGGAGGAAGACACAGTCTCCTCAGATGCTGTTCCCGCTGTTACCTCGACATGGGGCCCTCTTTCGATGAAATAGAGAGAAATTAGTCACCCTCGAAAGGCATCACTAGTTCGGCCGTGCAAAAGTAAACTTCGTAAGAATTCTCGCATTGACGCTGAACATCCCTGGGGCAAGTTCCTGTACACTCTTCCAGAGCCCACTGAGTGATCTCAAAGTAACGCATCGTCGCTATTGACTTTCATACGCATTAGAGGGGCCAGGTCAGCAGAGAGTTCATAAGCTATTCATTAAATGGGGAGCCTCGAATGAGATTTTTATTAACACATCTATTGAATAAGTCAACGAGATGCATGCGTGACACCAACAGTGGCTTTGAAACAGGCACTTTATTATGATAATTGATTTGTCCCATTTGTCATGCAGGTTCCAGCATCGCTGAAGAGCCGAAACGAGCAAAGAAATTATTTTCAAGGAAGCGACTCAATTCCTGCGATATGAACCCAACCTCAGTAGTTCCCGTATGGTCTCCCATTAGTTCCTGACGGCTGTGTGTCTTTTAAATGAATTTCGACGTACGAAGATCACATTCCGGGACAATTGAAGAATAAAGGCTACTTTTTGAGTAAAGCACACCATCGCAATTTGAGTGCTTCTCATCAATACAAAAAAACTTTTGCGCTACACAAGCGCCAGCTATTGCGTATGCTTAGTCGGCATTTCTAGTGATTTACCACACAAACAATTTATCGAAAAGTGTTATACGACTATTACCATTCTTACGATTCTCACTTCTTTTTTTTCTCCATCTCTTTACAATCTATTATTCCCTCTTCCCCCCCCCCCCCCCTAAGTGCAGGGTAGCCAACTAAGCCGAGCTTGGTTACCCTCCCTGCCTTTCTTCTCTACTTCGCTCTCTCCCCTACTGTGAGGCACGTTTCCGCTCTTCCATGGCTACGCCTGATGTGGCATTTGTTATTCAAAACTTCTCCTGCTCATCAGTATAGCATTATGAGTGTTTGGGTTCTGTATATTTTTTAATCAGGCGTCTTTTCATTTGCGCATGCGAGGCACGTCATGATTTACTTTTCTATTTACGCCTGTCTGGAGCTCATTTAATTTATTCAAAGCAAGTCGTGTGCACTGTATGAAAATCTGAGCCCATCCAGCCTTACGAAGCCTTTGGGTTTACTGTATTGAAGGGGTTACTGTACTGAAGCCTGGCCAGTCACCATTGGTGCTCACTTCTTACCGCCTGATGGCACTGGCTAGTTGCTTGGGCAAAGTGATGGAGAGGATGGTACTAGGACGGCTAAAATGGTTCCTGGAGCATCACAACATCTACCCAAACGCTATGAAGGGTTTTCGCCATGGCCGATCATCAGTTCATAGCATCATAGACCTGGTCAGCTACGTGCAACACGAAAAAGTCCGTACTCGTCTGTGCGCTTCTTTATTTCTTGATGTTAAACGGGCGTATGATAACGTCACTTACGAAGCTATCCTCACCGATCTCAAAGAGGTAGGAGTGAGCGGTCGTATTTTACAATGGCTATGTGCCTATCTATCTGGGCGATCCTTTTTCGTGAGAACCGAGGATGGTGACACTTCGCTACATTACAGCCACCATGGTGCTCCCCAAGATGGCGTACTTAGCCCTGTACTATTCAACCTGACGCTAATCGCTCTCCATGAGCATCTGCCAAGTACTGTCAGATTGTCAGATTGTCTCCAAGCGTGAAGTACGCACAGCAAATACAGTATACAATTTGTAGTGTAAGAGTTAGGACAGAAAATTATCAAACGTATTCAACAATCACATATGTGTGCATAAATGGTGCGGTTCACAAATTGAAGACTAACCGATGCATACAGTCAAAAATCACAAAAATATGCGTGGTCACGTTAAAAATACATATCAAAGAAAAACCTAAATGCATTAATATAAGGTAATAATGTCACTCTATTCAAGAAACACTTTCCATGATTTTCCTGTAAACTTCTTGTTGGCAGCGGGATCAAAACTTCCCTCAAACTAAATGGTTGGCTATCTGAACTCATCAAAAAGATGGGTATGTGAAGTTGATTGATTGATATGTGGGGTTTATAGTCCCGAAATTCTCATATGATTATGAGAGACGCCGTAGTGGAGGACTCAGGAAATTTCGACGTGCACCCAAATCTGGGGACATGGACCTACAGCATTTTTGCCTCAATCGAAAATGCAGCCGCCACAGATGGCATTCGATCTCGCGACCTACGAGTCAGCAGCCGAGTACCTTCGCCACTAGGCCATCACACTGGGGCAATGAGGAGATAGATATGCGGGGTTTAACGTCCCAAATCTACCATATGACTATTATAAACGCCGTAGTGTAGGGCTACACATCAAGGATGACTTCGGTCGGCGTCTTGGTGTTTCGTGTTGTGGGCATTTTAGAAAAAGGTGACATATTTCATTTTCTACTAATCCGCAATCCCATTCAGAAGTTTGAGCATGCTCAATTTTCTGTAAAAAAAGCTCAATGTAGGCAGCACCTAATGTTAATCGCTGAATAGTGGTTTCCACATTTCTGTGTAATAATTGCGGTATTTCAAAGTTAAGTAGTGTATCTTTACAATATCAATCAGAGCGTTTGGGTCAAAACCAAGTTTTCGGTATAATTGAAACATGTTGGCCTTAAAGTTTGGCTCAATTAATTTTCTTGATATTGAAATTGCGACCCAAGCATCATATTGATGTGCTTCCTGTGCTGCTTCATCAGCTGATGTGTTGCCTGGTATGTAGCAATGTCTTGATATTCAGTGAAACATTATTTCATGGTGCTCTTGGTTTTTATGGTGAGCTGTTTAAGGGTGTCGTAAATCAGGCTATCATTTATTGTTTTCGCTTTCGTGTGAGAAAGTGATGTTGGTGCCGCTTCTGAATCACTGAAAATTGCGCATTTTTGAGTATCTCTTATAAAACTGATATATTGTAAAGCACTTAGATAAGCAAAATTTTTTAGCTACTGCATACAATGTCAGGCGAGATAACTTAAATGAATCTTTTACATTGAGGTGCGGTAAAATAAATGCTGAAGTTTAAGATGTTGTTACAATGAAACTCTTTGTATATAGATACATAGAACCCTGCTGTTGCATATATAACTAATAAAGCACTTGTTGTTGGGCGGCTCGAATGAACATGATATTTTGCTGATTATGCCACCCGCTGACACTTAGTGGCACTGCTTTCTTTCCGTGCAAAACGAGCCTCATATGGCCACCAGTGCCACCATGCAGTCCTCAATCGCCCTCGTAATGTCACTGGAGAGAAAAAATTACATTGCTTTGTTCCCATTCCGTCTTTTCAGTTACATTACGCGAGGGGTCACTGATGACCAGATAAGGCTCGGTTTCAGCGGCCATGCAAGAAAGAACTTGCGAGAATTTGAAGGAGGGTCTTTAAGTCGTGTGTGGCCGCCCGAGCGCGGTGGTAAGCGCAAGCGCTGACCCTGACCCTTGTTGTGCGCTCACGACACACGCTTGCGAACAGCGGCATCTCCCTGCAAGGAGTGGCGCACATCGGTGTTAGACGGCCGACAGACGTCCATCACTCACCATTACACGTCTACCTGGTGACTCGGTCGTCGACGTACAAAGGTGAGCCCTAAGCATTGATATTGCTCGGCAAAAAATCTATTCAGTTTGCATTGTGGGAGTTTGGTACGTAGTTCTTCGGTCAGCGAACTGTAGCTCTGCTTTCAAGAGTGCCGCAACAGGGTATTCGGGGAACCCTGCAATTTTCCAATACCACGACATCTGTACCATTCCTAGCAATGTTTAAGGCATTACATGCATTGTTAAATTTCCTCCGCCATGGGTTTCTTAAGTGTGGCACTCCGTGTGGCAATGAAGTAAAGATGTCCATTATTAGGAGTGCACTCTCAGGCGATTTGCTCATTCATGATCAACAAAAATAGCGTGATAAAAACGTGGGAGCAGACGAAAAAAAGCTACAGGACAACCGCATGGAGAAGCTAGCCGAAAACTCAAGTTCACTACGATTAAAGCCAAAATAACTAAAATATCAGCATCCAGCTATACTTTATCGCTGCGCTTGTCTTGTGCTTTCTTTCGACTTGTCGCAGTTTTTTTATTAGACTATTAGTCATCATGATGATTATTTATGCCTACAAGAATATAGATACGTGACATCTGCTTCCAGATACCATGGTGACTCGTTCAATCATGCGTAAGAAGCCAGAAGAAAGACAAGAAGTTAAAGCTCGAGGTGAATCGGTGGTTCCAAGAAAAAAAATATTACACCGTCTCCCAATAGCAAGAACAATTAATAACATGCAAAGAAGTCCATGGGTCGACCTAAAGTTCCGTTCAACGCAGGCACCGAGCCCGATGTTGAAGCGTGCTTGCAAGGGGAGCACACCGTGAAGCCAATGTAATTTCTGTCGCTGATACTCGTCCCGAACTCTTGTTGGAGCATTACACGCGAGTTCATTGCCACGCCCTGCAGGAGCACGTGTGTTCATAGCGCATTTGCCGAATCTCGTTCCCTATGTCATCGCGTGATTTCTGACATAGTGTAAAAGGAAAAGACCACAGCCTCTCACACAGCCACTTACGCAGCCTGAACGCGGTAGCGCGCGCCAGTGCATTCTGACGAGGATACAACGCATTGGTTCATCGCACGTCTGCAGTTCCCGGACGCGATCACATGATTCCATAGACATTGTAAGGTGGAGAGGCGACAGCGTCATAGCCAACCACTTACACGGGCCGGAACGCGGTAGAACGTGAGCGTGTTCTGGCTTTGCTTGCGCCAGCTGTTGCGCATGCGCTGTAAGGGTTGTCACGCTGCACATCGCCATGATCTCCGCCATGAGATGCTTCGCATCTAAAAATACCCTCTGCGATGTTGCTTGCCAGTTACCCTCGCCACCGCGCAGTTTCCCGTCGTAGCGTGAGCTGATAACGAATGACAAAACGCCCTTGCTTGTACCTGGGGTGCCACAGCCAGCTTTGTACGTAAGTTATGGCAATTCCGGGGGCATTCTTGCATGATCTTTTACGGGGAACGGTTCGTCTGTACTTTGTATACGCCAAAGAGAGACCGAGAAATGGCCAAGAAGGTCACGCTAAGCCCCTAAGATCAAGCAGTTTCGTTCTTTCTTTAGGCGTTACTTGAAGTAAACTTCTATTCTTTGTACGTCTACGAACTGGTTATTTCACATCATCACTCGACTGGCTACCACCTTCACTGATACCATTGTTAGCCTACCGAAGCGATTTGGGCGCACTACTGTCTCCTGCAAAAAGAACACGCGAAACGTCTGATTTAAAACCCACTTGCACCCGTTGAATTATATTCCAGATTAACAGATTCCGTAAAGGAAGTGAAGGCATCTCTTGCTACCTTAATCGCGTCTTAGGAAAAAAAAATATATCCGTTAAAAGTGAAAAGGTGCTCCTGTTCACTCGAGAACTAAACTTCAATTTAGTACCTGGTAGCTAAAGCGAAGTCATTTGATTGATTGATTGATTGATTGATTGATTGATTGATTGATTGATTGATTGATATGTGGGGTTTAACGTCACAAAACCACCATATGATTATGAGGGAGGCCGTAGTGGAGGGCTCCGGAAATTTCGACATGTGGGGTTTAACGTCCCAAAACCACCATATGATTATGAGAAACGCTTTAGTGGAGGGCTCCGGAAATTTCGACCACCTGGGGTTCTTTAACATGCACCCAAATCAGAGCACACGGGCCTACAACATTTCCCCTCTATGGGAAATGCAGACGCTGCCGCCGGGATTGGAACCCGCGACCTGTGGGTCAGCAGCTGAGAACCTTAGCCACTAGACCACCGCGGTGGGGCTAAAGCCAAGGCAGATATGCTAAACCATAAATATTTATTCACAAGAGAAAGAAAGTAATCGGAGCTTAGACGCCTCGTTCAGTGAAGTTTTTGTTAGTGGGTGTGGTCAACCGAGGCAATAGACAACAGTTTGGGATGCAAGGTTAATTCATCAGAGAGTAAGCATAGCGTATTAAAGCTGAGCACGAGAAACAATGACGTGACAACAGTTTTACCTTTTTCCTACTGCGCGAATTGCAATTTACCGTCACCTTTGCAAAAGAGATACCTTTTTTGTTCATCCTTTCTACTGAAGGCAGTATCAGAATACTCGAGCTACAACACGGCTTGTGTCATTTTACCAGTGGATCACTTTAAGCTGTTAATGGCACCGGGCCTAGAGTTTCGTAAAATTAACTATAAAGGGTACTTTGGCGCTGCGATCATTCAACAACTATGGGAACGATGGGCAGTACACGGATTTGCCTAGTCTTCGTACTTTCGGTTGCGGAATCGTACTTGTGAGTTCGTTTATGGCTGTGTATCGGTTTTTTTTTTCGGAGTAAAGAGCAAACGCTTTTAACTTTGTGTCCTATTGAAAAACGTAAGCCTAAAAGAATAAGGTAGTTAGGTGCAATTGCTGAACCATTGCTGATTTTTGTTTCATTAAAAACCAGCTACAAGCTACAAGAACACACGGAGCCAGAAGTACGAAAATTAGACAAATGCGTGTACTATCATTTGCATGCTCGCTGAAGCAGCGTGCGTTACAGCTCTCGTAGACACTAGCACCAGAGTTCCCTCTATTGTATATTCAGAAAACTCTATGGCACCCGGTATAGTGGCAACAGAAGTCATGATGAATCGGTACGCACTTGTCTCGTCTTCAAATGATGCTGGAGTTCCAAACCAAATGCACAGATTCGTCTTATGTTTATTACAATAAGCATTATGGCGTGTATGTTACGTGACTGAAAATTCCGTGGTATCATCACCTATGAATGCGACTAAAATTACGTCACATCAAGCAACCAGCATGTCATATGTAACCGCTAAAAGCACATGACACGTGCGCATTGTGGCGAACTATACTTGAATTGGTATAGCGCATTGAGGTGAAGAAGAAATTGTGGAGCAGATCGACACAAGAGGACAAAGCACTTACTGCCGACTTTTTAATAGCTCTTTGTCTTCTTGTGTTGGTAGGCTTGGCCATTTCTACTTTACCGCAATGCGCTACACCAGTTCAAGTGCGACTAATTAACTCTTTCAATCTTTAACACCTATAGAAAATCGACAAAACTTGGCGAAATGGTCTTACAATTTCGGTCATAATTAAAAGATTTATAGCTCCAAGAGCAGGTACACCGTCCGGAGAAGGCACACCTGGAGTGCTATAAATTCGTCGGTAACGGTCGCGTGCCGCTACCAAAAGTTCTGGGGATTACGGTATTTTTGTATATGTGCACCGCAATAAGAAATTAAATGGATTATTCATTTTTTATTCACCGTACTATAGAGACAAGTATCTTATTTCACGCATACGGGTTTCACCCATAAAGGCTGTAAGCAACGCTCAGCCCAGGTCGTTGAGCATTGTTCGAGATGCTTCACGATAACATGAGGTCACTTTGTTAATGTAGCGCTTAGTAAGAGCTAATAGTCTAGAGCTTATGAGACTGCCAGGGATAACACTAAAATTTTTCATAGAACATGTGTAAAGGCCGACGTGCTGCACCACGAGGCCGATCACTCGATGCCCAACGACAGTGCACATCGCTATCACTTTCCTGTGGTAATCACTTGCTTGTTGTCTTTTGATTTAACGGGTACTCATTTACCAAAATAAATTTTTAGATTATTCTTTAGCACCACATCTTTAGCGCCACATGCTTTTTTCGTCAAAGTCCTGACTATATATATTCATACCACCTGTTCTGTCTTTTCAGAAAGCAACATCTACTAAACTGAAACTGAGTTTCTTCATGCGCACCTAACCCTCTCGCTTCCAGCCATTATATAAAGATCAATAATGTCAGTTCACTTTTTTTCTCTTGTTTTCAGAGGTTATAACGCCAAAATGAAACCCCGCCCATTACTTCTGGTGTTGTCAGTGGTGCTTTTGCACGAAGTTATCGCCGGAGGCTTTGGTGGAGGCGGCTTCAGTGGCGGTGGTGGCTGGAGTGGCGGTAGAGGTGGCGGGCATGGTGCTGGAGGTGGTTGGAGTGGCGGTGGTGGTATCGGCAGTGGAAGCGGACACGGGGTAGGTGGACATGGGGGAGGTGGATTCAGCTCAGGAGGAGGCATAGGAGGTATCCTTCAGATGCTCAAGCAAAAGTTACTAAGCTTGTGAGTATTGCTTATTCAATAAGACATCAGCTCTAGGCTGTGACATCGTGCTATTTTGTTGCAGTGTTATTTAATCAAAAAAGTTAAACACTAAGAAAAGTGATAAATGTCCAGCCGCCTGTTCCTCTGAACCCTAAAAATCTGGTCCACATCGGCGGATCAGTGGCAGGGATGCTGGCCTGCTGACCCGAAGGCATCAGATTCGATTCCGGCCATGGCTGTTGCATTTCAGTGGAGACGAAGTGGTAGAGGGCGCCCTGGATACTGTGTGATCGATTTCAGTGCGCGGTAAAGAGCATCTGATAGTCGAAATTTCTGCAGAGCTCCTCTAAGGCATCCCTGATAATCGCATCTTAGTGTTGAAACGTAAAACCCTATACATATTATTGCTTTTGACAAAAAAATTTAGGTGTAACCACTTCGCAAGTCAGTTGTTATTGGCAAATAACTTTATTCGGTGTATCTAATCGCAAGCAGAAAAAATAGCCACTTCACTTTACCTTTTATGGCAATAATTTATTGATGGATAGAAAAGAAGGTCGTTTAAGTTATCTTGCGGTGCTTCAAATTTCGTGTTTATGAAGCGCCCTTCAAACACCCTTACCTGGTGATTTCATATGTAGAGAATATCGAATGTAGTACTCTGAATTGATGTTATTTTGAGAAGTACCACCAAGTTTACTTTAATGACTTCCCCGTACCTTCGACTGTACCTAGCTTCGACTGTACCTGCCTCATTCGCTTTCAGCTGATCAACGAGTAATAGTAATTTCATGTTTTACGCAATATAATTACCACTTTCCGTTTTATTTATCTGGGAAAACCACAATAAAACTATGTGGCGTGCTGCCTTTGGTTTTCAGGGCAAAATGCGACTTTTTAGGGCTCTTGAAACTCATATAAATTGCGTACACCTGCAATGTTGCATTTTACACCGACCGGATTGCCACCATTGTGGTCAGAAATAAAGCACGTGTCCTGTATGTCACCTGCGCGTAACGTGCCAGAACTCGAACAATAACGCTGCTTGTTATTATGTAAAAAATTCTACGTGCTCCGTTTCGCTGAAACCGATAAAACAGCGAATGTGGTGGCGTTCCTACCATCAGGTTATCGCATTTCTGTTTCAGATATGGTGCAGCACTGCTCCTATACCAACACTCTTTGGTAAACATAGATAATATTTAATAAGTGCGGTTTATCGTCCAAAAACCATGATATCGGAAACGCCGTAGTGGAGGGTTTTGGCAATTTCGACCACCTGATGTTCTTTCGCTTACGCTGACACGGCACACTTCACGTGCCTCTACTATTTCGCTTCCAACTTAGTGCGACTGCAATGGCCGGGTTTGAATCCGCGACCTTCGAGTCTGCTCTATAACCACTACCGAGCTCCATAGCCACTGCTCCATCGCGGCGGACTTCTTCGTAAGCTTTGAGGTAGTAGTATACCTTTATTGCCTCATGGCCTTACGACTCTCATTAAACAAGTATACAAAAAAGCCTTTCTTAAGCTTCTCCGTTATGTTGCTTCGCTGCACCTTTTAAACACTATCTGATAAACTATGAGGGGTTAGTATTCCCGCGTCTTTTTTTAACCACGAAGTGTCCCCTAAAAGTAGAGGGACTATGTTAGAGCACACGCCATTTCTTGGTCTAACTTTTACTTTTTTCTTTAAGGAAAGTTGTGTGCAGTAGGATTTACCAAATTCCTATAGCATAGATGCGTTTATGAAGATGATGGTTTTTCAATAGCTGCAGAAACTTTTGTTGCGTATAGCCGTTTGTTGGGCTAGCATCCGCAACCACATTTAGTAGAACAGTCGTGGGTGGTGGGATCTACCGAACATGTGCGTCACATTGGCGTTTATGATGCCCACAGGCATTACCAAAAATCGCGGATATGAATTTCCAACCAACAATGTATTCGCTACTTAAAAAAACTTACATTTCTATCGCTGAGAGAACGTTAATTTCACATTCGTATACCCACGTCAGACGTGACCGTACTGACGAAAAGTACACCGAGGCTTGAAAAATCAGAACATGTGAAAAACATTCATTCAGCAATACTACTCGCACAGCTGGGCCAATCGAGGAAGAAAAAAAGTGTTGGTCACACGCGCATTGTTATATAGCAATGTCTATATTATACGTTTTTAGCCCACGCACGATATGGCTATGAGAGTCGCCGCTGCGTAGGGCTCTGGAAATTACGACCATCTGGTCTTCTTCAACGTGCCCTGATATTGCACTGTACACAAGCCTCTACCATTTCGCCTCCATCAAAATGCGACCGCCATGGCCGGGGTGGAACTTTAAACCTTTGGATCAACAACTAATCCACAGCTGCAGAACACGCGTAATGTTAATTTCTTTAATTTCTTTCACAATCTCATGTGGCGTGGTGCGTTAAGCCAGATCGCTAGAGAACAACCATCCAACCGAAACCTCATGCTAACACAAAAATATAGCGAAAAAAACTTACAGACACAGAGAAGAATTACAAAGACAAGGGCAGGTCATTGTCTGGGCTGTTCTTCTGTGTATGTACTGCTTTTTTCACGCTATATTTATTTGAAACTATGGCACAACGACTAGCCCAACAAATGGTCCCTGTGAGGCATATTTTCAAAACCCATGACAGCTCATGTTTTCTTGCAGCAGAACGTATAGACGGTATACCATAGCCCCAAAACTGCACTTTTCAGAGAAGTGAAAACCAAACACAGAACTGTAACTTAATAAGCAATTATATCGGTTCAATTGGTATTCATCTTTCTGGGAAGGGTTCAATATATATGCGGGACACGAAAGAAGTGAGACAAGCGCTTAACTTCAACTACGCGTTTATTGCAAAATCTCAGAACATGCCGGTGTGAAATAAAATAAAAAGAAAGAAAAAAATAAAAAGAACAGGCTACAGCCCACGTGCCGTAACGTACAATACACTTTCATTATCATTATTCACACCAATAAAAAAACAAAGTTATTTCAGCGTGAGCAAAATAGATGGTTCACTTACAAAAAGTAATCGCGTTTCATTTCTGCTGCTTCAACAACGGTTCTTCACGTGTCATTTTTGTTGCTTCTGTCTTCATTTCCGCTGCTTTGAGCTAGAGGTTTTAAGATTTTAAGGTTACCCGATACGAATGGTTTTACCTGTCATATCTGCTTCACAAAAACTGTTGTAAATATGTAGCAAAACCTGTCCTGTGCTGATAGAAAAGTAGGCTTGCATAATGAAAAAGTTGATATGACTATATTTTGTGTGCACAGTCTTTCGTTTATAGAGTACCTGTATCTTGCGGTCTCACATATTTTGGGCAGACTGAAAAATGTATTCATAAGAGAGTAAAATAACATCAAAATAAAGTGGAAAAGCCAGAGATGGTCACCAACTGTAGTGAGGGGAGTTTGGTGCTGTAATTGGACAATTTATGAATTTTATATTGTGGTGAACTGTTTGATTGTTGAAACAGTGGAAATGACTTGTGATGATTATGAGTGTGTACCCGTGTGACCTTGCTTTTTGTATGGTGTAGTTGATAGTAATAGATGAGCATTATTCCATGGCACGGCACGTGGTCTGTTGGGGGCTCGTTGTTCTTTTCTCTTTTTGTTTTCACACCTATATGCTCTGACATTTTACTATAAACGTTTAGTTGAAATAAGCGCTTGTATCTTTTCGTTCGTGTGTCGTGTAAAATTTGTGCGCTTTCTACCAAGATGGACAAACACGCAAGCATGGCAGGTTTAAGCCGGATAACTAGACATCACACACGTTCATGCATTGCACAGGCGGCTAAGCCATATTACGTTTGTCCTGTGGATGAGAAATCAATGTGTTCAAAAGAAATTCTTATGTTGCACCAAATATTATGCTATTTGGGTCAATGGTTCCGTATATGCAGGAAAAAATTAGTAAATTTTAAGGAATCACTGCGCATGATGTATTGTTAAACAACTCCTAGGTGCTATATGTCTCGTAAATGCCGAGAAAAGTATTCGTGATGGCTAACATTCAATCTTTTTCAACCTAGCTAACTCACTGTCACTTATGTTTAGTAATATCGCTTCAATTTGTATACAATTTCTTTCTTTTTATTCTTCTGACTTTTTTTCTGTTAATAACCTTGAATCAGAATATTGAGCAAGTACAACCTCTTTTAGAGCACGAACAAGCTTGTGCATAACGTTTCACGCGAATGGCTTGTCGGCCCTCCAACAGCTAATGGTCTGACGGGAGCATCAGGGGGCCTACGGGCTTATGAGCAAATCTGTTTGACCTCAACGCAGCTACTCAGGAAATGATAATGGATATGCAATAGCGCCACCAGCTTCACAAAGTGAAGGAGGTGAAAGTTTTTGACTGAAGGACGACATGACGACGTAGGATCCCCAGGCGCTGGCATCTGTAATTGCTTCGACACGTTACCCCCTTGCTGCGAAATCGAGAAACATTAGAAGCCATGGAAAGGAGTAGCTAGTGCAGACGCGTAAATACGCGAATTTCATAAGGCCTCTCGCATAGACGCTTAGAAACCAGGGTGCTTGTTTCTAGGCTACTCCGAAGGTCCCTGAGTCATGTGAAGGTAACGTATTGATGTAACAGATTCGTATGCTCATTTGATACTCCTTGTTGGAGCGGAGAGTTAAAAGAACTGTAGCGACGCGTAGTCTATATCAGAGACATGTTTACGCTGGCACTTCAGTACCACCTCATTGTTCGTTTATAAGCCATTCTTGGGACGAAGAGCAGTTGTTGAGCTTTCTATAACCCAAGTAGTGAATAGATTGATTTGGTACTTCCACAATAACATTCTCTATATTGGGTGCCTCCATCTCTTTATTTATTAGTCGTTGTTTTTGTCACGCAGGTTCCAGCATCGCTGAAGAGCCGGGATGACCAAAGAAATTCATTATTTTCAAGCAAAACAATGCACATCCGCGATAATAACTCAACCACTGCGGTCACGTCTGGTCTTATAATAATTTCTTACGCCTGCGTAACCTGCCGCTTAATTATAATGTGTAAAGATTATACCCCTGGTGCACAAAATAATCACAGCATATCCACGGAGTGATTGATGATGAGTAAGGCGAAGTGCTGGAGGGTTTCATCGCTTAACGGTGAATCATCCACGAATTTCACCCCCTACATCATCAAAGACGTGAGAACACTGTAAATATTTATACAAAAATTTTATTATTCAATAGGGGTAGCTATGACTCGCTTCCGTTCCCACTTCATTATAACGGCTTTATGGTCGCTGAAGTGGTGGATCGGTGAAAGGGCGTAGTGGGATGCTTGCAAGAACGAAGTAGTAGGCAGTTGTCAAAGGTGGAACTATAGGCGGTCACGTACAAACAAGAGATAGACAGCCGCACTCCTTTAGGAGCTTCTCCCCTAGAACACACATTCTTCGTTCAGTAAAGCACGTGATCGCAGTTGCTTTGGGCTCGTCGCAGCATTATATTTTTCCTCGCAGTTGGTGTAGCGATAGTCACAGCTATATACTTTTTCTCATCACGCAAGCACCGCCAACCATTGCGAATACAAAGCCAGTGCTAATAGTTGTTCGCCACGCTTACAACATACCAAAAAATGCCCTAACGCTCTCATGTTTCGCGTTCCTATTTTGAGCTACTTTGACTTCCTTTAATGAATACTAGTCTATACTGTCACTCTAGAGCCCTATGCAGCAGTTATGCCTCGAAACATTTTGTCCTCGCTATACTCGAGCCCTGCTGCACTGCACACAATATACCACGAATGATTCTCAAGCCTGGACGGCCCCTTGTTTTGCGGTTACGCGGACTTCGAGCATGTACTATAACGATGTGCCTTTGCTGGTCCCCCTTTCCAAGAAGAAGAAATGAACAAGCTGTTTAAGGCCCAGGACATCACCTCTCGATCCAGGCCGTCTGGTGAGCCTGCGCAAGGGCGGTCAGCTTTAACCAGACCGTCCCCGAGCGGCCCTAGCCAAGTGACGCTGAGTTAACCTGCGTCTAACGTGGACCTAATAAAGGTATTTCATGCAATCGTCACTCCTGCATTATAAACGTTCAGTTTCTGTACCCTAAGAAAAAACCAGTACATGTGACTTCTGTGTACTCCTGACTTGCCCCGGATATGACCCTTTTTAAAGTGGTACATAAACTCTAGTGTCAAATATAGTAGAATGACCCCCTAAGAAGGTTGACGTGCCTTTTTTAAAAGAGTTATATACGTGTAAAGATACGACTACTCGAATGAAGTCACATGACGCTTTGACTCTTCTTTTTTTTTTTTTGAGTGTGTACGTTCTCTTTATTGAAGTGTCCTTACATTTCAGCATGCGTAACGCGCGATGTTTTAGTTTGGCATATACGTCCCGATAAGCGCATTAAATGCTCTGTTTTCTTTCACAAAAGACAATTTTATCCCATGTGTGAAAATCGGAACCTACAATTGCAAAGCGTTTACGTTCGATACGTATCTTGAAATAGGTTCGCAATGTTTGTGAGCGGAATGTGTGACATAACCACTGCCTATTTTAGATGCCACGAACAACATTAATTCAGCAGCTCCGTAACATGCTACTTGAGGCCAGCAAGTGTATCTACGAATATTTATCGAGCCGCAGTTACTAGTTGAACGTGCATCGTCCTAAAAAGCCATTATTTTCCTTTCAATCGCTCTCGTTCATCTTGACACCAGAACAATGACACTAGAAAATTTTGTCCAGTGTCATCCCGAAAAGTCGAGAATGCAAGCAACGAAGGCATTGCTGAAATTCCGAAGGGCAAAAGACTTGCCCGAGTGGCTGCAGGCTCTTGATAATGCCGTCATACTGCACAAGGCTGCCACTCTGCGCTTTGGCGTCATTTGTGCTTGCGCTCCTCCTTTCTTTCTTCTTTTCCTTGCTCTTCTTTCACCCTCTCTCATCCCTTCTCCTCACTAGTAATTGCACCTGCTTTCTTTTTTATAGTTTTTCTTCCTCCCAGCGTATTATAATTTTTCTTCCTCTCATAATATAAGCATGCGTTAATAAAGTGTGTTATTAAGTGTGTTTTGGACAATATAAACACTTATTGTGTTCACATGATTCGAACAGCAAATGAGCACAACTTATAAAATAAATCGACTCAGAAGAGCCACTCTGTCTTTGTAACACCTTTCTTTTTATAATGCTTCCAATGGAATTATCAAAGCGGTGCCCACTTGACAAACACGTTAATGTGCTGTGCGCTCATATCCTTCAACGGAAGCCATAGATTACGTAAACCGCGCACATATCGTCAAGTATTCTTTCTTTTCTCCCCAACTACCCTTCATTGTAATAGCCTAACGGCGGATACTGTCGAGTGTACAACATTTGATTTATTTCTAAATGCTGTCAACAACCATTAACCAATTGTGACATATTACTCATTGTATAACATGAATTTAGTAGAGATATGCAGTGCTTCTCTTTGTATTCAGTACGTTTCAGTGAGCGTAATTAGGTTATTAGTTGCACTGGTTTACTTTTGTTTTTTAATTGTTACAAAATTGTTTTAATGTACGCTTTTTCGCAATCTACATCACGTTTTTCGTTTAGGTTTTTTTTACAAATAGTACCGATGTCACTATGTCCGTGTGATGCTATTTAGGTCAATTTTGCTGCGAAATGCTCTGTATGCCTCTTCCTGTTTAAGACCAGGTAAACAGGTCATCAATATGTATGAATGAAGATAAACAAATATTTGCATGGTGGCTTCAATGCTTGTGAAAAAAAAAACTCTGCCTGGTATTTGTAATTTGCCTAACACAGGAACACTATCTCTCGTCATTATGTGTTATAACAGTCATACATAGATATTACTAAACTGCGTAAGTTATATTTATCTGTCATTACACTGTGCTACTATGGCGTCTTGGTCTTCTTCCATCTCAGCAATGTACCATATAGCGCAAAAGACGTATGTCATTAGAAAACTCACATGCTTCTTTGATAGAACATTTCTAGATGATCCAATACATGATTCAAATATTCTTTACGGCTTCAAACGATTGTGAAGTAACATTTGCGTATGTACAATGGGTATTTCCTTTTTTATTTGCTTGTCTGTAAGTGATTTCCCTCAAGTCAAACAAAAATGCAGGCGAATTTTACGCATGTGAAATTCGTTTGATGCCAGATACTAAATTTTACAAACTTGAGCACCTATAGCATCAGTTCACTGATATGTTTCCTCGGGGACACAGAATAAAGCTATTTGCTGTGATTAAGAGATTTAATGCTTCTGCATGCGCCAATCATTTGATAAACAGAATTTTAGCTCTACATTGGCCTATGTATGCAGAATAAACAGCATATTGAATGAAACTTCTGCCAAATGTAATGCATTGTGGTAATCGATAGCATGTGAAGTCTGTTCACGCTGTTTCTTAGTTGGAATATACAGTTATCACGTACCTGTGTCACATGAACATCCAAGTGTGAATTGTTTGCCTTTTTTGGTGTTATTTCACGATACACTGTGAGGCGTACTTTACCACTGATTTATGCTTTGTAGGTCTATCGTTTAGCTGTCTGTGCTTCTACCTCCGCAAACACTAGGTTCATAATAAACGTATTTTTAACTATTTAGCTTTTATACAAGGCTACTTGCATGTGACAAGACAAGAAGCGCTACACATAAATGAAAAAATGGGGCGTTTCAGTACAATGCAACTTTACGCAATCAACCACAAAGAAGTTTGTACTATACTAGGGTGAAGTCCTTACGGAGCAGCTAAAAATAAAGAGATGCGATTTGCCAAAGAATGCATAAGTAGAGACAGTCACGTCCCAATATAATCTTCACTGAGATGTGGCGATGAT